>CP049708.1:1936329-1956245 GCA_004148225.2 Heterodera glycines | reverse complement strand
TCCATGGTAAAATTGTAGAGCGAGTCAGGAATTCGCCTACATACCGAGTCCATGTACCAGTTCTTGGTCGAATTGTCCACCGACATTCGAACCAACTTCGTCGAAATTGTGTTTTCGAAGAGAATTCGAAACACAATCCTGGTCCCGATCAGCAGCCAATTCCACCAGTCAACGGACAAGCTCAAAATTTGGCGCATCAAATTGCTGATCCGGTCGATCAACGGACTGATCAACAAGCCGCAAATGACCCGCCGACAATGGCTCTTCGACGATCGCAGCGTAAGCCGAAGCCGGTGATTCGCTTCTCGCCTTCCGGCCGCTGAAGGAGTTAGAAGCTTGAGAAGGGAGGTGTTGGAAATGTTAAATTGGCGTTTTGACCTTTTTAATTATTTTCATATTTGTACTTTGTTCTCCACGCCCTTTCCCCCCTTCTCATTGTGTTTATAAGGAGACCATTCCCCTCCTTTTTGTCTCTCCCTCATTCATTCGTTTTTATTATATTTATGCATTGTCCACCGACCGATCAATAAATATTTGTTTATTCTTTGTGTGTTCATTGGGAAGAACACAACAATTTCGAAAAAACGAACGCAAGTAAGAGGAGAATTTTGAATTTTAACTATTTAATTAAAAGTGAAAAATTTTTAAAGATTTTATGTTATTTAATTCTTCGCTTTCAGTTTGGTCAGCTTCGGATTCGCCGTCAAACAGCAGGCAAGATTGGATGATGGAATTCTGCTTGAAAAGGGCACTTATGCATATGGAAGTGCTGGTTGGATTTGGATTAACGGAGGAGTAAAAGAAGCCGAATATTCCTACGGTGTTGGCGATACTGTAGGAATTGGCGTTAATTCGGCCACTCGACAGATCATTTTCACGAAGAATGGACTTCGTTTGGGTAGGAAAATAAATAAAATGTTAAATAATTTTTTAATATAATTTTTTATATTTTAACTTAACAATTGTGTGTTCCTTTTACAGATTCCTTCGATTTTTTCGTTGCTCCAACTTATGAAAATGTTTATTTTTATCCGTTCGTTTCTTTGTGGAATTCTGATGACAAAATTGAGGCGAACTTTGGGCCCGACAATTTCAAATTCTATTTGGCAACTCTCTGAGGAATAAGAATATTCGTTAAACTGATCAATGATCATTTGTTTCGATTTTATCTTTTCTATTAGGCTTTTCTTCTACAATTATAAATTTCTTTTTCATTTTATTCAATTAATGGGAAAATTGATTGTTTTTCAGGTGTAAAATTATGTCAACGTGATCAATTATTACTATATATGTTATATTGACAAGGAGTTTCGTTGCTAAAACCATTTTCTCCCGGCCGAAGGCCGGGAGCGCCCTGAAAGTAGTGGAAGGGTCTTACAACTTTTTGAGGCGCATCCGGGAAAACTATAGAGAAAAATTCTGCGCGGACGACTGAGTCCCAGGTACGGATTTCTCATTTTTTCGTGCGTTTGACGGCCCATAACTTTTTTTCTAAAACCCGAATCAAAAAGTGCCCGCTGTGAGGGCACTCCCCACAACTGTCCTCTACATGCTGGTATTTTTTATTTTTTGATCTGACCAAATCCCGGACCTGTACAGACACGGAGACTCAGTTAATTTTTTTTTCCCACTTCAGTACCAGGTGAATACCACGTCAGGGTTTGGTCTGAGCGAGGGGGTGCCAGCGAACTTATTGTAGAGTTCTTAAAGCTGCATTTTTCCAAATTTTAAAATTTCGAAAATTTTGAAAATTTTTCGAGCTAGGCCTAAAAAACGGTTTTCGGGTTTTTGAATTTTATGATTTTTTAACGATTTTTCCCAGAGAAACGAAGACCACTTCCAAAACATAGTTTTTCGAGCTCTATCGATTGGTAATTTTTTTGAAAAAAATTCGGTTTTTTTCCGGAAATAGAAAAAATTTTTGGCCTGAGCGGGACATTTGAGTCCCGGGTCTATAACTCGTCAGGGATCGGTTTTAGCCAAAAATTGCCTTAGAACATTTTTGTAGAGCATTTTAAATGCTATCGAATGGTGTACTACATGATGTAAAATTTTCAAAAATTTTCGAGCTAGGCCCCCTAGAAATTTTCCGGAATTTTTTTGGGGTCGAAAAAGGATGTGAAAAATATTTTTCTGGGCTATTTTGAGGTGCTGAGCACGAATATAATGTTTATTTTAAGTTTTGGAAATTTTAGAATTTTTAAAAATTCGAAAATATTTTTCAATTTTTTGACCCTTGGGATTTTGGGTTAATATTTGAAAATTCATAACAAATCGAAGGGTTGATCAATTTTACAGGAATAAAGCCTTAAAAATAGAGAAAAATCAGGAGAATTTTATGGACTTTATTTGGATTTTCTATCTAAAAAAGGAAAAAAGTTATTCCAGAATTTCTGGAAAAATTCGAATTTTCAGAAAAAAATTCATAACTCGGTTCTGAAAAGATATTCTGGAAAAATAAAATACTACAAAAATCCGCAGTTTTTTGCTCTATTATATAAATTTTATTTGGCATTTTTATCACTTTTTTAAGAATTTTTATAAAAATAAAAGTGAGTTTGAGATTCGGGACCAAAGGGGTGAGCATAGGATTTTTGAGTTGAAAAATTTTTTCACCAAAAATCTTCCAAAAACATGTCTTTAGGGGTTATTTGGGCCGCTGATCACGAATACGTGATCAGATTTTACTTTTGACATCGTTAAGACCTCAGAATCCCTGTGTGATTGGGGATTCTGAGGCATCATTTTTGGGGGGGGGCAAAGTTCGAGTCCGGACGGTGTAACATTATTTTTCTGTGCATTTTTACGTTATTTTCAATGATTTTAATTAATTTAAAATATTTTGTTGAGTTAATAAATAAAAAATTATATTTAAATTAATTTTTTTTTTTTGATGAATACATTTTATAAGTTTAAATTAATTATTTTTTAATTGATAGAATTTCATGTATTTTTTTAATTAAATTTGTTAAAAAATATTTTCATTTTAATTTAATGAATTTACAAATTGTACCTCTTCTAATCACTATTTTACCTCTTCTACCATTTATTGTACCTCTTCTAATCAATATTGTACCTCTTCAAATCATTTTTGTACCTCTTTTAATCACTAAAATAAACTTTTTATTTTTTTAAATTATCGAGAGAGTAAAAATTTGCATTTTTCTCTACACCCTCTTTTATTGACACATCTCGTGTTTGGGACACGGTGTGCTATTGATTATTTCGTCTTTTTTTGCATTCGTCGAAGAAGTTTTGTTGAATGAAAAAATAAATATATAATTGCTTCCTTAGAGTTATTTTTGCTTAAAATTTGTAATTCACTTTGTCAAATTTAGTAATGACATACAAATAAAATTTCCTATTTAAAAAAAGAACTGTATTATTTATCTTATAAGATCATTCACAAATTTTTTTATGATTCTAATTTTGTTTTTAAGACAAATTTCTTAAAAAATAAAAAGTTCATTATTGATTTTTGTTTTGACATCCTTCACTTTATTCTTGCAATATTCATTATTAAAAATCAGTAATTGCTATTTTTAAATTATTTTTATAACATTTTTAATCTCAAGCCAACCTTTATCTCTAAAAGTTTTTAAAGGCTCTATTTAATTTATTAAATGGTAAATTCTGTGGGTGCGCTAACAAATGACATTAAATGCTTCTCCGTCCAAATCGTCCAACAAACGGTGCTTCTTACTCCTCAATACACGCCAATGACGCCGAAAATTCTGCTTCGATGGTCAACCGAGTGAGCAGTAATTGGCAGACATTAGCACAACAATTAGGTAAGGTGAAAAAAGGGAATGCTTCTATCACTTACTCCTATTTGTCTAAAAATCAAAGTTTTCAAATTTTCATTTTTTTCTAAAATTGATTAAAACAATCTTATTATAGTTAAAACCACTGATATAAAACCGGGTTTGGCAAATATTTCGATATTTAATACTCGAATTTTTTGCTGTTTTTCAATTTTATTACACATTTCGGTTAATAATAAAACTCGGCAAATTCAAGACCCTTATTTTTTGGTTACGTGTTTGATCAGTAATCACTGCAAAACCCCTGAAAATAAAATTTTTTCAAATTTATTTTTTTGTTGTAAAGTGCCCATTTTTAGTTTTTTTTGCTTTTTTTTTGTTTTTTGCAATTAGAAGATTTTTCGTAACATTTTCAGCAATCGCGCAACAATGTTTGGTTGGACATTTTCCCCTTTTTTGACCGTTCTCAATTCGGCCTCAAATTGGCACGGCTTTCGTCCCGTTTCGATGCATTGGTGGACAGACATTTCAATGGCAAAACGAATTGTCGTAAGTTTCAATTTAAAAAAAAACATATTTACACTTGCAACATAGGAAATTGGGAACCAAATTTTTTTTGACTTAACTCATTTTTTGGTGTTTTTGTTACTGAACTTAAATTTGACGCTTTTTTACAAAATTTAGAGCAAAATTTTTAGCGGATTTTTGGCATTTTGCTTACATCATTTTTAGCCTTATAAAATTTTTCGTGACTTTTTCATTCGGGACCAAAGGGGGGTGGGGTGACCAGGATTTTTGGGTGGAAAAATTTTTCACCGAAAATCTTCCAAAAATATGTATTTAGAGGGTATTTTATGCCGTAGATCACTAATCTGAAATCAGATTTCACTTAAGACATCGTTAAGACCTCAGAATCCCTTTTCAATGCTTTTAATTAATTTAAAAGTGACTATTTTCCTGAGTTTCATTTTCTTAATGTTGTTATTTTTCCCCTTTTTTGAATGTTCTCAACTCGGCCTCAAATTGGCACTGCTTTTGCAACGTTTCAATGAGCTCTGGTGGACAAACATTTTGATGACAATTCCAATTTCGGCAAGTTTTTTTGACTTTTTTTTTGTAAAAGTGAGTAGTTAAATGCTTTTATTTAATTGAAAATAGTTTTTTGTTTTATTAATAATACAAAAATTTTTAAATTTTGAATTAAAATTTTTTTTTGTGATGAATAAATGTTTGACATTTAAAATTGATTATTTATTTCTTTTTAAATTAAAGAATTCATTTGTTTTTTAATTAGAATTTGTCAAAAAATTAATTTCAATTTAAATGTATATATAATTCATGTACATTTCAAATTAATCACTGTTATACCTCATCTAATCACTTTTATACCTATTCTAATCACTGTTGTAAAGTTCGAATCCGGACGATGTATATTATTTATTTTCTATGTATTTTTGGATTATTTATTTCATCTTATTAATTTTAAATTAATCATTTAAATATGAAAATTGTCAATAAATTTTAATGTTTAAACTCTTATTTAAATATGTTTTTATCCTTTCGATAAATTTTTTGTCCATAATTTGTATTTTTTTTATACTCCATCTGTTTATTCACATTTTCATGTTTGAAATGGTGTGCGTTATTGATTAACTCAACTTTTTTGTCAGTGGAAAAGTTATTATGGGCAAAAAAGAAAAGAAATTCAAATTTTTCGGTTTTCACATATTTGTTAATTTTGTTTAAATCATAGTAACGAACTGAAAGCATCCATCAGTGCTTAATTAAACGATAATTTAAATCATTTTTAGACCAAAAAACGTGAACATTTTTCTTTGAAATTTTTCAACAATTTTTTATTTTTTCACAATTTCAGATGCGTGTTGTGCAACGACATTTGATGAACATTTCCTTTTTTGACCGTCTTCAACTCGGCCTCAAATTGGCATTGCTTTCGCCACGTTTCAATGCGTTTGTGGACAAACATGTTGATGACGAGAGCGAATTGACAATTTGGAGAGCAATCGAAATTCGTCGCAAGGTCAGTGTCAGAACAACGGCACCACAATTATTTGTGATTATCGGAATTATTTGTGATTATCGGCGCTGTCAATTCTGTGCCATTTCCATTGCCCGACCGTCCGTTGTCCAGCAAAATTCGCTTTGAATTTCCGTTTCGACTCATTTCGAACCCCAAACTCAAATTTGGTAAAAATCAAATTTCGGTTTCAACTAAATTTACAGTATTGGGCCTAAACTCCACAAGAGCCAAAGAAACTTTTATATGGGAATAAAAGCATTCCATCCATTTTAGGTACATTGATCACTCTGTCATGATGAATTAATTAGCAATTGCAGGACCACCAGGGCCACCAGGTGAAAAAGGTAAAAATTAAATCGCCAGCCGATTTTGGACATTTTTGCTCGTGAAATATGGCCAATATTTGTGTCAAACATTCGCCACTTGGGCTTTGTCGATGGTGGTCGTTGGACTATTTGCGTCGTCTCATTTCACCGTCAATTCTCATCGATCAAAGATGGCCAACCCAAGCAATTGCGTTTTTGAACGAACAAAGGAACCCTGATTGGGTCAACAGTTTCAAGAGGTGGCCCATATTTTCGGCAAATTACTGATTTTTTTTGTTTAAATTGTTTAGAAATTTAACTATTTTCAAAAATGTGTAAAAACTCTAATGGTGGGGGGTTTGGTGCCACCACCATTTCTTTCGTCAGTTACAAAATTCATTTTTCTGTTCATGCGCCGTCAATGCAAATGGTGCCAATTGAATTGTGAACGAATAGACAAAGGAAAAGCTGACACTTGCCAAAGCAAAGAAAACATAAAAAGGGATTTGGTTTTACTGAAATAATTAAATTGCGATTAATTAAGGCCATTTTCTCCGCCACCACCAACAGAAGAACAAGAAGCGGAACAAAGCATCACAAATGGGCCGTCTTCTGACAATGAGTGACGGACAAAACAACAAAAATGGTGATCATTAAGCATGTGATGGGTTTTTAAGTTCAAATTAGACTCATTTTTAAGGAGTTTATATGCACATAATTTTTATAGATTCCAAAAATTGCGCGAATTAAAATTTTTTCCGAATTCATAATTTATTTATTTATTTTTGTTAGTGTCAGGTTTTTTAGTGTTTTACTGTTACATAATTTTTACGTATAAATTACAGAAAATTGAAATAATTCCATAATATGGGTAAACCCCAAAATTCGCCGCCGAAATCTCGCCGGGACAAAATCTCGCCGCAAAAATTTAAAAAAAATTCAAAAATTGAATTTTTTCAAGGAAAAAATCTTAGAAAAATTTATTATAAGAAAATATAAGAAAGAAAATTATTGTTAAGTTTTTCTTGAAAATTGCGCGGCCAAATTTGGAAGTTCCATGGCATAAAAAAGCAACAATTTTTTGTAAATTTTGAAAGTTTTTATTTTTAATAGAAAACTTTTGGTTTTGTGTAGCATTCTCTGAGAGATTTTGGTCAAAAACTTTTTGTCAAAAACTTATTGCTCCCTTTTCCGCTAAATTATTAATTTTCATAATTTCAGTTGGTTTGCAGCGATGTTTGGATGGACACTTTCCCTTTTTGACCGTCATCAACTCGGCCTCAAATTGGCACTTCTTTCGCCACATTTCGAGCTTTTGGTGGACAAACATTTCAATGGCATATCGAATTTGGGCAAGTTTTTTTGAGTTTTTGTTGTAAAATTGAATACATTTTTTGGTTTTTTGTTGTTTTTAAGGATTTAATCCCAAAAATGGGCCTTCAATATCAAAGAATTTTTGCCTAAAAACCCCTGAAAATAAAGATTTCTCATTCGTTTTTTTGGTGTAAAAGTGCCCTTTTTAAGGTTTTTGCTTTTTTGTTGAAATGTATTAGAATTTTCACAACAGCTTAGCAAAGGAATAGTTTTTTTAAATATTGTGTGCCCAAAAAACGCGCTCCAGTTTTAAATAGGCTATGAAAATAAAAAAACTTTCTGAATTCGGCGTTTTTTTAAGCGCCAGAGGCTTTTTGCTGCAAATTTTTTAAGATTTATAATTTTCATGACTTTTTCAGCACGTGCGCAATGACGTTTGGATGGACATTTTCCCTTTTTTGGCCATGCTCAACTCGGCCTCAAATTCGCACTGATTTCGCTTCGTTTCAATGCGTTGGTGGACAAACATTTTCAATGGCAAAAGCGGATGCTGCGCAAGTTTTAAATTTTTTCAAATTAACCGGTCAAATGTTTTATAAGCTCTAAAAATTTTTGATTGCATTCTGCAATTAATAAATTTGAAAATGTAAACATTTTTCTTTGTTGAAAAACCTTTTATTTTAAAAAAACTAGCAATTTAATTTTTATGAAAATCAATTATTGTGATTTTTTGAAAATCTCAACATTGATGGGCTGAAACCATTCCATCCAGTTAATTTTGTGAAATTAAAAAATTCTCACAGGCAATTGCCGTTTGGCCGGTTAAATCTTTAAAATTTATCTATCTCTGATGAACTGAATAGAACAAGGAAAAATTTTTAGATGTAATATATGAAAAATTATGGCAAAGTGTATACTAAGTGAATAGTTATACTAACCCAAATCTGAGGTTGGTTAGGAATAAGTTTCGTACACTTTGGCACGCATAAGCTCCTAAATAGAATTTAAGAAGTCTTTACGCTTGACTGAAACTTAAATGTGTACTTAAAATTATTTTATAAATATTATTGAAGTCAATTGTAAAGATTTCTGTCCTTATCCCCATTTGAGACTCACATTTATTTGTTTCAAAATCTTATCGGTCTGCTTTGCGACCATGATGAGATTTTTGCACGTGCCGGTCTGCTTAGCGACCATGGCAACATATCGGTCAGCTTAGCGACCATGATATGTAGTGCAAACGCCGGTCTGCTTTGCGACCATGGCGAGGCTGGTCTGCTTTGCGACCATAGCCAGTAGTGTCGGTCTGCTTTGCGACCATGACACAATGCCGGTCAGCTTTGCGACCATGGCAACATATCAATCTGCTTTAAGACTGGTATGGAAATCAAGCTCAGACTTGCACTCGCCTTTGCGATGCATGTGGCTGGGCTGCCCAATGGGAGCGCCTTTTTCTGGCCTTGTATCCCAGCTGAATGTTTGCAAAAAGGATTGTTCTTTGATTACTTAGCAATGCTAATTGTTCGAAGGTCCCATTTTGTAAACAGGAGGTTGGCTACGGTGGGATTGTCCTCCAATCAACAGCAAAGCGTCTGTCGTTAGGAGTTCCCTGCCCCTGGCTATTCAGAGAATGGAACAAACAAAGGACAATATATGTGGTTCGCTGACATGCCCTTCGGGCATTTGTCGCACCAAAGTGGTTCGCTGACTTGCCCTTCGGGCATGTGTCGCACCAAAGCGGTTCGCTGACTGGCCCTTCGGGGCATTTGTCGCACCAATACGGTTCGCTGACTGGCCCTTCGGGGCATGTGTCGCACCAAAGCGGTTCGCTGACTGGCTCTTCGGGGCATGTGTCGCACCAAAGCGGTTCGCTGACAGGCCCTTCGGGGCATTGTCGCACCAATGTGGTTCGCAGACAGGCCCTTCGGGCCATAGTCGCACCAATGTGGTTCGCAGACAGGCCCTTCGGGGCATAGTCGCACCAATGTGGTTCGCAGACAGGCCCTTCGGGGCATTGTCGCACCAATGTGGTTCGCAGACAGGCCCTTCGGGGCATTGTCGCACCAATGTGGTTCGCAGACAGGCCCTACGGGCATTGTCGCACCAATGTGGTTCGCAGACAGGCCCTTCGGAGCATTGTCGCACCAATGTGGTTCGCAGACTGGCCCTTCGTGGCATGAGTCGCACCTAAGCGGTTCGCTGACATCCCTTCGTGGAACGTGTCGCACCAACTTTTGGATCTGCATTCTTAATGGGATGTGTGAGCCCTGGCTGATGGATTTCAGCACAGGACGACTACACTTCACGGCGAAGAATGATGTCTTTGATCTTTATTTGTGCATTTTTGTTAATAAAGTTTTAACGTCTGTGTGCATTTATTGGTTAATTACCTCATATTTTTGCCACATTTGCAAACTTTTCTGATTTGTTGTTTCAGATGCCTTCTAAGCAACGAAATTTGCGAAAAAATGAGCAAGAGCGTTATCAGCGGCGGACGGAGAAATCTGTCAGTCGGGATACCTCACCCGTCTCAGTCGGGAGTGCAGATGGGAATGGTGAGGCATCAGCATCTCTCCGGGGCACCACCACCCCAAGTTTAAGTGCTTTGCAAATAAGCACGCCTGCTTCTTCCATTGGAAGTAAAAAAAGGGGAAGACCCTTGAAAGCAGGAGCGAAGCCAATTTTGGCAACGCAAGAAACTGTGTCCTCAATTGACACACCTCGAACTGCTGTCACCCAAAGTGACCAAGGTTCGCCGTGCAAAAAAAGAGGAAAGGTCTCCGAGTGTGACCAACCAACGTTTGCCAATGAAGCTATTGCTTTGACGCCTGTTTCGACTCAAAGTCGTGGAGGGCGTCCTGCCAAAAAAATTAGAGGCCCAGGCCGAGGCAGACTCACTGATTCCATGAGCAAAAGCTCTGAAATGGATATCAATCTTGAAAATGCGCCAATTCCGGCAACCTCGCACACTGTGTCTGAAAAAATTGACTTCAGCACTGTGCAAATTAATTTCGCCACATCGCGAAATTTTGCCTGTAAAATTTGGAAATGGGCAGCAATCGGCCTTTACGAACGTGATGGCGAAACACCGATTGCCCCAAGATCTGGCCCAAGATACATTGAGACCTGTTGGAATGATATGACCCAGTTTCTCAATGACGGCTTTGCTGCCACATACTTGGCATACTTGGCAACCATATCACAACGAAAAGTGGTCGTTGTTGACCCAATGGTATGGAGCAATGGCCTGGACAGAGTCATGCCTTACAAAAATATGACATTTGGGTACGACCCTAATGTTCCGGCAGAAGTTATACTTTTGCCAGTACATTTCCCTGGACATTGGACTCTCATTGTCCATGATGTGCAATTTGGCACTCATTTTGCCGATTCTTTGCCTACCACATATGGCAGGTTGGATCCGCAACTGACGGATAAAATTAAAAATATCATTTCGGATATTTTGCCGTCAGCAGTGTTGACAGGGATTGTTGATGTCGAAAATCTGACGGTCCAACACGATGGTAATAGTTGTGGGTACTTCGTGTGCCTGTATGCTGAGTCATGGCTTATGAACAATCGCACATTTGTTCTGCCTGATTTATCCATCAATTATGAAAAAAAGCGCATTTTATGGCACATTAACGAGCTATATGGCTCTGATAATGTGCCATATCATCCAAGGGAAGGGGTGCCAACTCCTTGCCCAATTGTCTATCGGCATACGGATGAAGCGCAGTTGACATCCAAGGCCGCTGAGCTAATGGAAGTTGATGAACATGATGATATAATGATCATCGAACCACAGACAAGTGGACAGGCAGTTGATGCCATTCTCACCCAAGCCCAAGTGGCCGGTGAAAACCAAGCTGACACGCTTGGTTTGGTGTCGGAGTCTTGCATCCCGCAAGAGCCAATTGCGCAGGCTGATGATGTAATTTTCATCAGACCTAAGACGCCACCAAGGCGATCAATGCGCGTTCAAAAAAGGCTTTCAGCTTCTGTTAGCCGTTCGCCTTCACCGGCGCCGAAACGCCCCACGCCAGCAAATTCGCTGGGAATGGCAACGCCGATCACACGGCGTTGCTCTGCATTTCACAAGGGGTGGCAATGCGCTGCAGCGGCAGCCAAACATTTCCCGGAATATTGTGACTCCGGGAAACTCGGTGACAAAAAATGCGCCGATTGCGGTGCACATCTCTTCTCACATGAAGACAGTAACATTTGCTGCCGGAAGGGAAGAGTTGTGCTGCCAATGCTTAACCCGCATCCTGATGAGCTCAAACAGCTGATTGTGGGGAATAAGCAATCCCGTGAAGGGAAAGAATTTGTGCGACACATGTCGCGTTATAACAACCTGTTCCAATTTGCGAGCGTTTCCGCTGGCAACAAACCAAGCCCTGCTGGCGGTCCGATGGCCGTTATTCTTAACGGAGAATTCCATCGCCGCATAAGCAGCATGCAGGCTGGTACAACTCAGATTCCTGGCTTTGGCCAGTTGTACATTCTGGACCCAGTCGAGGCTATGGAACAGCGTCGAAACAACCCCAGGTTTACTGGGGAGAAAATCACAAACGAAGATGAGTTTGTGCAGGGTCACCAGCTAAATGAGCAGACTCTTGAGATCTTAGAACAAATGATCCAAGTGCATCATCCTGCTGCGCAGGCATATAAGCAGGCGCGTGAGCAGCTCACTGAGCTTCTCCAACAACAAACTCCGGAAGAGCTTCGCTTCTTTCGCATGACTTTGTTGAATGAGCGCAGGGCTCCAGCTGGTCTGAAAGACCCAAAATTGCACCCACACCAAATAATCACCCCTTCTACGGGTGAAGGGATGTTCGCTATTCATGCGGACCCCACTGGTGCTCCTCCGCCCAAAGGAATTTGGGTAGAGAACAAACAAGGGCAATTAAATGAAATTGCTCCTTTCAGTCCGTGGACTGATAGTCTTACGTATCCATTAATCAAGCCAATGGGCGATGATGGATACACAACTGGCATTAAATATGCTAAGCCACCATCGCGTAAGCGAAAAGGTGCTCAGAATGCATCTGGCCTATTTGACTCGGAAGCCGAGTCAGATAATGAGTCGTGCGAGACTCAGTCAATTGCATCATCTGATGCGGGGTCAGTCGCAGATTCAGATGCTGAATCTGTAGCATCTGTTTCATCGCAGCACCGGCGGATTGACAAATCCAAACAATTTATCTCCCTGCGAGATTATTGCAAGTATTATCTCGCAATAAGGGATGAAAATGTGGAGTTGCAATACCACCACATCCTTTCATGTGGTGGAGGACTTGGTCAGCGCTGGATCCTTGACCAGGCTGCAAAAATTGATTGGCAAATAGCAACATTTTTGCGTAGACCTGACATGGATCTGCGGATCAGCACTCCAAAAAATCTGCTGCAGTATTTGGTCAACCAATACAACAGGCAGCAAGCACGGCAAAACCCCAATGCCCAACAGAAAACTGTTGATGACATTGGCAGTGTTGTTCGGCTTTCCGAACACAACGTAAATTCTCTCCAATATTGGAAGAAAATGTATGAAGATTGCAACACCGTTTTTGCACGGTGCCATGACGCGAAGAAAGCGCGTCTCTTCATTACTTTCACGAACAACAGGGAATGGCCTGAGTTCAAAGAGAATTTACACAAAAACGGTCAAGTATTTACTGACCGTTTTGACATGTGGATGCGTGTCTGGAGCAGCAAAATCGCTGAGTTCCGAGAAGAACTTTATGACAAAAAGTTCTTCGGAACAATCCTTGGTTACGGTGAATCAATGGAGTTCCAAGGCCGAGGAGGCCCACATGCCCACATTGTGGCGCAAACAGACCTGGACGCAGTTCCATATGTCATTCAGGAATACATATGGGCGCACATTCCATCTTTGCCTGATAAAGATGACGACACGCCCATTGCAAAAATGCATCGCGAAATCCGCGAAACAATGCATATGCAACTGCACAGATGCAGTGACAGTTGGTGTGGTCCTAGCGACCCAATTTACGGGCGGTGCAAGAAGGGGTTCCCAGCCCTTACTCAAAATGTACGATTTTGCGCCCGGACAGGCCCGCGATGTATTTCCGGCCTTCACCAACTGATGGTGGTGCCCAATTAGAGGTAAACGGCCTAATATACGACAACTCACATGTCGTGCCGTATAATCCTTATATTCTGCTACGTTACCGAGTACACCATAATGTACTGTTTGCATATGGTAACAAAGCAAATATTAAATACGCACTCAAGTACCCTTTCAAAGGGCCAGGACATTGTTATGTCGAACATTTAGACCTATTGATTAATATCAACATTATTTTATTTGGTCGAATTAAAAAAAAGTTATGAATCTTTAAACTTGTCTGCGCCAAAATGACCCCGACTTCAATGCCATTTGCCCGTCTTTCGCATCATGTTGTCAAATTGGCAATTCATTTGCCAAACCAACAGCCCATTGTATATAGGGCATTCCAGCTGGTGAGCAAAGCTCAACAAATCCAGCAAGGCGAACTGCCAGAAACGCAGTGTTCAGCCTATTGGAAACAATGGCAAAATGAGTGGAAGAATGATCCAAAGTTTAAGGACATTCTTTTCGAAAAAGTCCCAGAGCGGTTCCGATGGGCAAAGGACAAATGGTCATTCATGGGACGCATAAAACCGACTAGAACCAACATTAAACGAATTGCCTAAAAACGAATTGGAATTTTTAATGACCAAAATTGAAAAGGAGTTAACCTTCCTTCTGTATTAGACATATTCCCAAGGAAGAGTAAATTATTTTCCGAATCCTCCCAATATGTTAATTTCATATTTTTATTTCCATTCTTTTTAAGTGGATTTGTTCTTTATTCATTGCTTACAAACAAAACCCATTGATTCTTCGTCAAAAATGTCATCTGCCCCTTCGATTGCTTCTCCAACTTTGCAGGCTCCTGCTTCGTCTCAACAAACTCCGAAAAAATCTCTGACGCCTACGAAAGCTTCAAAATCGAAATCGCTGAAGACGGCCAAGCCGAAGGCAATGAAGGCCTCTAAGCCAAAGTTGCCAAAAGCTTCCAAGCCCAAGTCTCCGAAGGTTTCCAAATCGAAAGCTCCGAAGGTCAAAACTGCTAAGGCTCCGTCAAACCACCCGTCTTACAGCTCAGTAAGAGATGATTCCGATAAGAAATAGGCAAATATTGGTCACCTTTTCAGATGATCAAGAAAGCGATCGCTGAGTTGAAAGAGAAGAAAGGCAGCAGTCGTACAGCGATGTAAAGCATCATTCGATATTTTAAAAACCAATCTAATTTTAGTCTGAAATATCTCATGTCCCACTACCAATTGGGCGAAAATGCGACGAAGGTGGTTTTGCTTGAGAAAACGTAAATTATTTTTGCTTCGTTACTTTTTAGATCAATTCCAGCCTCAAATTGGGCCTTAAGCGCGGCGTTGTTTCGGGTGATTTGAAGCAAGTCAAAGGCATTGGTGCTTCTGGTTCTTTCCGTCTCGGCGGAAGTGGCACGCCAAAAACATCGGATGTGAAAAAGAGCCCAAAGAAAAGAATTGCTGCGAAGAAGCCATCGGTGATGAAAGCGACGCCGAAGAAAGCCAAAAAGGCCGTCCCGAAGAAGTCGCCGGCTGCGAAGAAGGCGAAGCCCACCGCTGCTGCAAAACCCGAAGTTCCTCTGCCCGTTTCGCCGGCAGTGACAAAGTCTAAGACCGCGAAGGCACTGAAGAAAGACGTCCCGAAAAAGTCTAAGATGGCCAAGAGATCTCCTAAGGTGCTTTTTTCTCTATTTTATTGCACATTTATAACTTTGCTTCTTTCGCAGATCGCTAAGAAGTCGAAGACTCCGAAAAAGGCGACGGGGGGTGCGAAAACTTCGCGGAAGGTCAAGAAGGTGGTGGCGTCAAAATCTGCCAAGAAGGATGTCGGCGTTGATGGTGCTTCGTGAATATTTCTTTTCCTCCCTTCCATCGATCTCCAAAATGTAAAATTCGTTTATGTATCTCTCAATTACCTTGCATTTTCCACTCAGATATTTTCCGATCATTCTTCACTCCGTTTGTTTTCGCGCAATTATCTTTGCCTTTTTGAGTATATATGAAATATGATTTGATTTTAATAGAGATGCTTTTTTGTCGTCAATCTTCATATGCAAACATTAGGGCGACAGTCTTAAATTGAATTGCTTAATTCCAGCGAGTTTATTGAAATTTTCGTGGAAATAAACCATAGTGGGAATCGTTCAGCCTTAAGAATTTGGACTTGGTTTACTGATTTACAATGGTAACAAAGTATTTTTTTTACAAAAGTTGGTTAGATTTTTTATGTAAATATATTTGGATAATAAATATTAATTGGGGTGTTATTTCTTCCCAAACGGTCCTCCGATGCCTCCCCCGCCAATTCCACCGAAGCCTCCGCAAATTCCGCAGCTCCACAAACACGCTTCGGCAATTGACTGTAAGATTGGACGTGAAATTTTAATTTTCGGTTTTGGGTCGCACTTATAAATTGTAAAATGAAAGTAAACAAAAGTGGGTAATGGGTAATCGTAAAGCTGCAGGTACCTTCATGCTCCCAACCGGGAAATTGATGCCCAAGGCCGAGCCAAAGTGCTGAATATTGTAGCTACTAATATGCTCAAGTTACAATAAATGGCTTAGTCCAGAGCAGTTGGGCACATGGTTTTTGGAGAGATGCCAATCCCATTCCCATCTGCACTATGTTGGGTGCGAAAATGGTGAGAAGCTTGGATCCGGGACATGGACCGGTCAGCCCTCTTTAGGGCCTACAGGTGAATTGCCATTTAGCGCTCAACCCAATAACGTGCCAACGCCTGGACTAAGGGAGGGAGGAGGGCCATGACGTGCAACGTTAGGGCACTTCCGGTTTCCATTGCATTATGCGATGTGTCAACTCCAATTATTGGAGGAAACCAAGTGCATGTCGGCTGACGCAAAGACCCTAACAGACTAAAATAGAAATATATAGAGTATAAAATTAAGTTTAATTGAGCTACATTTTTTTTTTAATTTTTATTATAGTTTAATTTTTGTTTATTAATAGGAAAAAAAAGTAAAAAAAAATTTATTTTTTTTTTAATTTTTATTATTTTTGGTACAAATTTGATTAGAACAGGTACAAAAATGATTAGAAGAGGTACAAAAGTGATAAAAGAGGTACAACAGTGATTAGAAGAGGTGCAACCGTGATTAGAAGAGGTACAACAGTGATTAGAAGAGGTACAACTGTGATTAGAAGAGGTGCAACAGTGATTAGAAGAGGTGCAACAGTGATTAGAAGAGGTGCAACAGTGATTAGAAGAGGTGCAACAGAGATATATTTTATTAAAAGTTAAACAGATGAAGAATCCTCGATAAATTAGGGAATTTTTCCTGTGATTAGAAGAGGTACAACAGAAACTTAGTGATACAAAAGTGATTAGAAGAGGCACAACAGTGATTAGAAGAGGTACAACAGTGAAAAAGTGATACAAAAGTGATTAGAAGAGGTACAACAGTGATTAGAAGAGGTACAACAGAGATTAGAAGAGGTACAACAGAGATTAGAAGAGGTACAACAGTGATTAGAAGAGGTACAACAGTGATTAGAAGAGGTACAACAGTGAAAAAGTGATACAAAAGTGATTAGAAGAGGCACAACAGTGATTAGAAGAGGTACAACAGTGAAAAAGTGATACAAAAGTGATTAGAAGAGGTACAACAGTGATTAGAAGAGGTACAACAGAGATTAGAAGAGGTACAACAGAGATTAGAAGAGGTACAAAAGTGATAAAGTGATACAAAAGTGATTAGAAGAGGTACAACAGTCATTAGAAGAGGTACAACAGTGATTAGAAGAGGTACAAAATTGTTAGAAGAGGTACAAAAGTGATTAGAAGTGGTACAAGTGATTAGAATAGGTGCAACTGTGATTAGAAGAGGTACAACATGGTTTAAAATTAAATAAATAATGAAAAGTTTTTATAAAAATGTAATTCAAATAAAAAAATGTAATTTATTATTAATAAAATAAAAAATATTTTAAATGAATAAAACAATGAAAACACGAAAAAATGGTAGTTATTAATTAAAAACAACGTTGGAAATTATTAATTGAATATTTATTTAATTTGAAATTAAATTATTTTTTTTACAAATTCAAAAAAAATAATGAAATTCTTTAATTTAAAAAAATAAATTTAAATAATTTAAAAGAAATCTTCAAATTAATTAAAAACAGTCAAAATAACCCAAAAATGCACAGAAAAATAATGTTACACCGTCCGGATTCGAACTTTGCACCCCACCCCCCAAAAATGATGCCTCAGAATCCCCAATCACACAGGGATTCTGAGGTCTTGACTATGTTAAAAGTAAAATCTGATCACGTATTCGTGATCAGCGTCATAAAATAGCCCTAATAACATGTTTTTGAAAGATTTTTGGTGAAAAATCCTGGTCACCCCCCTTTGGTCCCGAATCTCAAAATCACTTTTATTTTTATAAAAATTCTTAAAAAAGTGATAAAAATGCCAAATAAAATTTATATAATAGAGCAAAAAACTGCGGATTTTTGTTGTATTTTATTTTTCCAGAATATCTTTTCAGAACCGAGTTATGAATTTTTTTCTGAAAATTCGAATTTTTCCAGAAATTCTGGAATAACTTTTTTCCTTTTTTAGATAGAAATTCCAAATAAAGTCCATAAAATTCTCCTGATTTTTCTCTATTTTTAAGGCTTTATTTCTGTAAAATTGATCAACCCTTCGATTTGTTATGAATTTTCAAATATTAGGCCAAAATACCGAGGGCCAAAAAATTGCCAAATATTTTCGAATTTTTAATAAATTCCAAAAATTCTGAAACTTAAAATAGACATCATATTCGTACTCAGCACCTTAAAAATACCCAGAAAAAAATTTTTCACCCTCATTTTCAACCCAAAAAAAATTTCCGAAAATTTCTAGGGGGCCTAGCTCGAAAATTTTTGAAAATTTCCGGCCATATAATACACTATTCAATAGCATTTTAAAAGCTCTACAATTTTGCCCTAAGGCGTTTTTTCGATAAAATCAACCCCTAACGAGTTATGGACCCGGGACTCAAATGTCCCGCTCAGGCCAAATTTTTTTTCTATTTCCGGGAAAAAATCGAAATTTTTCCGAAAAAAATACCAGTCGATAGAGCTCGAAAAACTGTTGCTTGAAAGTGGTCTCCGTTTTCCCAGGAAAATTCGTTAAAAAATCCTAAAATTCAAAAACCCGAAAACCGTTTTTTAGGCCTAGCTCGAAAAATTTTGAAAATTTTCGAAATTTTAAAATCTGAAAAAATCGAGCTTATTGAACTCTACAATAAGTCTGCTGGCCACCCTGCGCTCAGGTCAAACCCTAATGAGTTATTCGCCTGGTACTGAAGTGGGAAAAAAAAATTAACTGAGTCTCCGTGTCTGTACAGGTCCGGGATTTGGTCTGATCAAAAAATAAAAAATACTGGATTATAGAGGACACTTCTGCGGAGTGCCCTCACAGCGGAAACTTTTTGGTCAGGGTTTCAGAAAAAAAGTTATGGGCCGTCAAACGCACGAAAAAATGAGAAATCAGCCGCTGGGACTCAGTTGGCCGCGCTGAATTTTTTTCTATAGTTTTCCCAGATGCGCCTCAAAAAGTTGTAAGACCCTTCCACTACTTTCAGGGCGCTCCCGGCCTTCGGCCGGGAGAAAATGGTTTTAGCAACGAAACTCAAAACCTATATAACATATATATAACTAGCGGGTGTGTGCTTACATGATTCTTGGGTGCTTAAAGCGCTTCGCGCTTTGCGAGCTTCGCTACCTAGGCCTTGTGTTTTCAGTGCTTTCATGAATTTCTTCTCTTAACATATAACATTTATTATCATAGTGAAAAGTTGAAGTAATTTATGGGCGCTTCGCGCCCATTTCTAAATTTGTGGGGCTCATAAGAACACTTCGTGGCCTCGGTGCTTCGCGCCCGCTTCTAAATTTGTTACATGTTACATGAAAACGGAGGGAGTTCACGAATTTCCTCTCTGAGCATGTAACATGTAACATGTATTAACTAATGAAAGCAATGAATTTTTGAAATATTATTAAGGGGTTGTAGGCAGGTTTACGCCCTAAGATGGGCGCTTCGCGCCCATTTCTAAATTTGTGGGGCTCATAAGAACACTTCGTGGCCTCGGTGCTTCGCGCCCGCTTCAAAATATGTTACATGTTACATGAAAACGGAGGGAGTTCATGAATTTCCTCTCTGAGCATGTAACATGTAACATGTATTAACTAATGAAAGCAATGAATTTTTGAAATATTATTAAGGGGTTGTAGGCAGGTTTACGCCCTAAGATGGGCGCTTCGCGCCCATTTCTAAATTTGTGGGGCTCATAAGAACACTTCGTGGCCTCGGTGCTTCGCGCCCGCTTCAAAATATGTTACATGTTACATGAAAACGGAGGGAGTTCATGAATTTCCTCTCTGAG
>CP049708.1:1741830-1935216 GCA_004148225.2 Heterodera glycines | reverse complement strand
ATTGTAAATTCTCCCTGGAATTTCCTCCCATGGTGTTCAGCAGATGGTAACCTCGGAGGCCACAAAGAACACTTTAAATTGTTCAGGCCAGGCCGTTTTCGTACGAGCACATGTTTTTTGACTATAACTTTTTTGTTTGATAACCAAATCCAGCGATTTTGGTATCATTCGAGAGCCATTCAGATGCTCTATTAGCCTGCAAAATCCCATAAAATTTCTTTATGTTTTAAAAAAGTTGGAACCAAATTTTTTCAGATAACCATAAACGGCAACAACAACACTGCATTCACATTTCATGAGTTGCCTTCTCATTTTACCAATGAGCAATTGCTTTGTCTAATCCATCTAAAGATGGGTAAGCAAGTTGGCTTCAAAATAAATGGTTTGCTTCTTCAAATAGGCGGCCCTGCTAACGAAAAAATAGTGAACAACAAAATTACGGGTGACATGCTGGATCGATTGCAAGCAAAACAAGCCGTGTTCACATATGTAGGTGTTAGATTAGGTGAAATTTTTTCCCTATAGTTTCAAATAAGCTTATTGTTTGCATAAGGTTTATAACAAAATTGCCGCAAGCATTTTTATTCATCTCAACCACTTCGCGTGGGGTCAAATGAGCTGAATTTTTACTAATTATACTTCCCTCATGAATATTAAGAAACCATTCAAAAAATTGGAAAAGGTAAAAGGAAATAATTTTTTTAAATGAAAATCGACCTAAATTTGGTGAAAATTATAGCATCAAGTTTTCGGGTGGCGGACACTATAATCTGGCCGGTATAGTCTGAGCCAAGTTTAAAGCATAACTTTTTTATTTGTTGACTAAATCCAATAAACATAGTATCATTTGAAAGTTCTACAGGTTTAGAAGCTTTAGCTATTTCTAAGCGATTGAACAGCTTGTAAAAAAGTTATAACATGAATACTATCAAAAAGTCAAAATTCAACAAATATAAAAATTATAATGCTCTAACTGGCTCACAAAGGAAGATCCCCAGGTGTCCGTGGGTTTTCCAAACAAAATTTGGTGGGTGGATAGAGCATCCAAAGGTTCTTAAGAAAAATCTTTTTATTTTCTGCGAAATGAGCACGAGTGCCGATGACGTGCAAAACTTTTAGTGAATAAATAAATTAAATATTTATTTGCACTTCATTCGACTGTTCAGTAGTGTAGCGGTAGTGCGCCAGTCAGCGTCTTTTAAGCCGCAAGTTCGGCTCCCCTTCATGAAAATTTTTTTTGTTGCTTTTTATGCAAAGTAATTATCAAAAATTTGTTTATAACCCAGGACATTATTTTTAATTTTTTTTTTATATTCATTTTTATACATCATATACTCAATAAAAATATTAAACAAAAAAATATTAAAAATATATTTTTATTTTCAAATCGACAGGATATTTACCCACAGACACCTGGGGTCCTTCCTTTGTCAGACTAAAAGTCTACATCAAAACTTCACTTATTTTCTTTCTGACACCTTAACCAAACTTTTCGCAATTTTGCAGGCTAATAGAGGACACTTAGGGCTATCGAATGATAACAAGAAATTTTGATTTGTTGAGAATGAAAAAGGTTATAGTTCAAAAACTCGGCTGCCACGAAAACGACCTTGCCCGTAAATCCATTCCTATTTTTTACGTATGCTTGATAAATATTTCAGCTCATTACCACACGAAATAGTTGAAATGAAGAAAAAAGTTTTGCGGCTATAATTTTTTTACAAAGCATACTATTAGTTTTCTTTTTTGCATTGTAATAAAATTTTTTTCTCTAGTTAAAAAACAAACACAGTAACATCAAAACGCGCCTGCTGTACTACAATGAATCCAATGAATCAGTTGCAACCCAAAATGAGGTTTCCGACTTAGTCGAAACCATTTTTTGCCAAGTGGTTCAAAAAATGTCTTCCATTGAAGTGAGAGGAGTGTGTGAAGAGGTAAAATAATTTTGACACATTTTATAATTTAATTTAATTATTTAAGCTGAGAAAATTAATCTACCGCAAACGTATTGTTTACGGTGTTGACGTCGACCCGTAAGGAACTAAATGCACTTATGAAAATTAATTAAGAAGTCATTCAGATTCACAAACTTCGCGATTTAGCAATAAACTATTGTTGTAAAAAATGAAGTTAAATTTTATTACCGTTAGAAATAAACAGAATAATGAAATTTCATTGAAAATCGGATTAAAAATATCGTTGCCTTTGAATCAGTAAATTATCTTTTAATTCTTGCCCGTTAATTGCCGGAAATATAAATGCAAGGCAAAGCGTTGCTTTTCCCTTTCTAAAGGTTACCATAGTGTAATGCTTTGTGAGTTGTTTCGAGTTTAAAAATTGTTGACTCGAAAAAGCGAATTAAAGTTAAATTAGTTGAAAACATTTACGCATAAATCCGATGTATTTTCATTATACTTAAAGTTCATGGTTGTAAATTTTGAAAACAATTACTAAAATTTTTCTTTATGCTCCTTCTAAAAGTTTTTACGGGCCTATTTGGTTAACGGCATAAATAATGTTTTAACATTAAACAAGAATATTGGTCCGGTATTAACGATCGCAGTAGTTTTTTCGCCGATCATCGAAACAGCTTCTTCTCGAATTTGCTCATTTGCCTGTCTTATCTACACCGAAAGGTATTAGCGAATTTTGTTGCTTACGGTATGCTGTCCGAAAGTTGCGGGAAGATTGTTTTCGGCAGTTACGCGCCCCATTTTATAACGGGTTCCATTGTTATCAACTTGCCACTGAAGCTGAACACATGCCCGGCCAGAACAATATGGGGGACGCTTGGGACATTTCCAATACTCATAGCCTTCTTCGATTCGGGATTGATTTTCGAAGCAATATTCAAATCCAAGACGGGAAAGCAGAATTTTTCCTCTGTTCGTTTTTGCCTCTTCGAATCGGACAAGGGCCATTTTTTGTTTATAATCAAAGGACCACCCTTCCCATAGAACCCATTTAAGTGAACAGATTCTAGATAAGAATTAATGCAAATATGCGAGATGTTCATTTGGAGAAGGCATAGATAGGTCTAGATAAGGGTTGAAAGTGCCTAGTCACAAACATAAAAAAGGAATTTATTCGCATAATTAGTGTGTGCTAACAAAATAGCGACCTTTTAGGTGCTGTTTTTATTTTAAATGTTTACTTTTTCTTCATATTTTCATTTAAATTACAGTCTATGAAAGTGACTGCAATTTGGAAAATTGGTTTGTAGTGACGGATTTTACAGGCCACACGAAAAAGATTTAAGCCCTTAATTCATTTTTTGTGTCTATAATGCTTTTCATTTCACTGTAGTTAAAAAGATACTGTAAAATTATTAAAAATTCATTTTACTGACGAATTCAACCATTGACGAAATTAATCATTGACGGAAAAAATGGAAAGCAGTGAAATAAATGAAAATAGTTCACTGACGAAAATAATCACTGACGAAATCGTTCAGTGACGAAATCGTTTACTGACGAAATCATACAGCGCCATTTATGGATTTATTTGGGGTAAAATTTTTACAAATAAAACTTTATTAAGATATTGAATTTTGCCAATTAAATTTCAAATAATTTATTAATTAATGGCGTAATAAATTAAGTTATGACCCTTAAAAAATGTTCCCTTGGCGGGTTGGCCGTGCACCAATTAGTCAAAAATCATAATTTAATTGAGGGGTGATATTAATGCCTGTCCTCCGGCGTCAGGTGAACATCACACCTAAGAATTGGGCAATGAAAATAATCAATATTTTATTTTTATGGGACGTTAAAATGAAATATTTTCGGCTAAAAATGATGTTTCGTGCATTTTTTATCAAAACAAAACTGTAGGATTATTTTTAAAAATTTTTAACCTCGCTATAGTTATTTAATTTCATGGGCATTAATTAATGAATGAAAATTTTTGGTAAGTAAATTTTGTAAGAACACGTTACTTATTGTGTTATACAAGGTGCCGGAAATACGTTTTCTTCAAAAAAAAAGATCAATTTTATTATTTGGCAAAATTAATAGGTAACATTTTTCTATTTCATTAAAATGGTTTTCATTAAAAATTATTTTTTAAAAGTGTTAGTGTTTAATTATAATTATAATATAAGATTTATTTCATTTAAAAATTATTATAGTAATCATCGCTTTTAGTGCGTATGATAATTCCCCAAAAATATCATTGATCAGCTTTTATAGTATTTAATTAATGTGCGCAAAATACAAATGTATAAAAGTTATGAATATGTGATAAGCAGAAGGGATTCCCAGTTTGGTCTCGGATTTATTACACATTTAAAAGCGAACTTTGATTATTTTTCATTCCGAAAATGTCAGAGTTAATGAGGAAAAATTGGGTTTTTGAAAAAATTTGCTTAATAAAAAACTATACAAATTGCTAAATTTGAAAAAAAAGCATTGATTTTTTTAAAACACTGCATAACATTAATTTTTTTAAAGCATTATAAGCAGTAAACATTGATTTTTTAAAATTCTAATTTTCATTCATTTTTCTGGGCTTTCCTTATTCCCGATAAATTATTAATTTTATTTTCTATATAATCAATGTTATGTTTAAATATATATTAAATATTTTTCAGTCTCTTTCTCTTTATTAAAATAATAACATAATGTCTTTATTCATGGTTTACTCAGCGCTTCCCATTTTTATCAAATAATAATTTTATAAAAATTTTAGAGCATGCTTCTCATCATTACTGTCACTACCATCATTTATTTTTTTATTCCGCCTAATTTTTCTATTCAAATATGCGTAAGGTTATTCACCAATTGAATTTGTTAACCGCCAAATGTCTGAATTTATTAAAGCCTAAATTCTAAACTGAATTTGAGTAATCCCCACTATAAATTTAATTTTTGGGTTCCAAATTAGACAAAAAATATTTGGAAAAATTCCAGTCACCGTTGTTACCCTTTCAAATTTCCAGATTCCAAAATTTTCAATCTTTTTTAAAATTTTTTATACTCTACCGTAGTCCGAAAAGACCCGAAAAATAAAAAATTTCCACCAAAAATTTGGAGTCCATATTTTTTCAATTGTCTTAATTTGCAACCAAAATTGAATTTAGTTTTCGGGTTTTGGGCTCAAAAAGGCTAATTTAGCTGCTAGGGGCCGTTCTAATAGAGGTTTTTTGGAAAAATCCCAGAATATGGATAAAAATGCCAAAATATGGAAAAATATGGAAATATGGACATAAATCGAGAATTCCGTGCCACCCTGGTAAGCAGGTGTTAAAGAAAAAATTATTATTTTTAAAAAAAGAACAATAAGGAAAGAATTGGAATGGAGTCAAAATGTCGTGCAAATGGCGCAGTTGTTACTGCTGCCGCCCTAGTTGAGCGAATCTTTGGTTCGAGTCCGAGTGCACGCAAAATTTTTTTCTTCTTTAAATTGAAAAATAAATCATCAAAAGTGCTCCACAAATATTTCTTTTTGTGCTCAAAAGCAGAAAATAACAATTTCATTCAATCCTATATAATAAAGTTGAGTGTCTGTATGTATGTACGGATTTTTGAATTTGTGTGGCGTTTTGTTATTATTTTGCGTTAAAAAATGATTTGAAAATGAAAATGTTTTTGTTTTGTTTTGCGTTAAAAAAGCATTTGAAAAATGAAAATGTTTGTTTTTTTTTGCGTTAAAAAATGATTTGAAAAATGGAAATGTTTGATTTTGATTTTTCAGTTTGTTTTGCAAAAAACATTCTTAGTCATTTATTCGCTTTTTTGTGTATGTTCAAATATAACGCCAAAATCGTCCACACCTCCATTCATCATTTTAATTTTTTGTTTTTGTCTTTCATTGTTTAATTTAAAGGTTTAATATTGCTTATTTTTTTAAATTCAAAGTCTGTTTGTCGTAAAATTTTATGGTTATGTATTGGTTAGAAAAAGTATTTATTTTTGTTGTATACACATTATTTCATATATTACTTTAATTTTTGTTTTATTTTAGAATTGTTAAACAATTAGAGAATTGTTTTTCTGCCGATACGGCTCATTTTTTCTACCAGTTTGGTCAAAAATCTGGTGACTAAACAATTTATCGTTGTTTTTCTGCCGCTACGGCTCATTTTTTCTACCGGTTAGGCTTTTTCAAATCTGGTGCCAGCCTGTTGCCATGCTTACGACTCTGGAAGAGCTCAAAGCCACACCATGTGGCACTCAGCTTGCGTAAGTGCTTGAATTAGTAATTTGTTTTAAGTAAAATTGTTAAGGTCTTTTTGTGGGCAGATTGTAAGCATTTTACCGTCTGAGAAGAAGTTGACGGCTTTGTTGGCGTGTGCTTCTGGGGAGAATGTTGTTCTCACAGAATTTAAGAGCGTGTCGTCCAAATTTTCAAAAATTTGTTCCCTTGGAATTGTAAGTTTGCTGTTTCTTTTTACAGTGCTTACCTTACTAAATACAGGTCGTCAAATTTTACATGCTGAAAGCTCAACGCTTTCAAGAGCGTTTCGATGGAAAGACAATTTACGTTACGCCACTGGATTATGAATTTGTGGTGATGACTTTCACAAGAATGGAGGTGATTCAATGTGCCATTGCGACTGCGGATTCATTTGAGAAATTGACTTCGGGTTGCATTTATTGTGAGTTTTAATTTTTTTTTATTAATTTATAATATATTACTTGGTTTGTAAAAGTGTTTATAAAGCAATAATATACTCTTCGTGCTTTTGATAAACATTAGTGTTTGTTCTGTCTTTCGTGTGAGACACTAATGTGTGTCATGCTTTTGATAAAGCATTAGTGGTTTGTTCTGTGACTTTCGTGTAAGTCACTAATGTGTGTCATGCTTTTGATAAAACATTAGTGGTTTGTTCTGTGACTTTCGTGTGAGACACTAATGTGTGTCATGCTTTTGATAAAACATTAGTGTTTGTTGTGTGACTTTCGTGTGACACAATAATGTGCGTCATGTTTTTGATAAAACATTAGTGTTTGTTGTGTGACTTTCGTGTGAGACACTAATGTGTGTCATGCTTTTGATAAAACATTAGTGTTTGTTGTGTGACTTTCGTGTGACACAATAATGTGGGTCATGTTTTTGATAAAACATTAGTGTTTGTTGTGTGACTTTCGTGTGACACAATAATGTGGGTCATGTTTTTGATAAAACATTAGTGGTTTGTTCTGTGACTTTTGTGTGAGAGATAAATAAATGTTTTTGACTTTTAATTTTTTAAAGCAATGAATTGTGCTCTCGCTTCATCGTTTTCGCCAGTCGGGAAACATTTCGCTGCAGTCGTTGCGGACAAGAAAGGAATGAGGGCTGATTTGTACGTCAATGGCGAAGAATTGGTAGAACGTCTTGGTTCATGCGTTAAGAACACACAGATCGAACTTCAAATTTTTTTTGTGAAAGTTGAAGGTAATTGTAATTGTGTCGGCATTACCTTTGGTTTTAATTTGAGTTTTCAAGTTTTTTTTATTATCATAGATGAATGCCTTCAGCTCCATTGCGAGATTTCATCCGTTAAAATTGGTGCTGGGCGCGTTAATCTTGAGGCGATTTTGACGACACCAATTAAACGTCGTAGTTCGGAAACTTTGGAGCCAATTAAGAAGTCGCAAAAAAATGGGTAGTATTTCGTTTGTTGTCCGTTGCTTAGATTTGATTTGTGACTCATACCTTTTCGATTACGTATTTTATGTTTGATTTTTGATATTTTGTTCGTTATTGTTATTTAATTATATTTGTGATCCTCACACATTATCAAATACGGAGATAATTTTCATTTTGTTATTGCGCTTTAAAATTGTTGATTTGTCAGAAAAATGTTGAATTTATTAAATGAATTATTTGTTATTATTGGTTAGAAAATTCATTAGTGTGGTGTGTGGCTTATGTTAGTCAATCACATTACCTGTTATATGTAATTATTAGAATTGTTTTGAGATCCACACTAATGTGCCTACCAAGTTTTAGAAACCCACAGAGTGTGAACTTTTGTCAAAAGAATTCTTTGTTAGTGAATTGTTTTGCGATGTACACTAAAAGTTTTGTAAACCCACAGAAGTGTGAAATTTTGTCCAAGTTTTTAAAATATATTGTTTGAGATGTACACTATTGTGCCTCTCATCCATGAGACACAGAACTGAAATTTGTCAAGTTTTTTTAAAAATGTATTGGTTTGAGATGCACACTACTGTGTCTTTCATGTTTTAGAGATAGCACATTGTTGAATAATGATTTGTAAAATGAAATGTTTGTTTTGCTTTTTTGTTTGGTCAGTTTAGTGTAAAAAGCTATTGTTTTGTTTATGTAAATGATAAGAAATTTTGCTTATGGCGTGCACTTAAATGAATGAATGAGAATTAGTTTGAAAAAGCCAAGCCGCAGTCGGAAATTGGTGAGGGGGGCCGAAGGCCCCCGTACTCGGCCGCTTCGAGGCCGAGTACTTTTGGCGCAGAAATTGTTGTTCCCGTACGAGGCCGCGAACATCCCAAGTCACACAAAAAGAAAAGGAGATTTGAGTCCCAGAGATTGGAATGCCGGAGAATTGAGTCCCAGAGATTGGAATGCCGGAGAATTGAGTTTCAGTGATTGGAAAGCTTGAGAATTGAGTCCCAGTGATTGGAAAGCCTGAGAATTGAGTCCCAGAGATTGAAATGCTGGTGGGTTAAGTTTCAGTGATTGGAATGTCATTGAAAGTTGGTGAGTTGAGTCCCAATGTTTAGAATGCCGGAGATTTGAGTCCCAGAGATTGGAATGCCGGAGATTTGAGTCCCAGTGATTGGAATGCCGGAGATTTGAGTCCCAGTGTTTGGAGTGCCGGAGAATTGAGTCCCAGAGATTGAAATGCTGGTGGGTTGAGTCCCAGTGATTGGAAAGCCTGAGAATTGAGTCCCAGAGATTGAAATGCTGGTGGGTTGAGTCCTAGAGATTGGAATGTCATTGAAAGTTGGTGGGTTGAGTCCCAGTGTTTAGAATGCCGCAGATTTGAGTCCCAGTGTTTGGAATGCCGGAGATTTGAGTCCCAGTGTTTGGAATGCCGGAGATTTGAGTCCCAGTGATTGGAATGCCGGAGATTTGAGTCCCAGTGTTTGGAATGCCGGAGAATTGAGTACCAGAGATTGAAATGCTGGTGGGTTGAGTCCCAATGTTTAGAATGCCGCAGATTTGAGTCCCAGTGTTTGGAATGCCGGAGATTTGAGTTCCAGTGTTTGGAATGCCGCAGATTTGAGTCCCAGTGTTTAGAATGCCGCAGATTTGAGTCCCAGTGTTTGGAATGCCTGAGATTTGAGTCCCAGTGTTTGGAATGCCGGAGATTTGAGTCCCAGTGTTTGGAATGCCGGAGAATTGAGTCCCAAAGATTGAATTGCTTGTGGGTTGAGTCCCAGAGATTGGAGAAAAAGCCAAGAAAATGATGCGAGGCCGCGAAGCGGCCGAGCCAGTCGATTTTATCATTCATAATTCTATAACACAATCGTACTGCCTAGCGGGGGATGCGCCGAAGGCGCTGACCCCGCTAGTTTATGCAAACGTTTGGGTAATTTTTAACCGAAAAGGTTCAAATTCAAAAAATTTTGTATTTCCAAATTTGCGAAATAAAACTTTTTTGTTTTAGCTTTTCGGGTTTGACTTTAAAAAACTTAAAAGAATTTTGATTTACTCTAACAGTCGATCATTCTGATCAGGAGGGCTGCCAATTTTAGGCACACTTAGAAAAAGTCGAAAAGTATTCGAAATTAGGTTTTTTATTAAAAATAGGTTTAAATACACGGAAACAAACTAAAAGTCATCAATTCTTCAATAAGAAATCATTTATGCCGTTTTTGAACCAAAAATGCTAAATTCGAAAATGTGGACTTTCAACTTTTTGTTTGAATTCGGGTCCGGGGTTCGGAATTGGCGCCGAAATGGATGCCGGAATCGTGGTTCGAGCCCCCCCAAAAGGCAATGAACTCGTTTTTATATTTTCCGGGCACCGCCCGGCGTGCCTTTACCGGGCTGCCCGGTCCCGGTCAATTGTCAAAATTCCGGCTCTAAAATTAAATGTATTCCATAATGATAAAAATTAATAAAAATATTTAAAAATGTCCGGCCTCAGATTCCCGTTGTCCTTCTCATTATTATACATATATTTTCGGAAGAGCCTAGTTGAGCAATTGATCTTTGGTTTTTAATCATCATTGGCCGGCGCCGGATGGGGCATGGGGCACGGAAAAAAATCGGATTATAAATACATCAGTAAAAGATTTGCAGATTTTTTTGCACGGGTTGAACTTAATGCGAGAGAAATGAATATTCTTTATTCTATTTCTAAATGTATCGTGTAGATTCTGAGTCTAATATTAATCCTTTTTATTGCTCTAAGCGAATTAGAAAATATAGTTGCAATTTCAGGATAATTTCTTCATATTGCCATAACTAAGGCAGTCAAAAATTTGCATAAAAAATCTCAAAATATCCGCATAAAATATGCAACAAAAAGTGAAAAATAGGCACATAAATTTTCTGAATTGAATGGTATAATTTTTCAATTTCTTTAAATTCGCCTAAATTTAAGCTAAGAATCTCCAACATAGCTAAATCTGGTATAAAAAAATCATTTTAGAAGTAATACTGAAGCGAAGATTAATGAATTTTGACGAAATTGAGTAAATGAATTTTTTTTTTAGTTTTTCGGTCCTTTGAGGTCAAAAGGCGCCGCTTTGATAGAGGATTTTTTTGAGAATGCCCAAATATGCACTATATGCATGTAAATCGCAAAATATGAATATGCAAATCAATTGGTGAAAAACTAGGGCTAATATAAAAGGGGATAATCTTGAAATTAAAAGTGCTTTATTATATGTGAATAAAAATAAATAATTGAAGAAATTTATGAAGAAATTACGATAATTTTCCATTCATTAAGAGCTAAGGTGCAATTAAGAATATTAGATTTATGGGTCAGAATCTATTCGATAGATATATTTAATGGATTATAATAAAATTTTTCTTCAAAAAATATTTAGTTTTTTATAGTACGATTTTCTATAAATTCTCATACATTGATTGAACCAACTGCTTATAATAAACGGTCCAGTTATAAAATATTAATTTAAAAATGAATTTTTATTTTTTTTATTCTTTTTTATTATTTGCCTGGTAATTGTCGGAATTATATCATATATAAGCCCAAGGCTTGCAATTTATTAAAAATTTATTATTGTTAGAGTCAATTTTAGGCAGAATATATTTGCAAAATGGCCACTTAAAATCTGCCCAAAAAATCCCAAAATAAGACGAAACTGTGACAAAGTCTCCAAAATATGTAGCCACAAAAATAGGCAAATTGTAAGTCACAGAAATAGGAAAAAATGTTTTTTTTATTTCAAGGGTATATAATAAACTGGATTTTTTGCCTATTTATTATTTTCACTCAAATTTGGGAGCTAATTTCTTATCCATTTTCTCAAAAGCATGAAAAAGTATGAAGACACATTCTTAATTTGATCCCTTTTACCTTGTTAAAACTGTTTGAAAAATAAAATTTTATTGAAAAACACAAAAAAAAGATGTGCCTTTGCATCCTAATCATTTTTTATTATTAGCCTCTAATTGTCGCAAATATGTCTCGATAGTTGTTTTTTTACCTTGTAATTTCTGACGGTATGAAAATTTATATTCTTTTATACATTCAATGTGAATATATATGCTACAATGGACGAAATTGAGCGCGATTTGTATCAGTCGGAAAATTTTTTATCTATTCTTTGCCACTTATTCCAATAAAATATTCTCCAAAATTGATAAATTTTTCGTATTTTGGAGTTAAATTACGAGAAAATTCAAAGGATTTTTGTCCACCTCCCCCCTCCCCCATCCGTCATCCTCCACTTATTTTACACATCGCTCATCATTTTAATTTTTATTCACTTCTCTCCCCCCCCCACTAATTTGTAAGCCAAATGGTAAGGGGAAATTCAATGAATTGGAATGAATATTTAACAAATAAATTTCTTGGAATCTGCAAATTTGCCATTTTTTAAAGGGTTTGGCATAAACCCATGAAATATGAAAATTTTATAAAAAATATATGTAAAATCAATGAACCAAATTGATCGCGATTTGCATCAATCGGAACTTTTTAAAATATTCTTTTGAATTCTTTCTTATAAAATTGTTTTTTGAATTAATTTCAAATGTTCGTTCGCAAAATTGACAATTTTTAGGATTTATGAGTTAATTAATGGAAAATTGAAACGATTTTTGTCCCCCCCCTTCCGTCATCCTCCTCCTCCTCATAATCATCATCATTTTCATTTTTTATTCTCATCTCCCCCAGCCCCTCCAATAAGCCAAATGCGAAGGGTAAATGCGATGATTTGGAATTATTACAATAAATGCTTTAGTGGGTATTGGTCTCACAATTGCTGACAGATGACGGGAGAGGGGGGAGGGGATGGATTTAAGCGAAAAATGCTAATAAAAGCAAAAACACTGGTGGGGGAACAGCAGCAGTATTTGTGAAGAGCACATTTCTTTTTATTAGGCAAATTACGAAAAAATTTTATCAACAAAAATTGTAGGTGTTTTTCAAAAAAAAATTTTCCCTGCGCCGCTAATCGGCGGCACCTCCGTCCCTCTTCTTTGTAACCTAATTTTTTAAAGCATATCTCAAATTTATTAAACGTTGATCATAAATTCTAGGGTCAAAAAAGGACGAAATAATCAAATCTCGGTCATTCAATCACGAAAACGAAAGAATTCGAAGAAAAAAAATAATAAAAATCATATTTACCCAAAAATCCCGAATTATTTAGGGAGCCTAAAACAAACAAAAAAATATAAATTTCTCAAGTGTAAAAACTATACAAATACCAAAAATGGTAATTTTTATTCAAAATTTTTGTGTTTTTCGGCGGAATGAATTTTTCAAAACTTTTTGTTTCCGCTGCTCATTTTACTCATTTCACAGCATTTGTACTTTTTTTGCGTACCTCCGGGAAAATTTTTTTTGAAAATTTGAGTGTAATTTGTTAATGGATTTTGTCCGAAATTGATCAAATTTTAACACTTTTATGATTGTTTTTGGAATTAAAAACGGATTTTGATTAAATTTCGAAACCAAAGTTTTCTGATTCGATTTTGACTTTTGGTATTTGAGCAATTTTTACTAATTTATTTTGACTAATTTTTTTTTATTTTCCTTTTTTTACAGTCAATTTCCAATAAAATGCATTGCCTTTTCTCAATTTTCTACACGATTCTGACCATTTTTATGGTTGCGCACACACTTTCCAAGGGCACCGTGGGCGGCCAACCGATGAAAACAGAGCGGGTGAGTTCGCTATAATTTAGTTGGTTCGGGACAAAGGAACCGCAGGGAATATTTTTGTAACTTTTAAATGCGATGCGATTTTGTTAATTGATTTATCCAAAAAATTTCAAAATTTGTAAATTTTTAGCAGATTTTTATCAAATTTGTAGGCCTTGGAATATTTTTTTAAGTACGTGTCTGTGTGATCACAGACATCTCTCTTGCTTCTCTGATTCTTTCCCACCTAATAAAAAAAAACAATTTTCTTCATTTCCAGGTTTTGCTGGATGATGAAAAACTGCGGGAATATCTCAGTTGGTTCCGTTTCTTTGACAATGACAAAGATGCGCAGCTCCAGCACAAACAATTTAAAGTAAAAATTCAATTTATATATTTTTTTCAAAAATTTAATTTTGTTAGGACATCCTTTGGGCGTTGGGGCGTCTTCCTTATTTTGAGGAGCAGCCGAAGTTCGAGCGGGTTTTGGACGTGGTGGACCCCAATCGGTAATTTATTATTTATTTAGAAGAACATAAAAAAATAAAATTTTGACAAGTAAAAAATTTAAGGAAATAACATTCTTTAAAAATTTTACAAATATTTATCGAATCTTTCTCTATCACATAAAATTTTTTCAAAAATATTATTTTATTATTTCATTTGAATAAATGTAAGATACTTTTCGGTTTTGTTCCTACACCTCAAAATTTTTCAATATAAGTGGACCAGTGAACAGACCTCCACCACTTTTACAAAAGAGAATTTGGGATAAATCATGACTTCACCGTTGATATTTTATGGGAAGGTGTGTGCATTCAGCACGCCTTTTGTTGGCATTTTTAAAATTTTGAAGTGTAGGAACAAAACCGAAAAGTACCAAATGTAATACAGGTCCATACTAAATAATTATTTCCCATTTTGGTTTTTCAGAGATGGTTTTGTCACACGGCAAGCGTTCATGTCCTACTTGGTCAACGAGCATATGGGGAAGGGCACTTTCGAGACGTACCAGCAGCTGTACGAACAACGCATTGAGGAGCTTTTGCGGCACATGGAACTGCACGGCGACGGCGTACAGGTGGACGAAAGTCAGGGGAAATAGTCATCGAAAAAACATGTTTTATCAATTCATCTTTGTCCCCTGCGGAGTGGGCATAGGCTGGGTGGAAAAAATGTTTTTAAATATTTTTTATCATTGAATACTTGGCGCAACTAATCATGATTCTGACATCTATTTTGAGCAATTATTAATCTCGAACCCGAACTCGAACCAAAATTAAATCACGAAATTTAAATTTTCGTTTTTTTGTTCGAGGCGTTCTCAGAGTTTATGCTTTAGTCAAAATAGGTGAAAGATTCGTGGTCAAGGACACCAAAAAATACCGGGGACAAATTTTCAAGTAGGGTTCGGACCCCGCCTCCGCCCCCGTCCCCGGGGGCGGGACAGGTTTTTGGGGCTCACCCCCGTCCCCGCCCCCGTGACTCTGACCCCCGCATCCCCCGCCCCCGCGACCTTCGCCCCCGCGGGGGCAAGGGGGTGAAAATACACCCCTAAGAATGACATATTCATGGATAAAAGGCAAAAAATTTATACAATTTTGATTTTTTTAACCATTTTGACAAATTTTTTATGAATTAAAGTTAATTTTATTATTGGTCATTGATGTGTATCTGTTAGAAATCGAGCTTAAATTTCAAAATTCGCCAGGCGGCCTATCGGCACCTCCGGCCCCCCAAAAACCTATTTTTTCTTAAAAAATTAGCCAAAAATCTCTAAAATTTGGTAATTCTTTAGACAAAATCTGTGTAATTTATGCCAAAAGGAATTGAATTGAGGCGATACATTGACTAAAGGAATGTGGAGCCATCACATCATTCATAAAAAATTAATTTTTTGTAAAATTTTTTGGAGTTAATTCAAATCAAACCCCCGCCCCCGTCCCCGCGGGGGCGAAATTTTCGTGCCCCCGTCCCCGCCCCCGCGACTCTGACCCCCGCCATCCCGCGCCCCCGCGAAAAGCCACCCCCGCCCACGGGGTCCGAACCCTATTTTCAAGAGTAGATAATTAGCATCATAATTAAATCCTTTCAGCACCTTGTAATGCCCAATTGTTTTTCAAGGACTACGTCCGAAACAACGACTGCCCCAATGCAAACGACGGCACGCACAAAAGCCCATGAAAACGAAGTGCCGCAGCAATAAAGCGCAAATTGACTGAATGAAGATCTTTGGAAAATTCTTAAAATAAATTCCCATTATATATTTAATCATTTCTTTTTAATAAATCTTTCGGAGACATTCGAATAGTTAATCGAAAAATGATACAATTTGATAGAGCAGGGAAAGGTAAATTAACTTTTTTAGTTTTCCGGAGAATTAATGTTAAGGTCAAATTAAATATATTATGCAAAATCAATATAGAGGCATTTAAAAAATGTTGAGTAATAGTTCTTATACCGTTTTTAGACGAAAATGCGGAATTAAATTTCGACTTTTTGTTCGAATTAGGGTTCAGAGTTAGAAATTGACCGAAATGGTACCATATTTGAAATCAGCGACCCAGAAAACCACCTAAAAATTTTTATGACTTTAAAAATTACAAAAAACTTACACATTGTAACATCCTTCCCTGATTGAACATATGATTTGATGCCATACTTTTAGTATTTGGAATTGGTGTTCTTTCCGTGAACCTAATAATTTTTTCAGAAAATTTTACTCGACCCTCTAGCAAAATATTTACATAAAATATGTAAAAAAAAACAAATGTATAAATAAAACTCAAAATATGTAGCAAACTGTGAAAATAAAATTTTTAAAATAGTTTTTTTTTGAAATACTTCTTCGTAAAGGTTGAAATCAACAAAATGATCTAAATAGGCTTAAAATCCTATTTTAATATTCAAAAATTAATTTTAATATCTCTTCTTTACCGATTTTTTTGTGGTACATTTTCGAAAAATTTAAAAATGTTCACCAAAAATTCTTTTAAAAGATTTAGAAAGAAGGGGGGGGGGAAGCTTGGGCACCAGAAATTTGGGCACCGGGAAGTTTGAGCACCAAATTAAGGATTTAAAAAATAAAAATTATTTTAATTGTCTATAAATTGCAACTATCTAATTTAAAACAATAGTAAATTTAATAAAGTTAGGAATAGAAAGTTTTCTTAACGAATATTCACTCGATTAAGCATGCTTGTTTGCTAAACTCATTACCATTAATTTTATATCAATGCCATACACATGTATTATTTACAATTTATAACATTACAAGGTTCGGTCTGTTCAAGACTTAATTTTATGAGTTTAAATTGAATTAGACGGGTCTCTTGTTATTTCGGGCCAACTAAGCCGGTATTCAGGCCTAAGTCCAAACAGAAACTAGAACACGTTTTCTACGTTTAAACAACCGTAAAAATGACTAAATAATAAGATTGCCAGTTTCCATACATAAATTTTGTCGCCGGAAAGAATGCTAAAAAGTCAAAAATTTTACCAATATGTATAAATCCCGAAATACTTAAATTATGTATAAAACTCCGACATGGTAACGAGAAGGCCGTAAAACAAAATTAAAAGTGCCTCCCTAAACTACAATGTGCCGATATCCAGTTTTAGGCATTAAAAACCTTGACTTTTTGGACAATTTTTTTTTGTCTTTTTATGCCGAAACGTATTTAAAACGGGTATAAATCTAACAAATTTCCCAACCGGCGCTTAAAAAGTCCTTATATCATAAAATTGGTTTTAAATCGCAAAATTTTATCTTTTTTTCAACAAAAGTGTAAACAAAGCGCATTAAAAATTACAGAAAATTTACTGCGCCTAAAAATAATTAAATTACAAGATTTTGTCAAAAGTATCAGCCAAATAATTCAGCGAAAATTCAATTTCCCCTCAACATATGATTAATATTTTTATCTCAAATTGCTTCTTCCATTTAAAAATACTCTCCCGACAAATTTTTAGAAATTCCGCAATTTAATCTTCAATTCTTTTTTGCTTTATTTGCCAATATGTTTTCATTTTCTCCATTTTTTTCTTTCTCCGTTAATCTTTCTCCTCCATTCATTCCAAATTGTTTCTTCCATTTTCGAATTGTTCCATAACTTATTCCAATTTTCTTGCCAATTTCGGTATAATTTTGGTGCCATTCTTTTGCCGAATATTTTCTTCCTTTTTGCTTATATTCATTTTTCAATGCAATAAATTGTTGAACAATTTCAATTTTTCTTCATCCGTTTTAGTTTGTGGCTTATATTTATTCGTTGGTTAAGTCCTAATTCTTTGATCCATTCATAAATATATTTGCGATTTGTTCCCAATTTTTTCGCAATTTTCGAGTTAATTTTAGTCCATTCGTTTGTTGAATGTCTTTTCCCTTTTTGCTTTATTTTTTCTTTAATTTTGTTGAATTTGTGAATAATTTCTCGCTTTTTCTGATCATTTTCATTTCGTTTTTCTTCTTTTTCTTCCCATTTTTCTCCAAATATTTCTTCAAATGTTTTTTGTTTCGCCTTTTTCTTTTCTGCTCCAATTTCAATTTGCACAATTAAAAATGCAATTAAAGTGGAAAATATGCACAATTTCATTTTGGACAATTTTTCTCTAAATAAATTTTGTTGTAATTAAATTCTTTTTGATAGAAATACAAAAAATGAATTTTTTGCTCTATAAATCCTCCACTTTTAAGTGAGTTATTGACAGAATTGTAAATAATAAATTCTTACTCAATTTCTTTCTACTGATTGATCGCAATTAATAATATGTAAATAAAACAATTTTTGTCAAATCAATATTTTACTAAGCAGAAAATTATTATTTTTTCCATTTCTCACTCTGAGCAGGGAATGAGCAAAAATGTTACGGGTATCCGGAGATATTAGAAACTACGGGAAAATTTTTTAAAAAATTTCTTGAGGGGGGGGGGGTTAAGAAAATTTTCTTCAAAAAAATTTGCAGGTCTTCCATAAAGAACACAAAATTCTCTTCCAAATTGCCGTTTGAATGAATGATGGGTCATACTTTTCGATTTTGTGTTCCATATCCCATTTTCAGCTGCTATATATTTATAACCAAAATTTTATTCATTAAAATTTCAAATTTGAGAGCACAGAAAAACCTGAAATAATCATGCTAATAATTGAAAAATAAATTATTTAGATCGTATTTTATGGGAAAATGATTAAAAATTGTTCATTTTAAGGTTTCCAACGGTGCTCTAGGTCGATGCGAAAAAAACTCAGTGATGATAAAGTAATTATATTTAATAATATTAATCGGCGTAATGAATTTAATTATACCATTAATGTTTAAATATAAATTTAAAAAGAATAATATAAAACGTAGCCATTTTTGTTTTAAATTTTTTGCACAATTCTTTTTTCATCTATGGACGGAAAATGCAAACAAAAGGGTATGCTTACAGCATTCTATCTCCGATCAAAAAAAAATTTACCCATACGAAAATTTCTAAGTCATTTGTATAAGGGATTATATTTTGTAGATGCAATTAACGCATTTAAAATCCGCTTGTTAGGCCTTAAGATAAGCCGTATAGACATGATTTATTCAATTCTATAATTTACTGGTTCAAGAATAGCCCTGATGAAGTAAATAAAAAATTTAGTCTTTTTTAAAAACGTTAAATAATCATTTAATTTGAAAAAATACTTCCATATAATTATATGTATAAACTATATAAATTTAATGAATAGAATAATTAAATTTAATTATTTTTTATCACTGAGTTTTTTTCGCATCGTCTGTCTCTTCACGGTTTCCAATACTCTATCTCAGCGGTATAAAATCGTAGTGACCTTCAAAGGCAATTCGGTATAGAATTTTTGTGCTTTTTATAATATAGCTCTGCTCATTTTTGATGATTATTAGCTTAAAAACTTTTTGAAAAATTTCCTGATTTTCAATATTTTTTTGGATGTTGATCTCAATGAAGGAGTTATCTAATGATTAGTGTAAAACATTTTTCTGTTCAGCATCAAAATATATTTGTATGAATTATTACAGGTTTTCCTATGCTCTAAATTTGAAATTTTCAACTAATATAATTTTATTATAAACATATGATCACCCGAAAATGCGGCATAAAAAGTCTAAAAAAATGTGTGCCATTAAATTCTTATTTTTGACTAACGTTTGGCATTTATTCGAAAGCACACAAAAAATGCTACAAAAATGTGATGACACTTTTGCTTCTTCTTGCATTAAATATAAAGTTTATTATTAATGAATAGGGAAGGACTGGGAAATAGTGTACCTGTTACCCCTCTCCCCCCCCCCCTCATTTTTTTGAAAAAAAAACATTTTTTAATTTTTTTAATGAAATAAAAATAACCGTTCTGAAAGTAAGATATATTTTCGTGTATTTGAACCGGTTTTGTTGCTAGAAATTAAATTGATTTGCATATTTTTCTACGCATTTGCTGGGAAGAAAGAGGGCTCAAAATAGCATTTCTACGGGTGGGGGGGGGGGACAAATTATAAATTTGGCATCATTCGAAAGCCGTATATGTTTATAAGCTTTTGCTAAGTATTTCTAAGCGATTGAACAACTTATAAAAAAGCTGCAAGATGAATACTACCAAAAAGTCAGAATTTTTGCATATTTTAATTTATAACTTTTTTACATGTCGGTATATCTTTGTGGTTTTTGGGGAAGACGATAGAGCTTGTTAAGAGCTTTCTAATGATACCAAGATTGTTGGATTTGGTCAACAAAGAAAAAAGTTATGATGCTCTAAACTTGTCTCCGACTAAACCGGCCAGACTAAAAACTGTCCCCGTTCGATTTGTACTTTAAAATTTTTTTGATTTAGTGAAGATTTTTAATCCATTTAAATAAATTATTTGGGGTTTTCGCGATTTTTGCGTTTTATCCATATTTAAGCATTTTTTATATGTAAAAACTCTAGGCTTAAAAAATTCGCTGACCATGAATTTAAACTTAGATTTTGAAATCATTGATTTTTATCTATGATTTTTCATCAGTTACTTGTTTTTTTTCGATTTTTTAATTATTTTTAAAAAAAGTTTAGCAATGAATTAGGCTCTATGCATGAACCTTCATTTTGTCTATGATTTAATAAACCGTTAGCCAAACGGACTCGAACTCAAGACAGCTCATTCGAGAGCTATTTTTAAGCTCTACAACATCTGTGTGTGAGTTTTTACGCCCGACTAATTTTCTCAAAATTTTGGAAAAATGAAAAATCATAGATAAAAGGTTTTAAAATCTGAGTTCCGGTTCGTGGTCAGAGCATTTTTTAAGCCTACAAAAAAATGCTTGCCAAAGGGACGCCAATCCTTGACCATTGCTGTAAAATGGAAAAGCAATGTAAAATAAAATTTCAATTTAATTTCAATTTTGTATTCCCTTTTCTTCAGTTTCAAAATTGCAGGAAACAGTCTCAATGGAAATGGAAATTGCCATTTCCTATTGGAAACCAATGCCATTTCGCAAATTCAAATGCCAGGCAAACTCATTTGGTTTGAATGAAAAAACCCGGTCAACCCTGGGGTTTTCCAAAAATCGCCGGGCCAGGTAAAACCCGGTACAAGGGCCCGGCCCGGCGCGGTCTCTGTTTTTTATATGATTAATAAAATAATTTTTATTAAGGAAACTTTAAAAAATCCGTCTATAAAATGATCCAACATCCTCCATTTATTCCCCAAATTGTTTCTTCCATTTGTCAATTGTTCCATGGCTTACTCCAATTTTTTTACAATTTTTGGCACAATTTTGGTGCCATTCTTTTGTCGAATATTTTCTTCCTTTTTACTTATATTTATTTTTCATTTCAATGAATTTTTTGTGCAATTTCATTTTCTTCATCAGTTATTGATTTGTAACCATTTTTGTTTATTTAACACAAATTCTTTAATCCATTTTTGAACATATTTGCGGTCTGTCGTTTTCTGTTGCAATTATTTATTGACTGTTCAATTTGGTCTATAATTATAATGACCCAAAATATTATAATTGGAAATGTTAAAAAGTATTGTTCTCAGTTGTTACACTGCAAAATTTGATGCACCTCCGATCACTATTTGAAAAATTATGAGGGTTTGCACTTCCACTACAATTATGAGCTAACTTTTTTTAATGAATGAAAAATCAGTGCAAAAAATATTTAAAAAAAAACTAACTTTTTGAGTTCTTCTGACCATTATTATTAGGGATGCGATTTTTAGGTAAGAAAAATCCCAGAATAGGTACTTAAATAGGTAAAAAAAAATCTCAAAATAGGTATTAATAGGTACAAAAATTCCAAAATAGGTACCAAAATAGGTAAATAAAATTTTTTATTAACGATTTTTAGTGGAAAAAAGCAAACAAAAGGGGAAAATTTTGGTTCTATTTCTTTGTAAACGAATAATTTAAATATTTTTAATATGTTCTTAGAAAATATTGACATTTTAAATTAAAAATTTTGTTACATAAAAAAAATCCTTAAATAGGTATAATAGGTAGAAAAACTCCAAAATAGGTAAAAATAGGTATTATAAAAGTCATCGTAGACACCCAAAACCAAGTGGAAAATGCTTTTTTCGTGCTTATCTGTGCGTATTAAATGCGCAAAATTTTAGGTATTTAACTAAAAATCGCATCCCTAATTATTATTGGTACTTAAAAAACTTTAGCTAAAGTCCAGGAGCGCCGCCAAATTTAAAACAAAATTGGCTGAATTTTGTAATTATAATAAAATGAAAAAATATTCATACGAAGAATGTGATTAAAAATTATAGTTGGACTTGGGTTCTTGGCATTAGATTAAACCTTAATTATTTAATCCATTGATAAATATTTTTTTAATTCGTTCTCAATTTTTTTAATTTTATTTCTTTTTTAAAAGATTTTTTCTTATATTTTTTCTTTTTGCCTTAAAAATATTTTTATTTTTCAAATTTGTCCTGGCTTTTTCATTTTTCCTTGGGTATAATTTTAATCGATTTTTGTAATTGGAAATTAATTTTCATTATTCTGTATTGGACTAAACCAGGGCTGCCATCTGCCTTGAATGGCAAGGACGTCCTTAAAATTGGGACCTCTTTCTTGAAAATAAAAAATGTCCTTGGATGCAAGGCCGTCCTTGAAAATGAGCATTTAAAAAATGGAAAAAATAATCAAAGGAAATTTGATAAATTTTTGAATTTATAACATATTTGGTGCAAAATCTGGTACTAATTTGCACAAAAATTCCCAATTTTTTTCCCGGTGTCGCCTATTGGCACCGCCGGGACGTTTCTTTCTATTTTTTAAATGCTTAAAAATGATCACTTTTGGAAAAACCTATTAATAATTTCTCCCCTCACTCCATTCCCAAAAAGTTTCGGAAAAAGCGCCCGCAAGAAATGTTGTGAAAAGTAAAAAAAGTTCATCGCCATTATCTTAAAATCGCAAAATCGCTAGTTTTTGGTGAAAATCTGTTAACAAATTACACTCTTATTTTCAAATTTTTCCCGGCTGCGCCTATCGGCATCGCCGGACCCCCCACTGTTCCCCTGAAATTTTTTGGAAAAGCGCGCCTCAAAAGAGGCATATTCAATTCAATTCAATTTATACGCAAAAGCGTGACACCGACATTAAAACAAAATAAATAAAATAAAATTGGTCACTGAATGAGATGGGGCGGTTTCAAAAGTAAAACATCAATATCATAGTGAAAAAAGAAAAAACAACCTACAATTTTATGGAGAGGAATTGCTAGTTTTTATTATTATCGACGCTTAATGCAAATATTATTCCATGCGGATATCATGTTTTATAATTGCCATCCATTTGCTAAATTTGAAAAAGTTGTTAAGAATTTGAAAGCTATATTTTTGAAAAAGAATCATTATGCTGAATATGGATCTTTCCCAAAATTATATCATGGAAAAGTTTTAAATCGATTTTTGTTCTGCGTTTTAAAAGGGATTCTTGTTTAAAGAGTTGAAGAAGTTCGTTATACCCGGGTATATCATCCTTATTATTATTACGTCTAAAAACAATACGTAAAAATGTTTTTTGGACATTTTCAAGAGCATCGATGTCTTTTTTCATATATGGATTAAAAACCGGAGAACCAAATTCCAAAATGGACCGACAATAAATATTAAATATATTTATAAGAATTTTTGGGTTTTTCGTTTTAAGTGACTTGAGTAAAGCAAAAGATGTTCTTATTGCTTTTTTGGTAATAAATTCTATATGTTTTTCCCATTTTAAGTCATTTGAAAAATAAATGCCAAGGTCTCTAACTGGTTCACCTTTTTCACTTTTTAAAATTGGAATATTATTTATAAAGTAACATTCATTAGGGTTTTTAGGCCCAATATGTGAAACTAAGCATTTGTTAGGAGCGATTTTAAGGCCATTTAATTCACAATAATTCCGAAATTTATTAATGAAAGAATGGAGTGGAGAAATAGTATTTTTTGAGAGTATAGAATAGGCCTTAAGATCGTCAGCAAAAAGCTTAATTTCAACATTTTCAGTTTTACAAAAATTAGGAAGATCTGATATGTAAATTAAAAATAAAAGCGGACCCAAATTTGATCCCTGCGGAACACCACTTAAGCATGGGAATTCATCAGAAAACGCAGAGCCAACTCTAACGAAAAATGTACGATTTTGTAGATAATTTTGAAGCCATTTTAGTAAAGTACCATTTATACCAATATTTTTGAGTTTAGAAACTAATCTTTCGTGCGGAACAGTATCAAATGCCTTCGCTAGATCAAAATATATAACATCAATTGATTTTTTGTTTTCCAAAGCCAAACTAAAGTCATCAATGACTTCCAAAAGTTGAGTTGTAACAGAGTGTTTTCTCCTAAAGCCATGTTGGCAATTCGGAAGTACATCATTTGTCTCAACAAAATTAGTGATTTTCTGGGTAATATTTTCTTCTAAAATTTTTGAGATGGAGCATAAAAGCGAAATTGGCCGAAAGTCAATGGGATTTATTGGGTTCGGTATTTTTGGAACAGGACAAATAATTGATTTTTTCCAAATGTTTGGGACTTGGCCAGTCATCATTGAAAAACAAAAAATATGAAATAGTGGATAAACCAAATTTTCTTTACAGTTTTTGAGAAAAATATTCGGGATGCTGTCAATGGAAGTATTATTACTGTTTTCTAGTTTATTAAGAGCCAAATAAATTTCATTAAGTGTCATTGTGAAAAAGTCAATATTTTTTTTTAGGGGTGACTTCACAGGAAACAGGAATTTTTTGATCAGTGAAGACTGAATAAAATTGTTCGGCTAATAAATTGGATTTAGCTTTTTCGGAAAAGGCAATTTTGTTTTCGCTATTTTTAAGAGGGGGAATTTTTGTGTTTTTAGTTTTTAAAAAAGAACCAATATATCGAAATCGTTGCTTAGGGTCTAAACCACTTAAAAATTTATTTTCACGATTTGTAAGGTATTTCTTTATTTCATATTCAAGTTTTTTAGAGGTTTCTATAAATTTTTCTCTAGTTTTTTCTTTTTTAATGTCTTTCCAAAGTTGCCGACGATAAATCATAATTTTTTTAATATGATCTGGGAAATTATGTTTAGAATTTGATACTGTTAATGGAACATATTTCGATATTAAAAAATGCAAAAATGCTGCGAATTTGTTATAAATTTGGTCAATTTCTATACAGTCCGAAAAAAAGGTAACCCAATCAGTAGAAGAGAGCATGGCATTTATTTCCAAGTAACTAGCTTTTTTAAAGTTAAAGTGTTTAAATTTTCTACAAGGAAAAACATTTAGTCTTAAGTCGAATTTTACAGTGTTGTGATCACTAAGTGAGAATGGGGGACCAACTGAAATGTCTTTTATGAGAAATTTATTATTTGTTAAAATTAAATCCAAAAAATTGCATTCCCTGGTGGGTTCTTTAATCATTTGATCAAGTCGTAAACCTTCAACAAAACCAAGGAAATTACTTTCATAATTTGTCAAATTATTTAGGATAGAGAAAGGGCCATTTTGGTTCCAGTGAATATTAGTAAAATTAAAATCTCCAAGAATGACAAAATTTTCTGTCGAGACTGCTAGTGAGGAAATTAATTCTAGAAGTTGCATAAAATTTTCAAATGTTTCGGTAGTTACAGGCCTATAAACCAAAATAAGACGGATTTTTGATTCGGAAATGGGCGAAAAAACATCAATACAAAGTATATCAGAATTTTGTATATTTTGAGTTTTTATAATTTCAAACGGTATTTCATTAGAAATGACAAACGCTACCCCTCCTCCTTTTTTATTCTTTCTATCTTTTCTTATTAAAGAGAAAGGAAAATTTTCTAAAATTTGCGAGTCGTTTATTTTATTATTCAACCAACTTTCGGTTATCGCGATAATTTTATACCTATTTTCTAAAAGTAAAAGCTTAAACTCATTCATTTTGTTCACTAAACTTCTTGAGTTAAAATAAAGACAATTGAGAAAATTTTGTGACCTCAAAAGTTTTTTCCCATGTTGCCTCCACGCCGCGTCGTCACCATTTCATTCTTTTTGCTTTCTTCATAATTCATCCGCCTCTGTTCACGAATCTCCCGCTCAGCCGCCAATTCTTCTTTCGTCAGAGAGGGCCTGACGAGAAGTCGCTGCCAACCAACATGCTGCTTCAGTTCCGTCCGGTTGCGCCCCCATTGTGCCAATGCAAAACGTTGGAACGTCGTCGCTGGCAAGACAACTTTGACCAAACGCGGCCCCTTTCGCTTCTCATCAATCCGCCGCCCCATTCTATACACCATCTGCGGGCAAACCTCCACATCCAAAGCGTCCAACACTTCCGCAACTGTTTCCGCGTCCTCTTTGGCGCGTTCTGACGGCTTTTCAGCCACAGCCTCCGGCAGGCCAATCAAAACGAGGCTTCGTTTGCGTTCTTTTTCCTCCGCACTGGAATTGTCGTTATTGTTGCTGTTGATTTTGCGCTCAATTTCGTTGAGGCGTTCAGCAATGGCGTTGAATTGTTCTGCCATTTGCGTTGCCAAAGTGTTGTTGTTGTTGTTTGATAATAACGTTTCAATTGAAGACAGTCGAAGTAAAATAGTTTTAATATCGGTTGCCATTATAATCTTATTTGGACAATTAATGCGGTGAAATGAGGAAAATTAACAACAGAAACAAAAAAAACATTGCATATAATAAAAATTTTAAATGTCCTTGGATTTCATGAATTTTCACCACTATGTCCTTGCAAATCGACATACCCGTCCTTGGAAGCCGACCTTCAGGCACAATTTTGTTGAACAACAAAATACCGGAAAACCAAAATTTAAAATTATGGCAAAATGCCAAAACAGGATTCTTCAATTTAAAATTTTCATTTTTATTTTCGTGAAATTTCCAATGCCTTTTCCCCGTAAGCCAATTTTAAGTTTGTTTATCAACTTTTATTGGTCCCCCTTTCCGTTACGTGGCATAACCATTTTCATTTTGGCGCCCAATAAAGTGCCAGCCGCCACGGTTGGCAACAAATATAAAAATTATTGCAAAGTCCTTCAATACATTGGCGGCGGTAAAGTGGAGTGGGAAAAAAGAATTTTTGGATGTGCCATTTAAGACGATAAAATGGCACAAAATTTGGTGGGGCTAAAATATAAAAAACGAAAATTTTTAAATTTTCATCGAATTTCAAGTTTTCTGAGGGCTCAATTTATATTTTAATAAAATTATTAGATATAAACAATTTTATTGCGTCTCTCTATTTTCTAATCCTTAGTTTTAATCGAAAATTTCTTCAAAAATTGTTTTTTTTTCTTTCAAAAAACCCCTTTTTCACATTTCAAATTATTCACCAACTCACAATTTATCCCAATATTCAAAAAATTATGTCGAGCAGCTCAAATTTCATCACCCAACAGTAGATGAATGATTGTTGGCTTGTTGCTGCTTTTTGGTGCCGTCCTGAGCAGCCACATAAGCGAGCAATGGAAGCAGTAAAAGTGCCATTTTTAAATGGAGTGGAATTTTTAAATGGGTGGAGAGCAGGGGTGGGACAACTCTCGCCTCTCGTCTCTCGCCTCTCGCCAACTCTCGCCATTTTTGGTACTCTCGCCTCTCGTCTCTCGCCTCTCGTTTTTTGGGACGAGAGGCGAGAGTTGAAAATACACCCCTAAAGATTGAACTTTTGAGCAGCCAGAAAAATTTTCAAATTTACGCGAAAAAAAAATCTTAAATCTCTTTCTTTCATTCCTTAATGTTTTCTCTATTTTTGGATAGCTCCAATTCAAATATGGTCAGCTGGCTAAACCTTCTGCCTTTCATTATTTTTCTCTTGGGTTCAATTCCCCAACGGTACAGAATTTTTTAAATAATTTCTTTAAATTATTTTTCAATTGAAATTTTAATTAATAAAAAATATTTCAATTTAAAAATTATTATTTTTTCTTTTTTTAAACAGCCTAAAACTGCAAATTTAACCAAAACTTTGATCATTTTTTGACAAGTTCTGTTAATATATTACACTCAAAATTTTAGAATTTTTCCGGCGGCGCCTATTGGCGGTGCCGATTCGGCACCGCCGGACCCCGCACCCAATGTTCCAAAAAAGTTTTTTTGAAAAAACAGCGCCACAAAAAAAGCGACTTAAAAACAAAAAATTTAAAAAACAAGTTTTGGTCATTTTTTGAATAAAATCTGTTAACAAATCCGAAGACAATTTTCAAAATTTTTTCGGCGGCGCCTACCGGCACCGCCCGACCCCAACTGTCCCCGAAGTTTTAAAAAACGCACCGCAAAAAAAGGTGGAAAAAATGGACAAATAATAAATTTTGTTTCTAAAATAAATATATTTCATGAAAATATTTTTTAATTTTCATGAAAAAATTTTAAAGATTTTTGTTTGGATTTTCATGACTTGGACTCGGTTTAAAAACTAGGACTCTGACCCGGCCTTCTGTACCCAGCAATACCCTGACCCGGTATTTGCCCAAATACCCAGGCCCGTACCCTTAATTTAATATACGATTTTGAAGTTTTTTAAATTAAAAAATAAGGCTACAGAAAAAAATTGAAAAACTCTCGCCTCTCGTCCTCTCGCCTCTCGCCAACTCTCGTGTTTTTGGGGACTCTCGCCTCTCGCCAAACTCTCGCTCTCGTCTTTTTGGGGACTCTCGCCTCTCGCCAAACTCTCGCTCTCGTCTTTTGGGGACTCTCGCCTCTCGCCAAACTCTCGCTCTCGTCTCTTTGGGGACTCTCGCCTCTCGCCAAACTCTCGCTCTCGTCATTTCTGAGACAAGTCACACCCCTGGTGGAGAGCCGTTTTTATTGAAAATAATGCATTAAATTTGAAATTTTTTTAAAATTTATTTGATAATTAATTACTTAATAGAAATGAATAAATTAATCAATATTTTTTAAATGTGAAAAAATTTAAAAGTTTCAATTAAAATACATATTGAATTCAAAAAAGATTTAAATTTTTTTTTAGAAAGGAGAAATTAGGCAAAAAGAAAAAAAGGAGAGAAAAAAGTAAAATTTAAAATAAAAGCCAACCGACGGAATATTAAATAAATGTATCAAATAAGAAATAAATTTTTTAGATAAATATTAGAAGGAAGGAGGCTTCATGTTTAAATTTTTCATGATAATCAAAAACCCTCTAAATAAAATTTCGAGACAATAAACACACAAACTTAAATTTAAAAATTCGACAAAGAGAGTTTCAAGCATATTTTTAAATTTGATTTAAATTTTAGGGCAGCATTGAAATCTTAAAATTTGATCAAAATGCATTATGGCACCCCTTAGCCTGTGGGTGGGGCTTGGGCGCTTCTTGTAAACGGACGGAGAGAGTGAGTGAATTTGAAAAAAATGTGTTTAAACCGGGGATGGTTTTTTTGAAAGAAAATTGAGGGGGAAAATTTAGAAAAAATAATTTAATTCGAAAATTTGTTTATGTTATAGAAAAGGGATTTTTAAATTAAAAAAAAAATAATCATGCAACAAGTAAGAAAATTTTTCCATGGGATAAAAAAATTTGATATTTAAATTAGAATAATTAGCCCGACAATAAATCACTGTAACTTTCTCGGAATTCATGTCCCGGTTTTCAACAAATTTAATTTGACAATTAGCCGGACTGTTTTATTGGAATTCAGGTCCCGTTTTTTCAATAATTTTAACTTCTACAGTCATTCATTTACAACATACAAATTAGCAACATTTTATCCGCCAATTTCTTTTTTTATTTAAATTAAGAAAACAAAATTTAATAATTTTAAAAATTGATCAATCTGCTTTAACCGCATTATTCAATTAGTTTAGGATGAAAAAATATTTTTTAATTAAAAAATTTTTGTCGCCTACTCGCTCACTTATTACTTATTTTTCCCATTTTTTACGATTTTTGATCATTTTACTAATAATGTTACGGAGATTTGGTAATGAATTCTTGATGGTTCGTAATCAGCTTAAACAGAGAGCCGAGCATCAGATTGCATGACTGACCAATCATTTTGTTGATCATTCTGCGCAGGTCATCGCCCTGCGGGGATTAAACGGTGGGCGTGATTTGTTGGGACATTGGTCTAATCGGGAAATGCTAAGTATAACAGACCCAGTGTCGGAAAAATAAAAAATAATTGATCAGGATTGAGATTGTGATATCAACAGTGCTAATGATCAATGGGTCGGCGGGATTCCGGTAATTGCCCAAGGCCGGACATCGATACTGATAATTGCTTGTTTGAATGGTCGGTCCATCACTATTTGAATGGTCAGCAGCAGGAGAATTTCGTGTAAAGAAAAAAGGGGTATCCAAATAATGAATGATGGAATGAATGAGAAATGTGTGAGCATGAAAGCGAAAAATGAATGGAATAATGGTGGTCGTGGGGGATTTGGATGGATGAGCTTTTGGTGACCGTCCGTCGTCCTCCCAGGGGACACACATTCGTCCGCTGTTGACCTTTTGCCGCCTCCGCGTCCCACCGCACCGCCCGCCCGTGTCCGTCGTCCTTCATCAAACAGTTTGTGGTGCCGATAATGAAGGTGAATGTGTGGCGGGCGGCAGCAGCAGGAACAATTTGAAGCATTTTGAGCACACACCCCACACAAACAATGAAAAGCGCTTTTTTTTTTCGTTTGCTCATTAAGCGGCAATGTTTTTTTTTGTAATGGAAAAAATGGGCAAACGTTAATGACTCGGATTTAAAATTGAAAAAATGGGTAATTAAAATAATTTTGGAAAAACTTAAATTTTTCAATATTTTTGTAAAAAAAAAGATTAAAATTTTAGTTAACCATAACCATTTTAATAATCTGTTTGATTTGTTTAATGACTCATATTTGAATTTAAAAATGGTAATTAAAATTAGTTTTGGAAAAATGCTATGTTTTATAATTTTGTTAAAAAAAATTAATAATTTCGTTAAAGGAATTATAAAACTTTTTTTTTTAAATTTTTAATGAGGAAACGATTCCTCATTAAAAATTAAAAAAAAAATTCCTCATTTATTTAGTTAACTCAATAAGTGTATTTGAAATTTTTATTAAAAATAATTGGATGTATAAGGATTCTAGAACAGTTGAAATAAAGAATTTTTTACTTTTTTTCTTAATTTTGCGCGTAAAAAAGAGGGATTGTAATTAGATATTTCATCCACCCGCCGATCCGCCACCACAAATTCCATCCAATTTTCAAAATGGATTTAATTAGTCAAAAACGAGGTCATAATATAAATGAAATTATTATAAAAAAAAAAGAAAAATCGAATGCTTTTAAATTAATCCCAGAATAATTCAATCTTTTTAAAAATTATGCCAAAAATAATTCCAAAAATGGAAACTTTTTCTACTGAATTTTCTTCAAGTTTATAAATTTAAATTTATTTTGTATTTTTTTTTATTCAAAATGTTTTACATACTAAATATAGTTGAATATTCAAGTTTTTTCTTTTAGCTTAAATTTAGTCGAATTTAAAAAAATTTGTGCAATTTTGTCCAATAGTTGGAAAATTTATGGGCATATTTTCAACTTTTATGTGCATATTTTGAAATTTTTTGGTGCTTATTTTTGGACTCCCTAATTATATTTTATTGACAATAATTGAGCTCATCCAAAATCAGAAAACTAACCAATTATCTAAAAAACAAATCAATCAAAAAAATCTTTCAATATTTTGGGGTCAATATTTGGCGCTACTGTAAAAGTTGTTCTTTTTGGAAAAATTTTTCACTTTTTTTTGGTCAAAATTTTTTTTTTGTTTAAAAAGTCCTGAAACCAAGTACCCGGGGGTTTTAAAGGTCGCTGATCACGAATATAACAATTATTTGGGCCTGTTAAGCAAATTTGGCGCTAGTTATAAGGTGATAGATTTTGTACTTTATCAAAAACCATAGGGGGGACCCTATTGTTTTGTAAAAAATTTTTTGGATAAAAATCGTGAAAATACTTTTTATTCACATAATTGTGCTATTAATACTCAATTTTCATCATTATGTGTAAAAAAACAAAAAAAAATTTTGACCAAAAAAAAGTGAAAAATTTTTCCAAAAAGAACAACTTTTACAGTAGCGCCCAATATTTGGTCAAAATTCTTCCTCCCTCCCTCATCGAAAAATGATCTCGGAAGCGAACAAATACCATTTTCTGCCCATCATCGAACAGAGAGATTAATCCGCGCAGAGGAGCCGAAAATGAATGGCATAGAAAAATCCATCAACAACAACCTGAACCCGTGATGGAAAATATTTGGACAAATGTTTTAGGCAAACAATGAAAATGTGGGGTGGACTGCTCGTTAACCCGTCCATTAGGGGGGCAGGGGACATCAAAACACCCATCAATTCATTCAACAAATTCTCTCCCATCAATGGGGTAGGGGGAGGGGGCAAAATTCAAATATTGGGACTTTTGGCTATCATTTCTAATTAATTCTGCTATGCAGAAAGGGCAGATCGAGAGTCTTGAAACAAAAAGAATTTTTTTGAGAGAAAATAATAGAAATGAAATGTCGTGTCATTTAAGAAAGAAATTTTTGAAGAAAAACAGTTGGCCAAGAATGGATAAATTGCAAATAAAATCAGATTTCATAAAAAAAGATAAATTAAACAAATGAATTCTAATCTATTGTTGCGTCCCGAGCTTCGGGGAGATAAGTTATGGATCAGGCAGGAAATTCCCAGACAAATGGGAGGAATTTAAAAAATGATGGGGACAAAACTCTCATTTTAGGAGTAAATTTTTATAAATAAAAAAAATATATTACAATAATTTTCTAAAAAAAGAAGTCATAGAAACTCATTCCAAGATATTCTCATTAAATGAAATTTTTATAAAAACTAGAAAAATTACAGAAATTTTCTAAAAAGAAAGAAGTCTTAGAGACCTTAAAAACAAAAATTAATTAAAAAAAAATTAACTACGCCAAAACCTAGGGCAAATGCCCAAAAAAGGTTTAAATTTTATTGATGTGAAGAGATTATATCACCCACCACACATCGTGAGTCTTGAGTAGAAATTTATTTTTAATTTAGGAACGCTTTTAAGATACTATCACTAATTATCTACAAATGTGATAATGTTGAAGCAGTGATTTAAAATCACCCAAACTTAATTTATTAAAATTTCAACAATTTTTACTTATATGTCAGTTAAGAAAATTTAATTAAATCCAACCAAGTGGGAACTTTTTAAACAGGCAATTTACGCCATTAGTAAGAAATCATTGCTCTAATTAATAAAGAATTTTAATGAAGGTATTTAATGAATAAAAGGTTCTTTTTTTGAAGGCGGTAGGAAAAAATGATTGGCGGACGGAGGACTCAAATATGTATTAATTAGCCTTTGTTCCTTTGAACAGAATGCCGTTATCGGGCGTCCTCAGCAAATTGCCGACCTCACTTGGCGATGGGTCGTTATTTTGCCGATTTAAAACAAAAACTATTGAAAATTGAGTTTACTTAAATGAAAAAAGTGCAAAACTTTTTAATGTTTTTGAACTCATTTTATTAAATATAAATAAAAAAAGGCAATAAATTTCTGTAAAAAACATTAATAAAATTAAAATATTGAATTATTTCCAAAGAAAAAAAAAGACGAAAAAATAATTGTTTCAAAAATAGAAATTTGTAAAAATTCAAAAAAATAACCAAAAATGAAAAAAATTATACATAAATTAAGGAACAATTAGCCAATGTTTTGTTGTTCTTTGTCCATCGTTACATGTTACATGAAAACGGAGGGAGTTCATGAATTTCCTCTCTGAGCATGTAACATATAGTGAAATATGTTTCATCATATTGAAAATTTAAAGGAATTTTGAAAAATTAATTCTTCAAAAAGTTTTTTATTTTAAAAGATAATAATTTTTTATTATTAACTTGTAATTTTTTTAAACATGTAAAAATAAGCAAAAAATACATAAAAAATAATGTCGACGAAGGGGGGGGGATTGTCAAAATCCAATAAATAAATGTGCATATACCAAAAGCAAATGGTGGAGAATAAAAGCAAGGAAGAAAATTCGGGGAGGGGCGAAATTTCGGGGGATATTTGGGGGACAATTTACAACAACAATAATAATAATAAATTTGGGCAAATTGAGTGGCAATTGACGTGCGAGCGCAATCGCGGCCGATCAGCAGACAAATTTGGGCGCGAAAATTGTTTTAAAAGGATTTTTAATGAACAATTAATTCGTAAATGAATTATTATACTTTGTAAGGTTATTAAAATTAGGTATGAAATTTTTTTGAAAAAGATGTATCCTGGAATAAGGAGAAGAAATAAAATTGGCATAAAAAGGTGGTAGTGACGAAAAAAAAATTTCATGCTTAGAACCCCAAAATCTTTTTAAAACATTTATGAAAAATTTATGCCAAATTTTTTTTTACAAAGGCCCTTTAAAAAATATTATAAAAATTGAACCAAGATTATTATGTTCAAAGCTTTGAATAAAAAAACCGTTTAATAAAAAAGAAAAAATTGTGTAAATTCTGCTGGTAGCGGGCTGGCCTTGTGCGATTATTCAACTTATTGTGCCAAAATCGACGGCTTCCCACAGGGTCCGTGGGTGGACTTTGCCAAAAAGTTTATGCTAGCGGGCCCAAAAACAACGTAAATGAAAAGCCGACGAAAAGCAAAAATATAATAAAATGCTCTTTTGGTGAGCAGCGGTCCAAACGAAGACCATTGGCTCAGTTGGAGAGAAAAAAAAGTTGTATAAAAGTACTTATGAATGAAAAAAATTTAGGGTAAAAAGAATTTGAGAAAATATTTAATGGTGCAATTAGTGGAGGATTACCATTTTTCATTTTTGGAAAATTTTTAAAGAAAATTTTTTCTTAAATATATTTTGTGCAAATACCGAAAATAATACAAAGAAAACATGAATAAACCACTAAAATGAATTATTTATTTGAAATTTTGTTTTATAAAAAATAAATTAATGAAGACTAATAATTAATCATAACAAGTCTTTGTTTTTTATATATTTATGATTGCTAATTTTTTTGATCAATTTAATAAAGACAAATTTTTTTATTTATATTGGTAATAATAATTAGAAAATATTTTTATAAGGGTTTACAAAAAAACGGAATTAAAATAATTTTGCCAACATTTTATTTTTCATCGATGATGTAATTAGGTAATATTCAAATTGACACTTGAAAAGGCATATCGATGACATATGCCATGAAAATTAATTAAATTTTGCTTATTGCTGCTTCTGGTCACTTCATTTGATAATAACACCGGAGACAAAACAATATTAAATTATTACTATTTTACTTCATATAAAATTTAGTTTTATTATTTTAAAGAATATTTAATAAAAATACAAAAAAGAATGAAAAATTTTAATGCAAAAACAATATTAAAATAAAATATGAGAAAAATGGAGCTAAAAATTAAAATGTATCCTTCGCATAATTTTTTTTTTTGCTTTCAATTTTCGAATACTTTATTAAAGCAATTTTAATAAATAAAAACATAAAAATGTTAATAATAATAACCACAAAAAATATATTTTGAAACAAAAATTATTTGAAAAAAATATGTAAAATAAAACTAAATTTAAGGATTTATGTTTTATTTCTTTTTAATAAAAGTTTTCACTATGCTTTTATTTGTTGTTTTATTTGAGCGTTTCCGTCGTCTTCCGCCCGTCCCTGGGTCGCCTCTTCCCCTATTTTGGGCACAATGCCAATCCCATCCGGCACGGAATATCCGGCACAACGGGGGGCGAGGGGTGGTTGAGGGGTTCAGCCAATTATATGGATTTGTCGGCGGGAGGTTTTGGCATTGATGGAAAACCTTGAGAAAGCAAGAATCCGACAATTTTTGTCTGGATTTTGTTTGGAATCCAATTGAGTGGACCGCCCCGAGAGCGAAGGGACGGGAAATTGGGACACACACAATTTATGCCAAAAAAACGGCACCTGGCGGATGCCTCATCGCGCGATGCGTTGAATTATAGGCGAAAAGAGGGGGGGGGGGGCAAAAAGCTCTCCTCTAATGGGATTTATTCATTCATTTTTCATTTATTAGTCCCGCTCTGTAATTAATGAGAAAAATTTTAAAGGAAAAATGCCAAATTTGGAAAAAAAAATATTAATCAATGGGAATTAAATAGGCGAAAAGAGAAAACAAAAAATTGCTCAGTGAGAGGAAATTTTTAAATTTATATCTAAATTAGAACTTAAATAGAAAATCACTTTTTCAAAAGCATTATTTTAATTTGAGTGGGTGTGGGTGGGTTTAGTCTGAGCCAACTTTAAAGCATCATAATTTATTATCAGCAGCTGGCCAAATTTGAAAAGCATCAAAATGTTGATATGTAAATCAGCAGAGTTTGGATAACTGATTAAAACATTTTTTTTATTACGATTTATCTTCATTTCCCTCTCTCCATTAATCTACACTATTTTCTCTATTTTTGTGTGTCTTCACTACCATTCATTCGTGCTGGGTCGTTTCCTAAAAACCGCCACCATGGGCGTTTCCTAAATCCGCCAGGGCGTTTCCTAAAAACCGCCAAGTGGGCGTTTCCTAAAAACCGCCACTTGGGGCGTTTACTAAAAACCGCCAATGGGTAGAAAAACAAAAAATGTAAGACATATAAATTCATATCTTGGCCCAATCGCAACCAAATTAATATTTCAAAGTTTCATTCAATAGCTCTATGTATTATCTAACCGAATATTAATTTTCAAAATTTTTTAAAATAGTATAAAAAAGTTCTGGTCATAAATTTTCAATAAGTTTTGAGTCAAAATTATTTTACCAGAACTTTTTTATACTATTTTAAAAAATTTTGAAAATTAATATTCGGTTAGATAATACATAGAGCTATTGAATGAAACTTTGAAATATTAATTTGGTTGCGATTGGGCCAAGATATGAATTTATATGTCTTAATTTTTTGTTTTACTACCACTTGGCGGTTTTTAGTAAACGCCCCAAGTGGCGGTTTTTAGGAAACGCCCATTTGGCGGTTTTTAGGAAACGCCCTGGCGGATTTAGGAAACGCCCATGGTGGCGGTTTTTAGGAAACGACCCAGCACGAATGAATGGTAGTGAAGACACACAAAAATAGAGAAAATAGTGTAGATTAATGGAGAGAGGGAAATGAAGATAAATCGTAATAAAAAAAATGTTTTAATCAGTTATCCAAACTCTGCTGATTTACATATCAACATTTTGATGCTTTTCAAATTTGGCCAGCTGCTGATAATAAATTATGATGCTTTAAAGTTGGCTCAGACTAAACCAATCTTGGCGGTTTTTAGGAAACGCCCATTTGGCGGTTTTTAGGAAACGCCCAATTGTGGCGGTTTTTAGGAAACGACCTAGAACCCCATTCATTTACTAAGTATGTCAGACACAATTCCTCCCCAACATTTTGACAACCGCTCGCTCATTTCAATCATTTTCATTACAATTTTCAATCTGTTCCACACATTTTCTTCCGACCGTCCGCCGTTCAAATTTTTATTTGTATTTTTTTTTCAATAAACCATATTGATTATTGGACTATTTTCTGCTCGGATAACAAAGAAAAGAACCAAAATTTCGCAATTATATTTTGTTTCAGAAAATTTAACAAAAAACTCAATTTCTTTCTTAATTAAAACACCGCAACCACCCCCACGTGTTATTTTTTGAGATTTTCTATGACAAAAAATAAAGTTATAATTTTCGATTATCCATGGACTAAAGAGGATTGGGTTTTCCTCCTTTGTCCACGTTTCAGTTAACAGAAAAATTTCTATGTTATTATTTACTAAATTTAAAGATATTTCATCAATTTTGTTGTAAATTGATCTAATATTAACTAAATAGGCTTTAACGTCCCCTTTTTCTCTTATTGGATTATTAGGTTTAACATGCTTAAGACCGGAAAAATGCGAAAGACTTTAACATAATCGAAACACAAAAACTTTTGAAAAAACTTCCGAATAAAAACGGGACCTCCCCGGATAATATTAGCTATAAAATATTGAAAAACTGCCATTCTTCATTAGCAACTGTTATTACTGACCTATTCAGGATTTCATTAGACTCTGGTTCTCTTCCAGATATCTGGAAGGAATCAATAGTTTTTCCTCTTTTCAAAAAAGGGGACAAATTTAATCCTGAAAATTATAGGCCTATTTCTATAACCTGCTCACTTTGCAGGGTTATGGAAAGAATTCTTAGCCAAAATATTTACAACTTTCTCCTAAAAAACAATAAAATTTCGGAATACCAATTTGGTTTTGTTAGAAATAGGTCTACGACAAGTCAACTAATAACAGTTGTGGAAGATTGGTACGAGGCAATTATAAATGGAAAAAATGTTGACTGTATTTATATTGATTTTCAAAAAGCATTTGACTCAGTGCCCCATAATTTACTTTTATACAAATTGGAAAAAATTGGTATAAAGGGCAAACTTTTAATGTGGATAAAGGGCTTTTTGAGTAATAGGACTTTTCGAGTTAAAATTGGGGATTCTTTATCCTCAAGTAAAAAAGTTACCTCTGGCGTCCCCCAGGGCTCTGTCCTGGGCCCTTTATTATTTTTGATTTATATTAACGATCTTCCTGATGCTTTGCCATCAGGAGTGAAAATAAAATTATATGCTGATGATGTTAAATTATATATTTGTTATAAAGCAAGAGCCGACACAGAAATTATGCATAAAGCATTGCATAATTTATTCGAATGGGCAAATAAATGGCAAATAAAAGTTTCAATTCAAAAAACTTTTGTATTATATTTGGGTTCAAAAAACCCAAAAGAAACATACAAATTTGATGGAAACACAATAAATGCTGTGGATACAATTAGGGATTTAGGAGTAAACATTGATAACAAATTACATTTTTCCGATCATATTAACCAAATAACAAGGAATGCGTATTTACGTATGCATTCCTTGTTTAGAATAATTAAATCCAAATCATCTAAGATTTGGATTACGTTATATAAAACTTATATTAGGCCTTTATTGGAATACGCTCCGGAGGTTTGGAATCCGTCTCTTCAAAAAAATATTAAAAAAATCGAAAAGTGTCAAAAATATTTCACCAAAAGGGTATTTTTTAAATGCAGCCTTCCGCCAATTCCATACCAAAATCGATTAGAATACCTGCAACTGCCAACACTTGAAAATAGGCGAAAGCTGTTTGATCTGTTCATGGCGCATAAAATTGTTTATGGCCGAACAGATCTGAAACTATTTTCTATTTTTAATCCATCAGCACGCTTTAACATCCCCTTTTATAGATTTAACACAAAATACAAACTGGGCAAAAAATTCATTCCCTTTGCTGGGAGGGTAACAAAATTGTGGAATCAACTAGATAAAGAACTAATAAAAACAAATTCTTTAAATCAATTTAAAACAAAACTTAAAACTTCACTAGGGTAATATGTAAGACCGGAAAAGCTAGAATTATAACAAATTCCTAAGTGATTTGGTAATCTTATGTTTTGACCTCATTTGACTTTGACCTCAATTTATTTATTATTTATTTTCACTTATTTTTGTCTTTTTTTAATTCCTGTGATCATCCATATAATTTTGTCACTTACTCTACGACACATTTACCGGAATAGTCGTCAGAGTAAGTGGTTCTCGCCCTTCTGATGACTTTTTTATTTTTTTATGAATAAATAAATAAAGAAACCATTTAAATATAATCAATAATTTTTAAAGAGGTTAAAATTTACAAAAGATACAAATTAATGAGAGGTTTTTACATAAAAAATGACATGAAAACATTTATGTTAGCCTTTTCTTTCAATTCTAATGAATCAAATCAAATACATGTATTCAAAAAAATGTGAATTCAAATAAATATTAAATTTGAAAAACCGAGAATTTAAAATCCATCTACAAATAAATACCATAATATAATCTCAAATTGTTTTGTTGTGAAATTATTAAAATAATTAAATATGATTCAGTACAGAGACTGACCAAAATTATATAAATCACAAAAAATTGCAAAATTTGGCTTACCAAATAATAAACACAAAACTAAAGCATTTTTTGCTCATTAAAAAGTTCGCTGAAAATGAGAAGTGCATCTATCATTAGCGGTAATTATAAAATTAATTAATTTTTCAAAATATACAAAACATATTTAATTACATGATAAAAATAAAGAGCAGATAATCAAAAAAATATTTTTTGGTAAAATGGAGAAAAAAAAGTTATTTGAAACAATAAATAATATTCATTCAAAAATTGTTTTTTATTTTGATCATTATTAATATCAAATTAAAAAATAATAATATGAACAAATTATGATTTCACTTTTTGTCCTTATCTGCATTCATTGGCAATTTTGCAGGTAAAATAATTCAAAAATAAAAATAAGGCGTTTATAATTCTTTAAAAATGAATTTTGTATAACATATAAAGATAAGTATTGTCCAAATTAACAACGTAAGTTTAAATTTGGCCAAGTAAATTATTATGCTATAAAACCTAATATTTTTATAATTTAAATAAATACAAAAAATTATTATAAACGTAGGGAATTCATAAAAAACCTTAAAAGATTTTAGAATTTTAAATACCGTAAAAATATTAAAAGCATATCGTAAAAATATTAAAAACAAACAAAACTATAACACTAATCACTAATCACTACTATGTTTTAAAATAATTATTTATTTAAAAATAAATAACATATTATATTTTCACTGAGTTTTAAGCACGTATATAAAAAGGAAAGAGATTATTAATATAATTATATGAATTAATGTTTTATTCTAAAATGAATTTTAAAATAAAATTTTTTTATTCTAATTCTCCTAAAATAATATTAATGTTAATGATGCGAAAATTAAAATCAAACCCAAAAATTTGCTTTAAATTAAAATATCTATTCATTTTTATATTAGGCGAAAATATACTAAAATGTAAAGAATATTTAGAAATATAATATAAAAAATAAAGATTTATTAAATTGGAACCAAATAACCGTGACCTTCACTCTGGAAATCTCGTGAGTAATAGATAATAAAAATAATAGTTTAATAAATATTTTAAATATTTGCATAAAAAATGTAATAAATTTAATATCTTATAGCCTTTCCGTCCTCTTCTATCAGGATTCCAAACCTTTTAAACCATTGCTCAAAGGTATTTCCCGACTCAGAGTCGTAATGAAATTTTGAAATTCGTCCATCGATTGAGCTCGCCAAATTTGCATGGCTTAGGCTCTCAGAAGGTCCAACATTTTGCTGCGCATTCATCATTTGTTGAATCCGCTTTTCGGATTTTGCCAAAACTGCATCGAGAATTTGCTTCAGTTGGTCCGCGTCCATTGCCAAATTGTTGAAATCCAAATAACCACACCTGGTGGCTCCCTACACTTGCTGAGTGTTAAGGATTTTTAAAGATTTGAAGATAAAACCGCGTATTGCGGAACCTCACCACAATTGTGTCTTTTGGTTTTTAGTTGAATTGAACTGCTATATTAGCAGACCTCACACCACCTGGGTGCTATTGGTTTTCGATGAATTGCAGTGTCTTCAGTAGAGAAGATGGGCTGCTGACTGCGCCAATTTGTTGTGTTCTTCCCAATGAACACACAAAGAATAAACAAATATTATTGATCGGTCGGTGGACAATGCAAAAATATAATAAAAACGAATGAATGAGGGAGAGACAAAAAGGAGGGGAATGGTCTCCTTATAAACACAATGAGAAGGGGGGAAAGGGCGTGGAGAACAAAGTACAAATATGAAAATAATTAAAAAGGTCAAAACGCCAATTTAACATTTCCAACAGAAATAAAAAATGTCAGACGAATCCACAAACATTAGAGACGGATATTTAGCGATTTCTGAATGCAATTCTTTGAAAGAAAATTATTTAAGAAATTATTTTTTAAGAAGGCATCCCAACAATTTTGCTGGAATTTTAAAAGCACCTGAAAAGAAACATTTGAATTAATTTTTTAAAACTTTTTTCTTTTGAATGATATTCTTAATTTAAGTAATTAAATTAAAAATATTTTTTCGTCCGTAAAATCGATTTCTTTGATATTTTCCTCTTTCATTCATTCACCTTTTTCTGTGTCTGCTTCTCAAATTCACTGATTTTTTCCAAAATTTTCTTCTGATCATTTTGCAATTCGGAGAATCGTTCCTCAGCAGCTTTAAATAGAAAACAATTATTAAATTAAAATGTAATTATAATATATCAGAAAATCAAATCCATTTTGATTTGTTATAATGAAATGTTTTTAAAATATTCACTTGGAAAATTATCAAATAATAGACAAAAATATTTATTTTTCGTTAAATTGTTCCCACCTTTTGACTGCTGTTGTTGCTGCAGTTATAACATGAAATTTCAAATAAAGTCAAAATTTTCGGTTTTTCCCAATTTTTTTGTAAAAACATTTTCTATTATAAAAAAAAATAATCTCGGGGCTTTTCTGGGCTTCTGAACACTCATATTTAAGATTTGTTTAAGAAATTTTTGTTTTTAATTCAAAAAGCAGAAAATGAAATTATGATCATTTTGTAAAAATTGTTAAAAAGCCAAAGAAGTTTTTCATTCATTCCTATCTTATTTAGCATTTTTGAATGCTGAATTAAGTGCTTAATTATCATTTTTTTGCATAGAAATCCGCTCTCTCTATGTTCATCCTTTGTTGCACTTACTAATTTTTAAAATGTCATCACTTGAAAACCCAATAAACTGGTTTTGAGCCGAGAAAAAGAAGTTAAAATAGGGATCCCCATTCTTTAGGATTGCCAAAGTATTTACGTTGGAGAGGAGAAAATTCGTCCGCAGATGAAAAAGTTGTGAAAGATGACATTTTAATTTTAAATCTAAAATTTTCAGTTTTAATTTATTTAATGAATTTAGAAAAAAAGAAAGAACAAATGATGGTCAGTTCTATTGCAGTGACTGAATTGTGCACATATTTATAGGCCAAAAAGTAAAAAATTTACGGCAAAACGATGACCAAAAATGGGAGAAAATGCGATGGGCAAAAGATAATAAAATATTTGAATATTCGTAATTTTTTCCTTTTTATCTTTTATTTATTCATAATATTGCCTTTTTTCGTTTCTATCTTTTGTTTTTTAATAATTTGCCTTTTCGTTTGGGAAAACGATGACCCAAAAATATGGGCAAAACTGAGGGTGAAGGAGATTGAATATGTCGGCGCTCAGCTTGCGTATCGCTTGAAAGCCCTTGCTCTCCTCCACCGCCTTTTTCCTTCGATCGTTTACTTTGGTCGGGTCACTGTCACGGAAATAGCCTGCCACGCCAAAGTATGAATCCTTTGCCGTTACAGGGTAGCTGAGCTCGGTGTCCAGGAACACCTTGTAGCTGTACAGCTGGTTTGAGTCGTACACCTCCCGCTGGTTGATGTGCACTTTCAGGTTCCGGATGAACGTTGCGCCGGGCATTTGGATAAGGCCGACCGCTGCGTTTGCCGGCACATCAACCACAACCCCATCATCTGCCACTTTTTTGAGCTTGAACTCTGTGCACACAAACACCTTGCTAAGGTCTACATAGCTGGTGATTGGGTGGATCTGAACCAACGGATTTGTCTGCTACTGCATGTGAAAACCACCTGCCTTAAAATGAAAGGGCCTAGAGCTTATTGGGTTCAGCGTCAGGTACTCCCTGTAGCTAGAGTTGGACACAGCGCAGCTCGTTGGGGGTATGGTGAAGAAGTTCAGCCCCGCATTTGCCACCTCAGCACTTGACACATCCACTTTTTTATACAACATTTTGCTAATAATAACCGAGCGAGTCAAATCTTTTCTTCTTTAACAGAGCTTTTTGGGGAACAGTTTGTCCAACAACGTCTGAGGGTTTCAAAATGATTTCAGCTTTTTTCCCGCCTCCTCTTCTCTTCCTTCTTCCACGCCCCTTTTGTAGTGATGAAGAGGCCTTGTCCAGCAATTTTTTCGCTCCCTCTTTTCCTTCCGACACCAGCGCGTCTTTGATGTTGCCGCCCTTTGACACCTCGTTGGGGAATCGTGCACCCGTCTCGAGGCCCTCTTTGCCAATCTCGGCAGCAATGTTTGCTGCATAGGGTCGTGCCGCTGTGACCATTGGACTAAGGTAGCGCCACAGGTTGCGCAGCACAGAGCCAACTCCTGCTCCCTTCTGTCGGGGGACACCCAAGAAATAACCGTATCCCCGCTGAAACGTTGGTGCCCCCTCAAAGACGCTGATCGGTCCACCGCCTCCACTTTGCGGATAAATTTTCTCGAGCTGTAAATTTGAGCCGTCAAAAATCACGCGAACCATCTCTCTCAGAACGTTAACACCTTTTTAAATTGAAGAGTCAAAACAACTTGGCCAAACTCAAATGGCACCTCCCTTAAATAAGTGATTAGAAATAATTGCCCTGCTGAAGAGCCTAACCTCCCGGTCAGAGTGCGAATCTCAACGTCAAGCACATCCACCTCCCTTGCTATGATTTTGTGAAACAACGGCGCCTGGAAGTCCTTCTCTACCACACTACCCGACTTTCCCTCAACGGCAATCACTTGGAGCAGATTGGCAAAGGTGTTGCCGACAATCATGCTCTCAATGACGCCACTGTTCAGGTAAATGCACAGGTGGCTCACACCACCACACAAATCAACCGCATATTTTGCAAGCTCTTCATTTCTGATCTGCTGCTCTTGTTCATAGCCCAACACGTAGGCCAGTTGATCAGTCAGCATAATGTGCGAAATTTTCCCGTTGAAAACTTTGAGCTCAAATCTGCCAATTTGCTCGGTGAAGTAAAAGCGGAACCCTTTGACCAGCTCGATTAGCTCCTCCTTTTCCTCTCGCGTTTTCACCCCATAGTTTTCATCGCACACCTCTTGCTCAAACAGCTCACGGAACTCCCCAATATTCTGTTGGATGTGCGCGGATGGGTTAAACTCGGGCGCCTCCCAGGGGAGCTCTGAGTGCCGGACACGGTACTTGTGTACAGCATTCACAAAGTGGTAATCATCCGTTTCGTGCAGATAGTGTACGTCTGGGGTTGGGTCTTTGCCGTGCACCAGCCTCATGTACCCACCTCGCCACGGTCTGAACTCTTTGAGCAGCTCCAACTCTTTTTGCTTTCTTATGGCCTGTTGCTGTCGTTTAAGCTCTTCCAACTGCTTTTCCTCCGCTTGCTTTTTCTTGGTCTCGTTTTCCGCTCTCTCCGCTTCCGCCTTTGCCGCTTTTTCCTCTTCTGCGTTTGTTACCATTGCCACTCTCTCCGCTTCCGCCTTTGCCGCTCTTTCCTCTTCTGCCTTTGTTACCATTGCCACTCTCTCCGCTTCCGCTTTTGCCACTCTCTCTTCCTCTGCCTTTCTTTCCTTTGCTACTCTCTCCTCCTCAGCCTTTTTATCCTTGGTCTCTTTCTCGCCTTTCTTTTCTTTTGCTATTCTCTGCTCTTCCTTCTTTTCCCGTGCCAGTTTTTCCTCCCTTGCCTTCTTTTCACTTGCCTCTTTCTCTTCCTTTGCCTTCTTTTCCTTGGCTGCTTTCTCTGCAGTCTTCCTTCTATCTTCTTCTGTCTTACGACGCCTCTCCTCTTCTTCTCGCCGTCTACGTTCATTTTCTCGCTGCTTTCTCTGCTCCTCTTCCCTTCGCTTTCTCTCTTCTTGTGCCCATTTTTCATGCCGCAACGTTTCTTGTTGAGCCGCTGATTGCTTGGTCAAATATGAAAGTGGGTTTAAGGGCGCTTCGCCCGTATTGTCTTCTTCCTCCTCAACAAACGAGACGTCAAGAATCTCGCCCTCCTCCTCATCGTCGTCGTCAATGTTCCCAAAACTTGCATGCACCGGTGCGGACCTTTTTCGAGTCAACAGCCGTTCCACTTCGGCAATCATGCCATGATGAATGCCCCTCTCAAGTTGCTGTGGCGAGAGAAAACTTCCCTTTGGCACACGGAAACGGTATTTTCGGCCGTCGTGCAGGTGAACAATCACATATTGTCGGTCCGATGTACCCAGCTTTGCCCAACTTAAGCCAAAAATCGGACCCAATAGCCATGATTTTCGCCCACCTGTTTGGGTAAATTATGCCTGACAGGCCAACCATCCACCCGACCCCATCGAACACCAACTTCTTTGGCAAGTGCACTTTGAATTTGTTTGTTTTATTTCCAACAAAGCCAGGCGTGTTGCTCGGCAAAATTACAAAGAAAGAGTTTGTCATTTGATCAACAAGTATAAATTCTTCAAAATGAGATCGTCCTTATATCGTGGTGTGCCATCTCGGTTCACTTTCCCCCATCTTTGATCCAGCGGAAACTCTTTGCCATCGTCGTCGTCGTCGTTGCCGGTTCATCCTTCTTTTGGTGCTTCATGATCAGATCTGTGCAGTCAAAGTTCAGCGTTGCACAGTCTTGGCAAAACGATTGGGTGAACTCAAGGCGTTGCTGCTCGCCATTCTGATTGATGAGTTTGAATCGGCTGTTCCCCTGCCGGAAATTGTCATCACGACACTCTTTGCACATGAACGTGAACACTCCGTACTTAAGAAATTTTCCTATTTGTTTTCAAATTAAATATTAGCCAAAACCTTGGGGCGGGCCAATTTCCAAAATATGGTCGGGTACTCAAACACATTGGTCGGTTGTTTTTTGGGCGATTCATCTACTAAAATTTGGCTAATTCAAAGAAATTTGCAGAAAAAGCCAAACCTTCAGCTTCCATGGCTTTTGCTTTCTTCATTGCGGAAGCAATTTCCTCATGGATTTTGTCCAAGCGAGGCTTGCGTCCCCTTTTTGAGGGCCCCGGTTGCAGGTCAAGCAGTGTTTGAGTGTTGTTGTCTCCAATTGTGATGACGTCATCATCATTTTGAGGGGAAAAATTTTCCCGATTCGACTCATCCATTTCTTTAAATTTAAAATTATTATAAAAAACTCAAAAAATGATTACTTTTGTTCTCAAACACCAATTGATCATTGATTTTTCTCGGGGCCATTACGATTAAGAAATAGTTTATGATTATAATTGTTAAAAGCATAAAATGAACCTGCGAAAAAACACGTAATTATTGATTGATAGTGAGAGGGGTGTTAGCGCGCAGCGACCTCCAGACGGGCTGTCCCTTTTAATCGATAGGCCACGCCCATCCACAAACACATAGACGAGAGTGTAGTGGTTAGAGAAAGATACAAAAGGGCGCCAATTCAAACACACAGTGAAACCCAAGCCAATTTATTGATTTTTTACAGATTATGGTACTCCCTCTGACTGCTGCCCTATCCAAACTGCTAAACTGTAAACCCGAAAATTTAGCAGAATATTTGAACAACCCCGAGGCGGTGAACAAAGCGAACGCTTACCTGGCCGGCAAAAAACTCAAAACAACCTACCAGGGTCGTGATTGCAAGACTAAAGAGGTCAAGTTCGGCACATTTTCGGTGAAAGCCGCTGCGGAAACCTACGCCTTTGAGGGATTTCTTGGCAAGTTTCCAAAAATTCTGTTTCGGTCTAACACACATGCGTTCAGAGGTTAAAGTCCACCAGTATTTCTACATAAAGCACTGGATCCGCCTACTGTACCCTCAGCTGAAGTGCATTGTCGAGTACCACAACAAGGGCCACTGCAAATACTATCCCTTGGGTATACAATTTTGTCCGGAAAAAAAATAAAAATAAACCCCTTCAGAGTTGTTGGCCATTGAGGAGGGCTGTGAGAGTGAACCCGTCGAAAGACCTGCCGCTGAAACGGACTACCTGGACTACTTGAACTTTCGCAGTGGGTGGCAATCAACACTCTACTGATCAATGAAGCGTGTGCGGCAATCGGAAAAGTTGGGCGAATTCCCGGAGATTGAGTTCGCCGTCAACACAATGGGCGTCACGGTGTATGTTTTCCAAGAATTGGCTACCCATGAAAAATTTTATATAAAAAATGTGCTCAAACAAAGTGTTTTTGTGCAAAATGGTTCAGTGAATGCTCCTCGTCACGCAACAGCCCATTCCGGCGAAAAGGAAGAAAAAAAATGTCTTTCGTTGGTTTGACCTATTTAGGCTTAAATGAGCATTAGCCTCTTATAATAATAAAAAAAATTTAGGCACTAAGTGACAAACAACACAATTGAAAAGAAAAAACTGTGAAATAAATATTCTCAAAAAAGGTTGGTTGCTGTCGTGCAAATAGCGCAATGGTTAAAGCGCGCCACTAGAGATTCAGTCGAGTGGGTTCAGTCCCGCGTGACGCAGTTTATTTTTATTTTTTGTTATTTTACCTTTTTCTCGCAGATAATTCAAATATTTAATCACTATTTCTCTTTTTTTTTTGTCTAACCTAGCTTAGAAAGGTCTTAGAAAATATTAATTTTAATTAAAAAATTTAGAAGCATTCCTTAAAAAGAGAAAATATATTTAAATAAAAAATAATTGTAGAATTTAAAAACTTATTGAAAAATCGATGCGAATTTTTTCATCCAATTTTGATCTAAACTATTTTCGCTCAAATTCATTTTCCATTCGCCCATAAAGTCAGAGTAAAAAAAGCCGAAAATTGGCAATAGCAAATCGATCATGCTCTACATGAAAAAGTGGCTTTAAGTGGTTTAGACACTCACATTTGGAAATGTTCCCCTGTAAGTGTCTTATTAGAATAAATGCTTAATTATTATAGATTGGATTTTTATATAATTTTTTTTTTCTTGGGTCCACATGGTCTAAATAATAGGAAAAACATTTTTTTTGTGTTTGCGAACAAAAGTTGGGACTTTTATTTGCATATTTTCGGGGTTTTTCTACGCATTACCTAGGTGCATGAATATTTTTATACATATTTTGGATTTCCTCACATTTTTTCATAAATATTTTGAAATTTTTGGGATTTTTTAACTAAATTTTTTATTAAATGCCCGGAAAAATCCAAAATTTCTCAATTAAATACCTTTTCAATAATTTTTATATTTATTATATTTTCTAAACCAGAAAAAATTTTGAAATTGGTTAATTCTCTTTTGTAGGTTTTTGTTTATAAATTTTAAAATTTTTATTGTAGAAATTTATTGCGACTTAAATAAATTATTTGTTGTTTTCCGCTCAACGGACATTCGCGGCTGTCGTTCAGCCGCGACATTCCCACGGCTTTGAAAACGTCGCTTCGAACGGAATGCGACCATTTGTCGTTTCAGCTCCATCACCAGCGGTGACGGCTCGGGGTCCTCTTGATGTGAACTTGACGTTTCGTTCGCTCTCATTTCCTGGGGCATTGAAGGCGGTACCAGCTCAATTGCTTCAATCCTTGAAATTGCCGGTGCTCGCCGTGTGCCTCGAGTAGCTCTGTTCCGCTGCGTCCACTGATTTCCCGTCACCAAATTGCGGATGGTAACGATGACGGGCCCCATTAAGTAGACCCATACCAAGGGTATCAGGACATCGCGCCCAAAAATGAATGTGACGTAAATGCAGCATGCCGTTGTCCAGTAGGAGACGAGCAGCCGAAGTTTGTCCATGAACCATTCTTCGGTGAGGCCAATCACTCCGTTCGGGAGAGCTCCCAGTGTGAGCGCACGCGCCGTTTTGTGCTCCTTCTCCTTCGACTTCCATTGATCCAAACGCAGCCATTCATCCAAGTGCGCGAATAGCCCTTCGCCTGTTTCGTTGTCGATCGTCCATCGATGAAAAACTAGCGGCGTGATTTCCAACAACGATTTGTCTCCAGAGGCTTCGTGGATCTCAGAGATGCTGCTGGAGTCGATTTTCTGGATCGTAGCGGTGCGTGTGTCGATTTTGATCCAATTGCTCTGGCTCAGTTGCAGATAATGGTAGCGGAAATTTCCACAATCTGCGAATGGTGATGACGCTGTGAGGATGTGAAGCTCCGGATCCAGGAATGCGTTGAGCGTCTTCTTGTCAATGCGGATTTGGACCGGAATGTAGCGGTAACAGTTGTTGACTGCTTTAGCTGATTTGAGGCCGTACCAATAGAGGTTTTTTGGAAAAATGCCAAAAATATGGACATAAATATGGGTATTATAACCAAAATATGGACAAATATTGAAATATGGACATAAATCGCGACTGGAACTTCTTCGGCATTCCTTGGAAAAAAGCTGCGCGATTGATCGGCTTGTGGCGAGTTGTCCTGCGGTTAATTGTGCTGCGAGTTGTTCCTCCTGGATGGCTCTTTTTCCCAATCCACGATCGTTGACGATCTTCAGGTACTCATCCCCCAGGATTCCAAACGATTGGTCCGACAAGCGAATCGGTTTTCCGTTGCATGCTGTTTCCATTTTCGCCTCTTTGCTAAACGTTAGCGCCTGTTCCTTGCTTTTGGATATCCATGTTCCGCCTGCCCAATCCGTTGATCCTGTGTGCTCTCCGTCCATACTTTCGACGAAATGGTAGTCGCATGGCTTACAGCTCTCGTTGCACTCCGTTTCCCAATTTAGGGTTGTGTTGTCTGCCATGTTGCAGTTTCCGGTCAAATAGTTGCAATCCTCCAAGTGTGAGTAGAGCGGGCTGATCAACTCAAAATTGTGAGGGCGGTAAAACAGCGTCGCCTTCTCGACAAAACAATTCAGCGTTACGCTCTCTCGCTCCCCCGAAATTAGACTTGAGAATCTTCCCGGAAATTCCTCGTTCAGTGGGTTGTTGCTGCTCCATCCTCCTCCTTCAATCGGAGTCATTGGCTTATCTTCGTACGGGCATTTGTGCTGTTCGATCATGGCCATGCAGATTCTCTTTTGTACTGGCAAGAATTCTTTCTCCGTACGAACGAACTGATCCCCCAGAAGGTTAGTATAAAAATACTCCTTCGTTCGTTTGATGGCACATCTGTAGGCTTCAATTAGTTAGAACAGACCGAATTATTTTATAGGCCACGGGATCACAAATACTTTTGTGAAAAGGAAAATGCTAAAATATATTTTTAATTTAATGTTATTTTTTACAAATTTATTTTCCATCAATAAATTTTATCAAATGAAAAGCAAATGAAATAACATTTAAAATCTTTATATGAATTTTGTTGAGGTTAAATTGCTTCTTCCAGCAGCAGGTCCTGTCGCTGTTCTTGTCGCATTCCAACTCAACATTTCCGGACTGTATTCGCTTGACCGAATTCTTCTGCTATTAATAATTCATTAAAATTCAGATTTTTGAATTTAAATTAAAAATTGCAATTTTAATGCCATTGTTAGACACCAAAAAATGTTGAAAGAATTATTTTAAATAATTTGGCGTGAATCACCTGTATCGTTTGACGCAATAAATTAATGAGAAGAATATGGCAACAATTAGCCAAACAGCACCAATTGCAGAACAAACGACAAGCACCAAAACTGAAATTTTATTTAAATTTTCAATCGATAATTTTAATGCATCCGCGCCTTTTTGTATTTTTTTAATATTTTTACCTTTTGACTCATTTGCCTCGGCTAATAATTTATTCTTCCTGCTTTCATTTGGCATTTTTGGCGTTGTTTCCACCAACTCTTTTGCGCTTGTTGTTGTTTTTTCGGCAGATTTGGCCCCCGAATTTCTTGTTGACACGAATTGTGCCTTCCGTGTCGTGTTGAATACGGTCAATGATACTGTAGTTGAGGACCAAACTGTAGAAGCTGTTACTGTATGTGGTCAATCCTGTCAGACTTTTGGTTACGGCTCGCCTCCATCCGGTTGTACTCTTCTGGGCTGACTCTCCTGACTCGGGATTTGTTCCCGTGTTGGCCGGTGTTCCTCTGATCGCCGCTGCGAGTTCTCCAATTTTTTCGTATTGGTAAATTCCACAGCCTTGCATCTCGGCGAATTCCTCAAACTCTCGTGGCAAACGTGCATTTTTCCGAGTCGCCAAATGAACTTCCAGTCCTGCCCTTGCCATATCTTTTATGTCTTCTTTGAACACTTCCAATTCTTCTCTTTCTTCCCTCCTCAGCTCCAAATTGAAGATAATTTTGATATTCCAATTGGCCGGGAACATCTTTTCACGCAACGGTTTGTCACCAAAATGGACGAACCAGCTCGAGCCTTCTTCCACAAATTCCTTGGCCATCAGCTCAGCGGCTTCTTGGTTACTCACAACCAATACCCTCTTGCTTTGGAGATGGCAGTCCTTCCAGTACTCCTTGGCTCTCAGTTTGGTCAAGGTCTGGCCGAATCTCTCCGTGAGATTCCTGAGCCAACTCTCAAATTGCGCCTCTGCACTTATCACATTCGTTTTCACTGGTACATCCTCCAGACCAACTGGTCCATAGATTTTTCCTTTCCACTCTTGTCCAAAAACTTGGCACGAATTGTCCCATGCCGTCAGCACACACTCGAGTGTAATTAAAAAAAAAATTTAATTTAAATTACTTCTTCATTTGTTGAATCACAGTGAGCATTTGCGGCACATTTGAGTTTAATACGGGCTAAACAAATGTCGAATTTCTTGGCGTGCATACGTCCTAGCCAATCGAATGCGAAGGCTTGGGCCAGGCAGACCGCCTTTGATTCGGCTTGCGGGATTTTGGTTAGCCGGCCGTGGGACAGACTTCCCATGGTGCAATTCCTTTGACAACCTTCATGTCCCTTTACACCAGGCTCACATCGCGTAAACAGCGAATAATTGATGGTACGTCGGTAGCCGGGACTTGCTGGTGCCAGCTTTATTCTGCCAGGGTTCTCTTCAGCTTGTTGCCCTTTTTGCCTTCTTTTCAACTGTTCGTCCAACGGATCTCTGGCTTTGAGTCGTCGCTGGGACCGCACGGGCTCCTTTGACTGACTCTCATCCCGTGCTCGCTTGTCATTCCGAATTTGCCCTTCCATCTCCGAACTTGGGGCCAGCAATTCGGTTGTGGCGCCATTTGGTTGCCGTAGCGGAGAAATGTCATGGGCGCGTGGATGTCGGTACTTCCGCCCAGTTTGGATCTCATTAAGGTGCCGTCCACGGTGCCATTTCTGCCTTTTGTTGATCCCTTGGTGCGAGGCATAATGCCCCTTTCTCCGAACCATTCCGCGTGGTAGTCCCCAACGCATCCGATCCTTCTCAGCATTTCTCTCTGCTCTTCGTTTTTCGTACATCTTCCTTTGTTCAAGTGCCATTTCCCTATCAAATTTCTCCTGGCGTGCCAATTCCTCCAAAGGAACTTCTGGCTCGGGGTCTCCGGGAAGCACTTCCATCGGTTCGAAAGGATTACTTGTCGTTCCGCCCGACGATGATTCGACATTCGTTTGCCGTTGAGAATCCTTCATTGATTTTTCCAATTTCTCCTCTGCTGCCCTTCTTTCACTCTCAGCGACGCGCCTTGCGTCATCTTCCATGAATTTGACTTTATCTTTTCGCAGCCTTTCTTCTCTTAGAGCCGGGTTAGCCTTCTCTTGCAGCTCTCGTCTCACAAATTCAGTGCCGCCCAATCCAGCGAACAACTTCCTCAATCCCGAAAGATCAATCGTCCTCCCCCGTCGTCGTCGATACGTGCGTGTTTGTTTAAATATAAGTAATTAAAATTGAAATTAATGTAATTAATTGATCTCCAATCAAAATACAAATCACATTTAATTCCACGAATTACTTAACCTTCTTGGCACAACGGTGCTCCTTTGGACCCAGCCTAAAAAAAATAAAAATTTTAAAAAATGCACAATTTTTTTAAAATTAATATTTGATGATGGGCGTGGGAAATTCTCGACAATCAAAAAACTGACAAAAAAAGACATAGATTTTGCAATTTTTTTAATTTATACGATATATTTTCCCGTAAAACTTTTATTCCGCCCAATACCATTAAAACTTTAAAAATAATTTGACTGACTTCGTCCTCCGCAGAAGTGTTAATTTCTAGAGGGTACAAAAGACGAAATACCCACTGAAATTTTAAAAAATAATTACAGTATGACAAAAATTTAAATTTGACTGTTTTTCCAACGGACTTTGCCTGGCTGTCCAACATTTGAGCCGGTGGTCAGCTGTTCAAATGGAATTGGTGACATAACGCCATCAAATGGATGGACAATGCCAGTGAATGGTTGTTTCGATCTCTTTCTCTGAGCGAAAGTAAGTACTCCGTTTTCCACTGTTTCCAGAATCGATCAATTCTTTTTATTGCAACTCTCATCAATTGATGCAATTCCCCCCTTTTCCGGGGTTGGTATGCATAGTCGGGATCCATTGGATCTTCGTCCGACAATGGAAGGCTTGTTTCCACACGTTTATATGGCAATAAAAAATCGACGGGTCTGAGCGGTTGTGTGAATTCTTCTTCTGATTGGAATGTAAGAGGCCTTGTATTCACCACGGCTTCGATTTCGCAAACAAGCGTATCGAATTCTTGCCTTTCCATTAGGCTTTTTCCCACTGTTCTTCGTAGCGCACTTCTGGTGATGCCCACCAGTCTTTCCCATGCGCCACCTTGCCAGGGTGCTCGTGGTACGTTGAATTTCCAACTCACTCCTGAGTGGCTGGTTTCCACCAGTATTTCTCTTCTCCATTCCTCTTTTATACACTCTGCTCCAGCAATAAAATTGGTGCCATTATCTGACCACATTAGGCTTGGGAGGCCGCGGCGTGAGCTGAACCTCCGAAAGGTCCTCAAAAATTCTGTTGCCGTACAATCGTCGGCCACTTCCAAATGAACCGCTCGTATTACGAGACAGGTATAAAGTGCGATGTAGACTTTAACTCCGCCCTTTATTGTCAATGGGCCAAAATAGTCAACGCCCGTCTTCTCAAATGGCCTTATCATCGCAACTCGTTCACTGGGCAGGTTTGGCATTTGTGGATAGGCATATGGTTTGAGCCTTTCTTTGCGGCAATTCAAACATCCGTGTCGATCAGACAATATCGTGTTTCTGATGAACCTTCTTCCTTTGGGTATCCAGTACTTTTCCCTTATGTACCCCAACAGAGTACTGTGACTTGGATGCTTCATTTTTCAGTGTGCTTCCAGCACAATGAGTTTTGTGGCCCTTGCTTCAGGAGGCAAGAAGATCGGGAATTTCGTTTCCTCCTTTACTGTTGCTTCTCCAATGCGTCCTCGGCATCTCCAGATTTCTTTGTCTTTGAACAGACGAAGATTTTCCTTTGTTTTTCCCTCCGTTGGAAATTGTCGTTGTGCTTCCCATATCAGCAAATGTTCGGATGCACATAATTCGGGCACTGACAGTACGCCCTTGTCTTGGTTCCCGTGCTTTTTTGGGCCCATTTTGCACAGAATTGGCAACAAATTTCCATTGTATCCGTTTTTTGCCACCGAATGTATCCAGCGTAAGACATAGGCACCCACGGTTTTGGCCTTTTTCCAGCTGGAGTACCGGTTCACATCAATGGTTGGTTGGAAAAGCACCTCATACATGACTGCGGCTGTTTTCACTTCTTCATCTTCCGCACTTCCCCTGAGCTTCTCTTCATCTGGGTGATAAACCTTTGCTGGTTTTGGCCACAGGGCCTTTTCTTCTGATAACCATTTTGGGCCATGCTTCCATAACAAATTTCTGCTCAACTCTCTTGGTGTTGTGCCGCGTGATGCCACGTCCGCGGGATTATCTGCACTGACCAAATGTTTGATTTCAAACTGTCCACGTATTTTTGCTAATCGATTTGAAACAAATCGATCGCATTTCTTATGCTCCTTAATTCGTTCAACGGAACACAAGCTGTCAGTCCAAATTGTTGTCTGTGACGGTTTGAATTTAAGATGTTGGAGCACGTACTTTAACAACTTCACTCCCAGCGTTATGGATTGTAATTCCATTTTTGGAATTGTTGCCGCAACATCTGATATGTTGGAGGGCTTCACCAGGCTCTTGGCAAACACCAAATTTGCGCTCATTTTTTCTGTCGATTCCCGGATGTAAATGGCAACGCCTAAGCCTTTTCCGCTCGCATCTGCGAAGCAATGCATTTCTTTGTCCACTTCGTCTTCGTTGTCGACTCTTCGTGCGAATCGAATTTGGACCTCTGTCCCCTCTCTCGTTTGCCAAGTCTCCATGATTTGATTCCATTCATGAATCAATTCTTCTTCCAATCCTTCATCCCAGCCGTTTTTGGCTTCAAAACGTTTTTGCAAAAAATGCTTTGCTGGGAGCACTGCAGGCGCCACTAACCCCAAAGGGTCATAAATTTTTGCAATGTGTGCCAAGATGTTCCTCTTCGTGTGCTTTCCGGCAAACTTTTTAAATCGGAAGCAAATTTCATCATCCTCATTCGTCCACGGAATTCCGAGAACTTTTATCTCCTTTTGGTTTTTGGCCAATAATTCCGCAGGAAGGCTTCGTATGGCGATCGGCTTACTGCAGAAAAATTCCTGCAGCTTCATTCCCCCTTGACGGAACAGCTCGATCGATTCGTGGCAAGGAAATTATATTTTAGTTTTTCAATATTTAAAACTTTTTGAAAAAACTATTAATTTTTGAGAAAAATCAGTTAAGATTTTCGATAATAAAAATGAAAAATGCTTTTTTATTGCTTTATTTCATTATTTTTATTGTATGTTTTTAATCAGTTTTAGACTGAACATAATTTTGCACCGATTTTGGCATTTTTTTAGGACATTTGCAAAATTTTCGTAAATCCCTTAACAAAAACACAATGAAAATGAAAACATACTGATAAATATAGACTTAAATAAATTTAGAAAATTTGATTACCTCTACGAAAATGAGAAAATTTTCTCAAAAATTAATGCATAAAATTTATTCATGACCAATTTTGATTTTAAATATTGGAAATTTATAATTATATATTTTATTTTCAAATTAAATACAAAATTTTTTTTTCATTTTTGTGATTTTTCATGCAAAAAAATCTCCTTCTCTGTTCATTATAATGGATTGAAAAGTTACCGTATTAATAACAAATTAAGATTTTTATTTAAATATTTTTTAATTTACCATCCACAGTAATGTTCAGCCATTTCACATTCATTTATGTCTTTACAACCTTCGCCATTCAATGGGTCACCAGAGAAGCCGGATTTGCATTGGCAATCAAAGCCACCGACAAAATTTGTGCACACCGTATTCGCTTGTGGGCATACGGTAGTAGTGGCAGAGATAGTCTCTTCACATTCGTCAACATCTAATAATATACATTTATCGTGTTTCAAAAAACCAACGGCGGGCTCTGTTTTTACGGGACACCCTCGTTTCGGCGCCGCTCGTTTCGACACCAGCCCAGTTTTTGGACTATAACTTTTTTCTTTGTCAACCAAATCTAACATTATTGGTATCATTCGAAAGCTCTAAGTGTTCTCTATTAGCCTGCTAAGTTTCAAAAAATTTCGTTAATGCTCACAAAAATTATGACTAGAAGAATTCAATGTGAATCCACTTGGCAACTTTTCTGTTTCGTCTCTTATTTTCAGTTGATCAAATTTTTTGTAATTATGCAAAATAATAGAGCATCAGAAGGGCTCTCGAATGATACCAACAATGTTAGATTTGGTGGAAAAAGAAAAAAGTTATAGTCCAAAAACTGGGCTGGCGCCGAAACGAGCGGTGCCGAAACGAGGTGGACCCGTTTTTACCCCCCCCCCTACTCGAAAATAGGGCGCTTTATTATAGGAGGGATGGTCCTAATTTGTGTGGGAGACTGTACCAGTCAAATGGCACTCTTCCGTTTCAATCACTGGAAGGCCTAATTGTTTTGCCACATTGGCACGGATGAATGAGCGTTCACTTCCGTCATCCACAAAAACTGATGCGACCATGATTCTTTTTGGATTGGATGGATTGAAGATGGTCACCTCTGCTGTTCTCAGCAGCACTCTCGAATTTCCTTGCACTGAATTGCATTGCGAGGGCGTGAACGAGACTTCTTTGAATTCGTCTCGTTTGTCCGGTTTTTCTTCTTCTCGGACGTTCATGACTTTGTTTGCCATGTTTCTCCACTCTGTTGCCCTTTGTGGGTTTGCCTGATGGCATAATGCCGTTGGGTGTGCTTGCTGGCACTTGAAACATTTCATTGGGCATGGGCAATTTCTTCCGATATGATTTGACTTCAGGCATTTGTAGCATAAGCCCTTCTCCTGGAGGACTGCAAATCGTTGTTGCACCGTCCTTGCCTTTTCGCAACTGTCATGTCTGTGTTTCCCTCCACAGAAAACACCAGAACAAGACTCCGTACAAAATTTCCTGTTTTAACAGGATTCCGGGTCCTGTTCAACTTTTAGGACCCGGATCCTATGAGGGTTTTCAAAAAAAAATTTTCAATAAACCCTCTAATTATTATTTTCCTATCCAAAAAATTATGATGGTTACGCTAGGAATTTAGGTGTGATTGGGTTTCCCGAAATGTGTTGTGGCTACATTGACTGAGCCTCCGAATCTGTTCCGCCTTAATTGTCGTTTGAATCCATGCTCTGGATTTGCCTCTTTGCCTTCGAAGCCATACTCCCTCATGACTTCTTTGATTGCTAGCTCTTTGCTCAATGCACTTCCTAAGGCCTTTCGGAGGGATGACGTGTCCCAAAAGTCTGGATTTTTTGCTTTCTCTTCCAGAATTTCACGCAGGAAAGGCTTGTATAGCTTCTTCTCAAGCATTAAATAAATTGGCGGCCCTTCAATGTCTTCTTCCGCTGCTTCCAATTCTCTTGCCAGGCGTTCCAATTCCATGCAAAAATGCTTTGTGTCTTCCACCGAAAAGCATCGCTTGAGGTTCGACAACTCCGTGTGCAACCTCCTTACATATTCGCCTTTGTCTCCATAGGTGTCCTTTAACAGCTTCATGGCAATTTCGTAATTTTTCTCTTCCAAGCGTAGGCCTCCGATGAGCAATGCGGCCTCTCGCTCAACCAGCGATTTCAGCAAATTTAGCTTCTCCGTTTTGCTTCCTGGCTTTTGGTCCACAGCCACTTTAAATGCTTCTTCAAACATGGGCCATTCCCGTTTGTCTCCCCCAAACGGCTTAATTCTTAGTGTTGGCAATTGGTACAATGCGGCAGTCATTTCATTGCCTCTCGCACGGCTATTCCCTTTGTCTGCTTCTGCATTCGACTTCGACATTGCTTTTGCATGTTCTCTTTGCTCCACTCGCGCGTCTCTGTCTGCTTTGGAGCGTTGCAGCTTTGCTCCTGCTTCCACCTTCATCTCCAGGTCCTTCAGCTCTGTTAGCTTTGTGTTGGCTGCTTCCATTTTTGTGTTCAGTTTCTCCGTTGTTTGAAATTGTTCATACGCTGTCTGCTCACTTTTTCTTTCGTCCTTGTCCATTTTTTGTATGAGGTCATGCCATTTACTTGCGGTCATCCAAATTTGCTCGATTTTGGCATTCACTGCCTCCACCTCTGACTTTATTCTCTCTGCCGCGCTTTCCAGGAGAATTGCATTTTCCAATGAGGTCAGAGTTTGGTCCGGCTCAGCATACAATTCTGTTGCAGTTTTCGCCTTTTCAAGAGCCTTTAGCTCTATTGCGATTTTTGTTCGCAAAAATCCCGACATGTTTGCTCAGAACAAAACTTCTCTTCTCTCTCTCTCTAACGACGAATTTGTGTGGAGTTCGGGGTCACAAAATAGCAGTAAGTTGAACAAACAGTGGACAAAGTGAGTTTGACTTCAGACCCACCAAGAGTCTTACAGTGTATGAAGAAGGACGCTACGAGTTACGAAAAACTCGATGGGTCCGACCGTGTAAGCGGGAGGCGCCTTGGGTCACAAAAAACCCTAGGAGCGACCTGCTCACAATGGGGGACGCCTTGGGTTACAAAAAACCCGAGGGGTCGGTCACTGGAGAAAGGAACACGCCTCGGGTTACGAAAAACCCGAGGGGCCAACTGAGCAAGGAAAAAGACGCCTCGGATTACAAAAAATCCGAGGGGCCAAACCCTGGGGAAGGCAAGCGACACGAATTACAAAAAATTCGTGCGGCCGAACTATGGGACCGGGGAAGCGCCTCGGATTACAAAAAATCCGTGGGGCCAAACCCTGGGGAAGGCAAGCGACACGAATTACAAAAAATTCGTGAGGCCGAACTATGGGACCAGGGAAGCGCCTCGGATTACAAAAAATCCGTGGGGCTGCGCTGATTGGCAAGGGAAGTGCCACGAATTACAAAAAATTCGCGGGACTCAGCTCTGGGACCAAAGGAAGCGCTACGGATTACAGAAAATCCGAAGGGCAACCTTCCGGGTTCAATTCCTACCGTCCCCTGTTTTTCCCTTTTTTGCCCTGCCCAAATCTCAAAATTTCCTCTTCCCCCAATTTACTCACTAATCCCAAATGCTCCTGTGCGCAATGTCTGTTCGGCCGCTTTTTGTCCACGCACGGTCCGTTGAAGTGCCCAGGTCGCCACTTGACGCAGATGGGGGAGGGGTCTGCGCCGATTTGTCCGTTTTTCGCTGCCGCCAATTGCCCAAATTTGCCGCCCAAGAATTTGCACCAAAATATTCCACAAGTTTATGGCTCAAACTATTAGTATTTAACTAAAATAATAAATAGGCAAAATATGTTAGGCCTCGGGTGGGCATAGAACCCACGCTCCCACCCTGTCCATGGGCAGCAGCTCTCCCATTGAGCTACCAAATCCAAGGGTTTTCCATGTTTTAAACCACGCATTCAGCTGCTTCCTTACACAAAATTTTTCAATTTCGATTAAGGAAACAAGCCTGCATTGGTGCCGCCTTTTCAGTGCCAAGCAAAAGCAATTTGGGTGCCGATGGTCGTGTCACTTTGGTTGGCATTTGGGTGCTAATTTGGTGTGACATTTTGTCCAACAAAGGTCCAAGCTGAGGCGTTAGAACCATTGATGGGATTGGCACTGGTATTCGTCGTTGGGAAGACAATGAAAGTGCCGCATTATCATCATCAGCTTCCTCGGATGAGCCTGAAAATTGTTGTGAAAATGTGTGTCCATTTTTGTTCTATTTTTCTCATCATTTCATCCATTCATCACTCCTCGTTCGCAACTTCATTCACTCCTCCCCGTCCTCCCCATTTGTCCGCTCAACGGACATTCGCGGCTGTCGTTCAGCCGCGACATAGCGCACCGTAAAATCATCCTTTAATTTACATTAATAATATAAAAAATCTATTTATCAACACAAAGCAATTAAAAACCTCAATACTAACTTAAAGAAAACTAATAAATAACTAGCGAAAGGACTTAAGCCAAATTAATTAACTATTAAAACTTAAATGAATAAAATTAAAATACTATAAACTATTGTATTGGTGCACCTATATAATATAGCTTTAAAAGATTTGGCCAACATCGAACCAACGCGAGCTGTTAACCGTACAAAATTTCTGAAAATTTTTTTGAAAAAAATTCAAATATATAAAAAAAGGAAAATGTACAAAATTTATATTTATAATAAGGCAAATAAAATTAATAAAATTCATTAGTTAAATTTTATTAATTCGAAATAATGCATTAGAATCTTTCTCATGTAAAATCTATACACAATTGGGGTTTTCAAAAATTTTAAGGATTTTAGGACCATTTTCCATTTTTAGGGGGGTCTATTGGTGCGGAGTCGTTATTAAAAAGTGGAAATTCTTCGAAGAATTTGCACTTGAATTATTAATTGTGAATTTTATAAATATTATACCATACCATACATTCAATAGTTGATTAAATACATAGTATTCGCTCTATAATAATATATATATTGAGATTTTTTCCTAAATCTGCATAAATCACCAACAAATTTTATCAAAAAGCAGCAAATCAGCATCTCAAAAAATTATCAAGGCTGATAAATCAGCAAAAAAATTGTGAGTCCTGAACTTATATTTCTAATAAAAAAACTAACATAATTTTATAATTCTGCTGAAGTGATAATTATATCAAAATAAAAAAAAATACTTGAAGGCTAAAATAATTAGGTAATTATTGTTGAAAATTTCAACAAATAAGGGGCATTTAAATAAATGTTATATAATATATCATAATAAATTAATAGCTATTAAACAACAATCAAAAAATATTAATTATCAAATTTCACTTATTTTATGAATAAGCGAACTGGAAAAGGTTTAAACAGGTCATGAAATGAAAAAAAACTGACGTGTTAATTAAGTAAATTATATGAAAAAGAATAACAAAAATTTATATGGCTAAAATATTCATAACTGAAATAATTGCTAATACAAAAATATAATTCTTTTGCTAATCATTCAACATCAAATGACCGGAATTCAGAAACAATGTTTTGTTTAAAAATAATAATGATAAAGCCTCGATTAACAATCTGCATGTAACGAAAAAAATTGAATTAAATTAAAATTATAATAAACAATAAAAAAAAATTTTCCAAAATAAATAAATAAATTTTCAACAGAAATCTTTGCTTCAATAAAAGACTTTAAATAAATATTTTAAAAATTTATTATTCAGAAAATGTTGTATACTAATGTGATTCCAATCCTAATATAAAAATTAATATTAAGCATATTTTTGGGCCTATTCCCCGACCCGCGACATGTCTATATAATTGATCCCATGCTCTTTTATGCTCTTCAATTTGAAATCGTCAAATATTTTTGTACATATAATTGCATTTTTTGGTGCCGGAATTACCGTTTTTGCATTTTCTCGATATTTGAATGGATCAGCCGGACTGACTTATTTAATGGCATTTAAAGTTACGCTTATGATTCATACAAATTAGTCAATCATCATCTCTCAGGCGTTGTTAGAGATCCCTCGCCATGAGAGCATAAAAATAAAACATAGGTGTTTCTTAAGTCAATTAAAATTATTTTCTCTAGATATAAAAAACTGGTTATAAAAACTGGAAAAATCATAAATAAATTAAAATAATATGCCTATAATTAATCCTCAGAAAACTCTTAGTTGCTTTAATTAGAGCCCGTGCCAAACGGCTGCTGTTTTATAATTGTAAAAATATTTCTAATTTTTGTCGTTCATCTTCAAGATTGATTAATAAAATTCGTTGTATTATAAGCTCAATTTTATTGTTACAATGTTGGTTTATTTTTTTTTAATCACATCTTGATGAAAAGGTTTTATCAAATAATTTTTTTGTTTATTTTTTTATAAAAATATTATAGTATATTATCATAAGAATTTATAAACTTTCGTCAAATTATTGACAGAATTCAGATTTATTGATGATCTTTAAAATATTAACCAAATTAAATTGTTTAACGTATTCTTTTATAATTACATACAATAGCATATCAGGAACTGTTAAATTAAATAGGATTTTAATTTTTAAATAAATTATTTTAAATCATAATAATAGTTTAATTTTTTTAGGTGAAGCATGCCTAAAAATGATTTTTTTTCTTTTCTTATTATTTATTTTTTATTAGATTTACTATTCTTTCTCTTGTTGGAGGACAGTTTTTTTTGCGAGTCTTTTTTCACTCTCAATTTTATAAAAAAATATTTTAAAAGCTTTTTTTCAATATTTTGATTAGGATATTTTTCTTTTTCATTTTAAATATTTGGATTTTATTTCAATTAATAACTGTTTCATAAATTAATCAGTTTTTTTATTGCTTCGTAAAATTATTCTATTTTGAAGATTAATATTTTTTAAAGTTTTATTTATGTGTTTTCTCTTTTTTAAATTTTCGTTGTTGTTGTTTTTTTGCTTCTAATTCTTATAGCATTGGTTTGAGTAGTATATGACCCCGAAACGGCGCGGGTAGCGGAATGACCCCTCCAAAATCCCGCGCCTATTGAAGGGGTGTTTTCCTTTGAAGATGCCGCCCGCCCACAATCCCAGAGCTCGGCCTGAGCCTGGTGGATCCATGCCTGGATTTTCCTGGGTCTAGGTCCAAGTCAAATAGAAAAAAACCGGTGATGGATCGTTTCCTAAAACTGCCGAAATCATGAAAAACTAAAAATTCCAGGTATTATTTTCGAATTTATTATTTTGTGTTACTTTTTTTATTTCATGTTGTCAAAAAACATTGAATCGACCTGGATCCAGGCCATGACAAGTCTGGATTTTCCTGGATCTTGGTTTTCTTCGGTTTTGGCCAGGAAATCCACGTCTAGAGCTTAACCATTAAATTCAGGTCGAGATCCACGATTTTATGCCAAGATATAAAATTGATCACCTCATTTTCATCGTCTTCATCAGTAACAGAAGAATCCATCCATGTAATAATCACCATTGACTTTGGCTCAAACTCTTTGCCATATCGAAATTGAATATTCACTTCATTTTGTGCCATTGCCAAAATTGTCTCCTCTGTAAAGTGCAAAATTTAATTATTCCATTTTTTAAAATAAATTTTGTATAGTATACCATTTGTTTCCCTAATGAGAACCCGACGGCGTTGAGCATCCCAATCATTGGTCCATAATACAGCAATTAAAGGTGGCCCATTATTGGTAATTGGCAATGATTTGGGTATTGTGGACGGGTCAAAATCGGGTGCCATTGACACAATGCCATTCCGGTGAATCTAAGCAATCAAATTTTTTCTACGGGTAATGAAAGGTCCATAGATTTGACATTTTCGGGAAATTTTAATAATTTTCAAATTTCTCTTTTTAATTTTATCTAATTAGAAAATTTAAAAAACAAAATATTAATTGAGGGATTAAAAAGATAACCTTCTTTTGCAAATATGCTTAACAATCACTGATTGTTATCAATAAAAAATTTATAATTTCAATTGATTCTCATCAGTAAAAAATTGTTTTTTAATATTAATTTTCAATTACCCAAATTGTGTCAAATGTTTGATCGAGAAAAATTAAAGGGTTTGATAATTTGAACTCAGAAATGGCGCCAACCATATTGGCATCTCCATGTTTTGTACCATATGGGTAAAGACGAGCCCTTAAAAAACAAAAAACAAAATAAATAATTTATTAATTTTTAAATTTTCACCTAAAAATGAACGGAACAGACTGATTCAATTCCGTTTGGTGACCTTGAAATAGCGATTGATCTGAAAATTCTTTTTCCACCAGCTGCCGTCGATTTCTTTGTCGATTGTTCTAATAAATTAAAAAATAACTAAAAATTAATTTGTGTCGGATATTTGTTTGACGATTGCGAAATATTTTTTTTTGCATGCTTCACTTCTTTTTCCCCTTTCAAATAAATGGTCAAAGCTGTCAAAAAAAATGATTGATGACTCAAGAAATAAGGCATTAAATTATGCATAAAAAAAATTTCGCCAAACGATTTTTTTTTGCACCGTTTTGAATAAAACTGTCAATAAAAAATGATTGATTGGTTCCTTATTTCGCAATTTGCACCCTTTATTTCGTAATGTGCACGTGACTTTTAGTTTTTGGACCAACTATTTCACAATATGCGCATATTTGGGTCACCTGTCACAAAAAAAATGATTGATGACTTTCGAAATAAGGAATCTCCAGACGATTTTTCACAGTTTTGAATAAAAATGTGACAGCTGTCTACTAAAATGATTGATGACTCTCTAAATTAAGGCAGACCCAGACAGTCACGTGACTGGACCCCTCCCCTTTCCCCCAATTCGTACACCCGGCCCAAATCGCAAATCATTCAACTAAATAGTTGGATTTCATTAAACTCTCTTGCGCTCTAATTTATTTCACTCAGCTCTATTGTTCTACATTTTATTTCAAATCTGCTATTATTTTTCTGCCGTCTATTTTCTTTAAATCTCTCTGCTCTTTTCTATTACTCTTCTTCAATTTCGCGTTTTGGTTTTTAAAAATGTCTTTTAAACGCGTGAACTCTGTCCAACCCGCCGTGCCAATGGCCAAAAAATGGGACTTTCGCTCAATCGGGTAAGTTTAATATCAAATAACGTATAAATAGCTAATCTTTTTAAGAAACAATTTCCCGATGGAGCCCTTTAAACTGATTGACCACCAAACTTCAAAATGCGAAAAATTTGGTTTTACGAAAAACATAACGGAATTTGTAATCAACCCGGACGTGGAGCGCCTCGATGAAACGCTGCGAGCGGCAATCGATGAGATGATAAAGAATGCCATATCGAAGACGGAGGAGACAATGGGGCGGAAAGTGAAAATGTTTGGCGTGGCATTGACTGGGGCTGGACTTGGGCATCCCATTTGGCTGCCGTACCGACCCTTCCCTCAAAACAATGCGGATGTTTTGATGGAAGAAATCAATAAATTGGGGCAAAGCGGAGGAGAAGAAGGGGAGGAGGACAAAAGGACGCTGCTTTTGTCGGAGTCAATAAAGATGAAGGTCACCTGTGTTGCGCTGCCAGGTGGAGAGGGACCGCGAAATCTGCATAAATTCGATTTTGGTTTCAAGGAGCAGCAGCGGATTAAGTAGGTTTTAGTGATCTTCGATAAAATTAAATGAATAAAAAAAAATAATAAAAAAATTAAGGATAGAGAACAATGACAAACTTTGCTTGTTCTACGCGCTGGCGGCGGCTAAAAATTATTTGGAAATGCAGAAGGATAATTTTCGCCGTTTTATGAACAACATTTCGAGGTCGAGGGAAGCAGCGTTTGAACTTTTGCGAAATTCTGGAGTACAGAGGAATGAAAATGGATATGGAGTCGAACATTTGGGGATGGTTCAGACGCACTGGGTTGGTTTTGGAGAAATGATCGGCAAAACAACATTAATTTTAGGATGAACTGAATCCGGGAAGATACAGAATTGTGGCGTTTGAAAAGTCCGCAGATCCGAGGAAGTCGATTAGTGTGCTGTGGAAGGGACCGATGGCCCGTGAAAAGGTGGTGCTGATATTTATGGAGGGAAATCATTGGGACGGATTGAAGAATTATGTGAGCTTCTTCAACCGGGGGAGGAAGTTCTACATTGATTGTGAGTGTTTCTTCGACAAGGATATCAAACATACGTATGAGTGTCGGGTGCGGTGTTATTACTGCAACAAAGTAGGGGGAGTGCCATGTGCGAAGGAGGATGGGGTGAAGATTGAGTGTCCCCATTGCCACCGCTTTTTCTACAACCGGCAATGCTACGATTACCATCAGGGACACCAAACTTGCAAGCTGTGGAGGCGATGTGTGATATGCAGCAATACCTATCTGTTCAACCCGCAGAAGCTGCATGAATGTGGGGAGATGTTTTGCCGGCTGTGCAATGTTTGTCATGATGTGGAGAGGGGATGTTACATCACGCCGATCAAAGAGAGGGAGGACAAGGACATTTACAGAATTGTTATTTGGGTAATTAAAGAAAGTGTTTTTTTCATTTTATTTGTTATTCAGGATTCGGAGACTTCCCAAGATACGGTTTACAAGGAGGATCAGAAGGAGCATGTCATCAACTACATTTCGGTTAGGGTAACATGTACGGAGTGCTGCGACGACACGGAGAGGACAAATTGCAACATTTGTGGGGAGGAGAGGAAAAAAGATTGGAGCGAGGCTGAGGGGCATGAACCGACCAAGGACTTTGTGGAGTGGATTTTGACGGCATTTGTGAAATACGACACCTACATTTTCGCACACAACGCTGGGCGGTTTGACGGTAATTGAGGAAAATATCACGATTTGAAACGGTTTTACTTTAGGGCATTTTGTCTTTAATTATCTGTGTCGGACGGGGAGGACTCCGATACCGTTAATTAATGGAATGAAGATCTATGAGTTTAAAGTGAAGAATTCGAAGAAGCACTCTTTATTGGTATGGAGGGACTCGTGTTTGCTGATGCCCGTCAAACTTGAATCGTTAAAATCGACGTTCAATTTGGAGTGTGAGGATAAGCCGTTCTTCCCCTACTATTACAACAGAAGGGAGAATTACGGGGTTCATTTGCCGCATTTGCCGCCGATGGAGGATTATTCGCCGGGATCAATGAGAAAGGAAAAATTTGAAAAGTTTGAGAAATGGTAGGGTAAAAATTGAAATATTTATCATCACAGGAATTTTAGGTATAATAGAATAGGGAGACGCCGTTTTACTTGCCCGAGGAGTTAAAGAATTATTGCAGGAATGATACGGAAATCTTGTTGGGTGCGGTCGTTGAGTTCAGGAGGATATTGATAAATGAGATAACGAAAGGATTTGACCCGTTGCCGAGGAGCTGTACGAATGCTGGCATCGCAATGAATATCTTCAAAGCGATGTTTTTGTTGGAGGAACAACTGTCGATTGTGCCGGAAAGGGGGTATGAACGGAACGACCGTGCGAGTGTGGTGGCAATAAAATATTTGGAATGGCGGAGCAAAAGGGATTCCGTAGAGATACGGCATGCGGGCAACGGCGGGGAGGTGAAAATGGGGAAGTTATGACCCGTCGGCGGACCTGGTTGGAGGAAGAACGGCGCAGGAGCTGAACGATGAGACGCAAGAAAGGTTGGCGGAATTGCGGCAAATTATGGATGTTGAAGAAGTTTGGGTGAGTAATGAAGAATATTAAAAAAACAGGCCAATAATTTTAGGGATGTCAAATTGAGAAAGAGCTGAAGAGGGACGAAGAAATGCGGGAATTTTTCGACGACAGGGGGAACGAGAAGGGGCCAATCGATTCGAGGATGGCGTATGCGGGAGGAAGAACAGGGCCTCTGAGATTGTTTGCGCAGTCCGACGAGAAGAAGAAGATCTCGGTGTTTGATATTGTTAGCTTGTATCCGTCGGTGAATTATGGGACAGCGTACCCGATTGGAGTCCCGGAGATTGTGGTGCCAAAAGGGGTGGAGATCAATGTGGAGTGGACGAAGCCTGAGGATTTGAATTACAGAGGGTTGTATAAAGTGAGGGTGATACCGCCAAGGGAGTTGAGAATTCCTGTCCTGCAGTTGAAGTGTGATGAGAGATTGCTGTTTCCGCTGTGCTGGAGGTGCGCGTCGATGTTTAAGAAGGAGACTACGAGATGTAGTCACAAATGCCCCCATGATGACGCACAGCGGAGATATGTGGCAACGTATACGAGTTTGGAATTGGTAAAAAAAATACCCATTAAACGTACTTACATTTTTATGTTCAGGCAAAAGCATTGGAATGTGGATACAGGGTGGACAGATTTTACCGGGCATAGCACTACGAAGCGGTGGATGATGATTTATTCAAGGGATATGTGCGGCTATTCTTGAAGTTGAAGGAGGAGTCAAGCGGATTTCCGAAAGGAGTTGAGAGTGAAGAACAGAAGAGGCAGTGGGTTGAGGAATACAAGGAAAAGTACGGAATTGCGATTGAACTGAGCAGGGTGCAGAAGAATCCGGGCTTGCGGTATATCAGCAAGCTTATGCTGAATAGCTTATGGGTATAAAATACGAATTCCTTGATCTGATAAATTTTAATCTTTTAGGGGAAATTTTCGATGAGAAATTCATTGAGCAAGAATGCGGTGATTGACAGAGAGTCTGCCTTTTACGAGTTGGCGTGTGATCATAAGGTGGAGTTGTGTGACATTGTGGAGTACTCGGGTGACGCGATGCGGGTAATCTACAGGGACAAGGAGGAGTTTATTACTGAGCACAAGTCGAGCAATATTGTGGTCAGCTTATGGTAAGTTTTTGTAAAAAAAAAACGAGGAAAATAAAATGTTTTTAACAGGACGACGAGCATGGCACGGTTGAAACTGCTGGAGTTTATGATGGAGGCGGAAAGGAACGGCAGGAAGATTTTGTACACGGACACAGATAGTATATTCGTGTTTCATGATAGAGGGATGGAGCCAATAACGACAGGGAAATACCTTGGAGAGATGAGTGAGGAGTATGGAGGTTACGAAATTGAAGAATTTTGTTGTGGCGGAGCGAAGCAGTATGGGTTAAAGATCAGAAGCAAGGAGACGGGAGAGGTCGATTACGTGATGAAGATTAGGGGTGTGACGTTTGATGTGGACAACCGGAAGGCGTTGCATTACGATGCGTTTAAGGAAATGGTGCTGAATTATGGAAAGGGGGAAGTAGACCCCGCATTCTTTGTTTACAAAAATGATTTTGGGTATGTTTTTTCAAAAAAAATTGTTTGCCTCATTAATAAAACAATATTTAGGCCAACGCGGGAGTCGAAGGTCGTAACGAGGGAGAGGCACAAGATGTACAAGCCGGTCTGTCAGAAGGGAATCATCGATGAGAAGCTTAATGTGATGCATTTTGGATTTTATTGATTTTTTTGTTAATAAAGTTAAAAGTTTTAAAAATGATATTGGGACTAGCAGGGGTGGAACGGTCTAAGGTGAAGGCCCGCACCTGTTAGCCGTAATATTTTTGTAACACGTAGAATCTGAACCAATGATTTCCCCTCGCAATGGGCGTACGCCCAATGACTGCCACTAACAAATGTTGGGTTTTTAAAATAGCTCCAACACTTCAAGAGGAAAATAGCACTTATGACCGTTATTCTGATACGTAGTTATACATGGGAGTTGAGGGAATTGTAGCTTGATCCGGTGTCGTGAGTAGAGGTGTTGTTCTACAGTAACCCCGAGGAAACCTCGGTAGGCAAATAGCCTATTTGAACCATTAAATGCGATGTCATCCGGTGAGATAAACTGATTGTGCCTAAGGTGTCTAGTTATTAGAACGTGTCTTCTCAAAAATTTCAAATTCTTTTTCTTCCGCTGTCGTAGAATTTCAGATAGCTCGTGAGGTTCGCATTCGTTAAAATTGCATAGAATTTCAACGAGAGAATTCATTTTTGAGCACCGATAGGCATTTTCATATTCGTTGCAATTCCTTATATACCATTACCTCACCACTGTAGGATGAGTTTTTGCCTTTTCTCTTTAATTTAAAAATTCTGAGAACTGAAATGCACATGATGACCACTACCAAATCTAAAATTGACAAAAAATACACCCAAGGATTTGAACTTGAAACTTTAATTTTCTCAAATTCTTTGAACACTACTAAGTTAAAAAATTCACTATCCGTGTCTGACGCATATTTGGGAAGTATTTCGTTTGAGTCAAATCGATCTTTGTATATTTTCTTCTCCTTAATCAGATAAATTTTTCCCTCAATTATTAAGAAATCGGTGTATGATGATGGCATTGATCCAATTCTGTTAGTCATAATTTCAGTTTCATTGTGTTTTGTCCATAAATTCTCGATTGATCTAATGTCAATCTCGTCTATTCGATCGTCTCTGATTACAAAAAGTCGACCATCAATATGATCAAATCTAAGGTCCCCTCCTGGAAAATTCCTAACAACCTTTTCTTGACTCCCTCTTGTTATCGAAGTTTCATTTGTCTTTTCGTTTTGAAAAATTAAATAATGTAAGAGAGAGTTGAAATTGTTACTCGTTTAACTGCCGAAGCTCTAGGATTTCATTATTTTCACATTTATTTCTTTTTCATTTAATTTTCCCTTTTGCTAATTGTACCGCCCTCCCAGCGATAATTGATCGATGACATTTCATTTTCAATTGTATTTAATGTTCGCCTTTTCAAGCGAACGGAGCTCAGTTGTCCCGAGAATAAAGCCACTTATTGTGTGACCAGCGAGTGTGGGAAGGCAACCCCGGGCTTGATCACCCCGTGGACCCATCCTTCGGGAATATGTGGCACCTTTCCCTTTCCCTCCCCATTCCGAATTCCAATTCCCAACGCCAGCACGTCCACCGCGCTCGGCCGCGCTACTATAACTATGATCGTTGTAATAAAAACACGCTCGAGGCTTTAATTGTCGAAAATCCCAGTGAAGCTTAACATTAGTAGGTCCACTCTTTTCTATTGAATTTATATTTTGGATTGATAGGCTCCACCCTGAAATCGGATTCCTATTTATCGTACATAATCTCGAGCGATCGAATCCGAACTGCCTTTCATTGACCGAACTCTTTGTCATAGTGAGATACTTGTCGTCAAAAAGTTGTGTATCAGAAAGAATAGTAACTCTTTCTCCATGGAGATTGCCGACTATCGTTAGGAGAACAATTAAATTAAACATTACTGACAAAATTCTTAACTAATAAATCGGCCTTTGGGTGAACCTTATATAGACCGTCAATGACCTTACAATAAGGGATTCCGGAGCATCGTTGTGTTAAGAAATATATGCAAAATTGCCCACATGCATCTGAGAATTGATGTTGGACTATACGATCGTTAATGAGGATTCGTTCGAATAAGTTAAGATATGAACTTAAATCTTCATTGGGATAATCGCCAAATGAATCAAAATATTCAATTACGGACGACGAATTTACAAAATAAGCGACCCAATGTTCACCTATCGTGCCCGCACGGTCGGTATTCGCCACAAAACAGTACGGAAAATGTCTGTCCTTCAATTTAGGCATCTTGTCGGAAGCAAAAACACCGATAAAATATTTTCGGGTTGTCGGATGTTTGGATAGAAATATTTCAATCTCATAAGAATTCATCATATGCTTCCGTCGCTACTGAGCACACGATTAGCATTAATAGATAAAATCGAATCAAATTCCCCCAGAACGATCATCTCATACCCGCCGTCCTTTATAGGCTCATTAAATTGCACCTTGATGCTGGTCGTTCCGTTTCGAATCAATTCAAAACCGGGGGTGTCCTCTAGAGTAGAGGTCATCGGGATGACGAAGAAACACCAACCGTTTACAAATTTTTGTATATTGATCGACATTGTTCTTTCACCGTCGTCCATCCCGAGTCCCGTATACATGTCCACAAAAGCGCGAATGTATTTGTTTCTATCAAAATTAAGAGAATAGGGTGACCCGGGGAATATGTTTCCATTCGCTTCGACACTGATAGAGCGTATTTTGGGCATGTTCAAAGACGAAGGGTGACTCTTTAGGATTTCCGGTATACGCACCGGTTGAAACAAACCCGACGATTAAACGTCTCGGAACAATGCTGGTAAAAACATTGTGTGAAAGATCAGAAGTGCCACGCGGGATGAAAAGACTCCTGATCTCAATTTTTCTCATAGGATATTTGGCCGAGGTGGTTTGTAGCTGATTGCTTATTACATTATTTAATGACTGGGTAACATCTACTGTTTTTACATAAATTCTAATATCATGTATGTTAATACGATATGTGTGCGGGTTCGCTATGACTGCATTTCCGGAAACATATGGCGGTGCCATAATTAGAAAATCATCGGTATTACGATGTATGCTAAAAATCACGTCAGAGTTATTAAGCAAAAGATTGGGCTGACGGCCGAGATCAAAATTAAGTTTCACCATGGTCTCACATTTGGCCCCATCAGCAAAACGTGACGCTCTGTTTTTAAAGCCACTGTTTGTGTAATCATTCTGGTCGACATCATCGACATAATAGCAGGACGCTTCACATAGACCCTTTTTGACATCTTCTGAAAATCCCAATTCAGTCATCATATATGCCCTAAACGCATAGTAAATACCGGAATCATAAGATTCGACACCGGAAATTGACACCTTTAATGTTTTGACAAAGCTGTGCCCAAAATTTTGAATGACACCGACGTGTTGGTCAGCTTCACTGTCCTTGGTAATTGGAATCCAATTGCTTTTGTCTTTTCTCTCTATTGAAGTTGACAAATAGAGAAAAGTTTTATTGAGGTCACAAAACTGATTATCTGAAAAAAGTCTAAAGATATACGGTCCAGATTGATTTATTGCTGAAAGTGGCAGCAATTCCCGAATACTGGATTTATTAATTGCAACTAGCTTCTGTCCCCTCCCATGTTGTGAAGTGAAAAAAGATGACCAATCAACCGACTCGGGATCGAAAAATACGTGTGTCATTTTTTAAAATATACTTTTCTTAAAATGTAATGTAAGAATACAACTTCCCCAGTGAAATTTAACGAATTCACCAAACGGTGTGTGAATTTCAATTGTAATTTCTGAAATTCGTTTCGACTGTAGACGATGAAAATACTCGGTGCTATATATAACTTCACTAATTGATCCTGGGTCATCGACGACGTTAACTATTCTTAAGAGTGGGGCCATCTGGTTGCCGATAATTGTGTTTTCGATTAAATTTGGTGCATAAATGTATAGCTGCCTTACACCTCCCGTCAAATCCGGCATATAAGTCGCCTCTTCCGCGTGAAATAGCCTTGTATTCTTAAACCCCAGAACATATGCGAGGTGTTTTGACAAATCTATATGGGTGACGGCAGAGGAAAGATAGACAATAAATTTTTGATCAATACTGTCGTAGTTAAATTGAACATCCTCATTGGCTAATCTCTCTCTTTTTTGCGGCCCTTTTTCAGCTTCTGAAACTTGTCTATTTTCAATAATGAATTATTATCGGCATTCATTGTGAAATGAGAAAAAAAGAGGGGCATTATGAGATTGATCAAATTTCAACAAAGTATGTGTGGTATTGAAAGAAAGGAAATATTTTACGCTTTTTGAAAAATTTTTGACAAAAAATGGGAGGAAAGGGGGGAAAATAGTTGAAAATTCGTTATTTTCAGATTATTTAATGTTATTTTTAGTCATCAAGTGGAAAAATTTCGAACAAATCCAGCCAAAAAATGAAGATTGGATTTGGTGAACAATTATTTTTGACAAAAAATGTAAAAATTTCCAAGGTGTGAAAGGGTTCGACTTCCAATTCCCAATTTCTTTGCAATATTTCGTCGCTAATTGGTGGATTTTTTTTTCGTTACTAAATTTTTCTTCGTTTGTCCTAGTTGGAATTTTATTTGTGCTAAAAATATAAAAATTGCGCATTTCAGAATTTTCATTTTGTTGAATTTTCATATTCATCAAAACGATCGTATTTTGCCGAATTCATTTTATAAGCAGTCAAAATGAAATATTAAAATTCATTTTTGCAATTTTATAAAAAAAAAGATTAAAATAAAAACATTTTTTTCCAAATTGGCCATGACCATAAATTGAAAGTAATTACTAGATGTAAGTATCAAGGATGCTTTAATTTCAAAAAAAAAAATCATGACAAAAATTGCGCGAAATTAAAGTCTATAACAATTACATAAACTGCGTTAAAATTTTTTATTTAAAATTATAATTAAAAAAAATTCTAAATTTGCTAAAATATTTAGAAAATATTGAAAACTATTAAAATATTAAAACAAATATTTCATCAAAAATTCCAAAAAAAAATTTTTAATTGACAAATACTGACGAAAAAAATTCTCTTTTTTGTAAGTGTATTTTTAAAAATTGCTTGAACGCCAATTCTTATTTGTTAGGGGTGGATATTTTCCGCTTTTTTATTTGAATTTTTCTACGATATCACCGATTTTAAATTTTTTCTTTTTCGAAATTTTAAATTCCTTCTCCTTATATAATTTTTCCCAGAGCGCACGGGCATTTTCAAAATTAATTGAAGACGGTTTGGCCCCCAATGTTCTATTCACACTGTTGTTAATGTTTGTTATTATTTTGTCTATTACGTCGACCCATCGAAGAGTGTCTTTCTTTGTAAAATATCTGTACAACCGCTCCTTTATTGTCCGATTTGCCCTTTCAACGACTCCGGCGTGCAGATCAGGACTATACATTACATTTTTGATGATGAATTTTTCCTCAAAATATTTTTTCATTTTTCTTGCTTGGAATTCAAGCCCACTGTCACTATATATTTTCATCGGGATAATTTTAGACTTTTCGAACACCCGATCAAAAGCCTCGATCATGTCCTCACTCTTCTTTGACTTGGCCGGTGCACTGAAGATCATTCGACTCAGCACGTCGATGCAGACCAATAAATATTTATAACCGTCGTTATGCTTTTTCAACTGGTCAAATATGCACAAATCGCACTGCCAATCGGTATGGAAGCCACTCGGTATCGTCTTTAGTCTCGGGAATCTTTTCCTGATGGGCTTGTGAATCGTGTATGTTCTCTGCTTTTCTAGGAATTTATTAACGTCATCGGTCGTAACGGAGCAGCTCAGTGGGCCGGCACGGTTGGGCCCCAGCATGCTTTTCCACTATAGCTTTTGTCTTTGTCATCCAAATCCAACAATCTTGGTATATTCGAAAGCTCTTCACATGCTCTATTAGCCTTACAAAAAGTGAAAAGATTTTCAAGCTTATGAAAAATTTATGAAGAAAAAACTTGAAAAGTTTCGACTTTTCGCAATGTGAACCCCAAAAAACATACCAATTTTCTCGCTGGTATTTCCCGAAGCTAGGTGTGGCCTTTATTTGCTATTCTTTCATTTTTGTTAATTTATGAATTATGATTAAATTCTATAAATTTGAATAAAAATGGTAAAATTTTGGTGATAAGTACATATATTTCTGAAGGTTTTTTCAATCAATCCGAGTCTTGTACAACAACTATTTCGAAAACTGCCCTCGTAGAAAACGATGCTGACCGTTAGGTGTCGGGAAAGACGTCTTAAACTTTCAAAAACCCAACATTTTTGATGCTACCAACAGGACCTTTTATAACTAAAATTGATAAAAATTGTTAAAAGTTTTTATGTATACATATATTTTTGTTTTTCGAAATGTTTTTGATCAGCTAATGGCCATTTTCCAATGGATCGTCCAAATGGACCGTGGGTCTTCCTCTTCTTCAACCGACAATATCCCCCTCTCTTGGGAGACTTCCTCCTGCTTGGTTGGTTCGATCTCTTTCTCTGAGTGAAAGTAAGTACTCCGTTTTCCACTGTTTCCAGAATCGATCGATTCTTTTTATTGCAACTCTCATCAATTGATGCAATTCCCCTTTTCCGGGGTTGGTATGCATAGTCGGGATCCATTGGATCTTCGTCCGACAATGGAAGGCTTGTTTCCACACGTTTATATGGCAATAAAAAATCGACGGGTCTGAGCGGTTGTGTGAATTCTTCTTCTGATTGGAATGTAAGAGGCCTTGTGTTCACCACGGCTTCGATTTCGCAAACAAGCGTATCGAATTCTTGCCTTTCCATTAGGCTTTTTCCCACTGTTCTTCGTAACGCACTTCTGGTGATACCCACCAGTCTCTCCCATGCGCCACCTTGCCAGGGTGCTCGTGGTACGTTGAATTTCCAACTCACTCCTGAGTGGCTGGTTTCCACCAGTATTTCTCTTCTCCATTCCTCTTTTATGCACTCTGCTCCAGCAATAAAATTGGTGCCATTATCTGACCACATAAGGCTTGGGAGGCCGCGGCGTGAGCTGAACCTTCGAAAGGTCCTCAAAAATTCTGTTGCCGTACAATCATCGGCCACTTCCAAATGAACCGCTCGTATTACGAGACAGGTATAAAGTGCGATGTAGACTTTAACTCCGCCTTTTATTGTTAATGGGCCAAAATAGTCAACGCCCGTCTTCTCAAATGGCCTTATCATCGCAACTCGTTCACTGGGCAAGTTTGGCATTTGTGGATAGGCATATGGTTTAAGCCTCTCTTTGCGGCAATTCAAACATCCGTGTCGCTCAGACAATATCGTGTTTCTGATGAACCTTCATCCTTTGGGTATCCAGTGCTTTTCCCTTATGTACCCCAACAGAGTACTGTGACTTGGATGCTTCATTTTCCAATGTGCTTCCAGCACAATGAGTTTTGTGGCCCTTGCTTCAGGAGGCAAGAAAATCGGGAATTTCGTTTCCTCCTTTACTGTTGCTTCTCCAAAGCGTCCTCGGCATCTCCAGATTTCTTTGTCTTTGAACAGACGAAGATTTTCCTTTGTTTTTTCCTCCGTTGGAAATTGTTGTTGTGCTTCCCATATCAGCAAATGTTCGGATGCACATAATTCGGGCACTGACAGTACGCCCTTGTCTTGGTTCCCGTGCTTTTTTGGGCCCATTTTGCTCAGAATTGGCAACAAATTTCCATTGTATCCGTTTTTTGCCACCGAATGTATCCAGCGTAAGACATAGGCACCCACGGTTTTGGCCTTTTTCCAGCTGGAGTACCGGTTCACATCAATGGTTGGTTGGAAAGGCACCTCATTCATGACTGCGGCTGTTTTCACTTCTTCATCTTCCGCACTTCCCCTGAGCTTCTCTTCATCTGGGTGATAAACCTTTGCTGGTTTTGGCCACAGGGCCTTTTCTTCTGATAACCATTTTGGGCCATGCTTCCATAACAAATTTCTGCTCAACTCTCTTGGTGTTGTGCCGCGTGATGCCACGTCCGCGGGATTATCTGCACTGACCAAATGTTTGACTTCAAACTGTCCACGTATTTTTGCTAATCGATTTGAAACAAATCGATCGCATTTCTTATGCTCCTTAATTCGTTCAACGGAACACAAGCTGTCAGTCCAAATCGTTGTCTGTGTTGGTTTGAGTTTGAGATGTTGGAGCACGTACTTTAACAACTTCACTCCCAGCGTTATGGATTGTAATTCCATTTTTGGAATTGTTGCCGCAACATCTGATATGTTGGAGGGCTTCACCAGGCTCTTTGCAAACACCAAATTGGCGCTCATTTTTTCTGTCGATTCCCGGATGTAAATGGCAACGCCTAAGCCTTTTCCGCTCGCATCTGCGAAACAATGCATTTCCTTGTCCACTTCGTCTTCGTTGTCGACTCTTCGTGCGAATCGAATTTGGACCTCTGTCCCCTCTCTCGTTTGCCAAGTCTCCATGATTTGATTCCATTCATGAATCAATTCTTCTTCCAATCCTTCATCCCAGCCGTTTTTGGCTTCAAAACGTTTTTGCAAAAAATGCTTTGCTGGGAGCACTGCAGGCGCCACTAACCCCAAAGGGTCATAAATTTTTGCAATGTGTGCCAAGATGTTCCTCTTCGTGTGCTTTCCGGCAAATTTTTTAAATCGGAAGCAAATTTCATCATCCTCATTCGTCCACGGAATTCCGAGAACTTTTATCTCCCTTTGGTTTTTGGCCAATAATTCCACAGGAAGGCTTCGTATGGCGATCGGCTTACTGCAGAAAAATTCCTGCAGCTTCATTCCCCCTTGACGGAACAGCTCGATCGATTCGTGGCAAATTTGCGCCATGTCTTCATTCTTCTTCACATTGATCAGTATGTTGTCCACGTACAAATTCTCCATTATGGTTTGCGGTAGAACCGTGTCGTAGAATGAGAGATGTTCACGGATGGTTGCATTTAAAAGAAATGGTGAAGTTGTCAATCCAAATGAGACCCGACAGAACCGAAACACAACGGTTCTCACATATGTTGGGCTTGAAATTTCTGTCTTTTGTGGATCCTCCAGCCACAGAAATCTGGTCGCGTCTCTGTCCTCCTCTCTTACTGATAATTGGAGGAAGGCTTTTTCGATGTCCGCCAGGATTAGATCCTTCATTCTTCTCCATCTTAGAAGGATCCCGGTCAATTCGTTTAGCAACAACGGCCCTGTGTGCAAGCATTCGTTCAACGATGGGGCTCCTTTGCGGTTTGCTGGCTTCGCGGATGCATCCATCACAATTCTTATTTTTGTCGTGGCCTTGTCCATTTTTATCACGGGCCGATGTGGGAGATAATGTACCGGTCCAGTTGTTTGTGTTGGATCCGGCACTCTTTCGATTATCCCGTTCCTCTCCCACTCATTGAAAATTTTTTGGTATTCGTCCACCAAATTTAATTCTCGCAATTTCTTCACTGTGCCACAAAGTCTTGCTCTCGCTTGTTGAAAATTTGTCGGCAAATTCTTTACTCTTTCGTTCCATGGTAGGCCACATTCATATCTTCCTTCTTTGAATGTCAAGCCTTTTCTGAACGTTCTCATCACTTCTTCCTTGTCCTCTTCTTCAGGATTGTCGCTCAATCCGATTATGTTCAGCCCGAAAAATTTATCTGTTCTTCCATTTCTTCGTCAATATCTCTTCTGCTAATGGCACATTGTAAGGCACTTATGAGTGCTCCAGTGTACGTCACTTGCACACTCATGTCCATTGGGCCCTGGACTTGGCCATAACCACTTATCATCCGCCCGACTCGAGACGTTGACAATGTGAATCCACTTGGCAACTTTTCTGTCTCGTCTCTTATTTTCAGGTCATGTCTGACATCCATTCCCAACAGAATGTCTGGCTGTCTTGGCCGCGATGGAAGGGAAAGTTTTTTCTTGCTTAATTCCGCTTCATCCATCGAATTCAGCGTTATGATGGGCATCGCTTTCACAATGAATTCCATTTCATTGAGTGCGCATATATATGGGTCTCCGTTGACTCCCAGAAATCCTACGCTGACAACATTGCTCACGTAGCGTTTGGCTTCTTTCTCGCCAAAACCAGTCAAATGGCACTCTTCCGTTTCAATCACTGGAAGGCCTAATTGTTTTGCCACATTGGCACGGATGAATGAGCGTTCACTTCCGTCATCCACAAAAACTGAAGCGACCATGCTTCTTTTTGGATTGGATGGATTGAAGATGGTCACCTCTGCTGTTCTCAGCAGGACTCGCGAATTTCCTTGCACTGAATTGCATTGCGAGGGCGTGAACGAAACTTCTTTGAATTCGTCCCGTTTGTCCGGTTTCTCTTCTTTCCTGACGTTCATGACTTTGTTTGCCATGTTTCTCCACTCTGTTGCCCTTTGTGGGTTCCCTATTTTACACTTCGTTCATCATTTTATCATTCATATTTTATTCTCATCTCCCCCTCCCAATAAGCCAAATAGGAAGGGGAAATTCGATGAAATGGAATGAATAAAGTAAAGTGAATATTTTCTAATAGAGAGTTGGTGGTCTCACAATTGGTGACAAATGGCGGGAGAGGGGGGAGGGGGGGGGGGGGGGGTACGGCTTTCAGTGAAAAATGCTAATAAAAGCAAAAACGCCGGTGTTGGGAATCAGTAGCAGTGATTGTGAAAGTCATTGGATTTTTACTCTCATTTGCTGTGCAATGTCATTATAAAAAATGCATCTAAAAAAGGCATTACAAAAAAATGAAAAATTTTCAACAAAAATTACCCATAACTTTGCTTAAATCCAAATTAAATTTTAATTCTTATTAGCATTCGATATCCGCCTTAATTGTCGTTTGAATCCATGCTCTGGATTTGCCTCTTTGCCTTCGAAGCCATACTCTCTCATGACTTCTTTGATTGCTAGCTCTTTGCTCAATGCACTTCCTAAGGCCTTTCGGAGGGATGACGTGTCCCAAAAGTCTGGATTTTTTGCTTTCTCTTCCAGAATTTCACGCAGGAAAGGCTTGTATAGCTTCTTCTCAAGCATTAAATAAATTGGCGGCCCTTCAATGTCTTCTTCCGCTGCTTCCAATTCTCTTGCTAGGCGTTCCAATTCCATGCAAAAATGCTTTGTGTCTTCCACCGAAAAGCATCGCTTGAGGTTCGACAACTCCGTGTGCAACCTCCTTACATATTCGCCTTTGTCTCCATAGGTGTCCTTTAACAGCTTCATGGCAATTTCGTAATTTTTCTCTTCCAGGCGTAGGCCTCCGATGAGCAATGCGGCCTCTCGCTCAACCAGCGATTTCAGCAAATTTAGCTTCTCCGTTTTGCTTCCTGGCTTTTGGTCCACAGCCACTTTAAATGCTTCTTCAAACATGGGCCATTCCCGTTTGTCTCCCCCAAACGGCTTAATTCTTAGTGTTGGCAATTGGTACAATGCGGCAGTCATTTCATTGCCTCTCGCACGGTTATTCCCTTTGTCTGCTTCTGCATTTGACTTCGCCATTGCTTTTGCATGTTCTCTTTGCTCCACTCGCGCGTCTCTGTCCGCTTTGGAGCGTTGCAGCTTTGCTCCTGCTTCCACCTTCATCTCCAGGTCCTTCAGCTCTGTTAGCTTTGTGTTGGCTGCTTCCATTTTTGTGTTCAGTTTCTCCGTTGTTTGAAATTGTTCATACGCTGTCTGCTCACTTTTTCTTTCATCCTTGTCCATTTTTTGTATGACGTCATGCCATTTGCTTGCGGTTATCCAAATTTGCTCGATTTTGGCATTCACTGCCTCCACCTCTGACTTTATTCTCTCTGCCGCGCTTTCCAGGAGAATTGCATTTTCCAATGAGGTCAGAGTTTGGTCCGGCTCAGCATACAATTCTGTTGCCGTTTTTGCCTTTTCAAGAGCCTTTAGCTCTATTGCGATTTTTGTACGCAAAAATCCCGACATTTTTGCTCACTTTTGGGTTCTGCTACCCGACTTCCGAACAAATTGTGTGGGGTTCGGGGTCACAAAATAGCAGTAAGTTGAACAAACAGTGGACAAAGTGAGTTTGACTTCAGACCCACCAAGAGTCTTACAGTGTATGAAGAAGGACGCTACGAGTTACGAAAAACTCGATGGGTCCGACCGTGTAAGCGGGAGGCGCCTTGGGTCACGAAAAACCCTAGGAGCGACCTGCTCACAATGGGGGACGCCTCCATTAGAATCTTAACGAAATTTTTCACGATTTTGTAGGCTAATAGACAGGGCTGGTATATCTGAGGCTAAGCCTCATTTTGTGATTTTTTGCGCCTCGGATTACAAAAAATCCGAGGGGCCAAACCCTGGGGAAGGCAAGCGACACGAATTACAAAAAATTCGTGCGGCCGAACTATGGGACCGGGGAAGCGCCTCGGATTACAAAAAATCCGTGGGGCCAAACCCTGGGGAAGGCAAGCGACACGAATTACAAAAAATTCGTGAGGCCGAACTATGGGACCAGGGAAGCGCCTCGGATTACAAAAAATCCGTGGGGCTGCGCTGATTGGCAAGGGAAGTGCCACGAATTACAAAAAATTCGCGGGACTCAGCTCTGGGACCAAAGGAAGCGCTACGGATTACAGAAAATCCGAAGGGCAACCTTCCGGGTTCAATTCCTACCGTCCCCTGTTTTTCCCTTTTTTGCCCTGCCCAAATCTCAAAATTTCCTCTTCCCCCAATTTACTCACTAATCCCAAATGCTCCTGTGCGTATTCAGTGACTGTGCTAAAACTATACAGACGAAATACAAATTTTCGTTAGGGGGGGCCTTAATTAGAGCAAATACGGTATTAAAAAACAAAATTCAAATTAAATAATTGTCAAACATTATGCCAACTTATCAAAATTAATCAAAATTTAAAAAATCTGATGAATTTTCCCCCAAAACCTCAAAATTTCTCAAAAAACCACAAAAAAGCCTCAAAATTTCTCAAAAAATCACAAAATGAGGCTTAGCCTCAGATATACCAGCCCTGTCTATTAGCCTACAAAATCGTGAAAAATTTCGTTAAGATTCTTATGGCAAAAAATGTTTAAAAATCTGTTTTATTAATTTTTCTGGCCATACTTTTTTTGAACATTAACGAAATTTTCTTAAATTTTTCGAAGTGATAGAGGACTCTTGCATCTCTGTTTCTCTCCCTCTCTCTCTCTCTGTCGTTTCATATTCTCTCTCTCAAAACTGCACTGCCTCGGGCGTCCTTCACGCGGAGAAGGCGCCACATCCGCTTTTTATCGCTTTCCTTCCCCTCATTCACGTGCTCGCCTGCTGCCGTCCCTCCCTTCGCCCCCTTTTTGTCCTCCCTTCCCTTCAAAAGAGCGCCACTTTTTAACCAGCGCCTCGAAGTTTTAAGTTTCAAATACTTAAAAAATCCAAAAACGAAAAGGGGCTGAGCGATCGATCACTGATCACATCACCATTGATCAAAAGCATATCAGAGAAATATTTTGTTGCCCCCGTAGGGCGTCTTCCTCCGCACCGAATAATATAAAAAATCTATTTATCAACACAAAGCAATTAAAAACCTCAATACTAACTTAAAGAAAACTAATAAATAACTAGCGAAAGGACTTAAGCCAAATTAATTAACTATTAAAACTTAAATGAATAAAATTAAAATACTATAAACTATTGTATTGGTGCACCTATATAATATAGCTTTAAAAGATTTGGCCAACATCGAACCAACGCGAGCTGTTAACCGTACAAAATTTCTGAAAATTTTTTTGAAAAAAATTCAAATATATAAAAAAATTTCGTATAGAAATTCATATTTAAGAGTTCTTATTTACTATTTACTAAAAAATTGAACTTAAAAGCAAAAAATAGCATTCTTGCATTAGAATCTTTCTCATGTAAAATCTATACACAATTGGGGTTTTCAAAAATTTTAAGGATTTTAGGACCATTTTCCATTTTTAGGGGGGTCTATTGGTGCGGAGTCGTTATTAAAAAGTGGAAATTCTTCGAAGAATTTGCACTTGAATTATTAATTGTGAATTTTATAAATATTATACCATACCATACATTCAATAGTTGATTAAATACATAGTATTCGCTCTATAATAATATATATATTGAGATTTTTTCCTAAATCTGCATAAATTTTTATCTCCTTTTGGTTTTTGGCCAATAATTCCGCAGGAAGGCTTCTTATGGCGATCGGCTTACTGCAGAAAAATTCCTGCAGCTTCATACCCCCTTGACGGAACAGCTCAATCGATTCATGGCAAATTTTCGCCATGTCTTCATTCTTCTTCACATTGATCAGTATGTTGTCCACGTACAAATTCTCCATTATGGTTTGCGGTAGAACCGTGTCGTAGAATGAGAGATGTTCACGGATGGTTGCATTTAAAAGAAATGGTGAAGTTGTCAATCCAAATGAGACCCGACAGAACCGAAACACAACGGTTCTCACATATGTTGGGCTTGAAATTTCTGTCTTTTGTGGATCCTCCAGCCACAGAAATCTGGTCGCGTCTCTGTCCTCCTCTCTCATTGATAATTGGAGGAAGGCTTTTTCGATGTCCGCCAGGCTTAGATCCTTCATTCTTCTCCATCTTAGAAGGATCCCGGTCAATTCATTTAGCAATAACGGCCCTGTGTGCAAGCATTCGTTCAACGATGGGGCTCCTTTGCGGTTTGCTGGCTTCGCGGATGCATCCATCACAATTCTTATTTTTGTCGTGGCCTTGTCCATTTTTATCACGGGCCGATGTGGGAGATAATGTACCGGTCCAGTTGATTGTGTTGGATCCGGCACTCTTTCGATTATCCCGTTCCTCTCCCACTCATTGAAAATTTTTTGGTATTCTTCCACCAAATTCAATTCTCTCAATTTCTTTACTGTGCCACAAAGTCTTGCCCTCGCTTGTTGAAAATTTGTCGGCAAATCCTTTACTCTTTCGTTCCATGGTAGGCCACATTCATATCTTCCTTCTTTGAATGTCAAGCCCTTTCTGAACGTTCTCATCACTTCTTCTTTGCCGTTTTCCTCTGGATTGTCGCTCATTCCAATTATGTTCAGCCCGAAAAATGTCTTTATCTGTTCTTAAATTTCTTCGTCAGCCTCTCCTTTGTTACTGGCACATTGTAAGGCACTTATGAGTGCTCCAGTGTACGTCACTTGCACACTCATGTCCATTGGGCCCTGGACTTGGCCATATCCACTTATCATCCGCCCGACTCGAGACGTTGACAATGTGAATCCACTTGGCAACTTTTCTGTCTCGTCTCTTATTTCAGGTCATGTCTGACATCCATTCCCAACAGAATGTCTGGTTGTCGTGGTCGTGATGGAAGGGAAAGTTTTTTCTTGCTTAATTCCACTTCATCCATCGAATTCAGCGTTATGATGGGCATCGCTTTCACAATGAATTCCATTTCATTGAGTGCGCATATATATGGATCTCCGTTGACTCCCAGAAATCCTACGCGGACCACATTGCTCACGTAGCGTTTGGCTTCTTTCTCTCCGAAACCCGTCAAATGGCATTCTTCCGTTTCAATCACCGGAAGGCCTAATTGTTTTGCCACATTGGCACGGATGAATGAGCGTTCACTTCCATCATCCACAAAAACTGATGCGACCATGATTTTTTTCGGATTGCATGGATTGAAGATGGTCACCTCTGCTGTCCTCAGCAGCACTCTCGAATTTCCTTGCACTGAATTGCATTGCGAGGGCGTGAACGAGACTTCTTTGAATTCGTCTCGTTTGTCCGGTTTTTCTTCTTCTCGGACGTTCATGACTTTGTTTGCCATGTTTCTCCACTCTGTTGCCCTTTGTGGGTTTGCCTGATGGCATAATGCCGTTGGGTGTGCTTGCTGGCACTTGAAACATTTCATTGGGCATGGGCAATTTCTTCCGATATGATTTGACTTCAGGCATTTGTAGCATAAGCCCTTCTCCTGGAGGACTGCAAATCGTTGTTGCACCGTCCTTGCCTTTTCGCAACTGTCATGTCTGTGTTTCCCTCCACAGAAAACACACGGAAGCAGTTCACCTTGTATGTTAACTGCTGTTGGATTCCGCTGAATTTTTGGGCTTCTTCCTTGTCCCTTACGTTCTCGGAATGCGGAATTTTGTGGCGTCTGCTGAAAACTTCGCTGGCCTTGCCTCGGACTTGGCATTTTTTGTTCCGGAATTTTTCTTCGCTCTCCGTTGGGTTTTCCGAAATGTGTTGTGGCTACATTGACTGAGCCTCAGAATCTGTTCCGCCTTAATTGTCGTTTGAATCCATGCTCTGGATTTGCCTCTCTGCTTTCGAAGCCATACTCTCTCATGACTTCTTTGATTGCTAGCTCTTTGCTCAATGCACTTCCTAAGGCCTTTCGGAGGGATGACGTGTCCCAAAAGTCTGGATTTTTTGCTTTCTCTTCCAGAATTTCACGCAGGAAAGGCTTGTATAGCTTCTTCTCAAGCATTAAATAAATTGGCGGCCCTTCAATGTCTTCTTCCGCTGCTTCCAATTCTCTTGCTAGGCGTTCCAATTCCATGCAAAAATGCTTTGTGTCTTCCACCGAAAAGCATCTCTTGAGGTTCGACAACTCCGTGTGCAACCTCCTTACATATTCGCCTTTGTCGCCATAGGTGTCCTTTAACAGCTTCATGGCAATTTCGTAATTTTTCTCTTCCAGGCGTAGGCCTCCGATGAGCAATGCGGCCTCTCGCTCAACCAGCGATTTCAACAAATTCAGCTTCTCCGTTTTGCTTCCTGGCTTTTGGTCCACAGCCACTTTAAATGCTTCTTCAAACATGGGCCATTCCCGTTTGTCTCCCCCAAACGGCTTAATTCTTAGTGTTGGCAATTGGTACAATGCGGCAGTCATTTCATTGCCTCTCGCACGGCTATTCCCTTTGTCTGCTTCTGCATTCGACTTCGACATTGCTTTTGCATGTTCTCTTTGCTCCACTCGCGCGTCTCTGTCTGCTTTGGAGCGTTGCAGCTTTGCTCCTGCTTCCACCTTCATCTCCAGGTCCTTCAGCTCTGTTAGCTTTGTGTTGGCTGCTTCCATTTTTGTGTTCAGAATCCCGACATGTTTGCTCACTTTTCGGGTTCTGATCCCAAAATTTCCGACTTTCGAACAAATGTGTGGGGTTTGGGGTCACAAAACAGCAGTGAGTTGGACAAACAGTGGACAAAGTGAGTTCGACTTCAGACCCACCAAGAGTCTTACAGTGTATGAAGAGGGACGCTCCGAGTTACGAAAAACTCGAGGGGTCCGACCGGGTAAGCGGGAGGCACCTTGGGTCACGGAAAACCCTAGGGGCGACCTGCTCACAATTGTGGGACGCCTTGGGTTACAAAAAACCCGAGTAGTCGGTCACTGGAGAAAGAAACACGCCTCGGGTTACGAAAAACCCGAGGGGCCAACTGAGCAAAGAAGGAGAGAGGGGCCAAACCCTGGGGAAGGCAAGCGACACGAATTACAAAAAATTCGTGAGGCCGAACTATGGGACCGGGGAAGCGCCTCGGATTACAGAAAATCCGTGGGGCCAAACCCTGGGGAAGGCAAGCGACACGAATTACAAAAAATTCGTGAGGCCTAACTATGGGACCTGGGAAGCGCCTCGGATTACAAAAAATCCGTGGGCCTGCGCTGATTGGCAAGGGAAGTGCCACGAATTACAAAAAATTTGCGGGACTCAGCTCTGGTACCAAAGGGAGCGCTACGGATTACAGAAAATCCGAAGGACAACCTTTCCGGGTTCAATTCCCACCGTCCCCTGTTTTTCCCTTTTTTGCCCTGCCCAAATCTCAAAATTTCCTCTTCCCCCAATTTACTCACTAATCCCAAATGCTCCTGTGCGCAATGTCCGTTCGGCCGCTTCTTGTCCACGCACGGTCCGTCGAAGTGCCAGGGTCGCCACTTGACGCAGATGGGGGAGGGTCTGCGCCGTTTGTACCGATTTTTGCCGTCGACAATTGCCCAAATTTGCCGCCCAAGAATCGCACCAAAATATTCCACAAGTTTATGGCTCAAACTTGGGTAATTAAACCCATACATAATAAATGTGCGAGAAATACAATAAGGGGGGAAATAGTGACAATGGGGACAAATGCGAGGGGGAAATGCGAAGGGAAAAATGGCACTGTCGTTCAGCCGCGACATAGCGCACCGTAAAATCATCCTTTAATTTACATTAATAATATAAAAAATCTATTTATCAACACAAAGCAATTAAAAACCTCAATACTAACTTAAAGAAAACTAATAAATAACTAGCGAAAGGACTTAAGCCAAATTAATTAACTATTAAAACTTAAATGAATAAAATTAAAATACTATAAACTATTGTATTGGTGCACCTATATAATATAGCTTTAAAAGATTTGGCCAACATCGAACCAACGCGAGCTGTTAACCGTACAAAATTTCTGAAAATTTTTTTGAAAAAAATTCAAATATATAAAAAAATTTCGTATAGAAATTCATATTTAAGAGTTCTTATTTACTATTTACTAAAAAATTGAACTTAAAAGCAAAAAATAGCATTCTTGCATTAGAATCTTTCTCATGTAAAATCTATACACAATTGGGGTTTTCAAAAATTTTAAGGATTTTAGGACCATTTTCCATTTTTAGGGGGGTCTATTGGTGCGGAGTCGTTATTAAAAAGTGGAAATTCTTCGAAGAATTTGCACTTGAATTATTAATTGTGAATTTTATAAATATTATACCATACCATACATTCAATAGTTGATTAAATACATAGTATTCGCTCTATAATAATATATATATTGAGATTTTTTCCTAAATCTGCATAAATCACCAACAAATTTTATCAAAAAGCAGCAAATCAGCATCTCAAAAAATTATCAAGGCTGATAAATCAGCAAAAAAATTGTGAGTCCTGAACTTATATTTCTAATAAAAAAACGGTAGCCAACATAATGTGCCCTGATGGGTTTAAATTTTTAAATGTAAGTTGTGCCAAATTGTTTTTTTTATTAATTCAATAAGTAAAAATGAAAAATATATTTTTTCAGGCATTTAAATAAATGTTATATAATATATCATAATAAATTAATAGCTATTAAACAACAATCAAAAAATATTAATTATCAAATTTCACTTATTTTATGAATAAGCGAACTGGAAAAGGTTTAAACAGGTCATGAAATGAAAAAAAACTGACGTGTTAATTAAGTAAATTATATGAAAAAGAATAACAAAAATTTATATGGCTAAAATATTCATAACTGAAATAATTGCTAATACAAAAATATAATTCTTTTGCTAATCATTCAACATCAAATGACCGGATTTTTAAAGCCACTGTTTGTATAATCATTCTGGTCGACATCATCTACGTAATAGCAGGACGCTTCACATAGACCCTTTTTGACATCTTCTGAAAATCCCAATTCAGTCATCATATATGCCCTAACCGCATAGTAAATACCGGAATCATAAGATTCGACACCTGAAATTGACACCTTTAATGTTTTGACAAAGCTGTGCCCAAAATTTTGAATGACACCGACGTGTTGATCAGCTTCACTGTCCTTGGTAATTGGAATCCAATTGCTTTTGTCTTTTCTCTCTATTGAAGTTGACAAATAGAGAAAAGTTTTATTGAGGTCACAAAACTGATTATCTGAAAAAAGTCTAAATATATACGGTCCAGATTGATTTATTGCTGAAAGTGGCAGCAATTCCCGAATACTGGATTTATTAATTGCAACGTTCGTCGGAGGGATGTCGAAAAGTGAAAGGCCCCCCTCGAGACCAGACCGTCCTCACTCGCCGTGTCGATTTTCTTGAGAGTTGTCATTTTTAACTATTTGTATTATTTATTCCATTTATACCTTTAGATGAAACTTAACTGATCATATACTTGTTTCCGGTTCTTATTAGTGATCAGAGACCTTTTTCCTTTCCCACATTGTTGTAACTTATCAGTAAGGTTAGTCAACCCCTGTCTTGAATGTTCCCTGACGGCATCCCTTAAATCACGACCCTGGGCGATGTCACTCAGAACTCTCTGCCCAGCGGCAAGCCCCTCATGTCCTGCACTCGAGGCAATATTCCTCGCAATAGGGGTCAAGAAACGTTCCACATTACCGAGGAAACCGAATCCCCGTTGATACTTGCTTCCGACAAAATATTGTTTCTGTCCCCTCCCATGTTGAGGAGTGATAAAAGATGACCAATCGACCGACTCGGGATCGAAAAATACGTGTGTCATTTTTAAAATATACTTTTCTTAAAATGTAATGTGAGAATACAACTTCCCCAGTGAAATTTAACGAATTCGCCAAACGGTGTGTGAATTTCAATTGTAATTTCTGAAATTCTTTTCGACTGTAGACGATGAAAATACTCGGTGCTATATATAACTTCACTAATTGATCCTGGGTCATCGACGACGTTAACTATTCTTAAGAGTGGGGCCATCTGGTTGCCGATAATTGTGTTTTCGATTAAATTTGGTGCATAAATGTATAGCTGCCTTACGCCTCCCGTCAAATCTGGCATATAAGTCGCCTCTTCCGCGTGAAATAGCCTTGTGTTCTTAAACCCCAGAACATATGCGAGGTGTTTTGACAAATCTATGTGGGTGACGGCAGAGGAAAGATAGACAATAAATTTTTGATCAATACTGTCGTAGTTAAATTGAACATCCTCATTGGCTAATCTCTCTCTTTTTTGCGGCCCTTTTTCAGCTTCTAAAACTTCTTTATTTTCAATTTCCTTACGTTTAAAATGCTCACCGAGCGCCTCGTTAAGTCTAACCACCATCCCGTTAAAACCCTTTTCCGATTTATCATTATATCCCTCGAGAGTTGATGTATATTTGGTCTTTGCCTGTCTGGCGATTCCCTTTGCGACGTCGGCTGATTTCTTTGCTTCTTTCATGTCATTCTTTTCCACATGCTCTAATGTTGTGTTTTTGGCTTTATCTACTTCTTCTTGAAAAGATTTAAGTTCATTTCGGGATGTTTGAATTTCGGTTCCCATCTCAACCATTTTGTCAAACCAAATTTTTATATCAGGCTCTTCTAAAATTTGAGGATTTGTTTCTCGTAGTGTGTTTAGTTGGGTTTGGATGGAATTCGAGATATTGTTGATCTGATTAAAATGTCTTACTACGTCTCTCCCGGCGCGTTCTGCAGCCCTCTTTGCGACATCAATTTTTGAGTCTTTGGTTTCTTCAGCCTTGGCTTCTCTCTTCCCACGTTGTTTTTTGATTTTGTAATGATGTGTGAATGCCTCGTTAATTTTATTTCCTAATCCCCCGGCGGTTTTAAAATTCATGTCCGGTAAATAAACTTGAATGGGGACACTGCTGTCATTTTCCCATACTTTAATAAACTCTTGACCATTTATACCGAGAGCGGTGAATGAGTAGGGGTAAATAATTGATGAGAGAGCTACTGACCAATTTGTGCCCAATTCCAAAGTCTCGGGGAGACGTACTGTGAATTTTGACGTAGTGTTCTCCTGCCCCGGTGTGTTCGAGGGTAGTACAATGTAAAAATCATCCATCCGTTTTCACTAATTCTTGGTTATAAAATATGCCTTTTATTAAATTTCCTTCCAAATCTTCAATCCTGTATGAATCGGGTGTCGTCGAATTGGCAACAACGATTTTAAACAATTCTTCGGTAAAGTTTGGGCGGTATCCCTTTGAAAATTTTCCCTTTTCCTTGGTAATACGAACGATATCACCGATTTTAAATTTTTTCTTTTTCGAAATTTTAAATTCCTTCTCCTTATATAATTTTTCCCAGAGCGAACGGGCATTTTCAAAATTAATTGAAGACGGTTTGGCTCCCAGTGTTCTATTCACACTGTTGTTAATGTTTGTTATTATTTTGTCTATTACGTCGACCCATCGAAGAGTGTCTTTCTTTGTAAAATATCTGTACAAACGCTCCTTTATTGTCCGATTTGCCCTTTCAACGACTCCGGCGTGCAGATCAGGACTATACATTACATTTTTGATGATGAATTTTTCCTCAAAATATTTTTTCATTTTTCCTGCTTGGAATTCAAGCCCACTGTCACTATATATTTTCATCGGGATAATTTTAGACTTTTCGAACACCCGATCAAAAGCCTCGATCATGTCCTCACTCTTCTTTGACTTGGCCGGTGCACTGAAGATCATTCGACTCAGCACGTCGATGCAGACCAATAAATATTTATAACCGTCGTTATGCTTTTTCAACTGATCAAAAATGCATAAATCACACTGCCAATCGGTGTGGAAGCCACTCGGTATTGTCTTCAGTCTCGGGAATCTTTTCCTTATGGGCTTGTGAATCGTGTATGTTCTCTGTTTTTCTAGGAATTTATTTACGTCATCGGTCGTAATTTTCGGGTCAATCTTTTTCGCCTCAATTAAAATTTTTTGAATCCCAGCGAAACTTGCCGGAGATTTTAAATTATAATAAATTTTCGATAAAATTTTCTCTACAGTCTTGCCCATATTAGTGGTTTGAAGGGTTTCTTCTCTCGCACTATGCCGGGTGTTTTTATAGATTTTATTGCCTTTTTCCTTCCACGTCCCCACATGACCTTTGATTTATCAACCATGTCTTTTACTGTTGGATCCTTCAGTAACCGATCTTTGAGAAATTTTGCACCGCGCGGCGTTTCATCTTTCTTCCCTGCGAGATACAACAAAACATCTCTATAATTACTGTTTTCAATCGGCAAATTCATGTTCGACTGTACCTTTCCGGCCGCCGTAATTTTAAATAAATCTTTATATTAATGCCTGTCCTCCGGCGTCAGGTGAACATCACACCTAAGAATTGGGCAATGAAAATAATCAATATTTTATTTTTATGGGACGTTAAAATGAAATATTTTCGGCTAAAAATGATGTTTCGTGCATTTTTTATCAAAACAAAACTGTAGGATTATTTTTAAAAATTTTTAACCTCGCTATAGTTATTTAATTTCATGGGCATTAATTAATGAATGAAAATTTTTGGTAAGTAAATTTTGTAAGAACACGTTACTTATTGTGTTATACAAGGTGCCGGAAATACGTTTTCTTCAAAAAAAAAGATCAATTTTATTATTTGGCAAAATTAATAGGTAACATTTTTCTATTTCATTAAAATGGTTTTCATTAAAAATTATTTTTTTGTTAGTGTTTAATTATAATTATAATATAAGATTTATTTCATTTAAAAATTATTATAGTAATCATCGCTTTTAGTGCGTATGATAATTCCCCAAAAATATCATTGATCAGCTTTTATAGTATTTAATTAATGTGCGCAAAATACAAATGTATAAAAGTTATGAATATGTGATAAGCAGAAGGGACTATACCACTCCCCTGTTGTATCCTTTTTCTTGCCGTTTTCTCTGAACGAGATTTGGCAATTTCTCTATAAAAATCGGCGTATTGTGCCAACCTTCTTTTTTGTTTGTTCGTTAGTTTAAAACTAAAACTCAATATATTTGCACAAATTTCAACGATTGCCAAAATTTGGTCAGCTGTAGCGTTTTCGATTAATTCGTTCTTCTTTTGTTCTGATCTGGTGGAGGCAAGCTTCTTTAGGAATGCTGTATTCTCCTTCACTTCGGAGCTAAATTTATACATTTTTAATTTAATTTAAATTCATATTCTTATATACTATTCAATTGGTAAATAAATTTCCAGAGTCTCATCTGGAAAAATTTTGCTACATAATCTGAATTCCTCCTCAGAATTTGGGTGCATGTTAATCATGAGATAACTAAATTGATTATTGGTCGCATCATGATATGCATCCATGAAATAATTCAGTCTTTTTGGGAATATTCCGCCTAATTTTTCTATTCAAATATGCGTAAGGTTATTCACCAATTGAATTTGTTAACCGCCAAATGTCTGAATTTATTAAAGCCTAAATTCTAAACTGAATTTGAGTAATCCCCACTATAAATTTAATTTTTGGGTTCCAAATTAGACAAAAAATATTTGGAAAAATTCCAGTCACCGTTGTTACCCTTTCAAATTTCCAGATTCCAAAATTTTCAATCTTTTTTTAAAATTTTTTATACTCTACCGTAGTCCGAAAAGACCCGAAAAAATAAAAAATTTTCCAAAAAATTTGGAGTCCATATTTTTTCAATTGTCTTAATTTGCAACCAAAATTGAATTTAGTTTTTCAAGTTTTTTTTTAATTTCCATTAAAAAAATGGGCACGAAATTATTTTCAAATCTTTTTGCAATTATTTTTTTGTTTGTTTTAAATAATTAAAAAAAATTGTGGCAATTAATTTATCAAAAAAATTCGAGAATTCCGTGCCACCCTGGTAAGCAGGTGTTAAAGAAAAAATTATTATTTTTAAAAAAAGAACAATAAGGAAAGAATTGGAATGGAGTCAAAATGTCGTGCAAATGGCGCAGTTGTTACTGCTGCCGCCCTAGTTGAGCGAATCTTTGGTTCGAGTCCGAGTGCACGCAAAATTTTTTTCTTCTTTAAATTGAAAAATAAATCATCAAAAGTGCTCCACAAATATTTCTTTTTGTGCTCAAAAGCAGAAAATAACAATTTCATTCAATCCTATATAATAAAGTTGAGTGTCTGTATGTATGTACGGATTTTTGAATTTGTGTGGCGTTTTGTTATTATTTTGCGTTAAAAAATGATTTGAAAATGAAAATGTTTTTGTTTTGTTTTGCGTTAAAAAAGCATTTGAAAAATGAAAATGTTTGTTTTTTTTTGCGTTAAAAAATGATTTGAAAAATGGAAATGTTTGATTTTGATTTTTCAGTTTGGTTTGCAAAAAACATTCTTAGTCATTTATTCGCTTTTTTGTGTATGTTCAAATATAACGCCAAAATCGTCCACACCTCCATTCATCATTTTAATTTTTTGTTTTTGTCTTTCATTGTTTAATTTAAAGGTTTAATATTGCTTATTTTTTTAAATTCAAAGTCTGTTTGTCGTAAAATTTTATGGTTATGTATTGGTTAGAAAAAGTATTTATTTTTGTTGTATACACATTATTTCATATATTACTTTAATTTTTGTTTTATTTTAGAATTGTTAAACAATTAGAGAATTGTTTTTCTGCCGATACGGCTCATTTTTTCTACCAGTTTGGTCAAAAATCTGGTGACTAAACAATTTATCGTTGTTTTTCTGCCGCTACGGCTCATTTTTTCTACCGGTTAGGCTTTTTCAAATCTGGTGCCAGCCTGTTGCCATGCTTACGACTCTGGAAGAGCTCAAAGCCACACCATGTGGCACTCAGCTTGCGTAAGTGCTTGAATTAGTAATTTGTTTTAAGTAAAAAGAAAAATTGAAATTCATTAGCTGTCACTTTTGGTGACAGGTGGATGATTGATTACCTTCCCGCGGCGCGTCGCTGCGGTGAAAAAACACCCGCACGGATTTGGGTAAATTAAAATCCACAAGGCGGCAGAGTCCAAAGAACATCCCATAGGCTCAGGATTCAATAGGCGCGGGATTTTGCGGTAATAATACTAAGGCGGCATCTTCAAAGGAAAACACCCAGTCAATAGGCGCGGGTTTGTGGGCGGGCGGCATCTTCAAAGGAAAACACCCCTTCAATAGGCGCGGGATTTTGGAGGGGTCATTCCGGTACCCGCGCCGTTTCGGGGTCATATACTACTGGTTTGTTATTCGTATAAATTAAAATAATTCTTTATGATGTTAATCACATTTACTATGTTTTTTAATATAAGAAAAAGATGCCTTTTTATTAGAATTTCTGATCAATTAATTTAATTAAAATTTATCCTAATTTTATTAGTAATTATTATACTATATATTGCAAATTTGGTCTAATTAATTTCGTTCAAATAAAAGAATGAATTATTGTATTCATGAATAATCTAATTTTTTATAATCATGTCATATTTTTTCTATAATTTTTTTTTGTATCTTATTTTCATACCATTGTTTATTCTCTCGCTCAAAAGAATGCTGAAGAATAATGTTATTTTCTCTAATATAAAATATAATTAATTTTTGCTATTAATAGAAACATTATTAATTTATGCATTCTTCAGTAGAAGATGGATAATGAATTCTTTGGAATAAATTATTTTTGAATTATTTTTTATAGTTAATTGGTAAGCGATCATCAATATTCTCCTCTTCATAAATAGCCGACATCTTCGTTTACAAAGTTCATTAATTCTTATTAGGGTAATTTAAATTTGTTTCTTAAATTTTCTAAATTTTTAAACAGGTCTTTAATTTTTTTTTATTATATTCATATTGTTAATTTTATTGTGACCATATTAAAAAAATGATTGGTTTATTAGCACATGCATATGCTGAAAGCAAAGAAATTTCAGGCTGCAAGTCTTCTTTGCCTGCATATAATTTAATGCGATATGTGAGTATTTTTAATTTTTTTCCATAAAAATTTTACAAAGCAATAAATACAAAATAACTAAATTTAGCTAAATGGTTTAATGTTTATTTTGATTCATTATTGGAAGATTTTTAAATTCTTTCTTCAAAATATTTCATTATTATTTAAATAATATATTATTAAACATAGTTAAATATTTTATCAAATATATTAAATTAAAGCAATCCTGGGCCACAATGGTTTCAATGGTTTGATGCACTTCAGCGAAACCGTCCCAAACATACATTGCTAAATTTTTTTAAGCTATTGTTTTGTCTTTTGCATCTTTTGAAGGTTTATTATTTATTGGAAAAATACATGTAATTTTACCCATAAATATATTTTTCAAATTAATTTTTCGTAGAGTTTATTTATTCGAAAAAATTCATTATTTTTATGTAATAATTGGTGGAATATATATGCATATATAAATTATAATAATGAAGGATTTCAATTATTGCTGGCTTAGTCCATTTTAAATACTTTTTTTTATTCGCATATTTGTATTTCTGAGGTGTTTAATTTTTACAATAAAATTAAATTTTGCTTCTTTAAAATGGGTTTTTTATCCATTAGAATCAGCGAAATTAAATTAAATATTAGTTTAATTTTGGAATAAATAAAAATGGGATATATTTTTAAATGTTCCTTTTGTATTTTTATAATTATCCCATTTGAATATTTAATATTCTTTATTTTGTTCTTTTCAATCCTCGAGAAAATTATGTATTCTTTGGTAATATTAAATTTATAATTTTATATTATATATTATTTCAATCGATAATGGAACTAAATTTATTGGAATAATATCTGTATTTGTAATTAAATGATCAGGCACAGCGTTTTTTCTCTTGATGTTAGGTACTCCTATATTTTTTCTTGCGAACCAATTTTTTGTTACTAAATTATATGTTACCACACAAAATGTATTAGTCTTTTTTGTATTACAAATTTTTCACAGAATGATTTATATTTAACATATTTAATATTTAAGTGTTAAAAGCAGGATTTCATTTTTTAACTATTTATTTATATAGAAAATTTTTATTTTTTTTGAATATTATTTACATTGGATGAATGGAAAATCAAGTTTGTGCCGCCATGTTGTGTGTAAACGCCGACGGCGCAATTCTGACCACTCTTTCGGGTGACTACACGCATTTACAATATTTAATATTTATAAGGTAATCGATTAAAGTTTTTGAAATTATTTTTTATGTTTTAAAATATATTTGTTTTCTAGTTAATTATATATTAAAGGAATTTGTCTTGTAAAATTTTCTTGGTTTGGGCATTTTCAGGCATGTTGTGTACATAAAGGGATTATTGATCAATTAATTTTGAGAAAGGAAATATTATTTTATTCATATTATTCTTGTTTCGCTATAATTTACATTTATTGTTATTGCATTTCTCGCTAATGATTTTTAGTTAATATTGCTGATTTCGTCACTGTGCGGGTTTAATTTATGACGCTATGTGTTATGTAGTTATATCTAAGATTTTTATCTTTAAAATTCTGTAAAAACAATATGGATTAGCATTAAAAGTTGACAAAGTCTGCTAATTTAAAAAAATTTAATAGTCAGTTTTTTAATTATTTCCTAAATGTTAAATTGATATTTCAGAATAAATTATTTGTTTTGCAATTTATTTCTTATAATTAGGGCTGTCAAAAATGGCGACCCGAATTTTGGGGTTTTGCAACTTGGGGACCCGAGGACCCGACAATTGGAGACACGACGTTTACCCGATACTTAGGGAACCTTACATTTGGGGACACGACATTTATGGAACCCGATATTTGGGGATTTTAATAAAACAAAATAAAAGTCCCAACTTTGTTCGCAAATACACAAAAGATCTTTTTCTTACTATTTAGAGCATGGAGAAGCCAGGAAAAAAATATGTATTTACACATAAAATGACACCGCTACTTATAATTTTGGAAGAAGATGTTGAATTTTGAATAACTTTATTTTTAAATGTAAAGATTACGGTGATTTTTAATTATGCGTTGAAATCATTGTTTCTCACTTTTTGATTTATGAATCTTAATATCAAAATTATTTTCTGAAATTGAGTGAAGAAATAATAAAGAAAATTAAATAAAAATAAGCCATCTCTAAGTCAAAGACAAATTAATATAATAGAAAGTAATAAAATAGCATTTTAAAAATACAATTTTACTAATACAACCGCCAAAACGTGAAACATTTGCCTTGTGTTGGCTACAATGAAAGACATGTTCGCTTTTTCAAAAAGGAAACAAAAAAAAATGCAATTACAGGGAAATATTTTTCATGTTAATATAAAAATTCATAAATATAAAAACAATAAGCAAATAAAATTAATGTAACGAATTTTGGAGTTTCTGTTTATAATTATAAATATTTTCTATTCTTCATTCATTTAATGCCAAAAATCAAAACTGAGCTTATATTATCACTTCAATGAGAACGTGTCATTTTTAATCGTTTAGTATAATAGATAGTTTATTCAAAATAAAAAAAAATTTGAAATTAATTTTTTAAAAGTGAAAATTAGATAAAGGATAGAATTATTCACTTAATAACAATATGCAAAATTTTTAGGAAGCGTTAAAAAAATTTTAAAATTAATTTTATCGCAAAGGATTTATAGTATTTTGCAAGAAATATCCTTGATATAATATTTAGTATAAATAGTAGATAAATGATAAATATATCCAGAATATAGTAAAATTTTATCATGCAATGTTGTCCTAATCATGAAAACAAAATATTTTGGTAATTGCATTGGCTTTCAAACAATCATTCTGTTTTTTTATTAATTAGAGATAAATGGGATATAAACCTTAATTAACACAACTTTCAATGAAAGAAAAACTCAAATTACTAAAAATCAATTTATCTCTCTCTATTCATACGAGCATAACTGATAAATGGATGTATACATTTTGTTAATCACTTAAGATTTAATAATTGGTACAATTTTAAAGAATCAGGAAGTAATAAAGGAAAAATTCAAAAAGCACTTTATTGATAAAAACAATTGATATGTATATGTTAGAAGATTGCTTATTAGAGTTGATTAAAAAAATGCAATAATATTAATCAATAGAAAAAGATATTAATTTTAAATAAAATTCAAATATATTTATTTAATCCATGGCTAGCGAATTTATGAGAAATTCAATCTAAAAATAATTAAAATTTAATAAATAATTATCAAGTTTTTAATATGAAATTTTAAAATAATTTTCACATTATTTTAAAAATTAAATTACAAAATAAAAGGTAAAACTATATACATTTTGACAATGCCTAAGTAATGAATATTTATAGGTATATAATATTTAATTACTAAACAAAGAATTAATTTATGAAAAACTATAAAAAAAATTCGAATAATAAGCTGACATAAATGTTGAAATTATATAATATTTATTAATTTAGCTGCGGATTGGAACTATCCCCGAATAGAAATAATTGCTCCTCAACCGCAAGTTCTTTTTTTCAATTGCAAAACAATGCATTTGTTTTTATATAATTTTGAATCGTAAACATAATAATAAAAGCAATATTATATATAAAATTATCATCAAATTTAAAAATAATTCAATTATTATAAATGAAATAATTTCTGATATATTGGATATTTAAAAAATATATATGAATTAAATCTAAGATAAGAATATTATAAATCAACAGAAGAAGAAAATTTATTTATAATCAAATTTCAATCAATTCAACAAGCTAAAATTGGCAGAATTATGCATGAGTTAATTAAAGAGCTAATTAAAATCAATCATTAAAATAAAAAAACATTATATCATATATAAGCCCAAGGCTTGCAATTTATTACAAATTTATTATTGTTAGAGTCAATTTTAGGCAGAATATATTTGCAAAATGGCCACTTAAAATCTGCCCAAAAAATCCCAAAATAAGACGAAACTGTGACAAAGTCTCCAAAATATGTAGCCACAAAAATAGGCAAATTGTAAGTCACAGAAATAGGAAAAAATGTTTTTTTTATTTCAAGGGTATATAATAAACTGGATTTTTTGCCTATTTATTATTTTCACTCAAATTTGGGAGCTAATTTCTTATCCATTTTCTCAAAAGCATGAAAAAGTATGAAGACACATTCTTAATTTGATCCCTTTTACCTTGTTAAAACTGTTTGAAAAATAAAATTTTATTGAAAAACACAAAAAAAAGATGTGCCTTTGCATCCTAATCATTTTTTATTATTAGCCTCTAATTGTCGCAAATATGTCTCGATAGTTGTTTTTTTACCTTGTAATTTCTGACGGTATGAAAATTTATATTCTTTTATACATTCAATGTGAATATATTTGCTACAATGGACGAAATTGAGCGCGATTTGTATCAGTCGGAAAATTTTTTATCTATATTGGCGTTTTTTTTCCAATAAAATATTCTCCAAAATTGATAAATTTTTCGTATTTTGGAGTTAAATTACGAGAAAATTCAAAGGATTTTTGTCCACCTCCCCCCTCCCCCATCCGTCATCCTCCACTTATTTTACACATCGCTCATCATTTTAATTTTTATTCACTTCTCTCCCCCCCCCACTAATTTGTAAGCCAAATGGTAAGGGGAAATTCAATGAATTGGAATGAATATTTAACAAATAAATTTCTTGGAATCTGCAAATTTGCCATTTTTTAAAGGGTTTGGCATAAACCCATGAAATATGAAAATTTTATAAAAAATATATGTAAAATCAATGAACCAAATTGATCGCGATTTGCATCAATCGGAACTTTTTAAAATATTCTTTTGAATTCTTTCTTATAAAATTGTTTTTTGAATTAATTTCAAATGTTCGTTCGCAAAATTGACAATTTTTAGGATTTATGAGTTAATTAATGGAAAATTGAAACGATTTTTGTCCCCCCCCTTCCGTCATCCTCCTCCTCCTCATAATCATCATCATTTTCATTTTTTATTCTCATCTCCCCCAGCCCCTCCAATAAGCCAAATGCGAAGGGTAAATGCGATGATTTGGAATTATTACAATAAATGCTTTAGTGGGTATTGGTCTCACAATTGCTGACAGATGACGGGAGAGGGGGGAGGGGATGGATTTAAGCGAAAAATGCTAATAAAAGCAAAAACACTGGTGGGGGAACAGCAGCAGTATTTGTGAAGAGCACATTTCTTTTTATTAGGCAAATTACGAAAAAATTTTATCAACAAAAATTGTAGGTGTTTTTCAAAAAAAAATTTTCCCTGCGCCGCTAATCGGCGGCACCTCCGTCCCTCTTCTTTGTAACCTAATTTTTTAAAGCATATCTCAATAGTGATGCTCGAGAGTCTCGGTCTCGAGTCTCGACTCGAGAAAAGTCTCGGTTTTTTTGGTCATTCAATCACGAAAACGAAAGAATTCGAAGAAAAAAAATAATAAAAATCATATTTACCCAAAAATCCCGAATTATTTAGGGAGCCTAAAACAAACAAAAAAATATAAATTTCTCAAGTGTAAAAACTATACAAATACCAAAAATGGTAATTTTTATTCAAAATTTTTGTGTTTTTCGGCGGAATGAATTTTTCAAAACTTTTTTAGCGTTGGATCAGTACCCCTCCAAGTATTATTTTTTCTTCTCATTTTTCAAAATTAATGGTTTTTTCGATGGGAGTTCAAACACAATTTTAACAATTAAAATCGTAAAAATGTCATTTTTGGACTAAATCTATTAACAAAGTGCACTAAAAATTTCAAAATTTTCTCCGGCGGCGCCTAACGGCACCGCCGGCACCCAAAACTCTTACTTTTATTTTTAAAAAGTAGCTCAAAGACGCAAAATTTGGTCATTTTTTGGACAAAATCCGTTAACAAATTGCAGTAAAATTTTTAAAAATTTTCCCGGCGGCGCCTATCGACACCGCCGGACCCTGTTCCCGAAACATTTTTTTGAAAAAGAGCACCACAAAAAATGGTGTAAAAAAGTCAATCATATGAAAAGGAAAAATGTATGGTAGCTTAAATAAGGAAAAAACAAAAATTTTTGAGAAAAAAACTCAAAAGATTGATTTTTTTCGATTTTTAAGTGTGTAAGAAAAAATTTTTGAAAAAAGTCTCGGGTCTCGGGTTTTTTTGGTCTCGGTCTCGGGGTTTTGGGTCTCGGTCTCGAGTCTCGGGGTCGAGTTTCGGTCTCGGGGTCGAGTCTCGGTCTCGGTCTCGAGTCTCGAGTCTCGGGAAATTTTTGGTCTCGAGCATCACTAGTGTTCTCATGAGTTAGTTGGAATGAAGAGTCAACTGCTGCTAGTGCCTCTGGTATAAATAAAAAATATGGCAAAAAATAGGTCGGTCTCCGGATCAGTGTGATTGATGAGATTTGGCATTTGACTCTTGCTTAAAAAAATAAAAAAGATAAATCTGGCACCAATTGTTCATGAGGGATATTTGATCACGTAAATAATGATCAAAGTAAGTGAGAGAGAGAGAAGAGAGCAAGAGAGAAGAGAGAAAGAGAGAAAGAGGAGGGAGGGAGTTAAGAGAGAAGAAAGAGAAAGAGAGTGAGGAGAGAGAGATAAAGAGAGAGACAACAAGAGAGAGAGAGAGAAAGAGAGAGAGAGAGAGAGAAAATTAAACTGATCAAAAACGAACAATTCGCGGCGGTTGTGAAAAAAAAGATCGCCATTTGCTCCTCTAATTGTTCATAGAAAATTTTCTCAGAGAGAGAGAGGAGATGAAGGAACAATCACATTTCGGAAAAACTGATCAGAAAAATTCGCTTTGGGGTGGGGCGCTGCACAAAAAAGTGATCGGATGTATCAACTTTCGTTGTCCCATTTCTCCATCACCAACTGTTTGCCCTCCTCCCCCCTATGATGTCGTGAAATTGAAAGCATTTTGGCCAAATGTTGGATTTTTGTCACACGGCAAGCGTTCATGTCCTACTTGGTCAACGAGCATATGGGGAAGGGCACTTTCGAGACGTACCAGCAGCTGTACGAACAATTTTTTTGGAGAGAACAAAGTTTGCTTTTGAATATGCGTCAGGAACAAAAAACGCAGATGTTGTTCCTGTCTGCCATCATCAGTTGGTTGTTTGTATAATTAAATCTCTAATTAATTCTTAGGGACCCATTATTTAAATGTTTCCGAAATTTTTTAATGCGAAAAATATTATAAAAATTTTTAAAATCGTTTATAAAAAATTTCTTTCAATGTAAAAATGATTAACTCAATAAAAACAATCTTCAAATTATTTTATTTAATGCTTAGTTAATCTGATCAGGCATCAAAATGCGGGTAATTTTCATGAAAGTGAATGAAAAAGCTGACTGGCTGATCAGATCAGCTGCTGCCATATGGCCAATGATGTGTGGTGGTGGTATTCAACACAACACATGTGTGTTGGTGGTGTGCCACCAGATGATTGCACAAAATGAATAAACAAAAGACGGTTTGGGATGGATGATCGATCACGGTCGGATGATCAGGAAAACCTAAGTTGGATCATCCGCCGGATTTCGTCGTCAATTCAGCTACGCCTCACTCAGAAATCGGACTCCGATTGGGACCACATGTGTATGGCCATGGCCATATGGCCACGGATGAATGAGTGTTTCTATTTCCGATTGTTGGCATTCTTTGGAGGGATCAACCAAAATGGATTTAAAAGAGAATAAAAACATTTTTTAGAAATTTATATAACAATTAGAAAAGATAAATGATTGATATGCCCACGCGAATTTTTTATTTTTTTTTATTTAAAGAATTCATGGGAGTTAAAATAATGTTTTTAAATGTGAAACTATAAAAAATTAAACATATTTTATTCAATTGATGGATTAATTATAAATTATTTTTCGCTTTTTGGCAAGCCAAATGAATAAGTGATTAAGAAAGGCATTATTGTCATTTAATTGGTGAAATCTTTGAACATTTAAAGAAAAGTTTTTATTAACATGTTAATAAATTATCCGTTTTACAACAATTTTATTTTTTCGTTCTTTTGGGGTCCGAACCCTATTTTCAAGAGTAGATAATTAGCATCATAATTAAATCCTTTCAGCACCTTGTAATGCCCAATTGTTTTTCAAGGACTACGTCCGAAACAACGACTGCCCCAATGCAAACGACGGCACGCACAAAAGCCCATGAAAACGAAGTGCCGCAGCAATAAAGCGCAAATTGACTGAATGAAGATCTTTGGAAAATTCTTAAAATAAATTCCCATTTCAAAATAAATATTTTTGTTAAAATAAAATAATAAATATAATATACATTTATTTATTAAAAAAATTCTATATAACATTAAATAAGCAACTAATTCATCTTGTGGCCCAATTGTCAATTGCCAATAATAATCAAATTAGATATTCATTTACATACTTTTCTAGAAAAAGCTTTTTTTATGTTTATTGTTTATTATTGTTTATTGTCAATAAAGAAAAAGAGTCCACAAAATGGAAAAATCGGCTTACATTGAGGACAAAAAGTTTTCTTTTTAAATTGATTTAATGAGTTTATTTCAATAAGGTTTTTATCGAGTTGGTTCCAAATTTTAGTTACCCGCCCTGCAAAAGGTATAAATTTTTTGCCTAGTTTATATTTCGAATTAAGTCTATAAAAGGGAATGTTCAAGCGTTCAGAAGGTTTGAATATTTTTCAAAGGGATTCAGATCTGTTCGGCCATAAATTATTTTATGAGCCATGTATGGATTCCAAACCTCAGGAGCATATTCCAATAACGGTCTAACATAAGTTTTGTACAAAATAATCCAAATCCTAGAAGACTTTGACTTAATAATCCGAAACAAAGAACGCATACGCAAATATGCATTCCTTGTTATTTGTGTGATATGATTGGAAAATTGCAATTTATCATCAATATTTATGCCCAAGTCCTTAATTGTATCCACACCATCAATTTTATATATTTCTTTGGGGTTTTTATTCCCCAAATGAAGTACAAAAGTTTTTTTATTTGAGATTCTGATTTATACTTTTCTCTCTTTCTCTCCGTTTTGTTCTTACAAATCATATACTTTCTAAATTTCTCTTTTTCTCTGGATGCCTTCCTTCCCGTCGTTCTTTCACTTTGCTTTTCCTGTCTGCTCCTTCTCCCTTTCTCACTGCCATTCCTTCTCTTTCTATATGCAAATATTTTGTTGTTACATAAATTTACATTTGCTCTGCACTATTTTTCGCTGTCCTTTCTTTCTTTCGTTCTCTTTAAATTTTTGCGCTATTTTTATGAATCAATAAATCATTGCATTGAGATGTGTGAAATGGATTCATCATCATTCACACCAAACACAACCATTCATTCGCTCGAAAAGTCCTGATTTTTCAAAGTTGTACTGGATTCTGTTTAATATAAATATTTTGATTTATAATATTCTTATTTTTATATTTCTACAAAATTTATTAAAAATTATTTTAAAAAGACTCAAAAAATAGTCATATAATAATATAAATGTATCGAAATTTCAACTACCTAACTTAAAAAACAATGAAAAAGATCATTTTTAAAATTATGTAGTCTATGAATATTTTTATTAAATACCAATAAAAATGCATGCTTCTATATGTTCAAAGGAAGTGTGTAAGCTGACCACAGGAGAATATATTAACATTGTGTAATAAAATAAAAATAGTTTTCAACAATTCAAATAGCATATTAATACTGATGGATTACCACACAGAGAAACTGATTGACTTGATAACCAAATAAAGAATTCTATTACATTATATGGTTTAGAATTAAAAAAACAAATGAATAAATATAATTAATATTCTAATTGTCAATTAAAGTGAAAAAATTGAAAGATTGATATGTTACGGAAATAAATGAACAGGTGTCATGAAATAAATGTAGCTAATTACTAATGAAATTAAATTTAAATAATTCAAAATACAAAATTAAGCATCAGCTTAAAAACAATTTCTATTAAATTTACATTTTGTCATTGCTTAAAATACAAATCATAGAAATAATATAAACACAATAAAATAGAAATGCTTAATTTATATTAATAATTTTATTATTATTCATCTAAATAATGCAGATCATAAAAAAACTACATTTATACGATAAAATTAATTTTTCGATTTTAACTTATAAATATTCTTCAAAAATAATTAGCGTCGATAAAATTTTTTGATTATGCATCGCAAAAATTTTGCTTCAGATTGTTGCATTTAAATAAAAGCATAGAAAATAAATAACAAAAATTGATGTTCTAATTGCTATTAACAATGCCATGATAAAAATAATCTATTTAACTTATTAAATTGAAAGAACTAATCACTGTGGAAAAAGATAAAGAATAAATATTTAACGAATAATTAATTAAATATCTGGCGCAGCTCCTATACTCAGTAGCCATTTATGTTTATGTGAATATGAGCTCAAAAGGCAATTATATATCATGAGAAATATTATTAAGAGGCAGTTGAATAATATTAAAAAAAATGTCATTAAATTATTGCAGAAAGATTGAAAATTTTATATTTTTTTAAATATAATTTAAAAAATGTTAAGCAAGAATAGTATAAATTTACAATAACAATATCTGAAAGAGATTAAATTACTAAATAATAATTCAATATATAGGTGTAATGGTAAAACTCACAATATGTACTAAAATATGTTAAAAAATTTTAAATAGTTATTTTTGGAAAAAAAATTCTTCGTAAAAAGTGAATTTTCTCATTTTTCAGCTTTACTTTTAACTAAATTTAAAATCTATAAATAATCTATGTAATATAAATAATTTTTATAGATTTAATATTTAAAATATAATAAGTATTTAAGATAAAAATGAAAAAATCAGTTAGTTTTTTGTGTTGTCTTTATTCATCATAAATTAAAAATTTTGTCAGAGAATATGTTTGCCATTGATTTGGTAATCGCGATCAGAATGAACATGCGAGCCCTCAAATTTTAAGTGTCTTAGAAAATGAATTAATTAAATTGAAAATTGTGAAAATTTTTGTAGAATTTAAGCAAATATAAGTTATAAATTGAAATGAAAGTATTTTGCGTTGAAAAAATCCATAAAAATAGGATAAAATCATTATTAAAAATTAATTTATATATATATACTATCGATTACTATGTGCAAAATCGATGTTGAAAATTATCAATTAAATCAAAAAACGAATATCATTAGACGAAAAATAAATGAATCAGAAATAAGTAAAAAATAATTTAAATATAATTTTACGAGGTTTTAGAAGTGAAGCGAAAAATTTTTGACTTGACATGAGTGATAATGAGATAATATATTTAAATTCATAAATGCCTCAATCAAAAATACAATTTTAACTTATAATCATAATTTAATAAAGAATGGAAGAAAGTAAAAGCTTAGGGCATTAAAATAATCAAAATTAAAACAAAATCTATTTATTTTTTAATATTGAAATTAATCAAAAAATTATAAGTGACCAGCAATTGTTGTCATAATAAATCCAAAAATTGGATCAAGCAATATAGTTTAACTTTATTACGATCTGATAAAAACAAATATTTAAATAAGTCAATCCGACTAAAAAGTTTTTCAAAGATATGCATGTAAATTTTCATAATAATATTAATTGGTTAAATATAGAATAAATGGGAAATACAAATTAACGATCACAAACTAAATTCCATAATGAAATTCGCACAGAATACAATAGAAATACAGAAATAATTTTAAAAATAGTTAATAAATTCAAATGTTAAATTGCAATTCATTTTTTTGTATGAGGGTTTTCGTCATAACATTCTGTAAACTTACAATAATTTTTGAAATTTTTCATAATAAAGAATAATTTTCATTTGATGATTTTTGACTAAAGGCATAAAACCTTTAAGTATTTTTATAGCCACATATATTTAAGTTTTTAGTAAAAGAAATTTTTTCGGAAATCATTATTTACATCTTTTTGTGGATATTTAAAAAATTATTCCTCATTCAATATCACGCTTATCTACCAATTTATGGAAATAATTATGAAGCTTTTGTTCAATTTATCGTGGTTTTCCTTTTGATAGAACAATTCTAGTACTTCTCGTTTAGAGCGGTCAGAAAGTTTTTGTGCCCTTTTCTTGATGTTGTAGTGCATTAATTTTTGTACAGTCAGTAAATTTTAGGTAAATCAACTTCAATAATGAAACAAAAAACGAAAATAAATAAAATATGTTATTGAATCGTTTTTTAATGTAATTTACTACATTTTTATTTTACCATTGAAATTAGAACGTTGAATTTCTTTTTAAATTATTCTTGCTGCAATAACTGCATGAACCCGTCTCGTGCAGTGCTAAAATTTAGTTTTTTATATTTGTGCTATTCGGAATGCATTATTAATTAGAATTATAACTACTGTAACGAACTTTAAATACATTACCTGTTATTGATTTAATTGTTTTTCCGATTCAAAAAGATAAAATTTGCAGCTAACCGAGTTTTAAATTATTTTAATTTTTCATTGGTATATTTTTTTCTTATTGAAAATTTAAAATTTTTGTATAATTTTTTCTAATAAGTTTTTTAGCTATTTTATATTACTTTTAATAATGCTTAAAAGACTAATATATGAAATTTTATTAATTAAAAATTTTTTATATTTAGGTTTTTAGGAACAATTTATCTTAGGTAAGAAATTCTTATCCCATTTTTTTGTGGCTGACCTTTCGGGTTTAAATATAGATGCCATTTAATTTAATTTTATAATAGTGAGAAAATATTTTAAGATTTGGTAATCTAATTTTGTTTGACATCACGTTATTATAGTCATGGGCATAAATTATGGGTATTTTGCACTGAGAATTGTCATTTTTAAGGAATTTTGTAAATTATAAACGGAAATTGGAACCGATGGTGCTGAAGTTTTCTTGGCACTATTTATTTATTGAAAAGCTCTGAAGTTTAATTATATTTTAAATTATTGAAATTTATTTTTTTGAATTTATTATTGAAGTAATTTTATTTTACTGCATGGGATTGTTAATTGCTTTTATGATTTCTTAGTCACTATTTTTATTTGGTTTGTTTTAAAATCTCTCAACCTCTATTTTATTGTATAATCACTTGCTTTTTTAGTTTTGTAAAATCAAAATTTGCGAATTAATTTATTTTTTCTTGAATACAGGGATACATTCGCATTTTCAAATTCAAGTAATTTTTTAAAAGAATATTAATATATTTTTTCTATTAAATAGTAAAAAAAAGCTATTTTATATCCATATGGTGGCTGAGCCTTTCTAAAAGCTTGAAAGACCATTGTTATAAACTTTTTTATGATTAATTTACTGATTATTCTTCCTTTTTGTTGTGCCTTTGCACTTGTCCAATGAAATAAATATTTATTTATTCCAATTTAGGCGAAGACACAATTAAATAAAAGAAGAGAAATGGGGCAGAAATATTGATTGAGGGAATTGGCACATACAACAAATAAATGAGGGAATGAACGGATGGTCAAAGGGACGGGGGTATTTATGGAGGGAACAGCAGAGAGAGAGTGGGAGGGGAAGAGATAGAAAGGAATTAAATAATTTAAGCGGGACAATTGAGTACCCTTCCCAACATCTCCCCCCCTTAAAAAGAGTGTCCTCATCCATCGGTCCGTTGATCAGTGATCAGTCCTTCTCAGCTCGGAATGTAGCGTTGAGGGGGACGTCGATTGGGTTGTGGGCGATCGACACGGACATGGCCTCGTTCGGCATTTGCTTCGTCCGTCGCTTGTGCAGGTGCCGCTTGTTGATCAGCTGGCAGAGCTGCTTCGTTGGGACCATCCGGCAGTGCCAACGGAAGACCAAAAGCGTCGTTGAAAATGTTCAACTCATCATTGCTTTGGTGATCATCCGTGTGACGGGCCGTCATTTGGTTTGCATGGAATCGGTTGGAAGTGCCATTCGGGAATTTTACCTCGTAAATTACTCCTTGACATTGGTTGACGATTCTAGCGCGCCACGATTGTGATTGGCGATGTCGAACGAAAACTTTGTCTCCAAGACAAAATTTTCGCGGTTTTGCACCAAAACGGCGATTGAACTGCTTTTCCCATCGCCATGTCTTACAATTATGAGCTAACTTTTTTTAGTGAACGAAAAATCAGTGCATTTTGCGCGCCTTTGTAAATGTCCAACTTTGGAACATTTTCGGCACTTTGCCTTTGAATGGGGACAACTTCTCGGTTCATGTCCAGCGCCACAACGCCAACAAGTAGGCAAAGTTGGGCTTTTGTTTTGTTCCCTCTTCTGAAATGGTTTCCGATTGACCGCCAAAACGTTGGAATGGGACGGGCACTCAATGGCCTTAGCCTCAGCAATGGTTGACAGGTACATCTGCAAGTCGCTGACGACATTGTCGTACTTTGCTTTGTCGCCGTCTGCTGTTAGCTTTCCCAAAATTCGCTATTTGCTGTATTCGTTGTAGGCTCCCTCACCCAATTTGGTCAGCATCAACTTCACTTTCAATTGTTCCTGAATGTTTGGTGAAGAGCAGTCGAGGGCCAACACAAAACGGTCGATCCAACTTTCGATGTTCTTCCCAGATTGATCATCAAGATCAAAATATTCCACATTTGAAAGCGCTGGAAGTTGAGTTGATTGAGCTGGCGCGGCATTCGTCTGTTGAGCGTTCAGCAATTGTTCGACCAGCTTTTGCTGTTTGGCCAGCAATTTCGTCAATTCTTCAATTGTCGGATTTGCTGCCATTTGTCGTTCACCACTCTTTTATTTACAGCGCCTAGATGCAAATTGAGTGGTGCGCGTGGATGAGCTAGTAAATGTCGCCTAGACAAATTATTAGCAGCGCTAACTTCTATTGAAAGCTAAAAGCAAATCAATAGGGATGACGAACAATTTATAAAATCAAATGCCGACTGGCTGAAGTTTGCTCAGATGAAAGTTTGGCAAAAAATTTGTTGATGCTAAAAGCAATCCAACAAAGCCAAAAAAAAGACAAATTTCTTTGAAGAAATTAAATGTCGAAATCTGCCACAGGCGTCGCCAATTTGTTGTGCCTTTGCACTTGTCCAATGAAATAAATATTTATTTATTCCAATTTAGGCGAAGACACAATTAAATAAAAGAAGAGAAATGGGGCAGAAATATTGATTGAGGGAATTGGCACATACAACAAATAAATGAGGGAATGAACGGATGGTCAAAGGGACGGGGGTATTTATGGAGGGAACAGCAGAGAGAGAGTGGGAGGGGAAGAGATAGAAAGGAATTAAATAATTTAAGCGGGACAATTGAGTACCCTTCCCAACACTTTTTTTTATCTCTTTTCGCTTTTATTATGAAATATATTTAATAATTTGAATTTGTAAAACTTTAAATTGTAAAATTTTATTAATTGAATTCTTTATTTTTGAAATTTTATTCTATTATATTTTCTTTATATTTTTAAAATTATATGCAGCTAGATAATTAAGGTTGTTCGGTTATTGATAAACATATTTTTGAATTGATAAAAATAAGTTTTTTTCTAGAATTATAGTTTATTTCTTATAGTTCAGGCTCCTGCCTCTGGAAGATCCTTCTTTTCAAAATTGAGATTTTTCTAAAGTTAAATATTTTAATTATACATTAATTTTTTAATTTCTAAATTCTTTCAAATTAATTTTTTTTGAAGAGATTTAATTACTTATTTTTGCTCGTTTATATTCAAATAAATATTCCTGTTAGTGAAATTGTATATAATTATTTAATGTACAATAATTATTCAATAATTTAATGTATTTAAATTTTCATCTTTTTAATATGGAAATTATTAATCATTTTATATTAAATTCTTTCTATGGTTTATTTTGATACATTGGCAAATAAAGTTCTCGTCAATTCGCATTTTAAACATAAAAATCTACCTAAATTTTTTTTCCAAAAATAACCATTTTATTTACATATTTGTGTTTTTTGTACATATTTCGGGATTTTTTTCTTACATATTTATGTACATATTTTGACCATTTTTTGTACATATTTTTGACAGCCCTATTAATAAGTTATTATTTTCTGTTTAATTCAAAAGAAGCACATGAATTTCCTTCGTGAATAGATTGCCAACTGTAATATTTATAAATTGTTAAATATTTATTTAATTTGATCTAACAAAATTATTCCAAATATGCTAAATAATTAGTGGATTTTGCATCTATAAGCAAATAAGCGAGCAGTAATCGATGGCTTGAGTTGCCTCAACCCGGGCGGAAGGTGGGCTTGATCTACACACGTTAATCAGGTGAATTTGTTTATGGCTAATTCAAAACAAAAGTTAAATAATATTAATATTATGTAAGATTATAAGGTATTTTTAATCTAAGCATTTGTTAGGAGCGATTTTAAGGCCATTTAATTCACAATAATTCCGAAATTTATTAATGAAAGAATGGAGTGGAGAAATAGTATTTTTTGAGAGTATAGAATAGGCCTTAAGATCGTCAGCAAAAAGCTTAATTTCAACATTTTCAGTTTTACAAAAATTAGGAAGATCTGATATGTAAATTAAAAATAAGTATGTGGAAGCAGAGCCCGATAATGATACGGGGCTTGGTTCTTTTAAATTTAACCGCCATTTTTCCATTAATGACTTATAATATAATGTAATTAATTTTTATTCTTTTAGATTTATGCAAATTATGCCAAAACAACATAAAGCTTTAATCTTTCAATTTCTTTCCCAATGCCATTAGTGTTTATAAAGGAAGAAAAAATTATAGTTAATTACAATTGATTATTTACCAAGTTAAAATCTATCAGAATGCTTTTGATAGTTGGGGAATTATTATGATTTTCTTTAATTTCATTTTGTTTATTTATTATTTTTTCTGATTGTAGTTTTTGCTTTTGCTTGATGCATTTCTTAAAATAAAAGTAAATAATTTATCATTTATCATTATATTAATTTTTTGATTATTTAATTGTGATAAATATTTCGTGTTTTTGGCTATGTTTATATAAATATTTAGATTGAGTGTTCATAATGTTAGCAATATTTATCGTTTTTGATAGTTACGGTATTTAGAGTCATTTATTCTTTGTATTGGATAGTTAATATTTAGAGTGATTCTTCATTCAAATCTATTTTCAACTTTCGTAAACTTATTTGATGGAGTTTCACGCTTTTCTTCAAGTCGTGACGTCTTTGTGTGATAGATCGTCTGATTATGCTTACTTTTAATGAATATTACAAATAATTTATTTTTTGTTTTTATTTTAGTGAAGACCGAGTAAAATTGTTCGGCTGTAATAAACTAATATAATTGATCGGAAAAGGCAATTTTGTTTTCGCTATTTCTAAGAGGGGGAATTTTTGTGTTTTTAGTTTTTAAAAAAGAACCAATATTGTTATCAATTTTTCTCCTATTTAATTATTTAAAATAATATTTTTCACGATTTGTAAGGTATTTCTTTATTTCATATTCAAGTTTTTTAGAGGTTTCTTTAAATTTTTCTCTAATTTTTCTTTTTTAAGGTCTTTCCAAAGTTGTCGACGATAAAGCATAATTTTTTTAATATGGTCTGGGAAATTATGTTTTGAATTTGATACTGTTAATGGAACATATTTCGATATTAAAAAATGCAAAAATGCTGCGAATTTATTATAAATTTGGTCAATTTCTATACAGTCCGAAAAAAGGTAACCCAATCAGTAGAAGAGAGTATGGCATTTATTTCCAAGTAACTAGCTTTTTTAAAGTTAAAGTGTTTAAATTTTCTACAAGGAAAAACATTTAGTCTTAAGTCGAAATTTTAAAATAATTTTTTGTTTGTGGGTACGAATAAACTTCTCGTTGCGAAAATTACCTAATTATTTGTCTGATTATAATTGCCTAATTTTAAAAGCATCATTTACTCAACCTTCATTGAAATAAACCTTACAAAAAATTATATCGAAAATTTAATAAATGTACTATCTTTTCAACGTTTGTTCATTTTTTATTTATGACATACAAATTTATCCGTAAAGTTTGTCGTTTTATAAAATAAAAGTCACAGAAAATCATGAAAATTCGCATTTTATAAATGATTGATTCTTTTACCAAATTTTGGATAAAATGCTTGCTTTGATTTGTCCAGGTTATTGTTTTTATGGTAAAATTGTTATACAATCTGGCAAAAATTCGAAATTATCGGTTGAATTGTTGGTACCGATAACGGTTTTTCAAATATTGGTCAGTATATATTGTTTCTATATATTTAGATGTTCAGATCACCATGAAGGAATGTTTTTATTCTTTCTATCTTTTCTTATTAAAGAGAAAGGAAAATTTTCTAAAATTTGCGAGTCGTTTATTTTATTATTCAACCAACTTTCGGTTATCGCGATAATTTTATACCTATTTTCTAAAAGTAAAAGCTTAAACTCATTCATTTTGTTCACTAAACTTCTTGAGTTAAAATAAAGACAATTGAGAAAATTTTGTGACCTCAAAAGTTTTTTCCCATGTTGCCTCCACGCCGCGTCGTCACCATTTCATTCTTTTTGCTTTCTTCATAATTCATCCGCCTCTGTTCACGAATCTCCCGCTCAGCCGCCAATTCTTCTTTCGTCAGAGAGGGCCTGACGAGAAGTCGCTGCCAACCAACATGCTGCTTCAGTTCCGTCCGGTTGCGCCCCCATTGTGCCAATGCAAAACGTTGGAACGTCGTCGGTCCCGGCCATTTCAAAATTCCGGTCTCTACTAGGGATGGCATGCCGAGGCCCCAAAAAATTTCTGAAATCGTAAATCGGAATTCCATGCCATCCCTGGTCTCTATTATGAAGTGAGTTTGATTTTTCAAAAGTAAGCCTAGCCAGAAAATTGAAAAATATTCATCATTTTTAAAAAATTCCAAAATTTCGGAAACGCAAAATAGGCTTCTTATTCGTGTTCAGCACTTATTGATTAATTGATTATTAAAAGAAGCAATTCATTTTTCATTAATACACAAACCTTAATTGGCCAAGGATTAGTTTGGATTTTCAATAAGCAACGAATTCTTTTTAAATTTTTCTAACTCATATTGATATTAGCTCACAATAAGAGAAGTTTATTACTTTTAAAATACAGTCCATTTTATTTCGAATACTAAAAAATTTTTTCGTAGTTTATTTTTTGAAATAAATAAATTTATAAATTATGGTTTTCAAAGAATAACTCTCGCTCTTTGGTCCTTAACCATCTTGAAGATACCAACTATTTCTTTGTTCAAATAATAATGTTCTAAATTACTATTGTAAACAGTATAGTAGAATTAATAAAATTTAAATATGTTTAAAATAAATCAATTTTTAAATCAAAAATAAAAAAATTTAAAAGATATGACTTATGTTTTTACAAGCAGACTTATTCGTCCGCTTACATAATTATATTTATATTAAGGATGGTTAATTTAAACATGGGTAATAATCATTAACACGCACAATATCCATTTGGTTGGTTCGAAGCAGCATCATAACTGCGCGACATTTCATATTAATTTCTTTGTTTTTTTCTCATAATTTTTCTGTAGGTTTTTCAATTTTAAATTCGTTTGGTCGGTTTTGATTGAGATTGCAAAATTAATGATTTTTTATAATTTATACTTAAATTAACTTTTTCAATTGCTTGAATTGAAACATTTAATTCCTTCATTAATAGATTTTATCAAAAAAGGGTTAGATAGTATTTTTCGAAATTGAAGGAAATTCACTACTTTCACCAATCATCTTTTCCATTTTTAAAATTAAATACAACTCGTGGTCGTAGCATCCGAGTGAAGCGATTAAAACAACACAACTCACGTTTTATTCAAAAATTATTTTAATTAATATTTTCTATATTTTTTTCATGTAAATATTATATTTTTAGAGTCATAAATAAAATTGAGTTTTTTGCTGTTTGTAATTTATGAAAATTTTCAATTCCATAGATGGAAATAAAAGTTTAATTGTTCAAGTTTGAAATCGCATCGATAGTTTGTTAATGAAAAAAGAATATTATTATTTTATGATTATGCACTTTAATAGTTTAAATTATTTATTATTTTAAAATAAACAATTAACTAAGTAACTTTTTATAATATAGAATGTTGCATTGGCAAACAAAAGAAGAAAAATTTAGGGCCTTAAAATGTATTTTTGAATTATTAGAAATTCCAGAAATTGCTTTTGCATTGAATATCATTCAGATTTTTTCAATTTATTGAGTAATTTAAATTTATTTTATATACATTAACCAACGAGCGATACTAATGAAAAGCTTTATATTGCTGTTACATATTTTTCACATGGAAAAATTTCTACGGAAAGGATGAATAAAAATTATTTCTTTCAGATAAGCGGTATCTGGCAGTTAAACAAAAAATTTAAGAACTTAAAGTAGAAATTTAGTTTATAATTTTTCTTTTCTTTTATAACGATTTTCGTAACTTTTAAATGGTAATAAACCGATGATCGCTGAATTTTAGATATTTTTTTGAGTTCAACGTCAAAAATATTTATGTGATTTAATAAATTTATAAAAATTCACTTTTTTAGATTTGCAAGTCATTCTTACAATTAAGAAATGATAAGGAAAATAACTTTTCATAATTTGTAAAAATTGTTTAAAGAAAAATGTCAACTTTAAAAAAATATACATTATTTAATTAATGCTAAAAAGTATTCCTTTTTTGCGTTAAATATATAATATGTATGAGTTAAGTTGAAATTGAAGTGAAACGCAAAATGAGTGATGCTCACCAGCACAACCAACTAAGCAAATCTTCTCCATTTCTCATCGGTTAATTGGCGTCACTTTCCAAAGCGACGCCATAGAACACCTAATTTAAGAAAGAAAAATTAGTGATGAAGGAAATGGTGAGAGACAAAAGGAGAGAGAAAGGAGAAAAGGTGAGAGCGACAAAGAGAGGATAAGAGCGAGAGAGAGCGAGAGAAATAGAAAGAAAGGGGAAGAGAGAGAAAGAGAGAAAAGGAGAGAGATAAGACACAAGGAGAGAGAGACAGAGAAAGAGAGAGATTGAGAGAGAAAAGGAGAGAGATAGGACACAAGCAGACTCGAGAGAGAGAGAGAGGGGAGTTTTTGGGGACTCTCGCCTCTCGCCAAACTCTCGCTCTCGTCTTTTTGGGGACTCTCGCCTCTCGCCTTTTTTCTGTGTGTAACTTTTTATTCTTTAGAAATTTTTATTGCTTATGTTTAGGGCATAAAAAATATGGATATAAAATGGCAAAATATGGCCATAAAATAATGACATAAACTTTTTGGTTATTTTTGACATAAACCAAAAAGTTTAAAAAAATTTAAATGTAATCAATATTTTGACAAATTTTATTAATTTTTTTTTGGTTTTAGACTTGGAATAAAATTTTCCATAATGCTGAATTTGATTCAATGATTTTTTGTCGCCTGGTGATTTTGAAAATGGGTAAATTTGAAAATGTTAATAGATGGATTAGACAATGGAAAATCACTAAACAATCCAATGGGAATTAAAATAAGTTGAAAATATTTTAAATTTAAATGATGGCATTTTTGCTACCAAATATTTTTAAAAAATCATTTGGTGGAGTTTTATTATGCTTAATTAGACCATATTTAGCCTTTTTCTCTCTGTAAACATACAACGCATATATTACATTTAAATATTTATGATAAGCTTTTTTGTCGACCAAATGCTTATTTTGAAAATTTTCAGTTGGCAAACCTGATAATTAGGGATGGGAATTTAAGTCAAATAAATTTTTCTGCTGATTCGATATCCAAGACAATATTTTCACATAATCCTCGTCTTAATCGTGTTTATTTTTGCGAAATCTATGTAGGATAATTATCATTCTGTTTTAAATGAAATTCACTGAATTGAATGTGTGTGATCAAAAATTACTTGAATTTTTAATTAGCGTATAATTAAATTGCTTGCATTAATGTTCCTTTTATAATTTTTATTTTTCTAATTTAAATTAATTAATACGTTTATTCGTTTATTTCCAACTTCGTTTGTTATTAAACTTTTTATATATGTAAAAAAAATATATAACATTTTCATTAAATTTTAATGTTTTTTTGGGCATAAATTTATACATAAAAATAAATAAATAAAGATTAATCAATTAAATGCTTCGTTTTAAAGTTCTTACTATTTACTTTAATAGTTACAAATAATTTAATGTAAAATAATTGATTAAGTTACAAATAAATTTATTAGTTAAATTAATCAAAGTAATTTTGAACAAATTAACTTACTCAAAGTGGCTTTTCCTTTTTAAATTAAACGCGCATCATTTATGCAAGCCGTTACCTTTATAATAGTGATAATTAGTCATACATATAATGCCATTTGTCAAAATTTCTGATTCTAAACCTGATGACTTTTATTTTTAGAGAAATTTTTCCTTTCTTTCGTATATTATAAGTATCGTATTTTCGCATTTCGTTTTTTTCATTTCGCATTTTTCAGTTTCGCAAATTTCGCTTTACGCTTTTTATTTTGAATTTGGCCCATCCTTGGTAGCCTAAGCTTTTATTTTTTAATTAATTTTTACTAAATCATTTAAATTTTCTTTATTACAGTCAATATAATGCAAGCATCTCATTACGAATGCGGTGTAGTCTCAGAGTTGCTTTACATTTCAAGTTATATAATACAATAAATCCTCGTTAAATATTATAAGATGATTAAATGATTTGGTAGGGATATTGTCGGCTTCAAACATAAAACAAGATACATTGCTTTTATTTTTAACTGATTGTGTTGCATATTGCATAATGTATCGATGTTTGTGAAACCCAACAATTCACATACAGCCTGTTAAAATTTATTGTTTACTCTTGAAAAATATTTTGCTAAAAGTATTTTATTAATTTAAATCAAATTGTCAAATAATATGATCATAATTTATTCAAGTACATTCTCTTTACCGGCTAACCGAACTCAAATTTTTATATCATAAAAAATTAAACATTAATTCTAAAATTTATAAAATCGATGCTGGTTGTACAAGTTTAAAAATTCAAATTGAATGTACGGCAAATTGAAGAGATTTATTAATTTGTAGCTATTTGCAGACCATTACTTACAACAAATATAAATTCATACTTTTAACTTTGTATTTATTTACTCGTCTGGTTTAGAAAAATGAAGTTTGTTCGACATGAAAGCCATTATGTTAATGTCTCGAATATTTGTTTTTATTTTTTATTACGGGAATTTGATTAAACAAACATAAAAACTGATATTTTAATATACTATTTTCATTTTATGAATTTATTTTTAGGCTTTTTGCATTTATTTATGTCCTTTAAGGTTGAAAACTCTTGGCCTACCGGTTGCCAGATAATAAGTAGAACAAAAAACTTTTGTTTGTTTTTTATTCATTCGAAGATGATTTGTACTTATTATTTATATCTAATAAAGTTTATTGGTTAGTGTAGAAATTTCTTATTCTAAAATAGTTCTACAGAGTTTATTTTTCGACTCACATGGGATTAATGTCATTATTATATGAACAACACTTAAAGTTTATACTACTAATACATTCATGTTTTAAATATAAATTAAATATATATTTGGTTTATTCGACTTATTATTTATTCTTTTGATGTCAGGGTCATGTAATTATTTTCTTCACGGTCGAATGAGATTTTCATTCTCTGACAAATTTTTTTTTATAAAATTTTAATATCTTGATAAATTTAAATTTCAAAACTTAATTCTTCAATTGTACAGCACGGTTAATTTTTTCATTGGTGGCGTTGTTGGCGCTTTTCTTTTACAATTTTCAATCTTCTGAAAAAATTTTGGCTAGCTCCAATTGCACACTTCCGCCAGTTTTATTATGTTTAATTTTATTATAATTATTTAAATGTAGTAAAGTAAGTTTTTTTATTTAAATACATAATTTTTTTCTTATCATTATTTTTGTTCAAAAAAATCATCATTATTATTTGCAAACATATAAATAGAATTAAAAAATATTACATTAATTTTCTAACTATACAAAAAGCATTTGTTTGAACATTGAACTATCTTCCATCATGTTTCATTGACATTTTCGAATTTATGACATTATTCTCTATTTCTTTACGGTCGTACGTAAATATTATACATTCTCTTATCAAAAAAATATTTATCAACTTGAATATTTATATTTTTAAAAATATTTAATTCTTCAATTGTATATCATAACCAATTATGTTTCAAGTGATTCCGCTTTATTTCCGGAATTTTCAGTTAATTTCATTATTTATATTATTAAAATAACTAATTTATGCATTGCTTTTCAGATTTTAAAAAATGCCAAAATTTTTAATAAAAATATATTGATACAACAACGATTGAATTTTTTTTTTTTATATTTAATGAATTCATATTTATTCTAAAAGTTTTTACTAAATGTATTTATTGCATTATGCTGTGATATGCTTCGGCTTTTTTGACGTTGAATCAAAAGTTTCTCAATTTTAATTTTAATAATTATAAAAACTTTTTGTTATAAGATACTTGAAACTTTTATATAATTAATTTTACTTTCTTTTTCACGCAGCCACAATTTTTATATATTTAAATAAATATCGTCTACTTTATTATTTATCTGGTTTACCAAGAAATTAAGTGAGCTGTGACCGCTCATTCTTTCTCATCAGATGGGCTGAGTGATAGTGTAAACGTACTTTACACATACTTTTTTATTATAATTATTTTTTATTGTTTAGAGTTTTATGTTTAATTTGCAATTTTATAAATTTTTTGATATTTTCAGTTTTCACTACTAATAAGTTCCACTTTCTTTGAGACCAAGAGTTCTTACAATTAGCACTTTTTTTTAGTATAACTTTTGGTTTATTTCACGATATTTTAGAAATATTGTTGAATAAGATAATTGGAATATCAGTTCGGTTCAATTTAAAATTAATTATATTTTTAAGGTAAATATAATAATTTTTGACCGAAAGTTTCCAGAATCTTGGAAAACTTGGTAATCATTTTTTTATAATTTTGAAATTGTTTTTCTTTATGATTCTTGTGGTATCTTTTATTTTACAAAAGAATTTTATTAAAATTTTATCCCTTTTTTAAATTTTTTAGCCATTTCCTTTATCCGCGAATTAGAAATATTAAAAATAAATATACTAATTTCTTCTAAAATAAAATTTAGAGAATGTTTTTTACATAGATGGTAAGCTTAAATATTTATTTTTATTGATAATTGTTTATATTTACATTTATTCTCATCTTGTTCTTCTTCACAAGCTATTGTATTTTCTTAAGGATATTTAAATTATGAATATCTGCATTGGAAAAATATGGTTGATAAGGCCTAGACTCAAATTAAACAAGCAAAAGTGGCCAAATGCCTTCGGTACTGAATGATTCGTTTTTCTGCGTTGAAATTTTTCATTTGAACATCATTGCAATAAAACGGAAAATACTCCACTAAGAATCGACCAAAAATTAAAAAAAAAATACACAACCAATAAATGGAAAATGTTCTCAAAAATTCTTCCCCCAATTATTTTTTTCGCGCTTTTATACAGGCGATCCAGTGAGTTTCGACAGTAGTTGATTTCGACAGTACTTTTTTAATTATACGTAATTTATTGTACATATGAATTAATATTAATATTATAACTTACATATATAAATTAATAAATACGACTTGTATATGATTATTTTTATCAAAGATTTATCGCTTTCACTTTTTCTATACAAATATCTCCTGCTGGGCTCTAGTTTATAAGATTCTCGAATCGTATGGGAAAATCTGCTAGCTAATCCAGGGTTAGAGTGAAAAGATGCGAACCTGCAGGCTCATGTAGCAGAATTCGAAAATCGCAAACCCCTCTACAATGTATAAAAGTGTGGCAAAGAAACTAGGCCAGCGCTGGCGGTTAGGGGGTCTGTGCGCAAGAGTTTCTCTCCAGTCCCTCCGGCCCAAACACTCAAATTTCCGAAACTTGTCTGCCGTTGGGTCCGGGCCCAAGGGAGTGAACTGGGGAGGGGGTGGGGAGGACAACCAAGATGGTGTTTGCTGGTTTGCTGATATTGCTGTAACGGCACCACTGACTTCTTTGGAGAGCTGTCGGCGCTCCCGATTGAGTTTCAGGAGAAGCCCAAAAAAAGAAAAAAATTATACATAAATTAAGGAACAATTAGCCAATGTTTTGTTGTTCTTTGTCCATCCCAACATATTAATGCATTAAAAAAAAGGACAAAGGTAAAAAAATAACAAAGTTTTCTTCCAAAAGATAAATTAGATGAGCTTCCGTCCGCAAAATGCGTCAATCGCCGGAAATTGGCTCCCGCTGGCATTTCTCGGGGAATTGGCTCCCCTTCGGTCATTTCTGAGTGATTTTCCTCCTTTTTTGCCCTTTGACTCGTCCGACACTTTTCCGGCAAAATGTTTATTGATGATGATAAAAAATGGTCAGAAATTGGTCGGTGATTAAAAGGCAAGATGTCGTTGGATATATGGTAAAAGAAATTGGAGGAGAAAAAAGCGATAAGGATTATGATGGGGGGGGGGTCAAAAAGTGGGAATAATTCAGAGGGAAGAAGATTACGATGATGATAAATTGGACGAGTGAAAAAGTGAAGCCAAAATTAGACGCCGAAGGGCACAAATTGGCGGGGAAAAATGCTAAACAAAGGAAAAATAATGAATGCAAATGGCCAAATGGAAATGTCCGATCTGAGAAAGTGTAAACAAAGGAATAGAAATCGGAGTCAGATGTGAATAGGCAGAAAATTTGGAAAGAAAAGGCAAGTGGTGAAGTTGAAGAAAACATTATGTAAATGGCAAAAATGAAAAGAAGTGAAATTTAAAGCAAAAGAAAGAAATGAAAATTTTTGTAAGGAGAAAAAATAAGAGGGGTGAAAATGTCGACAAATTTAAGAAATGGTCTTCATCCGGGAATGTCCCCTCCGGATTCCTGATTAGCATCGTCCTCCCCGGCGCTTCTTCCCTCCTTTGTTCGGGTGAAGCGGTTGGGCGGGGGAGGGTGACAGAAAATTCCCCAGCCCACTCATTTTCCTCATCCTCTGACGATTCCCTCGCCATGCCGTCGGCGTTGAAGACCAAGTTGCCGCTTCTTCCTCCTCCGGCCCTCTCGTTGGCAACAAAATTGCCGACATTCCCGCCGGACGGCGCAGCAATGGCACCGCCTCCTCCTCCAATGATAAGGTGTCGTCGACGTCCTGAATGAAAAAAATTTAGGTAAAAAGAATTTGAGAAAATATTTAATGGTGCAATTAGTGGAGGATTACCATTTTTCCCTTCCCGGGGTTTTTGCCGGTTTTGCCACCGTTTTCCACCTCAGCCAGCATGACTCGCAGTTCTACCGCCTGTTTCTCCAGCTCTTTAAGTTTCTTCTCCTTCTGCTTCTTGGCTTCTTCTGCTTTCTTCGGCTCTTCCTCCTCCTTCTTCTCAAGCTCACTTTTCACCAAGGCTTCAGCTGCCATCCTGGCCTTCTTCGCCTTGACAACCTTTTCGGCGCACTCCCGCAATTCCGCCTCTTTTTTTTCCGCTTGAAGGAAACAAAAATTTAATTAACAGGTATTTATTTGTAAGATAAACAAAACGAAAGTCCTCAGATTACTTGACTGTTTTCGCTAAATTAATAATGTTAAGTGTGGTTTTGAAATTTTTTATTTAATTTTTAAAATTAATTAAATTTTGCTTATTGCTGCTTCTGGTCACTTCATTTGATAATAACACCGGAGACAAAACAATACTAAATTATTACTATTTTACTTCATATAAAATTTAGTTTTATTATTTTAAAGAATATTTAATAAAAATACAAAAAAGAATGAAAAATTTTAATGCAAAAACAATATTAATTAAAAATATAAAAAAAATATTTCTCCTTCTTGACCAATTCCCTCTCTTTCTCACCCAGACTTGAAATTTTGAATTAATAATATGGTATTTTTCTTTAATACATCATTCAGAAACTAATTGCGATTTTCTTCGAGTATTTGTTAAAGAAAATATCAGTGACAAAAAAATTATATTTTTCGAATTAACTTAAATCCCAGACAAACAATATTTTTACTGCTAATTGTAAGAATTCAAAATGATTCATAATTATTTTGTGCCTCAAATTTTTTTGCTTGGTGAATGTTCACCCCCTAAGGATCGATTTTTTGTAATTTTAAAAATACACCCTTAAAAACTGAAATTTTTGAGCCTTTTGTAAGAATACTTGGAAAAAATTTGTTTATAAGAAATGTAATATTCTTTTAGCTGTAAATTTTGAAATCAAAATTTATCCAATTGTCTAAATCTATTAGATGGTTGTGATGTTTTTCAATCACATCTGAATTTTGTAAAAATTTTTGGCATTTTTTTAGTACTAAAAGGCATTTTTGGTAGTTTTTAAGGCATATTTTAATGCAGGTTTCTAAATTTTTATTTCTTTCATCATAAAAAATAATTGTTTATATTAGTAAATTTCAAATAAGAATATAGCATCCATTATCCTCATACAACAAGTTGAAGAGTTGTTTTTAAACTTTGTTCAAGTATTCCTTTTGAATTTTAAAGTTTTAAATATATAATTTTCTGTGCGTGTAATATTATTATTTTTAGAGATTCTTTTTATCCCAGCGAATTAGCGAAAATTTATCAACTTTTTTTTTATAACTTTCAATTCTATCATTTTTTTTAATATTAAGGTTAATTCCTTTATGAATAATTTATAATCATCTACAAAATTCTTTCCCATGGTGATGTTACTCCATGTGTTGGGTAATAAGAGCTTTCGTTTTTGGTTCCTTTCACATAAAAAGTGGTAAATCAACATTTAATTATTTATTCTTAATATTTATCGCTTAATTTTTAATTCGATATTTCTTATATTAATATCTCTTTTATTTTTATTTTTGCAAAATTCGGCTTTTCACGTCATCATTGACCCCTCTCCACGACCTAAAATTACTATTATCATTTGCCTTGAATATCTTTGGTAGAAATTTGAAGGTGTTCATTTATTTTTTTATGCCAATTCTGGGTAAAACAAATAGTTTAATGCGTTTCATTTAATAAAAATGTTTCAAAATTTTCGATCATTTTATATAGAAATGAACGTGATATTAATACGCTGTTTTTCAATATTATTTGAATAATTTTGTAATTTAATTTTAATTTTCATTGAGTAAATAAATTTAAATGAAAATTAGGATTGGTTATATATATTTTTATTTGCTTCAAAAGCGTTTTGTCGGCTCGTCACAATCGCGGCAATTCTGTACCTGTTAAGGATTTTAAAAATTTTAGTTAAACCAATTATTTAATAATGAAGATTAGTTTTGGTAATTATTTGCTATTTTAATTGTGTTTGTATTAATTTACTTGGACAAAGTGCGAATGTATTACTGTATTAATACCGTAGGCCAATCTTTGAAATGCTTTGGAATTGATTTTTAGTTGGCCTTTTTTGTTTTGCCATATTTTAGGGCTGAATTTTGCCATTGAATTTGGGCCAATGATAAATTTGTTTTGCATCTTTAATAATGGGCTTTTTTGTTTTGCCGTTATTTGCCAATTGTGCTTTGAGGATTGGGCTTTTATTTTGCCATATTTTAGGGCTCAATACGTCATAGATGTTTGGGCCTTGTGAAAGTATTTATTTGCCTTATTTTTAGTTTTTGGCTTATATTTGAGTTTGGCATTCCTTTTACAGAATTGTTATATTATGCTGTCGCCCGCGCGCGGTTCAATTTTTCTTTGGAATTGGTCCTTTACATTGCCTTTTGCCTTTGTTTTCTGCCCATTTTTGGCTTAAAATTCAGTTTGGCGACGCACTTAATGATTTTCATTTCTTTTCATGTTCAAAATTTGAGCGGTAGGTATAGTTTTATCAGCGGCCAGGATTTTTATGTTGGGCTATCGCCCTTGCGCATAAAATTGTACAATGAGGGGAAAAATGGTCGACCTTCTCCCGAATGCATCCCGAGGTCGGTGGAAAGGTTGTCATTCGACAACCATCCGGTACTAGCAGTTAAGCCGTGCCGGGTTTCGGGATCCGGTCCTGCTTCGTTCCAACCCCGGAGATCGATCTCCACTAGGCCGTAGCCCCCGCGGAATGGCTCGGTCGGCTTAGGGGGAGGGCCAGTAGTGGTAGTGATGACTGGAGAACTGGCTAATTGACCTCGATGGCTGGGAAAGCCATCACTTAAGGGAAAATCCCGGTGGGCGTTCCAATGAGGAGGAGCCTCTCCCTCCTCTCAAATAACCATCCTAGTCGGGACTCGGAACCGCTCAGTTGGGCGCCGGCACGTTTGGGCGCCAGCATGTTTTTAGCTATAACTTTTTTCTTTGTCAACCAAATACAACATTGTTGATATCATTGTAAAGCGTGCTGGGACGTTTCGTAAAATCCGCCACCTTGGGCGTTTCGTAAAATCCGCCATTTTAGCGATTTTTTCGACAAAACATGGTATAACTTTGCTTAAAACCAACCAAATTTTACATTCTTGGTACCATTCGATAGCCAAGCTTCTTCTCTATTAGCCTGCCAAATTTTAAAAAATTTGCTCAACTTTAGAAAAAGTTGTTTGAAAATAAGTACTATTTCTGCCATAACTTAGTTTAAATTTGATAATTTTGTTTGAAATTTTGCAGGCTAATAGAGAAGAAGCTTAGTTTTCGAATGCTACCAAGAATGTAAAATTTGGTTGATTTTAAGCAAAGTTATACCATGTTTTGTCGAAAAAATTGCTAAAATGGCGGATTTTACGAAGCGCCCAAGGTGGCGGATTTTACGAAACGACCTAGCACCATTGGAAAGCTCTAAGTGTCCTCTATTAGCCTGCAAAAATTTTAGGTTCAAAAAAGTTATGGCCAGAAGAATTCAAAAAACCAAATTTTCCAAGTTTTTTGGCCATAAATTTGTTCAAAATTAACAAAAAATTTTGAAATTTTGCAGACTATTAGAGCATCTGAAGAGCTCTCGAATGATACCAAGATTGTTGGATTTGGATGACAAAGAAAAAAAGTTATAGTCGAAAAACATGTGCTGGCGCCCAACCGTGCGCGCCCAAAAATTTTGAAATTTTGCAGACTATTAGAGCATCTGAAGAGTTGGGACTTTTTGCTTGTCAATAAATGATTATCAACCGTGAATATGACCTAGAATACAGTTGCTTAAAATACAAAATAAAAGCAGAAATCCCTTTATTTTTCACAAAATCCCATAAAATTTTTTATTTGTTTATTTGTAACAAAATTTAATTATATTATTTGTCATATTAAATTTCTTTGCCGGTGATCATATATACTTATAATATCGCTATGGCGAGAATTTGAGTTGAACAAAATATATCAAATTTATTGCATTGTGTGATTTTTATTGTTTATCTTTAATGCCTTCTTTATCTTAATTTATTTTCATTAACATTTAAACAGCAGACAGCAGTTTATTGTTTTATTTCAGTTTATTTTTAAATTTTTCATGGATAGAAGAGCAACCAAACACTGTACTTTGCAGGAAACGTGAAGTGAAAGAGTTACGCTCACTTTTTGTTTCATATTTTCTAATATTTTTAACAGATTTTTAATATCATTCATTTAATTAAAAAAAGATGCCTACAATTGCTAAAGGCAAATTCACATAGCTTAATCAGTCAATTTTAAATTTTAATTGAATTTTTTTTGAAATCGAATTTAACCATAGACCAAAACACAAAGTCAAATTCATTTTAATGAATTAATTTAGAGGATAAGAAAACGTTTGTAATAATTTTCTTCGTAATACTTTAACTCATTTTTAATACAATTAGTATTAAATACATTAATTAAATTTTTTATGTAAAATTTTAATCCAATAATAAGCTTTTTATTTTTGATTTAAAAGACAGTTTTTTAAAATTAATTACATTGAAAATTTTGATATTTTAAATATTTATCAAATTAATTTTATTTTAATATTATTATAAAACTGCGAAGGATTTCATTATGCAGATCCTTTTCACATTTTCTTTTATCGTTCTGTGGACTATGTTTCTAACTTTTTCGACTTTTGTAAAAAAGACGCCAGAAAAATAGCTGTTCAAAAAAGGAAAAATATAACTTTTATGAAAATAATTTCTACCAAATTCTAATTTACCATTGTTTTGTCCTGAATTTGAAAAAACATATTTGATATGTAAAAGGAAACAACAGCATTTTTTATAACAAATAAATACATTGTCACGTATTTTGGACAATTCGTTCATCCATTTATCATTATTATTTGATTAATACTTTCAATGTGTAAAATTACAAGTAATTTTGAGTTTAGATGAATTACTTTTCTTTGACAAACTCTCTCCTATCTTACTATATGCTTTAAGGTGTTGTTAAAGCTGACTATTTTATGAATTTGATATTGGCACTCGTCGTGTTCAAATGACTCATTAGAAATATAATTTTTAAAATTTATTTATTTTCAATGTCCGTTTCGTTTAATCAAAAGAATTCTTGAAAGAAGAATTAAAATATTTCTCATGCCTATATGTCCGCATTCATGTACCGATACAAGTATTCATAAATTTATCTATTTTTTAAAATTAATAATATTGGCCAAGAATGGAGAATTTTTTTGCTTAAAACACAATTTGCCGTTTTAAGTTTAATGATTTATAAATAAGGGTGATAAAGATTTAAAATGAATAATGTTTTGACTTTGATTTTTTTTATTGAAATTCTAGTATTATTTTTATAACACGCTTAATAAATCTATGTTTAATGAATTTAATTTTTTAAAATATTTTCATTAAAATTATCATTTTAAGCCGACTCTTAACCCTTTGGTCTTTAAATTTTGAGCAAGAGGAGAAAAATTTTAATTATTTTGATTTGTTTTTTTCAAATTTTACTTTTTAAGTTTGTTTGTCGTATTAATCGCTTTAATGGTATGATTCATGTAGATAGTTGATAATAAAAGAAAAAATAAAGGAAAAATTATTTGTATATTAGCTAAATATCGATAAATTTAGCAGGATCTTTAATTTTAGGAAGCTTAAAATATTTGTGTCAATTTATAGAAAAAAAACAAGTTTTAATTGACTTGAATTAATAAATCAATTTGTAATGAATTTAATTCTTTTTTAATATTAAAGGATTTGCCCTATTAAATTAGTTTACTTTTAATATTATAAAATTGTTTTTAATTTTTATTCAAGTATATTTCTCGAATAAAATCTTGATGTTCGGCATGCCGGCCTCGGTGCCTCAATTATTTAAATTCAAATAGAGATTTGTAATTAACTTTTATAATTTCTCAGAGTTTTTGTCAAGTCCATCAAATTAACTACAATCTTATTTTTTTTATTATTTATAATGACCTCAATTTTTTTTCCTGAAATAAATTCCAGCCCAACCGCCGGAAGTGATCCATGGCTCAAATTGAATAGAAATTTTAATTTTGAAAATAAATTCTAAAAAAGTAATAATTGTTAATTTGGGTATTATTTATTTACGGTTTTAAAATTATAAAATTATTTTTTTATTATTTATGTTTTTTAATTTTAATTAATATATTGTTAATTTTATTATTTTTGTCCGTCAGTTTTATTAAAAAATAAATTATATTTAATTATTATCAGGGCTGCAAAAAATATGCACGAAAAGTGGCCAAAATATACGCATAAATATGCAAATAAAGTCGTGAAATATGCACTAAATATGCACAAAAATCGCAAAATATGCACAAAAAAACTTGAAAATTAGGGGGTGCAAATTAATTTAAAAAAATTTTATTACTCATAAATTTTAACAGTTCTTTTTGTAATTCGATTTTTATGTAAAAGTCCCGATTTTTATACGCAAACACAAAAAAAAAGAATTTTTCTTACAATTTAGAGCATGGAGAAGCCAGGAAAAAGATATGCTTTTGCATATTTTTTGCAGCCCTGATTATTATGTTGAATTTTATCAGTGAAATAAGTTCAAACACCCAATTATTTTTTATTTATTTTTGATATTTTGAAAATTTTGACTGAATATTGTTGTTTTATTATTAGAAGTGTCTTGTAGCTATTTGTTTTGACACATTGAAGGTCTCATTGGAAATATAATTTTTAAAATTTATTTATTGTCATAAAATTAATAATATTGGCCAAGAATGGAGAATTTTTTTTGCTTAAATTCCATTTTTTGACACATTAGTGATTTAAATAGCTTATCAGCCAGCCATATAAAAACAGATCTTGACAGCCCCGTCCTTAGACACTATTCTCGAACTTCATTAATTATTTTAAGGCCATTTCCTTTTCAAATTTCAGACCAAATTTTTTATTGCAAAAACGCGACCAAAAAGTTTTTTTTCTAAAGAGCCATTAAACAATGGCCTAAACAAAGATAATTTTTGCATTTTTTAAATCTTTTTAGATAATTAAATTTATTTTTTAATCTAATTCCAGGTTTTAATTGAATTTTTAAGTAAAAAGATTTTTTCGTTTAAACGAAAGCGTGGTCATACTCAATTTCACCTTTAATATATATATGTAGCAGATTTAAAAATTAATACATTTCAATCATTGTGTTGCTGCGGTTAATAAATTTTTAGATATAAAAAATTTTTTTTGTTTATTTTCATTGTTCTTATATTGAAAGTTTTATGTCAAAAATAATCATATTTTTTCTTGCTCAAGAGTTTTCATGCAAGGCAATGTGTGATTTTCTTGGCGTAGACAAATGTTTTTAAAAATAATTTCATAAATAAATTTTTTTATGTTTTAATATCATTGAAATACTATTTAATACTAAACTTAGAGTTTACTAAACCAACATTCGAAAAGTTGAGTTCCATCGTGAAATGACAAGTTTAATGAGAACTATATAAACTTAATTTATTCACATTTCCATAAAAATTTTAAATTTAAATTTGTTAATTCATTATATTTACGCATAACTAGTGTGGTAGATTATGTTATACAACTCACTCGACATGACATATTCATATTTACAATAGAAGAAATCTAAAGGGTTATTTATCCATATTTTATTATTAAAGTCGGTTTTTTAATCTATATTTACAACTTATAAATTTTCCCTATCTAAGGCTGTTCATTAAATTATAATAGTTTTTGAACATTTATTAAATTACTGGTTTTGGAGCAGCCACAACATTACATAAATTGGTACTTATTCAGGTTTCTTTAAAATTTATTTTTAGATACCATGGGTATTTTGTTGAGAAATTTTGCCAATCTATTTTTTTCGTCTCTTCTTCGACATAAAATTCCATTTTTGCTGAAACATTTTTTGTCAAGTCCATCAACTTAACTACAATCTTATTTTTTTTATTATTTATAATGACCTCAATTTTTTTCCTGAAATAAATTCCAGCCCAACCGCCGGAAGTGATCCATGGCTCAAATTGAATAAAGGAAAAATTTTAATTTTGAAAATAAATTCTAAAAAAGTAATAATTGTTAATTTGGGTATTATTTATTTACGGTTTTAAAATTATAAAATTATTTTTTTATTATTTATGTTTTTTTTGTTTTAATTAATATATTGTTAATTTTAATTTATAATTTGTCCTCAAGTTTTATTTAAAATTAAATTTTATTAAACATTTAATTATTATGATTAATTTTATCAGTGAAATAAGTTCAAACACCCAATTATTTTTTATTTTTTTTTGAATTTTGAAAATTTTGACTGAAAAGTGTCTTGTAGCTATTGTTTTGACGCATTGAAGGTTTGTGGTGATTCGCGTTAACGCCAATCCGGAAGAGAAGACAATAGCATTATGAATTAATATAATTTTCTATGAAATTTTGGTTTTGTTTTATTAGACTCTTATTTTAGCAATTCTTCATTCATTTTGCTTTTTAATTCGTCTATAAATTTTAAGCATTTATAGTTTTTCTCGCTTCCATAGCTAGTTCAGCTTAATCTTCCATAGCATAGTTCATCTTAATAATTGTTTATTTTTACATTCGTACATTGTAAAAGTTAATCGATATTTTATTGTTAAATTATTTGTTTAAAGTGCGAAATTTTCCCGTTGAAAACTTTGAGCTCAAATCTGCCAATTTGCTCGGTGAAGTAAAAGCGGAACCCTTTGACCAGCTCGATTAGCTCCTCCTTTTCCTCTCGCGTTTTCACCCCATAGTTTTCATCGTACACCTCTTGGGCTCCCTGATGTTTCGTCACTGAACCTTTCGTCACTGAACTTTTCGTCACTGAACCTTTCGTCACTGAAGGAATTTTTAGGTTTAAAACATAGATTTTGGCAGTTTTTAGTCCATTTTGTGTTCAATATTTGGCCATTCTGAGCTATTTAGTCCATATTTCGGGGTTTTTTAGTCCATATAATTTATAACCCTAGAAATTCACAATTTGATTTAATTTTTTGTCTACCTTTTAAATTGTTGTTTTTATTAATTTTATTTTAATAAAGAAGATTTTTGAAATTTTAGCAGAAATGCAAATTTTTATTTATTTTTTAAGTTATACAAACTTTAGTTAGTTTAATAATTAAAATTTATGCTGATTTATAGGGCTCGGATTTTTAAAGGCGAAAAAGTCCAAAATAAGGCCGTAAATAAGGGCGAAAAAATCGGGAATTAAGGGCGAAAATAAGGTCGAAAAAGTTCCAAATTTAGGGGTATAATTTTTAAAATTGCTGTTTTTTACATGAAAATAATTTCAAATTATGGCAAACAATTTATTCATGATAGCAATTACAAATAAGATACATTTCAAAATTTTCGGGATCACATCCCTGTCCATAATTCGCTTCCTGTTCACCAGCAATTGCTTTGAATGTAAACAAATTGTTAGAAAGACTGATATTTTAATAATATTTATGTGTTTAAAATACTATGTTAAATTGACAAAAATTTTTTGGGTCGATTCTTAGGGGTGTATTTCTCGTTTTTATTGCATTTTTGTTAATAAATTTTGGACAAAACGACAAAATAAGGGCAAAAACTTATTTTAAGGGCGAAGATCTAAAATAAGGATTTCTAAGGTCGAGTAAGGGCGTTAAAACGAAAGTTTTTCGAACAAAAAATGTGTTTTTCGTGCATTTCTCGTCGAGTTAAAGCCGCAGAAAAAATAAGGAAAAACTTATAAATCCGGGCCCTACTGATGTATATTATGTATTTTTCGTGAGTACAAAGTGGTAATCATCCGTTTCGTGCAGATAGTGTACGTCTGGGGTTGGGTCTTTGCCGTGCACCAGCCTCATGTACCCACCTCGCCACGGTCTGAACTCTTTGAGCAGCTCCAACTCTTTTTGCTTTCTTATGGCCTGTTGCTGTCGTTTAAGCTCTTCCAACTGCTTTTCCTCCGGAGTAAATGCAAAGCAAAATGAATGTTCATTGATGCTCACCAATACTCAACCAACCAAATGTTCGCCATTTCTAATCGGTTAATTGGCGTCACTTTCCAAAGCGACGCCATAGAATACAGAAAGAACAGCGGAGTCAGAGAAAGAGAGAAAACTATTGATGAAAGAAAAGAGAAATAGAGTAAAAGAGAAAAGGTAACAGAAAGAAGATAGACAAAGAGAGAGAGAGAGAGAGAGAGAGAGAGAGAGAAGAATCAACAAAAAAAAGGGAAGAAAGACAAAGAGAGAAAAAAGATAAAATAGAGTAAGAAAGTGAAAAAATTTTGATTTTTTTGCGCTAATTTAAAGCCAAATTATGTATATAAGTGCTATTTTCATTTTAATTGCCTTTTTAGCATTTAAAAATGAAATTTTGGAATCTGGAGCAAACGCTAGTTTGGAACTTTTAAGTCAAATCCAATATATGTAAATATTCTAAATTTGAGTACAGGCGGAATTAGGCAAATCAATTTTCAGATTGTGAACAGCACCATCGAAAAGTGATCACAATTATTCACCATTGCTAACTATTGCATTAGCATGGTTCATTGAAAGAAATGGCATATAATACGTAAAATGAAAGCATATTAAAATTTTTTCGAACATTTTTTGAGATTTGAAACACTTGCGCCAAAAAGCCATTTTTTATTGGGCGCTGAAATGGCCGCGACGAAGTGGGAGTTCCCTAAAATAAACCAATGTTGCGCAAAATTAACATTGAAACTCGTTGTACTGAATTATCAATTGGATGCCCAATTATATGAAAATAGCAAAATATAAGGAGGAGAATGCGAAGAATTTGCCTCTTCGGCCAAAACTCGTTAACTCTGTGCAATTTTCAAAAATTATATATGCGTTGCGCCAGCATTTTCACAGGTTTTTGCCCACAAAAACCATGTTTTTTTTTTGTATATTTCTTTTATAGTGCGGGTGATTAAACTAAATCGTTTTTGTTCATTTCCCAAAAAAAGTTTTTCCTCTATTTTGTTTATTTGTAAAACCTTTTGGTTTGTTACGCTATTTTTCTTATTGTATTTTGAATGAATTTTTTAAATGTATTTAGTTCCATTTTACCATTCATTCTCTTTTGCCCTGTAATTCGCAAGAAAAAATGCTTCTGAGGTGTAGAAATTGCAAAAAACAGTTCATGAAAACAGGTTCAAAATCAGTGAAATGAACAAAATGGGACACGTGTAGCCTTTTAAAACGGTCAAACCCAGACAAATTGGTATCATTCGAAAGCTCTGCTGGCCTATATTTAAAATCCAAGAATAAAGTGAAAAGAATCCATCTAAGAACTGGTGCAACTTAATCCCAGTGAAAATAGATACTTCTCGAAGACAATATTTAATTTCGAAAAAAGGAACACAAAGCAACCCTAGTTTTGGGGAATTGAAATTAGCGATATTCATATTCTCTGGAGAATGGCGATTTCAAATTCATTATTGTATTTCTAGACTCTTTTTTTGTCCTTCTCTTTCTTGTTGCCCTTATTTCATTTCCCGATCACTTTTACTTTTTTCAAGAAATCATTTATTTAAATAATTAGGGATGTTTGTACTTTTAATTTTAAATGATTATCTTATTTGGTATTTTATTATTAAATTATTTGGTCAATTATTAAACTCTTTTGAAAATTTTGTCTGTTAACCAGCAATTCTAATTTTCTTTCTTTTATAAGCGGTCTTTTGATAACATTAATTTTTTCTTAATTTTACCCTCAATCGGACACTTTTGATGAGATGAACGCGCCTGTCAGCCGTTGTTAAATTTTCAAACATTTTGATTTTTAATCTACTTTGGCTTAGGCTATTATATTGATAAAAATTTGCTATAATTTTCACTTGATTAAATTAAAAATTCTTTAAAGATAATTTCTTGATTAAAATAATATTTAAATTCAAAAACATCATTTTTTAAAATTTATTTTTTTAATAAATCATTAATTTTTTAAAGATGTTAATAATTCTTTAATTTTTTCTTTTTGTATTTATAAATTGTTATTTTGCCAATGATTCAAGTTTTTAATAATTTTAGGCAATTCAATTTTGTATTCCTTTACGAATAAGTTTGCTTGATTTATGAAATTAATATTTAATCATTGTCCGCATTTTAATTATTTAATATTACACATTTTCAAAAATTAATTTAATCTTCGTATTTTATAATATTCCAATTTAATGTAATTTTTTTCCTTATTTAAAATATTGTTGGGTTTTATTTTTTTATTTAATTTTAATTTAATATCATGTTTTTAAAATACTTTTAACTAATAAAAAAAAGAATAGAACTAAGTATTTGTTTTCTATAGATTAGTTAAATCCAATTTGTTACGCCTGTTCGTTCATCATGATTATAGTACGAGTCAGTAATTTAAATTTCAATGAAGTTTTTCTTATTTATATCCAAATTAATTTTAATTGAGATTTTCCTCATCTTTTTTAAAAACTATTAAATAATAAACCTTTGTTATAGTTTTCGTTTTATTTTTTATTTGGAGTAAAAAATAATTTTTTTTTCTTCTGAATTTTTAAATATTTTAAGAAAATTTTATTAAACCAATTATAATAGAGTTTTTAAAGCTCTTGGTTTGGCAAAATGGGATGCGTGCTCATTTCTTCTTCATATCGAGAGCATATTCAATATCTTTTTATCAAATTGATGAATATACTATTTCATTATTCTGCATTGATTCTATCCCTAAAATTTTAAACTTTTTATTTAGATACATATGTCACTTCGTTGTTTGTTTTTTTATTTCTTTTTTCGTCTTCTTTTTTTTCTTAAATTATTATAAGATTGCGAAAGTCTAAATATTTAGTATAGATTTTTATTATATATTTGTTTTTTGATATATATATATATTGATTTTACTTTAAATAATTTTCTGTTTAATTAATCAAATTTAGCTTGATATTTATGCCATTTATTTTATATTTTATTCATGTTTAAGTTTATAATTAGTTGTCTTGTTAATTATTCTATCTTTGTTTTCCTTTTTTCATTTTTTTATTGTTTATCTCATCCGTCAAATAGATTAATTTTTCAATTACCAATAAATAAATTTAAAACTCGAGCAATATTGGCATTTTAAAATGACGTTACTCTATTTAAAGTTTATTTATCAATCATTCATAGAAACTTTGGTGCAATTATTTTATAATTAAAATATTAATTTGCGTAAATTAATTATGTTGTTTAAAGAATTTAATAATCGATTTAACTCTGCCTTTTTAAGTTCCATTACTCTATGTAAAATATCAATTAATTGGTTAAAGAAACTTTCATTTTCATTTTATTGATTCTTTTTTTAATAATAACCTAGGTTAATCAAATAATAAATATGCTTTATTTTTAAGTAATCGTCAAGAGATTTACTTTAAATTTTCTACCTTATTGTATTTAAGTTTTGAAAATATTCTTTAAATTTCTTTTTTTATTTATTAAATTCATCGCTATCTGAATCTTCTTGTTCAAAGTTTGGGGCATCACAAAGCACAACTACTCGCGCAAAAAGATAAATTTTGACACTTATATTATATTTTTAAATAAATTAATAAAATGCAATTTGTTTTTTTTCATATTTTTAAACATTTACAATTGCTGCACTTTTTATGATTGTTATTAATTTTGAGTTTTAATGTCCTTCACGCGGAGAAGGCGCCACATCCGCTTTTTATCGCTTTCCTTCCCCTAATTCACGTGCTCGCCTGCTGCCGTCCCTCCCTTCGCCCCCTTTTTGTCCTCCCTTCCCTTCATCATTTCCCGTTTGCCCTATTTTTCCCATCTTTCCATCCATTCATCACTCCTCGTTCGCTTCATTCACTCCTCCCCGTCCTCCTCATTTGTCCGCTCAACGGACATTCGCGGCTGTCGTTCAGCCGCGACATTCCCACGGCTTTGAAAACGTCGCTTCGAACGGAATGCGACCATTTGTCGTTTCAGCTCCATCACCAGCGGCGCCGACGGCGCAATTCTGACCACTCTTTCGGGTGACTACACGCATTTACAATATTTAATATTTATAAGGTAATCGATTAAAGTTTTTGAAATTATTTTTTATGTTTTAAAATATATTTGTTTTCTAGTTAATTATATATTAAAGGAATTTGTCTTGTAAAATTTTCTTGGTTTGGGCATTTTCAGGCATGTTGTGTACATAAAGGGATTATTGATCAATTAATTTTGAGAAAGGAAATATTATTTTATTCATATTATTCTTGTTTCGCTATAATTTACATTTATTGTTATTGCATTTCTCGCTAATGATTTTTAGTTAATATTGCTGATTTCGTCACTGTGCGGGTTTAATTTATGACGCTATGTGTTATGTAGTTATATCTAAGATTTTTATCTTTAAAATTCTGTAAAAACAATATGGATTAGCATTAAAAGTTGACAAAGTCTGCTAATTTAAAAAAATTTAATAGTCAGTTTTTTAATTATTTCCTAAATGTTAAATTGATATTTCAGAATAAATTATTTGTTTTGCAATTTATTTCTTATAATTAGGGCTGTCAAAAATGGCGACCCGAATTTTGGGGTTTTGCAACTTGGGGACCCGAGGACCCGACAATTGGAGACACGACGTTTACCCGATACTTAGGGAACCTTACATTTGGGGACACGACATTTATGGAACCCGATATTTGGGGATTTTAATAAAACAAAATAAAAGTCCCAACTTTGTTCGCAAATACACAAAAGATCTTTTTCTTACTATTTAGAGCATGGAGAAGCCAGGAAAAAAATATGTATTTACACATAAAATGACACCGCTACTTATAATTTTGGAAGAAGATGTTGAATTTTGAATAACTTTATTTTTAAATGTAAAGATTACGGTGATTTTTAATTATGCGTTGAAATCATTGTTTCTCACTTTTTGATTTATGAATCTTAATATCAAAATTATTTTCTGAAATTGAGTGAAGAAATAATAAAGAAAATTAAATAAAAATAAGCCATCTTCAGGTACTCATCCTCCAGGATTCCAAACGATTGGTCCGACAAGCGAATCGGTTTTCCGTTGCATGCTGTTTCCATTTTCGCCTCTTTGCTAAACGTTAGCTGTTGGCTACAATGAAAGACATGTTCGCTTTTTCAAAAAGGAAACAAAAAAAAATGCAATTACAGGGAAATATTTTTCATGTTAATATAAAAATTCATAAATATAAAAACAATAAGCAAATAAAATTAATGTAACGAATTTTGGAGTTTCTGTTTATAATTATAAATATTTTCTATTCTTCATTCATTTAATGCCAAAAATCAAAACTGAGCTTATATTATCACTTCAATGAGAACGTGTCATTTTTAATCGTTTAGTATAATAGATAGTTTATTCAAAATAAAAAAAAATTTGAAATTAATTTTTTAAAAGTGAAAATTAGATAAAGGATAGAATTATTCACTTAATAACAATATGCAAAATTTTTAGGAAGCGTTAAAAAAATTTTAAAATTAATTTTATCGCAAAGGATTTATAGTATTTTGCAAGAAATATCCTTGATATAATATTTAGTATAAATAGTAGATAAATGATAAATATATCCAGAATATAGTAAAATTTTATCATGCAATGTTGTCCTAATCATGAAAACAAAATATTTTGGTAATTGCATTGGCTTTCAAACAATCATTCTGTTTTTTTATTAATTAGAGATAAATGGGATATAAACCTTAATTAACACAACTTTCAATGAAAGAAAAACTCAAATTACTAAAAATCAATTTATCTCTCTCTATTCATACGAGCATAACTGATAAATGGATGTATACATTTTGTTAATCACTTAAGATTTAATAATTGGTACAATTTTAAAGAATCAGGAAGTAATAAAGGAAAAATTCAAAAAGCACTTTATTGATAAAAACAATTGATATGTATATGTTAGAAGATTGCTTATTAGAGTTGATTAAAAAAATGCAATAATATTAATCAATAGAAAAAGATATTAATTTTAAATAAAATGCAAATATATTTATTTAATCCATGGCTAGCGAATTTATGAGAAATTCAATCTAAAAATAATTAAAATTTAATAAATAATTATCAAGTTTTTAATATGAAATTTTAAAATAATTTTCACATTATTTTAAAAATTAAATTACAAAATAAAAGGTAAAACTATATACATTTTGACAATGCCTAAGTAATGAATATTTATAGGTATATAATATTTAATTACTAAACAAAGAATTAATTTATGAAAAACTATAAAAAAAATTCGAATAATAAGCTGACATAAATGTTGAAATTATATAATATTTATTAATTTAGCTGCGGATTGGAACTATCCCCGAATAGAAATAATTGCTCCTCAACCGCAAGTTCTTTTTTTCAGTTGCAAAACAATGCATTTGTTTTTATATAATTTTGAATCGTAAACATAATAATAAAAGCAATATTATATATAAAATTATCATCAAATTTAAAAATAATTCAATTATTATAAATGAAATAATTTCTGATATATTGGATATTTAAAAAATATATATGAATTAAATCTAAGATAAGAATATTATAAATCAACAGAAGAAGAAAATTTATTTATAATCAAATTTCAATCAAGTCAACAAGCTAAAATTGGCAGAATTATGCATGAGTTAATTAAAGAGCTAATTAAAATCAATCATTAAAATAAAAAAACTAATCAAATTAATTTCTTTTTAATTAAGAAACAATAAATAAACTTTCTCCAGCATTTCAACGAACAAATTATGAAACAAATATCATAAAAACTAAACAAAAAAAAGGAATTTTGAAAAATTCACCCACTATAAATTGACCCGAAAATTTTCAAAAATAATCCCTTAAATGTAAAATTTACTCAAAAATTCATCTTCAAATTATTTACATTTATTTATAAAATTTTTGATTTTAAAACTTTTATCTCATTTTTTTTTACTTTTTTTTAATAAATTTTATCATTTTACACCCCAAACTATTTTTCATTTTTTTGAGCCTATGTTCGAGGTTTTTAGGATCTAAAGACTACCTATTTGCAGTTTTTGAGCCTAAAAATCTTAGCCCTAGTAATTAATTATAAATATTTAGCTATAATTTGAAAAAATCAAAAGAAAAATTGACAATCCGGCATGAGAAGATAGTTTTTTTATTTCAACTCTTATTTTAAATTATTAATTAAGAAGCATTGAATAATTAATCTAATGAGTTACGAGAATAAAATTAATTCTAAAAAATATAAATTTTGATCTGAATAAATAAAATTATAAAAATAGGTATTGGCGTTTTTTTATTTTAATACAAAAAATAAGGATAAAAGAAAAGAAACAAAACTAAATATAAAAAAATTTTGGCAAAGAAAAAAAGCAATGGGAAAATTGAATTCACACAGAGTGCAGGGCACGATTGAGGAAAGTTTTAGACAAGCGTCTTTATTTTAGAAACACATTAATTAACATAAATAAATCGACTAATCTTAAATGAATTGACTAATAATTCATCCTGAAAATAATTAACAAGAAAATAAACTATTTTTTGGCGGAGGAGTTTTTTAAAAAAGGCTGAGTATCTAAATTAATAAAATATTTTGACAAAAATAACTTATAAGTTTTTAATTAAACAAAAAATATTTTATATTATAGTTATTCATTCCTTCCAAAAAACTATAAAATTATAACCTACACGCAAATGCGTTCGAGAAAAATTCTTAAAACAAACATTTCAAAAAGCTTGGCACGGATGAGACTCAACCCAGTTGGTGCCTTCGTCAGATTCAGTCATTTAATTTATTTAATAAAATTTTTTACTAAAAATATATTATTTAAAAATTAAATAAAAAAATTTCATATCGCAAGGAATGCATGAAAGTAAAGAAAATTATTTTTGTTTGATAAATCAAAAAAATAATTAAATAGATTAATAAATTTCATGTAAAGAAAAACAAAAAAATGATTTTTTATTGAGTAATAAATATTATGAAATACTAATGAACTAAATTACATTATTATAACATAAAAGATGCTTATTTCTTGGGTAAACCCTACGAAATCAAAAAAGACCAATAAAATTTAATGAATTAAAATTGCTCTAAATTGTTTTACTCAAGCAAATAACAAATTCAATAAAATTTTTATTGCTTTTTCCGTAATTTATAATGCTTCTAATTTTTGTCACATGTGTTCTCTAGTGATGCTCGAGAGTCTCGGTCTCGAGTCTCGACTCGAGAAAAGTCTCGGTTTTTTTGGTCTCGGTCTCGAGTCTCGGTCTCGGGTTTTCAGTCTCGGTCTCGGTCTTTGAGACTTTCGAGACTCGAGACCGAGACTTTTTTACACCCCTAATGATCGGCTTTTTGTAAGTTAGAAATAAATATACTTTTGGTATATTTTTGCTTCATTACCTTAATAGTGTGCGTGGCTCAGTGGGTTGTGTTCTTGGTCATGTCTTCATTTTAGCGTTGGATCAGTACCCCTCCAAGTATTATTTTTTCTTCTCATTTTTCAAAATTAATGTTTTTTTCGATGGGAGTTCAAACACAATTTTAACAATTAAAATCGTAAAAATGTCATTTTTGGACTAAATCTATTAACAAAGTGCACTAAAAATTTCAAAATTTTCTCCGGCGGCGCCTAACGGCACCGCCGGCACCCAAAACTCTTACTTTTATTTTTAAAAAGTAGCTCAAAGACGCAAAATTTGGTCATTTTTTGGACAAAATCCGTTAACAAATTGCAGTAAAATTTTAAAAAATTTTCCCGGCGGCGCCTATCGACACCGCCGGACCCTGTTCCCGAAACATTTTTTTGAAAAAGAGCACCACAAAAAATGGTGTAAAAAAGTCAATCATATGAAAAGGAAAAATGTATGGTAGCTTAAATAAGGAAAAAACAAAAATTTTTGAGAAAAAAACTCAAAAGATTGATTTTTTTCGATTTTTAAGTGTGTAAGAAAAAATTTTTGAAAAAAGTCTCGGGTCTCGGGTTTTTTTGGTCTCGGTCTCGGGGTTTTGGGTCTCGGTCTCGAGTCTCGGGGTCGAGTTTCGGTCTCGGGGTCGAGTCTCGGTCTCGGTCTCGAGTCTCGAGTCTCGGGAAATTTTTGGTCTCGAGCATCACTAGTGTTCTCATGAGTTAGTTGGAATGAAGAGTCAACTGCTGCTAGTGCCTCTGGTATAAATAAAAAATATGGCAAAAAATAGGTCGGTCTCCGGATCAGTGTGATTGATGAGATTTGGCATTTGACTCTTGCTTAAAAAAATAAAAAAGATAAATCTGGCACCAATTGTTCATGAGGGATATTTGATCACGTAAATAATGATCAAAGTAAGTGAGAGAGAGAGAAGAGAGCAAGAGAGAAGAGAGAAAGAGGAGGGAGGGAGTTAAGAGAGAAGAAAGAGAAAGAGAGTGAGGAGAGAGAGATAAAGAGAGAGACAACAAGAGAGAGAGAGAGAAAGAGAGAGAGAGAGAGAGAAAATTAAACTGATCAAAAACGAACAATTCGCGGCGGTTGTGAAAAAAAAGATCGCCATTTGCTCCTCTAATTGTTCATAGAAAATTTTCTCAGAGAGAGAGAGGAGATGAAGGAACAATCACATTTCGGAAAAACTGATCAGAAAAATTCGCTTTGGGGTGGGGCGCTGCACAAAAAAGTGATCGGATGTATCAACTTTCGTTGTCCCATTTCTCCATCACCAACTGTTTGCCCTCCTCCCCCCTATGATGTCGTGAAATTGAAAGCATTTTGGCCAAATGTTGGATAAAAGCGGATCAAACTCATTCGGGCGGGAGAATCTGACTTTAAGGCCAAGCAAAAATATGTGACCAAAAGCCCATTGAAAAACTAAAGCATTTTTTTTTGGAGAGAACAAAGTTTGCTTTTGAATATGCGTCAGGAACAAAAAACGCAGATGTTGTTCCTGTCTGCCATCATCAGTTGGTTGTTTGTATAATTAAATCTCTAATTAATTCTTAGGGACCCATTATTTAAATGTTTCCGAAATTTTTTAATGCGAAAAATATTATAAAAATTTTTAAAATCGTTTATAAAAAATTTCTTTCAATGTAAAAATGATTAACTCAATAAAAACAATCTTCAAATTATTTTATTTAATGCTTAGTTAATCTGATCAGGCATCAAAATGCGGGTAATTTTCATGAAAGTGAATGAAAAAGCTGACTGGCTGATCAGATCAGCTGCTGCCATATGGCCAATGATGTGTGGTGGTGGTATTCAACACAACACATGTGTGTTGGTGGTGTGCCACCAGATGATTGCACAAAATGAATAAACAAAAGACGGTTTGGGATGGATGATCGATCACGGTCGGATGATCAGGAAAACCTAAGTTGGATCATCCGCCGGATTTCGTCGTCAATTCAGCTACGCCTCACTCAGAAATCGGACTCCGATTGGGACCACATGTGTATGGCCATGGCCATATGGCCACGGATGAATGAGTGTTTCTATTTCCGATTGTTGGCATTCTTTGGAGGGATCAACCAAAATGGATTTAAAAGAGAATAAAAACATTTTTTAGAAATTTATATAACAATTAGAAAAGATAAATGATTGATATGCCCACACGAATTTTTTATTTTTTTTTATTTAAAGAATTCATGGGAGTTAAAATAATGTTTTTAAATGTGAAACTATAAAAAATTAAACATATTTTATTCAATTGATGGATTAATTATAAATTATTTTTCGCTTTTTGGCAAGCCAAATGAATAAGTGATTAAGAAAGGCATTATTGTCATTTAATTGGTGAAATCTTTGAACATTTAAAGAAAAGTTTTTATTAACATGTTAATAAATTATCCGTTTTACAACAATTTTATTTTTTCGTTCTTTTTTCTGCTTTGGTATTCGCGTTACAAAACTTTTTGTATGTTCACATTTTGGCAATTAAAAAAAAATTAAACTGTGTTCATATATTTTGTAGACTTTAATTTGAATGAGGTTGTTCATCATAATTATTTTATAAAAAATAAATAAAAATTCAAAAAAAATTAAAGCTAAGATAAAGGTACAATCACAAATCTGTGGAAAATACACACATTTAATTAAAGTTCTTTTTCAAAATAAATATTTTTGTTAAAATAAAATAATAAATATAATATACATTTATTTATTAAAAAAATTCTATATAACATTAAATAAGCAACTAATTCATCTTGTGGCCCAATTGTCAATTGCCAATAATAATCAAATTAGATATTCATTTACATACTTTTCTAGAAAAAGCTTTTTTTTTGTTTATTGTTTATTATTGTTTATTGTCAATAAAGAAAAAGAGTCCACAAAATGGAAAAATCGGCTTACATTGAGGACAAAAAGTTTTCTTTTTAAATTGATTTAATGAGTTTATTTCAATAAGGTTTTTATCGAGTTGGTTCCAAATTTTAGTTACCCGCCCTGCAAAAGGTATAAATTTTTTGCCTAGTTTATATTTCGAATTAAGTCTATAAAAGGGAATGTTCAAGCGTTCAGAAGGTTTGAATATTTTTCAAAGGGATTCAGATCTGTTCGGCCATAAATTATTTTATGAGCCATGTATGGATTCCAAACCTCAGGAGCATATTCCAATAACGGTCTAACATAAGTTTTGTACAAAATAATCCAAATCCTAGAAGACTTTGACTTAATAATCCGAAACAAAGAACGCATACGCAAATATGCATTCCTTGTTATTTGTGTGATATGAGTAGTATAGAGCGTCAAAAGCGCACGGTTTCGCACGGGTGTTTACCGCACAAACCCGTGCCTATGGGAGGGGCGCAGCCCTTTGATGTTGCCGCCCGGGGACATTTTCCCGCACAATCCCAAGCCTATAGGAGGGGTGCGTGCCAACCGAACCCTATGTGAGGGGTTGTTTCTTTGAAGTCTGCCGCCTTGTAGATTTTATTTCCTCAAATCCGCACTGGCGATTTTTTTTTTCACTCCCCCTCTCCGCGCCGCGCAGCGCCGCGGAAGGTCATCAATCATCCACCTGTCACCAAAGTGACAGGTGAAGGAAATTCTTTTGCCAATTAATTCCTTTTTGATCCCAAACCTTTTGGGGTATTTTCTCAAATCCTGAATTTTTTTATGATGGGTTCTCTAATCCTGAAATTAAAAATTAATTTTTCGAAAATGTGCCAAAACAGTGCGGGTTTTTTTTTTGCATTTCCTCCCCTCCCTCCCCGCGCCACGATGCCGCCGCCGCGCGAAGTAATCGATAACAAAATAAAAACCCAACAGAACTATAAATTTCGGGACCGTCTCAATAAATAAAAATTTTTATCGTCTCATTAAATTCTTTTGAGCCATTTTCAAATAGGGGAGAATATGATGATACATTTCCTCAATTTCAGAATTGTTTTTAGTTCCCGTAATTACGACTTTACCGGTCCAGAAAATTAACGCTGTCATGCTTTTACCCCGCTTGAAATTTAAACCGCAAAATATTTCCGGTTCATAAAATGCACGACGATTTTTTCGAAACTCGTTCAGTTCAATTTCACGTCCGAATTTAAAGGTCGAAACAATATTTTCAACCGTGTGTCCGGTGTAAGAAGCCCCCGGACACCCCGAGCCCTTAATTATTTCTATAAAATTTTTAATAGCATTTTCACAGTCTATCAGACTTTTCGTCCCCAGACATATCATTTTCCCGGATTCCCATAATAATGCCGTGGCTTTGATGGGGCTTGCACATTTGATAACCGCGGCATTGAATTTTCTAGGGTTATACTTAAATTCACACTCGGTGATCGTCAGAGAGTTTAGTTTAATTCCGGTACCGAGATTAGCGAGAGCAATTATATTTACGATTATCGGTTTTTGCATTTTTGATACAATGTACCAATCAAATGGTCCTTTCACTCCTTTTATATACCCCTTCTATAAATAGCAACCAAAAATAAAATTAAATTGAAAAAATGAACTGTCCACATAAAATTAAGTGTTGTCATTACTGCCCCTGTCATTACGAGATGTGTAACAGATGTAAAAAACACAGTCTTTTGCATTTCGGTACATCATTTTTTGATAATTTCTGGCTATGCCCCAAATGCGCGAAACATGTTCCCTATGAAAATATAAATAGGTCAAATAAATAAGATGCATTAAAAATGTTTCGCGGTCCGTTCACTCTAATTCTCTCGGGGGCTACTGGGAGTGGTAAGACCCGTTGGCTATTACGGTTTTTAAAGCATCATAAGAATCTAATTGAACCATCGCCTGAAAAAATTCTTTATTGTTATGGTGAGATGAATGATAGTATTTTAGGATTAATCGGGGAGGGCGTTGAGACTTTTAACGGGATTCCGGACATGAATAAGATTAAAGAACAGGAAAAACCCCTTTTACTGATACTTGACGATTTAATGCTTAATATGCAGAATACTTTCCTCGATCTACTCTTTACCAGGGGCTCCCATAATTGGAATGTAAGCGTAATTTTTGTAACCCAGAGTCTCTATGGTCGGGACATCAAAACGGCAAGAGCGAACGCCCATTATCTGGTTTTAATGCGTAACCCTTCAGGACAATTACAAGTGAGGACACTGGGGTCACAACTGTTCCCAAAAAGACTGAATTATTTCATGGATGCATATCATGATGCGACCAATAATCAATTTAGTTATCTCATGATTAACATGCACCCAAATTCTGAGGAGGAATTCAGATTATGTAGCAAAATTTTTCCAGATGAGACTCTGGAAATTTATTTACCAATTGAATAGTATATAAGAATATGAATTTAAATTAAATTAAAAATGTATAAATTTAGCTCCGAAGTGAAGGAGAATACAGCATTCCTAAAGAAGCTTGCCTCCACCAGATCAGAACAAAAGAAGAACGAATTAATCGAAAACGCTACAGCTGACCAAATTTTGGCAATCGTTGAAATTTGTGCAAATATATTGAGTTTTAGTTTTAAACTAACGAACAAACAAAAAAGAAGGTTGGCACAATACGCCGATTTTTATAGAGAAATTGCCAAATCTCGTTCAGAGAAAACGGCAAGAAAAAGGATACAACAGGGGAGTGGTATAGCCCTGGGAGCTGTCTTGATACCTGTCCTGAGTGTTTTAGCCCAACATTTATTAGAAAAAATAACATCATGAAATTTGCAAAGAAAATGTTAATGATTCCCGAGGCGGAATATTTGGCTCTACGGAGTGCGATGAATAGTGGTGATTATCTCCAAAATGAAAAAGCGAGTTTAGACGCAAAAATTTCTCAGAATTTACAAGACCCCGACATAAGCGAGGACCTCAAGGCGAAGAGACATGATTGGCTCTATAAAGAAAGACGTACGGTAAAGGGGATACTTGAAAATAGACCACAGAAGGTAGTGATTGAGAATCATGTACCAGGTCCAAATGTTGCACCATATCTGGGCCTCAATAACCAATCCAAACCACAGGAGATCGAAGAACCACGGAAAATAATTATTCCTAGGAAAAGACTTAAAGAGCAAACTCCTGATCCTGAATCAGATAATGATACACTTGAGGAGTTAACTCCGGAGCCCCAAACAACATCCACACTCAAAACACCCATTCCGATCAAAACTATTATACACCCGACCCTTTTAAACGGTCTTTTTAGGTACGTGAAGGAAAACAAAGATTTATTTAAAATTACGGCGGCCGGAAAGGTACAGTCGAACATGAATTTGCCGATTGAAAACAGTAATTATAGAGATGTTTTGTTGTATCTCGCAGGGAAGAAAGATGAAACGCCGCGCGGTGCAAAATTTCTCAAAGATCGGTTACTGAAGGATCCAACAGTAAAAGACATGGTTGATAAATCAAAGGTCATGTGGGGACGTGGAAGGAAAAAGGCAATAAAATCTATAAAAACACCCGGCATAGTGCGAGAGAAGAAACCCTTCAAACCACTAATATGGGCAAGACTGTAGAGAAAATTTTATCGAAAATTTATTATAATTTAAAATCTCCGGCAAGTTTCGCTGGGATTCAAAAAATTTTAATTGAGGCGAAAAAGATTGACCCGAAAATTACGACCGATGACGTAAATAAATTCCTAGAAAAACAGAGAACATACACGATTCACAAGCCCATAAGGAAAAGATTCCCGAGACTGAAGACAATACCGAGTGGCTTCCACACCGATTGGCAGTGTGATTTATGCATTTTTGATCAGCTGAAAAAGCATAACGACGGTTATAAATATTTATTGGTCTGCATCGACGTGCTGAGTCGAATGATCTTCAGTGCACCGGCCCAAAATAATAACAAACATTAACAACAGTGTGAATAGAACATTGGGATTGGGGGGCACAAAAGTGGGGTGAGTCGCGGGAGGGGGGCACATCACCGGAGAAAGGCGGGAGGGGAAGGGTCCGGGCGAATTTGCTCTCCCGCAAATTCGCAATTTTCCATCAAATGATCGCCGATTTTCATCGGCTGTCCGCCTTGGTGATGTGTTGTTTCGCCGTCGCACCGCGATGGTCCGATCGGCGTTTTTGCACTGCCTCGGGCGTCCTTCACGCGGAGAAGGCGCCACATCCGCTTTTTATCGCTTTCCTTCCCCTATTCACGTGCTCGCCTGCGATGATTTTTACATTGTACTACCTTCGAACACACCGGGGCAGGAGAACACTACGTCAAAATTCACAGTACGCCTCCCCGAGACTTTGGAATTGGGCACAAATTGGTCAGTAGCTCTCCTCCCCGTCCTCCTCATTTGTCCGCTCAACGGACATTCGCGGCTGTCGTTCAGCCGCGACATAGCGCACCGTAAAATCATCCTTTAATTTACATTAATAATATAAAAAATCTATTTATCAACACAAAGCAATTAAAAACCTCAATACTAACTTAAAGAAAACTAATAAATAACTAGCGAAAGGACTTAAGCCAAATTAATTAACTATTAAAACTTAAATGAATAAAATTAAAATACTATAAACTATTGTATTGGTGCACCTATATAATATAGCTTTAAAAGATTTGGCCAACATCGAACCAACGCGAGCTGTTAACCGTACAAAATTTCTGAAAATTTTTTTGAAAAAAATTCAAATATATAAAAAAAATTTCGTATAGAAATTCATATTTAAGAGTTCTTATTTACTATTTACTAAAAAAATTGAACTTAAAAGCAAAAAATAGCATTCTTGCATTAGAATCTTTCTCATGTAAAATCTATACACAATTGGGGTTTTCAAAAATTTTAAGGATTTTAGGACCATTTTCCATTTTTAGGGGGGTCTATTGGTGCGGAGTCGTTATTAAAAAGTGGAAATTCTTCGAAGAATTTGCACTTGAATTATTAATTGTGAATTTTATAAATATTATACCATACCATACATTCAATAGTTGATTAAATACATAGTATTCGCTCTATAATAATATATATATTGAGATTTTTTCCTAAATCTGCATAAATCACCAACAAATTTTATCAAAAAGCAGCAAATCAGCATCTCAAAAAATTATCAAGGCTGATAAATCAGCAAAAAAATTGTGAGTCCTGAACTTATATTTCTAATAAAAAAACTAACATAATTTTATAATTCTGCTGAAGTGATAATTATATCAAAATAAAAAAAAATACTTGAAGGCTAAAATAATTAGGTAATTATTGTTGAAAATTTCAACAAATAAGGGGCATTTAAATAAATGTTATATAATATATCATAATAAATTAATAGCTATTAAACAACAATCAAAAAATATTAATTATCAAATTTCACTTATTTTATGAATAAGCGAACTGGAAAAGGTTTAAACAGGTCATGAAATGAAAAAAAACTGACGTGTTAATTAAGTAAATTATATGAAAAAGAATAACAAAAATTTATATGGCTAAAATATTCATAACTGAAATAATTGCTAATACAAAAATATAATTCTTTTGCTAATCATTCAACATCAAATGACCGGAATTCAGAAACAATGTTTTGTTTAAAAATAATAATGATAAAGCCTCGATTAACAATCTGCATGTAACGAAAAAAATTGAATTAAATTAAAATTATAATAAACAATAAAAAAAAATTTTCCAAAATAAATAAATAAATTTTCAACAGAAATCTTTGCTTCAATAAAAGACTTTAAATAAATATTTTAAAAATTTATTATTCAGAAAATGTTGTATACTAATGTGATTCCAATCCTAATATAAAAATTAATATTAAGCATAATAAAAAATAAAATTTTAATAAAGCATAGTAATATATATAATTGATTGCATTTTCTTTTATGCTCTTCAATTTGAAATCGTCAAATATTTTTGTTTGCATTCAACCTACAATTTATGTTTGTGTAAAAATACACCTAGACAATAGTAAAAAAAAAAAAGCAGAAAGAAAGAACCGGAAAAATAATTTAATATAAAACAATTTAAAAACATTTCTGCAAATGATCATCATCTCTCAGGCGTTGTTAGAGATCCCTCGCCATGAGAGCATAAAAATAAAACATAGGTGTTTCTTAAGTCAATTAAAATTATTTTCTCTAGATATAAAAAACTGGTTATAAAAACTGGAAAAATCATAAATAAATTAAAATAATATGCCTATAATTAATCCTCAGAAAACTCTTAGTTGCTTTAATTAGAGCCCGTGCCAAACGGCTGCTGTTTTATAATTGTAAAAATATTTCTAATTTTTGTCGTTCATCTTCAAGATTGATTAATAAAATTCGTTGTATTATAAGCTCAATTTTATTGTTACAATGTTGGTTTATTTTTTTTTAATCACATCTTGATGAAAAGGTTTTATCAAATAATTTTTTTGTTTATTTTTTTATAAAAATATTATAGTATATTATCATAAGAATTTATAAACTTTCGTCAAATTATTGACAGAATTCAGATTTATTGATGATCTTTAAAATATTAACCAAATTAAATTGTTTAACGTATTCTTTTATAAACACCGATGATTTTCTAATTATGGCACCGCCATATGTTTCAGGAAATGCAGTCATAGCGAACCCGCACACATATCGTATTAACATACATGATATTAGAATTTATGTAAAAACAGTCGACATTACCCAGTCATTAAATAACGTAATAAGCAATCAGCTACAAACCACCCCGGCCAAATACCCGGTTAGAAAAATTGAGATCAGGAGTCTTTTCATCCCACGAGGCACTTCTGATCTCTCACACAATGTTTTTACCAGCATTGTTCCGAGACGTTTAATTGTCGGGTTTGTTTCAACCGGTGCGTATACCGGAAATCCAAAAGAATCACCCTTCGTCTTTGAACATGCCAAAATACGCTCTATCAGTGTCGAAGCGAATGGAAACATTTTCCCCGGGTCACCCTATTCTCTTAATTTTGATAGAAACAAATACATTCGAGCATTTGTTGACTAGCATTGGTTTGAGTAGTATATGACCCCGAAACGGCGCGGGTAGCGGAATGACCCCTCCAAAATCCCGCGCCTATTGAAGGGGTGTTTTCCTTTGAAGATGCCGCCCGCCCACAATCCCGAGCCCATTGAAGGGGTGTTTTCTTTTGAAGATGCCGCCCATCCAAAATCCCGAGCCTATTGAAGGTGTGTTTTCCTTTGAAGATGCCGCCCGCCACAATCCCGAGCCCATTGAAGGGGTGTTTTCTTTTGAAGATGCCGCCCATCCAAAATCCCGAGCCTATTGAAGGTGTGTTTTCCTTTGAAGATGCCGCCCGCCCACAATCCCGAGCCCATTGAAGGGGTGTTTTCTTTTGAAGATGCCGCCCATCCAAAATCCCGAGCCTATTGAAGGTGGTTTTCCTTTGAAGATGCCGCCCATCCAAAATCCGAGCCTATTGAAGGTGTGTTTTCCTTTGAAGATGCCGCCCGCCCACAATCCCGAGCCCATTGAAGGGGTGTTTTCTTTTGAAGATGCCGCCCATCCAAAATCCCGAGCCTATTGAAGGTGTGTTTTCCTTTGAAGATGCCGCCCATCCAAAATCCTGAGCCTATTGAAAGGGTTTTTCCTTTGAAGATGCCGCCACAAATTTAATCCAGGAATTTAAAATTTTGACAAATCCAAAACATTGTAGGAGTGTTACCTTGAAGATGCCGCTTGTAAAAATAAAATCACTTTTAATTTGCCGCATAACCCTTAATGTCGCGGCTATTCTATCATTAAATTCAAATTTGACCAATATTGATTTGCATTTTGTCTCCCACCCCCCCCCCCCCTCCCTCGCTCCATCCTCCGTCCGTTTCGTCGGCTCGCCGCGCGAAAGTCATTAATCATCAATTGTCAGCTTAAATGATGCAAAATTGCTCAAATTAAAATTTGATTTGTTAATAATAAAATAAATTTTGTGAATCTTTACAAACTTTAAGAACAATTTAAAATACGCAATTATTATGACAAATTTAAATATTTTAAGCGTATTTTTACGTCTCTACCCGTCCCTCCCATCCCTCCCTCCCGCCGCCCGTTCCGTCACCCCGCGCGAAGGTCATTAATCGTTACATGTTAATGACGCAAAATTGCTCAATTTTAAATATAATTAAAATCTATTTAAAAAAGACAAATAGAAGGAAACTTGTGAAAAATTTATAAATTTAAAAACAATTTTAAATATGCAATTAATATAGGAAATTTAAATATTTATAAACATATTTACCCCCCCCCCCAACCCTCCCCCGCGTGAAGGTCAAATGTTTGTGAGTGAAAACTACCGAATTTTTAGTAGTGCATTTGGAATGTAATTTAAGTACATGTTATAAGGTCATAATAAAAGCATTTTACCTAGCAATTTTGTAATTCTTTTTTTTTGACGATTGCGAAATATTTTTTTTTGCATGCTTCACTTCTTTTTCCCCTTTCAAATAAATGGTCAAAGCTGTCAAAAAAAATGATTGATGACTCAAGAAATAAGGCATTAAATTATGCATAAAAAAAATTTCGCCAAACGATTTTTTTTTGCACCGTTTTGAATAAAACTGTCAATAAAAAATGATTGATTGGTTCCTTATTTCGCAATTTGCACCCTTTATTTCGTAATGTGCACGTGACTTTTAGTTTTTGGACCAACTATTTCACAATATGCGCATATTTGGGTCACCTGTCACAAAAAAAATGATTGATGACTTTCGAAATAAGGAATCTCCAGACGATTTTTCACAGTTTTGAATAAAAATGTGACAGCTGTCTACTAAAATGATTGATGACTCTCTAAATTAAGGCAGACCCAGACAGTCACGTGACTGGACCCCTCCCCTTTCCCCCAATTCGTACACCCGGCCCAAATCGCAAATCATTCAACTAAATAGTTGGATTTCATTAAACTCTCTTGCGCTCTAATTTATTTCACTCAGCTCTATTGTTCTACATTTTATTTCAAATCTGCTATTATTTTTCTGCCGTCTATTTTCTTTAAATCTCTCTGCTCTTTTCTATTACTCTTCTTCAATTTCGCGTTTTGGTTTTTAAAAATGTCTTTTAAACGCGTGAACTCTGTCCAACCCGCCGTGCCAATGGCCAAAAAATGGGACTTTCGCTCAATCGGGTAAGTTTAATATCAAATAACGTATAAATAGCTAATCTTTTTAAGAAACAATTTCCCGATGGAGCCCTTTAAACTGATTGACCACCAAACTTCAAAATGCGAAAAATTTGGTTTTACGAAAAACATAACGGAATTTGTAATCAACCCGGACGTGGAGCGCCTCGATGAAACGCTGCGAGCGGCAATCGATGAGATGATAAAGAATGCCATATCGAAGACGGAGGAGACAATGGGGCGGAAAGTGAAAATGTTTGGCGTGGCATTGACTGGGGCTGGACTTGGGCATCCCATTTGGCTGCCGTACCGACCCTTCCCTCAAAACAATGCGGATGTTTTGATGGAAGAAATCAATAAATTGGGGCAAAGCGGAGGAGAAGAAGGGGAGGAGGACAAAAGGACGCTGCTTTTGTCGGAGTCAATAAAGATGAAGGTCACCTGTGTTGCGCTGCCAGGTGGAGAGGGACCGCGAAATCTGCATAAATTCGATTTTGGTTTCAAGGAGCAGCAGCGGATTAAGTAGGTTTTAGTGATCTTCGATAAAATTAAATGAATAAAAAAAAATAATAAAAAAATTAAGGATAGAGAACAATGACAAACTTTGCTTGTTCTACGCGCTGGCGGCGGCTAAAAATTATTTGGAAATGCAGAAGGATAATTTTCGCCGTTTTATGAACAACATTTCGAGGTCGAGGGAAGCAGCGTTTGAACTTTTGCGAAATTCTGGAGTACAGAGGAATGAAAATGGATATGGAGTCGAACATTTGGGGATGGTTCAGACGCACTGGGTTGGTTTTGGAGAAATGATCGGCAAAACAACATTAATTTTAGGATGAACTGAATCCGGGAAGATACAGAATTGTGGCGTTTGAAAAGTCCGCAGATCCGAGGAAGTCGATTAGTGTGCTGTGGAAGGGACCGATGGCCCGTGAAAAGGTGGTGCTGATATTTATGGAGGGAAATCATTGGGACGGATTGAAGAATTATGTGAGCTTCTTCAACCGGGGGAGGAAGTTCTGCATTGATTGTGAGTGTTTCTTCGACAAGGATATCAAACATACGTATGAGTGTCGGGTGCGGTGTTATTACTGCAACAAAGTAGGGGGAGTGCCATGTGCGAAGGAGGATGGGGTGAAGATTGAGTGTCCCCATTGCCACCGCTTTTTCTACAACCGGCAATGCTACGATTACCATCAGGGACACCAAACTTGCAAGCTGTGGAGGCGATGTGTGATATGCAGCAAGACCTATCTGTTCAACCCGCAGAAGCTGCATGAATGTGGGGAGATGTTTTGCCGGCTGTGCAATGTTTGTCATGATGTGGAGAGGGGATGTTACATCACGCCGATCAAAGAGAGGGAGGACAAGGACATTTACAGAATTGTTATTTGGGTAATTAAAGAAAGTGTTTTTTTCATTTTATTTGTTATTCAGGATTCGGAGACTTCCCAAGATACGGTTTACAAGGAGGATCAGAAGGAGCATGTCATCAACTACATTTCGGTTAGGGTAACATGTACGGAGTGCTGCGACGACACGGAGAGGACAAATTGCAACATTTGTGGGGAGGAGAGGAAAAAAGATTGGAGCGAGGCTGAGGGGCATGAACCGACCAAGGACTTTGTGGAGTGGATTTTGACGGCATTTGTGAAATACGACACCTACATTTTCGCACACAACGCTGGGCGGTTTGACGGTAATTGAGGAAAATATCACGATTTGAAACGGTTTTACTTTAGGGCATTTTGTCTTTAATTATCTGTGTCGGACGGGGAGGACTCCGATACCGTTAATTAATGGAATGAAGATCTATGAGTTTAAAGTGAAGAATTCGAAGAAGCACTCTTTATTGGTATGGAGGGACTCGTGTTTGCTGATGCCCGTCAAACTTGAATCGTTAAAATCGACGTTCAATTTGGAGTGTGAGGATAAGCCGTTCTTCCCCTACTATTACAACAGAAGGGAGAATTACGGGGTTCATTTGCCGCATTTGCCGCCGATGGAGGATTATTCGCCGGGATCAATGAGAAAGGAAAAATTTGAAAAGTTTGAGAAATGGTAGGGTAAAAATTGAAATATTTATCATCACAGGAATTTTAGGTATAATAGAATAGGGAGACGCCGTTTTACTTGCCCGAGGAGTTAAAGAATTATTGCAGGAATGATACGGAAATCTTGTTGGGTGCGGTCGTTGAGTTCAGGAGGATATTGATAAATGAGATAACGAAAGGATTTGACCCGTTGCCGAGGAGCTGTACGAATGCTGGCATCGCAATGAATATCTTCAAAGCGATGTTTTTGTTGGAAGAACAACTGTCGATTGTGCCGGAAAGGGGGTATGAACGGAACGACCGTGCGAGTGTGGTGGCAATAAAATATTTGGAATGGCGGAGCAAAAGGGATTCCGTAGAGATACGGCATGCGGGCAACGGCGGGGAGGTGAAAATGGGGAAGTTATGACCCGTCGGCGGACCTGGTTGGAGGAAGAACGGCGCAGGAGCTGAACGATGAGACGCAAGAAAGGTTGGCGGAATTGCGGCAAATTATGGATGTTGAAGAAGTTTGGGTGAGTAATGAAGAATATTAAAAAAACAGGCCAATAATTTTAGGGATGTCAAATTGAGAAAGAGCTGAAGAGGGACGAAGAAATGCGGGAATTTTTCGACGACAGGGGGAACGAGAAGGGGCCAATCGATTCGAGGATGGCGTATGCGGGAGGAAGAACAGGGCCTCTGAGATTGTTTGCGCAGTCCGACGAGAAGAAGAAGATCTCGGTGTTTGATATTGTTAGCTTGTATCCGTCGGTGAATTATGGGACAGCGTACCCGATTGGAGTCCCGGAGATTGTGGTGCCAAAAGGGGTGGAGATCAATGTGGAGTGGACGAAGCCTGAGGATTTGAATTACAGAGGGTTGTATAAAGTGAGGGTGATACCGCCAAGGGAGTTGAGAATTCCTGTCCTGCAGTTGAAGTGTGATGAGAGATTGCTGTTTCCGCTGTGCTGGAGGTGCGCGTCGATGTTTAAGAAGGAGACTACGAGATGTAGTCACAAATGCCCCCATGATGACGCACAGCGGAGGGCATTCAATCTTCACTCCACTCTCCTTTTGACACGGCATTCCTCCAGCTCTATTGCAGTAATAACATCTCGCCCGGCAATCCATCGTATGATAAACATCCTGATCGTAAAAACATTCACATTCAACGCAGAACTTCCTCCCACGGTTGAAAAAGCAAACATATTTCTTTAATCCATCCCAGTGACCATTCTCCAAAAATATCGGCACTACATTTTCGCGTCCCATAGGGCCCTTCCACAAAACACGGATCGATTTCCGCGGATCCGCAGACTTCTCAAATGCAACAACCCGGTATTTACCGGGGTAAATCTCATCCTGAAAAATGTATTAATTTTCCGTTTTCCCAAATTTTAAACCCCACCCAATAATTCTGAACCCCCGATAAGTGCTCCACTCCATAGCTATATTCGTTAATATCAATTCCACAATTTCTTAAAAGTCCGTATGCTGCCTCACGTTGTCTCACGATGTTATTCATAAATCGATTAAAAATATTCCGGTGCACTTCCAAATAAAGCTTTGACGCCACCAACGCATAAAACAAACAAAATTTATCCACATTCGAAATCCTTAATAAATAATTATAATTTTTTCTTTTTTCTTTTTTTCTATTTTATTTTTTTTCTCAAAAAAAAACTTACTTTATCCGTTGGTGTTCCTTGAATCCGAAATCAAATTTATGTACATTCCTCGGCCCCTCTCCACTGGGCATGGTCACGCAAGTAATTTTCATCATAATAGGCTCCGACAACAAAAGCGTTTTCTTATTTTCATCTCCGTCCCCGCTCTGCCCCAACTTATTAATCTCCTGCATAATAACATCCGCATTGTTCTGCGGGTACGCCCTGTACGGTACCCAAACCGGGGAAGCAAGCCCGGCACCCGTTATTGCCACTCCAAACATCCGCACTTTCCGCTTCATCCTTTCTTCCGTAGTCTTAAAAGCCGCCTTAATCATTGTGTCGATTGCGTCCCTCATCGTTTCATCCGGGCGTCTCACATCCGGATTGATCCGAAATTCCATAATGTTCTTCGTGAATCCAAATTTTTCGCAAATCGTCGACCGTTCGTCAATTAATTTATAATTTTCCATTTCCTCAGTAAAATTGTTCCTGAAAAATTATTGATTACACTTGTCTCTTAAATATATTATTAAAAATTACTTACCCGATTGATCTAAAATCCCATTTTTTGGTCGACGGCCCGGCTTGTTCCGTATTTCCATTGCGTTTTGAAGTCATTTTTAATTAAATTTAATATTTTTTAAATGAGAGCGCACAATTTTTATTTTAGCAAAATCCAACTTTTGGTTGAACTGAATGGAGAAGTGAATTTGGAGGGCTTTTATAGTGGCCGCAGAAGTCCCCCCGTGTCAGCTGACACCTGGCACGTGACTGCCGTCTCAGTGAATATTTTCATTGACAGTGAGGAATATTTCGTTGACAGATGATGCGTTTTCGACGCACGGGCAGAAAGTCATGTGTCTATTGCGAAATATGCAACAAAAAAAAGTCACGTGCAGATTACGAAATCGATGGGGAAATTGCGAAATAAAAAAAATTTGATTGACAGGTGACCTAATTTGGTCCCATATTGCGAAATCGTAAAGTCACGTGCAGATTGCGAAATAATGGAAGAGAAATAAAAGACCATCAATTATTTCAGAAAAAATTCAATTTAATTAATTTAAATGAATTTTTATTTATTTAACTATTGTCCAATTAATATTCCTATATCTTACAATAATTCGAAAAATTCGGTTGTCATTATCGATTAATTTTCGCGTCATCAGCATCGACGAGGAGAATGGGGCAATGTAATTATCGATTAATTTTATCGATTTTTTTTTTGTGCGCGGCGGCAACATCGATAGGGAGGGAAATTGACAAAAAATACACCCAAGGATTTGAACTTGAAACTTTAATTTTCTCAAATTCTTTGAACACTACTAAGTTAAAAAATTCACTATCCGTGTCTGACGCATATTTGGGAAGTATTTCGTTTGAGTCAAATCGATCTTTGTATATTTTCTTCTCCTTAATCAGATAAATTTTTCCCTCAATTATTAAGAAATCGGTGTATGATGATGGCATTGATCCAATTCTGTTAGTCATAATTTCAGTTTCATTGTGTTTTGTCCATAAATTCTCGATTGATCTAATGTCAATCTCGTCTATTCGATCGTCTCTGATTACAAAAAGTCGACCATCAATATGATCAAATCTAAGGTCCCCTCCTGGAAAATTCCTAACAACCTTTTCTTGACTCCCTCTTGTTATCGAAGTTTCATTTGTCTTTTCGTTTTGAAAAATTAAATAATGTAAGAGAGAGTTGAAATTGTTACTCGTTTAACTGCCGAAGCTCTAGGATTTCATTATGACAGGTGGATGATTGATGACCTTCCGCGGCGCTGCGCGGCGCGGAGAGGGGGAGTGAAAAAAAAAATCGCCAGTGCGGATTTGAGGAAATAAAATCTACAAGGCGGCAGACTTCAAAGAAACAACCCCTCACATAGGGTTCGGTTGGCACGCACCCCTCCTATAGGCTTGGGATTGTGCGGGAAAATGTCCCCGGGCGGCAACATCAAAGGGCTGCGCCCCTCCCATAGGCGCGGGTTTGTGCGGTAAACACCCGTGCGAAACCGTGCGCTTTTGACGCTCTATACTACTGATATGATTGGAAAATTGCAATTTATCATCAATATTTATGCCCAAGTCCCTAATTGTATCCACACCATCAATTTTATATATTTCTTTGGGGTTTTTATTCCCCAAATGAAGTACAAAAGTTTTTTTATTTGAGATTCTGATTTATACTTTTCTCTCTTTCTCTCCGTTTTGTTCTTACAAATCATATACTTTCTAAATTTCTCTTTTTCTCTGGATGCCTTCCTTCCCGTCGTTCTTTCACTTTGCTTTTCCTGTCTGCTCCTTCTCCCTTTCTCACTGCCATTCCTTCTCTTTCTATATGCAAATATTTTGTTGTTACATAAATTTACATTTGCTCTGCACTATTTTTCGCTGTCCTTTCTTTCTTTCGTTCTCTTTAAATTTTTGCGCTATTTTTATGAATCAATAAATCATTGCATTGAGATGTGTGAAATGGATTCATCATCATTCACACCAAACACAACCATTCATTCGCTCGAAAAGTCCTGATTTTTCAAAGTTGTACTGGATTCTGTTTAATATAAATATTTTGATTTATAATATTCTTATTTTTATATTTCTACAAAATTTATTAAAAATTATTTTAAAAAGACTCAAAAAATTATCGTGCCCGCACGGTCGGTATTCGCCACAAAACAGTACGGAAAATTCTTCAATTTAGGCATCTTGTCGGAAGCAAAAACCCCGATAAAATATTTTCGGGTTGTCGGATGTTTGGATAGAAATATTTCAATCTCATAAGAATTCATCATATGCTTCCGTCGCTACTGAGCACACGATTAGCATTAATAGATAAAATCGAATCAAATTCCCCCAGAACGATCATCTCATAACCGCCGTCCTTTATAGGCTCATTAAATTGCACCTTGATGCTGGTCGTTCCGTTTCGAATCAATTCAAAACCGGGGGTGTCCTCTAGAGTAGAGGTCATCGGGATGACGAAGAAGCACCAACCGTTTACAAATTTTTGTATATTGATCGACATTGTTCTTTCACCGTCGTCCATCCCGAGTCCCGTATACATGTCAACAAATGCTCGAATGTATTTGTTTCTATCAAAATTAAGAGAATAGGGTGACCCGGGGAATATGTTTCCATTCGCTTCGACACCGATAGAGCGTATTTTTGCATGTTCAAAGACGAAGGGTGACTCTTTAGGATTTCCGGTATACGCACCGGTTGAAACAAACCCGACGATTAAACGTCTCGGAACAATGCTTGTAAAAACATTGTGTGAAAGGTCAGAAGTGCCACGCGGGATGAAAAGACTCCTGATCTCAATTTTTCTCATAGGATATTTGGCCGGGGTGGTTTGTAGCTGATTGCTTATTACGTTATTTAATGACTGGGTAACATCTACTGTTTTTACATAAATTCTAATATCGTGTATGTTAATACGATATGTGTGCGGGTTCGCTATGACTGCATTTCCGGAAACATATGGCGGTGCCATAATTAGAAAATCATCGGTATTACGATGTATGCTAAAAATCACGTCAGAGTTATTAAGCAAAAGATTGGGCTGACGGCCGAGATCAAAATTAAGTTTCACCATTGTTTCACATTTGGCCCCATCAGCAAAACGTGACGCTCTGTTTTTAAAGCCACTGTTTGTATAATCATTCTGGTCGACATCATCTACGTAATAGCAGGACGCTTCACATAGACCCTTTTTGACATCTTCTGAAAATCCCAATTCAGTCATCATATATGCCCTAACCGCATAGTAAATACCGGAATCATAAGATTCGACACCTGAAATTGACACCTTTAATGTTTTGACAAAGCTGTGCCCAAAATTTTGAATGACACCGACGTGTTGATCAGCTTCACTGTCCTTGGTAATTGTTTCTCATTTTTCAGCTTTACTTTTAACTAAATTTAAAATCTATAAATAATCTATGTAATATAAATAATTTTTATAGATTTAATATTTAAAATATAATAAGTATTTAAGATAAAAATGAAAAAATCAGTTAGTTTTTTGTGTTGTCTTTATTCATCATAAATTAAAAATTTTGTCAGAGAATATGTTTGCCATTGATTTGGTAATCGCGATCAGAATGAACATGCGAGCCCTCAAATTTTAAGTGTCTTAGAAAATGAATTAATTAAATTGAAAATTGTGAAAATTTTTGTAGAATTTAAGCAAATATAAGTTATAAATTGAAATGAAAGTATTTTGCGTTGAAAAAATCCATAAAAATAGGATAAAATCATTATTAAAAATTAATTTATATATATATACTATCGATTACTATGTGCAAAATCGATGTTGAAAATTATCAATTAAATCAAAAAACGAATATCATTAGACGAAAAATAAATGAATCAGAAATAAGTAAAAAATAATTTAAATATAATTTTACGAGGTTTTAGAAGTGAAGCGAAAAATTTTTGACTTGACATGAGTGATAATGAGATAATATATTTAAATTCATAAATGCCTCAATCAAAAATACAATTTTAACTTATAATCATAATTTAATAAAGAATGGAAGAAAGTAAAAGCTTAGGGCATTAAAATAATCAAAATTAAAACAAAATCTATTTATTTTTTAATATTGAAATTAATCAAAAAATTATAAGTGACCAGCAATTGTTGTCATAATAAATCCAAAAATTGGATCAAGCAATATAGTTTAACTTTATTACGATCTGATAAAAACAAATATTTAAATAAGTCAATCCGACTAAAAAGTTTTTCAAAGATATGCATGTAAATTTTCATAATAATATTAATTGGTTAAATATAGAATAAATGGGAAATACAAATTAACGATCACAAACTAAATTCCATAATGAAATTCGCACAGAATACAATAGAAATACAGAAATAATTTTAAAAATAGTTAATAAATTCAAATGTTAAATTGCAATTCATTTTTTTGTATGAGGGTTTTCGTCATAACATTCTGTAAACTTACAATAATTTTTGAAATTTTTCATAATAAAGAATAATTTTCATTTGATGATTTTTGACTAAAGGCATAAAACCTTTAAGTATTTTTATAGCCACATATATTTAAGTTTTTAGTAAAAGAAATTTTTTCGGAAATCATTATTTACATCTTTTTGTGGATATTTAAAAAATTATTCCTCATTCAATATCACGCTTATCTACCAATTTATGGAAATAATTATGAAGCTTTTGTTCAATTTATCGTGGTTTTCCTTTTGATAGAACAATTCTAGTACTTCTCGTTTAGAGCGGTCAGAAAGTTTTTGTGCCCTTTTCTTGATGTTGTAGTGCATTAATTTTTGTACAGTAAGTAAATTTTAGGTAAATCAACTTCAATAATGAAACAAAAAACGAAAATAAATAAAATATGTTATTGAATCGTTTTTTAATGTAATTTACTACATTTTTATTTTACCATTGAAATTAGAACGTTGAATTTCTTTTTAAATTATTCTTGCTGCAATAACTGCATGAACCCGTCTCGTGCAGTGCTAAAATTTAGTTTTTTATATTTGTGCTATTCGGAATGCATTATTAATTAGAATTATAACTACTGTAACGAACTTTAAATACATTACCTGTTATTGATTTAATTGTTTTTCCGATTCAAAAAGATAAAATTTGCAGCTAACCGAGTTTTAAATTATTTTAATTTTTCATTGGTATATTTTTTTCTTATTGAAAATTTAAAATTTTTGTATAATTTTTTCTAATAAGTTGTTTAGCTATTTTATATTACTTTTAATAATGCTTAAAAGACTAATATATGAAATTTTATTAATTAAAAATTTTTTATATTTAGGTTTTTAGGAACAATTTATCTTAGGTAAGAAATTCTTATCCCATTTTTTTGTGGCTGACCTTTCGGGTTTAAATATAGATGCCATTTAATTTAATTTTATAATAGTGAGAAAATATTTTAAGATTTGGTAATCTAATTTTGTTTCGACATCACGTTATTATAGTCATGGGCATAAATTATGGGTATTTTGCACTGAGAATTGTCATTTTTAAGGAATTTTGTAAATTATAAACGGAAATTGGAACCGATGGTGCTGAAGTTTTCTTGGCACTATTTATTTATTGAAAAGCTCTGAAGTTTAATTATATTTTAAATTATTGAAATTTATTTTTTTGAATTTATTATTGAAGTAATTTTATTTTACTGCATGGGATTGTTAATTGCTTTTATGATTTCTTAGTCACTATTTTTATTTGGTTTGTTTTAAAATCTCTCAACCTCTATTTTATTGTATAATCACTTGCTTTTTTAGTTTTGTAAAATCAAAATTTGCGAATTAATTTATTTTTTCTTGAATACAGGGATACATTCGCATTTTCAAATTCAAGTAATTTTTTAAAAGAATATTATGAAATGGTTTCCGATTGACCGCCAAAACGTTGGAATGGGACGGGCACTCAATGGCCTTAGCCTCAGCAATGGTTGACAGGTACATCTGCAAGTCGCTGACGACATTGTCGTACTTTGCTTTGTCGCCGTCTGCTGTTAGCTTTCCCAAAATTCGCTATTTGCTGTATTCGTTGTAGGCTCCCTCACCCAATTTGGTCAGCATCAACTTCACTTTCAATTGTTCCTGAATGTTTGGTGAAGAGCAGTCGAGGGCCAACACAAAACGGTCGATCCAACTTTCGATGTTCTTCCCAGATTGATCATCAAGATCAAAATATTCCACATTTGAAAGCGCTGGAAGTTGAGTTGATTGAGCTGGCGCGGCATTCGTCTGTTGAGCGTTCAGCAATTGTTCGACCAGCTTTTGCTGTTTGGCCAGCAATTTCGTCAATTCTTCAATTGTCGGATTTGCTGCCATTTGTCGTTCACCACTCTTTTATTTACAGCGCCTAGATGCAAATTGAGTGGTGCGCGTGGATGAGCTAGTAAATGTCGCCTAGACAAATTATTAGCAGCGCTAACTTCTATTGAAAGCTAAAAGCAAATCAATAGGGATGACGAACAATTTATAAAATCAAATGCCGACTGGCTGAAGTTTGCTCAGATGAAAGTTTGGCAAAAAATTTGTTGATGCTAAAAGCAATCCAACAAAGCCAAAAAAAAGACAAATTTCTTTGAAGAAATTAAATGTCGAAATCTGCCACAGGCGTCGCCAATTTGTTGTGCCTTTGCACTTGTCCAATGAAATAAATATTTATTTATTCCAATTTAGGCGAAGACACAATTAAATAAAAGAAGAGAAATGGGGCAGAAATATTGATTGAGGGAATTGGCACATACAACAAATAAATGAGGGAATGAACGGATGGTCAAAGGGACGGGGTTATTTATGGAGGGAACAGCAGAGAGAGAGTGGGAGGGGAAGAGATAGAAAGGAATTAAATAATTTAAGCGGGACAATTGAGTACCCTTCCCAACATCTCCCCCCCTTAAAAAGAGTGTCCTCATCAGTTTTTCCTTTTGTGTGTACTCGTGCCGTGCGCACGAGTCCATCCCTCCCCTTCAAGCTTTTCGACTTTTCCCATCGTCCAAATGGACCGTGGGTCTTCCTCTTCTTCACCAGGTCCGTCGCTTGTGCAGGTGCCGCTTGTTGATCAGCTGGCAGAGCTGCTTCGTTGGGACCATCCGGCAGTGCCAACGGAAGACCAAAAGCGTCGTTGAAAATGTTCAACTCATCATTGCTTTGGTGATCATCCGTGTGACGGGCCGTCATTTGGTTTGCATGGAATCGGTTGGAAGTGCCATTCGGGAATTTTACCTCGTAAATTACTCCTTGACATTGGTTGACGATTCTAGCGCGCCACGATTGTGATTGGCGATGTCGAACGAAAACTTTGTCTCCAAGACAAAATTTTCGCGGTTTTGCACCAAAACGGCGATTGAACTGCTTTTCCATCGCCATGTCTCTGATCAGTGGTGCCAACGGTTTTGCTCTCAGCAATTCACCACATTTTGCGCGCCTTTGTAAATGTCCAACTTTGGAACATTTTCGGCACTTTGCCTTTGAATGGGGACAACTTCTCGGTTCATGTCCAGCGCCACAACGCCAACAAGTAGGCAAAGTTGGGCTTTTGTTTTGTTCCCTCTTGAAATGGTTTCCGATTGACCGCCAAAACGTTGGAATGGGACGGGCACTCAATGGCCTTAGCCTCAGCAATGGTTGACAGGTACATCTGCAAGTCGCTGACGACATTGTCGTACTTTGCTTTGTCGCCGTCTGCTGTTAGCTTTCCCAAAATTCGCTATTTGCTGTATTCGTTGTAGGCTCCCTCACCCAATTTGGTCAGCATCAACTTCACTTTCAATTGTTCCTGAATGTTTGGTGAAGAGCAGTCGAGGGCCAACACAAAACGGTCGATCCAACTTTCGATGTTCTTCCCAGATTGATCATCAAGATCAAAATATTCCACATTTGAAAGCGCTGGAAGTTGAGTTGATTGAGCTGGCGCGGCATTCGTCTGTTGAGCGTTCAGCAATTGTTCGACCAGCTTTTGCTGTTTGGCCAGCAATTTCGTCAATTCTTCAATTGTCGGATTTGCTGCCATTTGTCGTTCACCACTCTTTTATTTACAGCGCCTAGATGCAAATTGAGTGGTGCGCGTGGATGAGCTAGTAAATGTCGCCTAGACAAATTATTAGCAGCGCTAACTTCTATTGAAAGCTAAAAGCAAATCAATAGGGATGACGAACAATTTATAAAATCAAATGCCGACTGGCTGAAGTTTGCTCAGATGAAAGTTTGGCAAAAAATTTGTTGATGCTAAAAGCAATCCAACAAAGCCAAAAAAAAGACAAATTTCTTTGAAGAAATTAAATGTCGAAATCTGCCACAGGCGTCGCCAATTTGTTGTGCCTTTGCACTTGTCCAATGAAATAAATATTTATTTATTCCAATTTAGGCGAAGACACAATTAAATAAAAGAAGAGAAATGGGGCAGAAATATTGATTGAGGGAATTGGCACATACAACAAATAAATGAGGGAATGAACGGATGGTCAAAGGGACGGGGGTATTTATGGAGGGAACAGCAGAGAGAGAGTGGGAGGGGAAGAGATAGAAAGGAATTAAATAATTTAAGCGGGACAATTGAGTACCCTTCCCAACACTTTTTTTTTATCTCTTTTCGCTTTTATTATGAAATATATTTAATAATTTGAATTTGTAAAACTTTAAATTTCGATCGCATTTCTTATGCTCCTTAATTCGTTCAACGGAACACAAGCTGTCAGTCCAAATTGTTGTCTGTGTTGGTTTGAGTTTGAGATGTTGGAGCACGTACTTTAACAACTTCACTCCCAGCTGATAAAAATAAGTTTTTTTCTAGAATTATAGTTTATTTCTTATAGTTCAGGCTCCTGCCTCTGGAAGATCCTTCTTTTCAAAATTGAGATTTTTCTAAAGTTAAATATTTTAATTATACATTAATTTTTTAATTTCTAAATTCTTTCAAATTAATTTTTTTTGAAGAGATTTAATTACTTATTTTTGCTCGTTTATATTCAAATAAATATTCCTGTTAGTGAAATTGTATATAATTATTTAATGTACAATAATTATTCAATAATTTAATGTATTTAAATTTTCATCTTTTTAATATGGAAATTATTAATCATTTTATATTAAATTCTTTCTATGGTTTATTTTGATACATTGGCAAATAGGCGCCACTAACCCCAAAAGGTCATAAATTTTTGCAATGTGTGCCAAGATGTTCCTCTTCGTGTGCTTTCCGGCAAATTTTTTAAATCGGAAGCAAATTTCATCATCCTCATTCGTCCACGGAATTCCGAGAACTTTTATCTCCTTTTGGTTTTTGGCCAATAATTCCGCAGGAAGGCTTCGTATGGCGATCGGCTTAAAAGAAGCACATGAATTTCCTTCGTGAATAGATTGCCAACTGTAATATTTATAAATTGTTAAATATTTATTTAATTTGATCTAACAAAATTATTCCAAATATGCTAAATAATTAGTGGATTTTGCATCTATAAGCAAATAAGCGAGCAGTAATCGATGGCTTGAGTTGCCTCAACCCGGGCGGAAGGTGGGCTTGATCTACACACGTTAATCAGGTGAATTTGTTTATGGCTAATTCAAAACAAAAGTTAAATAATATCAATAATATGTAAGATTATAAGGTATTTTTAATGAAATAATTTAATTTTCTTTTATGAAAATGTTCAAATATTTTCTATGTTTTCTTTTTCTTTTTAGATAAATTTTCCATCAAAAATAACCTTCCTCAGTTTCTTTAAATAATAAGTATTTCCTTAAATAAATCCAATTAATAATTATGATTTTTTTGCATAAAATTAACCGTAATTCGCTATGCCTAAATTGAGCTTTGTATGTGGAAGCAGAGCCCGATAATGATACGGGGCTTGGTTCTTTTAAATTTAACCGCCATTTTTCCATTAATGACTTATAATATAATGTAATTAATTTTTATTCTTTTAGATTTATGCAAATTATGCCAAAACAACATAAAGCTTTAATCTTTCAATTTCTTTCCCAATGCCATTAGTGTTTATAAAGGAAGAAAAAATTATAGTTAATTACAATTGATTATTTACCAAGTTAAAATCTATCAGAATGCTTTTGATAGTTGGGGAATTATTATGATTTTCTTTAATTTCATTTTGTTTATTTATTATTTTTTCTGATTGTAGTTTTTGCTTTTGCTTGATGCATTTCTTAAAATAAAAGTAAATAATTTATCATTTATCATTATATTAATTTTTTGATTATTTAATTGTGATAAATATTTCGTGTTTTTGGCTATGTTTATATAAATATTTAGATTGAGTGTTCATAATGTTAGCAATATTTATCGTTTTTGATAGTTACGGTATTTAGAGTCATTTATTCTTTGTATTGGATAGTTAATATTTAGAGTGATTCTTCATTCAAATCTATTTTCAACTTTCGTAAACTTATTTGATGGAGTTTCACGCTTTTCTTCAAGTCGTGACGTCTTTGTGTGATAGATCGTCTGATTATGCTTACTTTTAATGAATATTACAAATAATTTATTTTTTGTTTTTATTTTTAAAGTTTCATATTCTTCTTTATATTTTGTAATAAACTAATATAATTGAAAGTAAATTTAAAGTTTAAATTTTTCAAGTCTAAAAAATCTATTTTTTTTATTTAATCAAATTTGAGGCAATTTTATATTGTTATCAATTTTTCTCCTATTTAATTATTTAAAATAATATGTTTGTTGGTGAAAAGTTTTTTCTCGTGAATTATTAATGTTTAATTTTTTTCAACAACAAATACTTTGAAAGAGAGAATTTCTGCTATTTTTCATTTTTAATTTTACTTTTTCTAAGCACAGTGGTAATAAAAAATTTTTAAATAGGAGTATTTTTTATTTAGATTTAGATTGGCCAAAGGCTTATGTCTAATTTTTCTCTTATGATATATTGTTTATTTCATTAATTATTATGATTGGCATTTGATATAATTACTATTACTCACAAATTAAATTTTTTGTTTTCTATTGTTTATTTTCTTCTCAATAATTATGGTTTAGTAGAAATTTGTTGAATTGTCAAATTAGTATTTTTTCATTTTTATTTTTATTTGAATAAATAATTTTTTGTTTGTGGGTACGAATAAACTTCTCGTTGCGAAAATTACCTAATTATTTGTCTGATTATAATTGCCTAATTTTAAAAGCATCATTTACTCAACCTTCATTGAAATAAACCTTACAAAAAATTATATCGAAAATTTAATAAATGTACTATCTTTTCAACGTTTGTTCATTTTTTATTTATGACATACAAATTTATCCGTAAAGTTTGTCGTTTTATAAAATAAAAGTCACAGAAAATCATGAAAATTCGCATTTTATAAATGATTGATTCTTTTACCAAATTTTGGATAAAATGCTTGCTTTGATTTGTCCAGGTTATTGTTTTTATGGTAAAATTGTTATACAATCTGGCAAAAATTCGAAATTATCGGTTGAATTGTTGGTACCGATAACGGTTTTTCAAATATTGGTCAGTATATATTGTTTCTATATATTTAGATGTTCAGATCACCATGAAGGAATGAAACTATCAAATTTGTAAAAGACTTTTGATCAGCATAAAAAGTAAAGCAATATAAATTATTTATGATATTTCCTTATAAACCGTGCTAAATATATTCGTCCCCAAAATTAGGAACGAAATTACAGCAAATTAAAATATATTTTTGTAGTTTTTCTGAACCTAAATGTCAATTTATCTTTAAATGACCACGACTTAATTTATAATTCAGCGGTTCCCTTATTAATAATTTTTCTCTTCTATTTTTAATGCCTCATTATACCAATAAAAATTTACTTACTATGAAGTAGAGACCGGACGGGGCTGGGCCCCGCTGGGATTTTTCCGGGACCCCCGGCCCCGGTTTTTTGGACAAACCACCGGTAGCAGATTCCCGGAATAACGGGAGTCCCGGAGCCGTGGGTCCGGCCCGGGTCCATTTTACAAGTCCCGGTCCCGGCCATTTCAAAATTCCGGTCTCTACTAGGGATGGCATGCCGAGGCCCCAAAAAATTTCTGAAATCGTAAATCGGAATTCCATGCCATCCCTGGTCTCTATTATGAAGTGAGTTTGATTTTTCAAAAGTAAGCCTAGCCAGAAAATTGAAAAATATTCATCATTTTTAAAAAATTCCAAAATTTCGGAAACGCAAAATAGGCTTCTTATTCGTGTTCAGCACTTATTGATTAATTGATTACTAAAAGAAGCAATTCATTTTTCATTAATACACAAACCTTAATTGGCCAAGGATTAGTTTGGATTTTCAATAAGCAACGAATTCTTTTTAAATTTTTCTAACTCATATTGATATTAGCTCACAATAAGAGAAGTTTATTACTTTTAAAATACAGTCCATTTTATTTCGAATACTAAAAAATTTTTTCGTAGTTTATTTTTTGAAATAAATAAATTTATAAATTATGGTTTTCAAAGAATAACTCTCGCTCTTTGGTCCTTAACCATCTTGAAGATACCAACTATTTCTTTGTTCAAATAATAATGTTCTAAATTACTATTGTAAACAGTATAGTAGAATTAATAAAATTTAAATATGTTTAAAATAAATCAATTTTTAAATCAAAAATAAAAAAATTTAAAAGATATGACTTATGTTTTTACAAGCAGACTTATTCGTCCGCTTACATAATTATATTTATATTAAGGATGGTTAATTTAAACATGGGTAATAATCATTAACACGCACAATATCCATTTGGTTGGTTCGAAGCAGCATCATAACTGCGCGACATTTCATATTAATTTCTTTCTTTTTTTCTCATAATTTTTCTGTAGGTTTTTCAATTTTAAATTCGTTTGGTCGGTTTTGATTGAGATTGCAAAATTAATGATTTTTTATAATTTATACTTAAATTAACTTTTTCAATTGCTTGAATTGAAACATTTAATTCCTTCATTAATAGATTTTATCAAAAAAGGGTTAGTTAGTATTTTTCGAAATTGAAGGAAATTCACTACTTTCACCAATCATCTTTTCCATTTTTAAAATTAAATACAACTCGTGGTCGTAGCATCCGAGTGAAGCGATTAAAACAACACAACTCACGTTTTATTCAAAAATTATTTTAATTAATATTTTCTATATTTTTTTCATGTAAATATTATATTTTTAGAGTCATAAATAAAATTGAGTTTTTTGCTGTTTGTAATTTATGAAAATTTTCAATTCCATAGATGGAAATAAAAGTTTAATTGTTCAAGTTTGAAATCGCATCGATAGTTTGTTAATGAAAAAAAGAAATTATTATTTTATGATTATGCACTTTAATAGTTTAAATTATTTATTATTTTAAAATAAACAATTAACTAAGTAACTTTTTATAATATAGAATGTTGCATTGGCAAACAAAAGAAGAAAAATTTAGGGCCTTAAAATGTATTTTTGAATTATTAGAAATTCCAGAAATTGCTTTTGCATTGAATATCATTCAGATTTTTTCAATTTATTGAGTAATTTAAATTTATTTCCATACATTAACCAACGAGCGATACTAATGAAAAGCTTTATATTGCTGTTACATATTTTTCACATGGAAAAATTTCTACGGAAAGGATGAATAAAAATTATTTCTTTCAGATAAGCGGTATCTGGCAGTTAAACAAAAAATTTAAGAACTTAAAGTAGAAATTTAGTTTATAATTTTTCTTTTCTTTTATAACGATTTTCGTAACTTTTAAATGGTAATAAACCGATGATCGCTGAATTTTAGATATTTTTTTGAGTTCAACGTCAAAAATATTTATGTGATTTAATAAATTTATAAAAATTCACTTTTTTAGATTTGCAAGTCATTCTTACAATTAAGAAATGATAAGGAAAATAACTTTTCATAATTTGTAAAAATTGTTTAAAGAAAAATGTCAACTTTAAAAAAATATACATTATTTAATTAATGCTAAAAAGTATTCCTTTTTTGCGTTAAATATATAATATGTATGAGTTAAGTTGAAATTGAAGTGAAACGCAAAATGAGTGATGCTCACCAGCACAACCAACTAAGCAAATCTTCTCCATTTCTCATCGGTTAATTGGCGTCACTTTCCAAAGCGACGCCATAGAACACCTAATTTAAGAAAGAAAAATTAGTGATGAAGGAAATGGTGAGAGACAAAAGGAGAGAGAAAGGAGAAAAGGTGAGAGCGACAAAGAGAGGATAAGAGCGAGAGAGAGCGAGAGAAATAGAAAGAAAGGGGAAGAGAGAGAAAGAGAGAAAAGGAGAGAGATAAGACACAAGGAGAGAGAGACAGAGAAAGAGAGAGTATATAAAAAAATTTCGTATAGAAATTCATATTTAAGAGTTCTTATTTACTATTTACTAAAAAATTGAACTTAAAAGCAAAAAATAGCATTCTTGCATTAGAATCTTTCTCATGTAAAATCTATACACAATTGGGGTTTTCAAAAATTTTAAGGATTTTAGGACCATTTTCCATTTTTAGGGGGGTCTATTGGTGCGGAGTCGTTATTAAAAAGTGGAAATTCTTCGAAATGACATAAACTTTTTGGTTATTTTTGACATAAACCAAAAAGTTTAAAAAAATTTAAATGTAATCAATATTTTGACAAATTTTATTAATTTTTTTTTGGTTTTAGACTTGGAATAAAATTTTACATAATGCTGAATTTGATTCAATGATTTTTTGTCGCCTGGTGATTTTGAAAATGGGTAAATTTGAAAATGTTAATAGATGGATTAGACAATGGAAAATCACTAAACAATCCAATGGGAATTAAAATAAGTTGAAAATATTTTAAATTTAAATGATGGCATTTTTGCTACCAAATATTTTTAAAAAATCATTTGGTGGAGTTTTATTATGCTTAATTAGACCATATTTAGCCTTTTTCTCTCTGTAAACATACAACGCATATATTACATTTAAATATTTATGATAAGGTTTTTTGTCGACCAAATGCTTATTTTGAAAATTTTCAGTTGGCAAACCTGATAATTAGGGATGGGAATTTAAGTCAAATAAATTTTTCTGCTGATTCGATATCCAAGACAATATTTTCACATAATCCTCGTCTTAATCGTGTTTATTTTTGCGAAATCTATGTAGGATAATTATCATTCTGTTTTAAATGAAATTCACTGAATTGAATGTGTGTGATCAAAAATTACTTGAATTTTTAATTAGCGTATAATTAAATTGCTTGCATTAATGTTCCTTTTATAATTTTTATTTTTCTAATTTAAATTAATTAATACGTTTATTCGTTTATTTCCAACTTCGTTTGTTATTAAACTTTTTATATATGTAAAAAAAATATATAACATTTTCATTAAATTTTAATGTTTTTTTGGGCATAAATTTATACATAAAAATAAATAAATAAAGATTAATCAATTAAATGCTTCATTTTAAAGTTCTTACTATTTACTTTAATAGTTACAAATAATTTAATGTAAAATAATTGATTAAGTTACAAATAAATTTATTAGTTAAATTAATCAAAGTAATTTTGAACAAATTAACTTACTCAAAGTGGCTTTTCCTTTTTAAATTAAACGCGCATCATTTATGCAAGCCGTTACCTTTATAATAGTGATAATTAGTCATACATATAATGCCATTTGTCAAAATTTCTGATTCTAAACCTGATGACTTTTATTTTTAGAGAAATTTTTCCTTTCTTTCGTATATTATAAGTATCGTATTTTCGCATTTCGTTTTTTTCATTTCGCATTTTTCAGTTTCGCAAATTTCGCTTTACGCTTTTTATTTTGAATTTGGCCCATCCTTGGTAGCCTAAGCTTTTATTTTTTAATTAATTTTTACTAAATCATTTAAATTTTCTTTATTACAGTCAATATAATGCAAGCATCTCATTACGAATGCGGTGTAGTCTCAGAGTTGCTTTACATTTCAAGTTATATAATACAATAAATCCTCGTTAAATATTATAAGATGATTAAATGATTTGGTAGGGATATTGTCGGCTTCAAACATAAAACAAGATACATTGCTTTTATTTTTAACTGATTGTGTTGCATATACAATATTATTTGAATTTTACTATATTTAGTTTTAATGATTATTTGGCTTAAATACTTCTAATAGCTTGAGTTTTTTTAGTACGAAAACTATTAGAAAAAAATTCAACTTTTGCATAATGTATCGATGTTTGTGAAACCCAACAATTCACATATAGCCTGTTAAAATTTATTGTTTACTCTTGAAAAATATTTTGCTAAAAGTATTTTATTAATTTAAATCAAATTGTCAAATAATATGATCATAATTTATTCAAGTACATTCTCTTTACCGGCTAACCGAACTCAAATTTTTATATCATAAAAAATTAAACATTAATTCTAAAATTTATAAAATCGATGCTGGTTGTACAAGTTTAAAAATTCAAATTGAATGTACGGCAAATTGAAGAGATTTATTAATTTGTAGCTATTTGCAGACCATTACTTACAACAAATATAAATTCATACTTTTAACTTTGTATTTATTTACTCGTCTGGTTTAGAAAAATGAAGTTTGTTCGACATGAAAGCCATTATGTTAATGTCTCGAATATTTGTTTTTATTTTTTATTACGGGAATTTGATTAAACAAACATAAAAACTGATATTTTAATATACTATTTTCATTTTATGAATTTATTTTTAGGCTTTTTGCATTTATTTATGTCCTTTAAGGTTGAAAACTCTTGGCCTACCGGTTGCCAGATAATAAGTAGAACAAAAAACTTTTGTTTGTTTTTTATTCATTCGAAGATGATTTGTACTTATTATTTATATCTAATAAAGTTTATTGGTTAGTGTAGAAATTTCTTATTCTAAAATAGTTCTACAGAGTTTATTTTTCGACTCACATGGGATTAATGTCATTATTATTGAACAACACTTAAAGTTTATACTACTAATACATTCATGTTTTAAATATAAATTAAATATATATTTGGTTTATTCGACTTATTATTTATTCTTTTGATGTCAGGGTCATGTAATTATTTTCTTCACGGTCGAATGAGATTTTCATTCTCTGACAAATTTTTTTTTATAAAATTTTAATATCTTGATAAATTTAAATTTCAAAACTTAATTCTTCAATTGTACAGCACGGTTAATTTTTTTCATTGGTGGCGTTGTTGGCGCTTTTCTTTTACAATTTTCAATCTTCTGAAAAAATTTTGGCTAGCTCCAATTGCACACTTCCGCCAGTTTTATTATGTTTAATTTTATTATAATTATTTAAATGTAGTAAAGTAAGTTTTTTTTATTTAAATACATAATTTTTTTCTTATCATTATTTTTGTTCAAAAAAATCATCATTATTATTTGCAAACATATAAATAGAATTAAAAAATATTACATTAATTTTCTAACTATACAAAAAGCATTTGTTTGAACATTGAACTATCTTCCATCATGTTTCATTGACATTTTCGAATTTATGACATTATTCTCTATTTCTTTACGGTCGTACGTAAATATTATACATTCTCTTATCAAAAAAATATTTATCAACTTGAATATTTATATTTTTAAAAATATTTAATTCTTCAATTGTATATCATAACCAATTATGTTTCAAGTGATTCCGCTTTATTTCCGGAATTTTCAGTTAATTTCATTATTTATATTATTAAAATAACTAATTTATGCATTGCTTTTCAGATTTTAAAAAATGCCAAAATTTTTAATAAAAATATATTGATACAACAACGATTGAATTTTTTTTTTTTATATTTAATGAATTCATATTTATTCTAAAAGTTTTTACTAAATGTATTTATTGCATTATGCTGTGATATGCTTCGGCTTTTTTGACGTTGAATCAAAAGTTTCTCAATTTTAATTTTAATAATTATAAAAACTTTTTGTTATAAGATACTTGAAACTTTTATATAATTAATTTTACTTTCTTTTTCACGCAGCCACAATTTTTATATATTTAAATAAATATCGTCTACTTTATTATTTATCTGGTTTACCAAGAAATTAAGTGAGCTGTGACCGCTCATTCTTTCTCATCAGATGGGCTGAGTGATAGTGTAAACGTACTTTACACATACTTTTTTATTATAATTATTTTTTATTGTTTAGAGTTTTATGTTTAATTTGCAATTTTATAAATTTTTTGATATTTTCAGTTTTCACTACTAATAAGTTCCACTTTCTTTGAGACCAAGAGTTCTTACAATTAGCACTTTTTTTAGTATAACTTTTGGTTTATTTCACGATATTTTAGAAATATTGTTGAATAAGATAATTGGAATATCAGTTCGGTTCAATTTAAAATTAATTATATTTTTAAGGTAAATATAATAATTTTTGACCGAAAGTTTCCAGAATCTTGGAAAACTTGGTAATCATTTTTTTATAATTTTGAAATTGTTTTTCTTTATGATTCGGTATCTTTTATTTTACAAAAGAATTTTATTAAAATTTTATCCCTTTTTTTAATTTTAGCCATTTCCTTTATCCGCGAATTAGAAATATTAAAAATAAATATACTAATTTCTTCTAAAATAAAATTTAGAGAATGTTTTTTACATAGATGGTAAGCTTAAATATTTATTTTTATTGATAATTGTTTATATTTACATTTATTCTCATCTTGTTCTTCTTCACAAGCTATTGTATTTTCTTAAGGATATTTAAATTATGAATATCTGCATTGGAAAAATATGGTTGATAAGGCCTAGACTCAAATTAAACAAGCAAAAGTGGCCAAATGCCTTCGGTACTGAATGATTCGTTTTTCTGCGTTGAAATTTTTCATTTGAACATCATTGCAATAAAACGGAAAATACTCCACTAAGAATCGACCAAAAATTAAAAAAAAAATACACAACCAATAAATGGAAAATGTTCTCAAAAATTCTTCCCCCAATTATTTTTTTCGCGCTTTTATACAGGCGATCCAGTGAGTTTCGACAGTAGTTGATTTCGACAGTACTTTTTTAATTATACGTAATTTATTGTACATATGAATTAATATTAATATTATAACTTACATATATAAATTAATAAATAAGACTTGTATATGATTATTTTTATCAAAGATTTATCGCTTTCACTTTTTCTATACAAATATCTCCTGCTGGGCTCTAGTTTATAAGATTCTCGAATCGTATGGGAAAATCTGCTAGCTAATCCAGGGTTAGAGTGAAAAGATGCGAACCTGCAGGCTCATGTAGCAGAATTCGAAAATCGCAAACCCCTCTACAATGTATAAAAGTGTGGCAAAGAAACTAGGCCAGCGCTGGCGGTTAGGGGGTCTGTGCGCAAGAGTTTCTCTCCAGTCCCTCCGGCCCAAACACTCAAATTTCCGAAACTTGTCTGCCGTTGGGTCCGGGCCCAAGGGAGTGAACTGGGGAGGGGGTGGGGAGGACAACCAAGATGGTGTTTGCTGGTTTGCTGATATTGCTGTAACGGCACCACTGACTTCTTTGGAGAGCTGTCGGCGCTCCCGATTGAGTTTCAGGAGAAGCCCAAAAAAGGGTTAAAAAAAATCACAGGAATTATTGAAAGTTCAAAAAAAAAATAAAAATAAATAAAACTAAAAATTAAAAAAAACTTAAAAAAAAAGGACAAAGGTAAAAAAATAACAAAGTTTTCTTCCAAAAGATAAATTAGATGAGCTTCCGTCCGCAAAATGCGTCAATCGCCGGAAATTGGCTCCCGCTGGCATTTCTCGGGGAATTGGCTCCCCTTCGGTCATTTCTGAGTGATTTTCCTCCTTTTTTGCCCTTTGACTCGTCCGACACTTTTCCGGCAAAATGTTTATTGATGATGATAAAAAATGGTCAGAAATTGGTCGGTGATTAAAAGGCAAGATGTCGTTGGATATATGGTAAAAGAAATTGGAGGAGAAAAAAGCGATAAGGATTATGATGGGGGGGGGGTCAAAAAGTGGGAATAATTCAGAGGGAAGAAGATTACGATGATGATAAATTGGACGAGTGAAAAAGTGAAGCCAAAATTAGACGCCGAAGGGCACAAATTGGCGGGGAAAAATGCTAAACAAAGGAAAAATAATGAATGCAAATGGCCAAATGGAAATGTCCGATCTGAGAAAGTGTAAACAAAGGAATAGAAATCGGAGTCAGATGTGAATAGGCAGAAAATTTGGAAAGAAAAGGCAAGTGGTGAAGTTGAAGAAAACATTATGTAAATGGCAAAAATGAAAAGAAGTGAAATTTAAAGCAAAAGAAAGAAATGAAAATTTTTGTAAGGAGAAAAAATAAGAGGGGTGAAAATGTCGACAAATTTAAGAAATGGTCTTCATCCGGGAATGTCCCCTCCGGATTCCTGATTAGCATCGTCCTCCCCGGCGCTTCTTCCCTCCTTTGTTCGGGTGAAGCGGTTGGGCGGGGGAGGGTGACAGAAAATTCCCCAGCCCACTCATTTTCCTCATCCTCTGACAATTCCCTCGCCATGCCGTCGGCGTTGAAGACCAAGTTGCCGCTTCTTCCTCCTCCGGCCCTCTCGTTGGCAACAAAATTGCCGACATTCCCGCCGGACGGCGCAGCAATGGCACCGCCTCCTCCTCCAATGATAAGGTGTCGTCGACGTCCTGTCCGCCCTCTTTCGGGTTGTCCGAGCGGGGAGTTTCCACGTTTCCTCCCCCACTTTGCCCTCCCCGGTGAATCTCCCTTCCCGGGGTTTTTGCCGGTTTTGCCACCGTTTTCCACCTCAGCCAGCATGACTCGCAGTTCTACCGCCTGTTTCTCCAGCTCTTTAAGTTTCTTCTCCTTCTGCTTCTTGGCTTCTTCTGCTTTCTTCGGCTCTTCCTCCTCCTTCTTCTCAAGCTCACTTTTCACCAAGGCTTCAGCTGCCATCCTGGCCTTCTTCGCCTTGACAACCTTTTCGGCGCACTCCCGCAATTCCGCCTCTTTTTTTTCGCTTGAAGGAAACAAAAATTTAATTAACAGGTATTTATTTGTAAGATAAACAAAACGAAAGTCCTCAGATTACTTGACTGTTTTCGCTAAATTAATAATGTTAAGTGTGGTTTTGAAATTTTTTATTTAATTTTTTAGGTATAAAAAATAGTTTAAAAATTATTGTTAATTTTTTCCGTTTTGGGGAACGAATTCGAGGAAAATTTTTTAAAATTTTATTTCAGGGGGGATTCTTGGAATTTTCTAAGCCCAAAATTCTGGGTTTAAAATAAATTTTCAATCTTTTTAAATTTTTTTGCTTTTTAAATAGCTGTTTTTAAAAATATAAAAAAAAAATTTCTCCTTCTTGACCAATTCCCTCTCTTTCTCACCCAGACTTGAAATTTTGAATTAATAATATGGTATTTTTCTTTAATACATCATTCAGAAACTAATTGCGATTTTCTTCGAGTATTTGTTAAAGAAAATATCAGTGACAAAAAAATTATATTTTTCGAATTAACTTAAATCCCAGACAAACAATATTTTTACTGCTAATTGTAAGAATTCAAAATGATTCATAATTATTTTGTGCCTCAAATTTTTTTGCTTGGTGAATGTTCACCCCCTAAGGATCGATTTTTTGTAATTTTAAAAATACACCCTTAAAAACTGAAATTTTTGAGCCTTTTGTAAGAATACTTGGAAAAAATTTGTTTATAAGAAATGTAATATTCTTTTAGCTGTAAATTTTGAAATCAAAATTTATCCAATTGTCTAAATCTATTAGATGGTTGTGATGTTTTTCAATCACATCTGAATTTTGTAAAAATTTTTGGCATTTTTTTAGTACTAAAAGGCATTTTTGGTAGTTTTTAAGGCATATTTTAATGCAGGTTTCTAAATTTTTATTTCTTTCATCATAAAAAATAATTGTTTATATTAGTAAATTTCAAATAAGAATATAGCATCCATTATCCTCATACAACAAGTTGAAGAGTTGTTTTTAAACTTTGTTCAAGTATTCCTTTTGAATTTTAAAGTTTTAAATATATAATTTTCTGTGCGTGTAATATTATTATTTTTAGAGATTCTTTTTATCCCAGCGAATTAGCGAAAATTTATCAACTATTTTTTTATAACTTTCAATTCTATCATTTTTTTTAATATCAAGGTTAATTCCTTTATGAATAATTTATAATCTTCTATAAAATTCTTTCCCATGGTGATGTTACTCCATGTGTTGGGTAATAAGAGCTTTCGTTTTTGGTTCCTTTCACATAAAAAGTGGTAAATCAACATTTAATTATTTATTCTTAATATTTATCGCTTAATTTTTAATTCGATATTTCTTATATTAATATCTCTTTTATTTTTATTTTTGCAAAATTCGGCTTTTCACGTCATCATTGACCCCTCTCCACGACCTAAAATTACTATTATCATTTGCCTTGAATATCTTTGGTAGAAATTTGAAGGTGTTCATTTATTTTTTTATGCCAATTCTGGGTAAAACAAATAGTTTAATGCGTTTCATTTAATAAAAATGTTTCAAAATTTTCGATCATTTTATATAGAAATGAACGTGATATTAATACGCTGTTTTTCAATATTATTTGAATAATTTTGTAATTTAATTTTAATTTTCATTGAGTAAATAAATTTAAATGAAAATTAGGATTGGTTATATATATTTTTATTTGCTTCAAAAGCGTTTTGTCGGCTCGTCACAATCGCGGCAATTCTGTACCTGTTAAGGATTTTAAAAATTTTAGTTAAACCAATTATTTAATAATGAAGATTAGTTTTGGTAATTATTTGCTATTTTAATTGTGTTTGTATTAATTTACTTGGACAAAGTGCGAATGTATTACTGTATTAATACCGTAGGCCAATCTTTGAAATGCTTTGGAATTGATTTTTAGTTGGCCTTTTTTGTTTTGCCATATTTTAGGGCTGAATTTTGCCATTGAATTTGGGCCAATGATAAATTTGTTTTGCATCTTTAATAATGGGCTTTTTTGTTTTGCCGTTATTTGCCAATTGTGCTTTGAGGATTGGGCTTTTATTTTGCCATATTTTAGGGCTCAATACGTCATAGATGTTTGGGCCTTGTGAAAGTATTTATTTGCCTTATTTTTAGTTTTTGGCTTATATTTGAGTTTGGCATTCCTTTTACAGAATTGTTATATTATGCTGTCGCCCGCGCGCGGTTCAATTTTTCTTTGGAATTGGTCCTTTACATTGCCTTTTGCCTTTGTTTTCTGCCCATTTTTGGCTTAAAATTCAGTTTGGCGACGCACTTAATGATTTTCATTTCTTTTCATGTTCAAATTCGACAACCATCCGGTACTAGCAGTTAAGCCGTGCCGGGTTTCGGGATCCGGTCCTGCTTCGTTCCAACCCCGGAGATCGATCTCCACTAGGCCGTAGCCCCCGCGGAATAATAGTTTTGATCGGAATGGGTGTTTTTAATGTGGATGTTGTTTGGGGCTCCGGAGTTAACTCCTCGATGGCTGGGAAAGCCATCGCTTAAGGGAAAATCCCGGTGGGCGTTCCAATGAGGAGGAGCCTCTCCCTCCTCTCAAATAACCATCCTAGTCGGGACTCGGAACCGCTCAGTTGGGCGCCGGCACGTTTGGGCGCCAGCATGTTTTTAGCTATAACTTTTTTCTTTGTCAACCAAATACAACATTGTTGATATCATTGTAAAGCGTGCTGGGACGTTTCGTAAAATCCGCCACCTTGGGCGTTTCGTAAAATCCGCCATTGTAAATTCTGAGAAATTTTTGCGTCTAAACTCGCTTTTTCATTTTGGAGATAATCACCACTATTCATCGCACTCCGTAGAGCCAAATATTCCGCCTCGGGAATCATTAACATTTTCTTTGCAAATTTCATGATGTTATTTTTTCTAATAAATGTTGGCTAAAACACTCAGGACAGGTATCAAGACAGCTCCCAGGGCTATACCACTCCCCTGTTGTATCCTTTTTCTTGCCGTTTTCTCTGAACGAGATTTGGCAATTTCTCTATAAAAATCGGCGTATTGTGCCAACCTTCTTTTTTGTTTGTTCGTTAGTTTAAAACTAAAACTCAAGTGGCGGATTTTACGAAACGACCTAGCACCATTGGAAAGCTCTAAGTGTCCTCTATTAGCCTGCAAAAATTTTAGGTTCAAAAAAGTTATGGCCAGAAGAATTCAAAAAACCAAATTTTCCAAGTTTTTTGGCCATAAATTTGTTCAAAATTAACAAAAAATTTTGAAATTTTGCAGACTATTAGAGCATCTGAAGAGCTCTCGAATGATACCAAGATTGTTGGATTTGGATGACAAAGAAAAAAAGTTATAGTCGAAAAACATGTGCTGGCGCCCAACCGTGCGCGCCCAAAAATTTTGAAATTTTGCAGACTATTAGAGCATCTGAAGAGTTGGGACTTTTTGCTTGTCAATAAATGATTATCAACCGTGAATATGACCTAGAATACAGTTGCTTAAAATACAAAATAAAAGCAGAAATCCCTTTATTTTTCACAAAATCCCATAAAATTTTTTATAACAAAATTTAATTATATTATTTGTCATATTAAATTTCTTTGCCGGTGATCATATATACTTATAATATCGCTATGGCGAGAATTTGAGTTGAACAAAATATATCAAATTTATTGCATTGTGTGATTTTTATTGTTTATCTTTATGCCTTCTTTATCTTAATTTATTTTCATTAACATTTAAACAGCAGACAGCAGTTTATTGTTTTATTTCAGTTTATTTTTAAATTTTTCATGGATAGAAGAGCAACCAAACACTGTACTTTGCAGGAAACGTGAAGTGAAAGAGTTACGCTCACTTTTTGTTTCATATTTTCTAATATTTTTAACAGATTTTTAATATCATTCATTTAATTAAAAAAGATGCCTACAATTGCTAAAGGCAAATTCACATAGCTTAATCAGTCAATTTTAAATTTTAATTGAATTTTTTTTGAAATCGAATTTAACCATAGACCAAAACACAAAGTCAAATTCATTTTAATGAATTAATTTAGAGGATAAGAAAACGTTTGTAATAATTTTCTTCGTAATACTTTAACTCATTTTTAATACAATTAGTATTAAATACATTAATTAAATTTTTTATGTAAAATTTTAATCCAATAATAAGCTTTTTATTTTTGATTTAAAAGACAGTTTTTTAAAATTAATTACATTGAAAATTTTGATATTTTAAATATTTATCAAATTAATTTTATTTTAATATTATTATAAAACTGCGAAGGATTTCATTATGCAGATCCTTTTCACATTTTCTTTTATCGTTCTGTGGACTATGTTTCTAACTTTTTCGACTTTTGTAAAAAAGACGCCAGAAAAATAGCTGTTCAAAAAAGGAAAAATATAACTTTTATGAAAATAATTTCTACCAAATTCTAATTTACCATTGTTTTGTCCTGAATTTGAAAAAACATATTTGATATGTAAAAGGAAACAACAGCATTTTTTATAACAAATAAATACATTGTCACGTATTTTGGACAATTCGTTCATCCATTTATCATTATTATTTGATTAATACTTTCAATGTGTAAAATTACAAGTAATTTTGAGTTTAGATGAATTACTTTTCTTTGACAAACTCTCTCCTATCTTACTATATGCTTTAAGGTGTTGTTAAAGCTGACTATTTTATGAATTTGATATTGGCACTCGTCGTGTTCAAATGACTCATTAGAAATATAATTTTTAAAATTTATTTATTTTCAATGTCCGTTTCGTTTAATCAAAAGAATTCTTGAAAGAAGAATTAAAATATTTCTCATGCCTATATGTCCGCATTCATGTACCGATACAAGTATTCATAAATTTATCTATTTTTTAAAATTAATAATATTGGCCAAGAATGGAGAATTTTTTTGCTTAAAACACAATTTGCCGTTTTAAGTTTAATGATTTATAAATAAGGGTGATAAAGATTTAAAATGAATAATGTTTTGACTTTGATTTTTTTTATTGAAATTCTAGTATTATTTTTATAACACGCTTAATAAATCTATGTTTAATGAATTTAATTTTTTAAAATATTTTCATTAAAATTATCATTTTAAGCCGACTCTTAACCCTTTGGTCTTTAAATTTTGAGCAAGAGGAGAAAAATTTTAATTATTTTGATTTGTTTTTTTCAAATTTTACTTTTTAAGTTTGTTTGTCGTATTAATCGCTTTAATGGTATGATTCATGTAGATAGTTGATAATAAAAGAAAAAATAAAGGAAAAATTATTTGTATATTAGCTAAATATCGATAAATTTAGCAGGATCTTTAATTTTAGGAAGCTTAAAATATTTGTGTCAATTTATAGAAAAAAAACAAGTTTTAATTGACTTGAATTAATAAATCAATTTGTAATGAATTTAATTCTTTTTTAATATTAAAGGATTTGCCCTATTAAATTAGTTTACTTTTAATATTATAAAATTGTTTTTAATTTTTATTCAAGTATATTTCTCGAATAAAATCTTGATGTTCGGCATGCCGGCCTCGGTGCCTCAATTATTTAAATTCAAATAGAGATTTGTAATTAACTTTTATAATTTCTCAGAGTTTTTGTCAAGTCCATCAACTTAACTACAATCTTATTTTTTTTATTATTTATAATGACCTCAATTTTTTTTCCTGAAATAAATTCCAGCCCAACCGCCGGAAGTGATCCATGGCTCAAATTGAATAGAAATTTTAATTTTGAAAATAAATTCTAAAAAAGTAATATTGTTAATTTGGGTATTATTTATTTACGGTTTTAAAATTATAAAATTATTTTTTTATTATTTATGTTTTTTAATTTTAATTAATATATTGTTAATTTTATTATTTTTGTCCGTCAGTTTTATTAAAAAATAAATTATATTTAATTATTATCAGGGCTGCAAAAAATATGCACGAAAAGTGGCCAAAATATACGCATAAATATGCAAATAAAGTCGTGAAATATGCACTAAATATGCACAAAAATCGCAAAATATGCACAAAAAAACTTGAAAATTAGGGGGTGCAAATTAATTTAAAAAAATTTTATTACTCATAAATTTTAACAGTTCTTTTTGTAATTCGATTTTTATGTAAAAGTCCCGATTTTTATACGAAAACACAAAAAAAAAGAATTTTTCTTACAATTTAGAGCATGGAGAAGCCAGGAAAAAGATATGCTTTTGGGGCCACAATGGTTTCAATGGTTTGATGCACTTCAGCGAAACCGTCCCAAACATACATTGCTAAATTTTTTTAAGCTATTGTTTTGTCTTTTGCATCTTTTGAAGGTTATTTATGTTTTATAAAAATACATGTAATTTTACCCATAAATATATTTTTCAAATTAATTTTTCGTAGAGTTTATTTATTCGAAAAAATTCATTATTTTTATGTAATAATTGGTGGAATATATATGCATATATATTTTGCTTAAATTCCATTTTTTGACACATTAGTGATTTAAATAGCTTATCAGCCAGCCATATAAAAACAGATCTTGACAGCCCCGTCCTTAGACACTATTCTCGAACTTCATTAATTATTTTAAGGCCATTTCCTTTTCAAATTTCAGACCAAATTTTTTATTGCAAAAACGCGACCAAAAAGTTTTTTTTCTAAAGAGCCATTAAACAATGGCCTAAACAAAGATAATTTTTGCATTTTTTAAATATTTTTAGATAATTAAATTTATTTTTTAATCTAATTACAGGTTTTAATTGAATTTTTAAGTAAAAAGATTTTTTCGTTTAAACGAAAGCGTGGTCATACTCAATTTCACCTTTAATATATATATGTAGCAGATTTAAAAATTAATACATTTCAATCATTGTGTTGCTGCGGTTAATAAATTTTTAGATATAAAAAATTTTTTTTGTTTATTTTCATTGTTCTTATATTGAAAGTTTTACGTCAAAAATAATCATATTTTTTCTTGCTCAAGAGTTTTCATGCAAGGCAATGTGTGATTTTCTTGGCGTAGACAAATGTTTTTAAAAATAATTTCATAAATAAATTTTTATCAAATATAATAAATTTGTGGTCGTTTAGGGTTATTCATATTTTGTAATCTTAGCTAATTTTTATGTTTTAATATCATTGAAATACTATTTAATACTAAACTTAGAGTTTACTAAACCAACATTCGAAAAGTTGAGTTCCATCGTGAAATGACAAGTTTAATGAGAACTATATAAACTTAATTTATTCACATTTCCATAAAAATTTTAAATTTAAATTTGTTAATTCATTATATTTACGCATAACTAGTGTGGTAGATTATGTTATACAACTCACTCGACATGACATATTCATATTTACAATAGAAGAAATCTAAAGGGTTATTTATCCATATTTTATTATTAAAGTCGGTTTTTTAATCTATATTTACAACTTATAAATTTTCCCTATCTAAGGCTGTTCATTAAATTATAATAGTTTTTGAACATTTATTAAATTACTGGTTTTGGAGCAGCCACAACATTACATAAATTGGTACTTATTCAGGTTTCTTTAAAATTTATTTTTAGATACCATGGGTATTTTGTTGAGAAATTTTGCCAATCTATTTTTTTCGTCTCTTCTTCGACATAAAATTCCATTTTTGCTGAAACATTTTTTGTCAAGTCCATCAACTTAACTACAATCTTATTTTTTTTTATTATTTATAATGACCTCAATTTTTTCCTGAAATAAATTCCAGCCCAACCGCCGGAAGTGATCCATGGCTCAAATTGAATAAAGGAAAAATTTTAATTTTGAAAATAAATTCTAAAAAAGTAATAATTGTTAATTTGGGTATTATTTATTTACGGTTTTAAAATTATAAAATTATTTTTTTATTATGCAAATACATTTGTTTTAATTAATATATTGTTAAGAGCATGGAGAAGCCAGGAAAAAAATATGTATTTACACATAAAATGACACCGCTACTTATAATTTTGGAAGAAGATGTTGAATTTTGAATAACTTTATTTTTAAATGTAAAGATTACGGTGATTTTTAATTATGCGTTGAAATCATTGTTTCTCACTTTTTGAGTTTTGACGCATTGAAGGTTTGTGGTGATTCGCGTTAACGCCAATCCGGAAGAGAAGACAATAGCATTATGAATTAATATAATTTTCTATGAAATTTTGGTTTTGTTTTATTAGACTCTTATTTTAGCAATTCTTCATTCATTTTGCTTTTTAATTCGTCTATAAATTTTAAGCATTTATAGTTTTTCTCGCTTCCATAGCTAGTTCAGCTTAATCTTCCATAGCATAGTTCATCTTAATAATTGTTTATTTTTACATTCGTACATTGTAAAAGTTAATCGATATTTTATTGTTAAATTATTTGTTTAAATTATTAACGCATTGATTTATAAAATTTTTCTTCCATATACATATGCCCGGTTTCGTGCGTGGCTTCACGTTTTGTATTTAAATTATTTAAATATGCTTACCTTCAAAAATTTGTAAATTTTTTAATTACATTAGATGATTCATTCTTTAATTTTTGGTTGTTTATTATATTTTTTAAGTTTATTTATGCAAATATTGAAATATAAACCTTTTTTGGAATTTTTAGGTTTAAAACATAGATTTTGGCAGTTTTTAGTCCATTTTGTGTTCAATATTTGGCCATTCTGAGCTATTTAGTCCATATTTCGGGGTTTTTTAGTCCATATAATTTATAACCCTAGAAATTCACAATTTGATTTAATTTTTTGTCTACCTTTTAAATTGTTGTTTTTATTAATTTTATTTTAATAAAGAAGATTTTTGAAATTTTAGCAGAAATGCAAATTTTTATTTATTTTTTAAGTTATACAAACTTTAGTTAGTTTAATAATTAAAATTTATGCTGATTTATAGGGCTCGGATTTTTAAAGGCGAAAAAGTCCAAAATAAGGCCGTAAATAAGGGCGAAAAAATCGGGAATTAAGGGCGAAAATAAGGTCGAAAAAGTTCCAAATTTAGGGGTATAATTTTTAAAATTGCTGTTTTTTACATGAAAATAATTTCAAATTATGGCAAACAATTTATTCATGATAGCAATTACAAATAAGATACATTTCAAAATTTTCGGGGGTAAAACTCATACGATATCGGCCAAAAAATTTTTGGAGATTGAATTTTTAAGAAAAATTTTTCATTTATTAAGGGTTTATTTCTGAAAATTTTTTTGTCGATTCTCAGGAGTATATTTTTCAAAATTTTTTGGGTCGATTCTTAGGGGTGTATTTCTCGTTTTTATTGCATTTTTGTTAATAAATTTTGGACAAAACGACAAAATAAGGGCAAAAACTTATTTTAAGGGCGAAGATCTAAAATAAGGATTTCTAAGGTCGAGTAAGGGCGTTAAAACGAAAGTTTTTCGAACAAAAAATGTGTTTTTCGTGCATTTCTCGTCGAGTTAAAGCCGCAGAAAAAATAAGGAAAAACTTATAAATCCGGGCCCTACTGATGTATATTATGTATTTTTCGTGAGTTGACCTGAACATATTGCAATATTTGAATTTTAATTTGAACAGAAACTGCAGTAGGTGAGTTTATTCCCCATTTTATTTAATAAATATTGAATTAAAAATGTTTATATTATTAAATATTATGTCCGTTAAATTTATTGCACTTTTGCTTTTGAATCTTCGCATAAGAGTTGGATAAAAGAGAGTAAATGCAAAGCAAAATGAATGTTCATTGATGCTCACCAATACTCAACCAACCAAATGTTCGCCATTTCTAATCGGTTAATTGGCGTCACTTTCCAAAGCGACTCCATAGAATACAGAAAGAACAGCGGAGTCAGAGAAAGAGAGAAAACTATTGATGAAAGAAAAGAGAAATAGAGTAAAAGAGAAAAGGTAACAGAAAGAAGATAGACAAAGAGAGAGAGAGAGAGAGAGAGAGAAGAAACAACAAAAAAAAGGGAAGAAAGACAAAGAGAGAAAAAAGATAAAATAGAGTAAGAAAGTGAAAAAATTTTGATTTTTTTGCGCTAATTTAAAGCCAAATTATGTATATAAGTGCTATTTTCATTTTAATTGCCTTTTTAGCATTTAAAAATGAAATTTTGGAATCTGGAGCAAACGCTAGTTTGGAACTTTTAAGTCAAATCCAATATATGTAAATATTCTAAATTTGAGTACAGGCGGAATTAGGCAAATCAATTTTCAGATTGTGAACAGCACCATCGAAAAGTGATCACAATTATTCACCATTGCTAACTATTGCATTAGCATGGTTCATTGAAAGAAATGGCATATAATACGTAAAATGAAAGCATATTAAAATTTTTTCGAACATTTTTTGGGATTTGAAACACTTGCGCCAAAAAGCCATTTTTTATTGGGCGCTGAAATGGCCGCGACGAAGTGGGAGGTTCCCTAAAATAAACCAATGTTGCGCAAAATTAACATTGAAACTCGTTGTACTGAATTATCAATTGGATGCCCAATTATATGAAAATAGCAAAATATAAGGAGGAGAATGCGAAGAATTTGCCTCTTCGGCCAAAACTCGTTAACTCTGTGCAATTTTCAAAAATTATATATGCGTTGCGCCAGCATTTTCACAGGTTTTTGCCCACAAAAACCATGTTTTTTTTTTGTATATTTCTTTTATAGTGCGGGTGATTAAACTAAATCGTTTTTGTTCATTTCCCAAAAAAAGTTTTTCCTCTATTTTGTTTATTTGTAAAACCTTTTGGTTTGTTACGCTATTTTTCTTATTGTATTTTGAATGAATTTTTTAAATGTATTTAGTTCCATTTTACCATTCATTCTCTTTTGCCCTGTAATTCGCAAGAAAAAATGCTTCTGAGGTGTAGAAATTGCAAAAAACAGTTCATGAAAACAGGTTCAAAATCAGTGAAATGAACAAAATGGGACACGTGTAGCCTTTTAAAACGGTCAAACCCAGACAAATTGGTATCATTCGAAAGCTCTGCTATTTAAAAATTAAATAAAAAATTTCATATCGCAAGGAATGCCATGAAAGTAAAGAAAATTATTTTTGTTTGAATAAATCAAAAAAATAATTAAATAGATTAATAAATTTCATGTAAAGAAAAACAAAAAAATGATTTTTTATTGAGTAATAAATATTATGAAATACTAATGAACTAAGCGATTTCAAATTCATTATTGTATTTCTAGACTCTTTTTTTGTCCTTCTCTTTCTTGTTGCCCTTATTTCATTTCCCGATCACTTTTACTTTTTTCAAGAAATCATTTATTTAAATAATTAGGGATGTTTGTACTTTTAATTTTAAATGATTATCTTATTTGGTATTTTATTATTAAATTATTTGGTCAATTATTAAACTCTTTTGAAAATTTTGTCTGTTAACCAGCAATTCTAATTTTCTTTCTTTTATAAGCGGTCTTTTGATAACATTAATTTTTTCTTAATTTTACCCTCAATCGGACACTTTTGATGAGATGAACGCGCCTGTCAGCCGTTGTTAAATTTTCAAACATTTTGATTTTTAATCTACTTTGGCTTAGGCTATTATATTGATAAAAATTTGCTATAATTTTCACTTGATTAAATTAAAAATTCTTTAAAGATAATTTCTTGATTAAAATAATATTTAAATTCAAAAACATCATTTTTTAAAATTTATTTTTTTAATAAATCATTAATTTTTTAAAGATGTTAATAATTCTTTAATTTTTTCTTTTTGTATTTATAAATTGTTATTTTGCCAATGATTCAAGTTTTTAATAATTTTAGGCAATTCAATTTTGTATTCCTTTACGAATAAGTTTGCTTGATTTATGAAATTAATATTTAATCATTGTCCGCATTTTAATTATTTAATATTACACATTTTCAAAAATTAAATCCGTTAACAAATTGCAGTAAAATTTTTAAAAATTTTCCCGGCGGCGCCTATCGACACCGCCGGACCCTGTTCCCGAAACATTTTTTTGAAAAAGAGCACCACAAAAAATGGTGTAAAAAAGTCAATCATATGAAAAGGAAAAATGTATGGTAGCTTAAATAAGGAAAAAACAAAAATTTTTGAGAAAAAAACTCAAAAGATTGATTTTTTTCGATTTTTAAGTGTGTAAGAAAAAATTTTTGAAAAAAGTCTCGGGTCTCGGGTTTTTTTGGTCTCGGTCTCGGGGTTTTGGGTCTCGGTCTCGAGTCTCGGGGTGTTATAGTTTTCGTTTTATTTTTTATTTGGAGTAAAAAATAATTTTTTTTTCTTCTGAATTTTTAAATATTTTAAGAAAATTTTATTAAACCAATTATAATAGAGTTTTTAAAGCTCTTGGTTTGGCAAAATGGGATGCGTGCTCATTTCTTCTTCATATCGAGAGCATATTCAATATCTTTTTATCAAATTGATGAATATACTATTTCATTTTTAAAAAATAAAAAAGATAAATCTGGCACCAATTGTTCATGAGGGATATTTGATCACGTAAATAATGATCAAAGTAAGTGAGAGAGAGAGAAGAGAGCAAGAGAGAAGAGAGAAAGAGAGAAAGAGGAGGGAGGGAGTTAAGAGAGAAGAAAGAGAAAGAGAGTGAGGAGAGAGAGATAAAGAGAGAGACAACAAGAGAGAGAGAGAGAAAGAGAGAGAGAGAGAGAGAAAATTAAACTGATCAAAAACGAACAATTCGCGGCGGTTGTGAAAAAAAAGATCGCCATTTGCTCCTCTAATTGTTCATAGAAAATTTTCTCAGAGAGAGAGAGGAGATGAAGGAACAATCACATTTCGGAAAAACTGATCAGAAAAATTCGCTTTGGGGTGGGGCGCTGCACAAAAAAGTGATCGGATGTATCAACTTTCGTTGTCCCATTTCTCCATCACCAACTGTTTGCCCTCCTCCCCCCTATGATGTCGTGAAATTGAAAGCATTTTGGCCAAATGTTGGATAAAAGCGGATCAAACTCATTCGGGCGGGAGAATCTGACTTTAGGCCAAGCAAAAATATGTGACTAATTGGTTAAAGAAACTTTCATTTTCATTTTATTGATTCTTTTTTTAATAATAACCTAGGTTAATCAAATAATAAATATGCTTTATTTTTAAGTAATCGTCAAGAGATTTACTTTAAATTTTCTACCTTATTGTATTTAAGTTTTGAAAATATTCTTTAAATTTCTTTTTTTATTTATTAAATTCATCGCTATCTGAATCTTCTTGTTCAAAGTTTGGGGCATCACAAAGCACAACTACTCGCGCAAAAAGATAAATTTTGACACTTATATTATATTTTTAAATAAATTAATAAAATGCAATTTGTTTTTTTTCATATTTTTAAACATTTACAATTGCTGCACTTTTTATGATTGTTATTAATTTTGAGTTTTAATTTGTTATTTTGCTTAAACAATAATTTATTTATCATGTTTTATATTACATTCAAATTATAAGGAGTGACTTTTTACATTTATGGAGATAATTTTTATTTCCATTAATATCGTTGTTTTTTTTCTTATTTTATTTAAATTCACGTTAAATAAAATTATATTTTCTACTTAGACAAATATTGTAGATTTAAAGTTTTGACAAATTTCCATTTTTATTTGAAAAATGGGTGCGGTCTCACCGCGTTGGGCTTTTGGGAGAAACGGCGGTTTATTTTCATTTTAAATATTAAACTCAAATTATTAAAACTTATTTATTATTTTGGCAAACGGAAATGAATAGATTAATTATGTAGTCACGATAGGTGCATTTTTATGCATATTTATTTGCTGGTGAGTGGGAGGAGAATTGGAAAACAAGCTCATTTGGCCGCCGGACTTAGCATCGAATAAATTTGCCGCTTTTATTGGATTAACATATTAGATAATATAAGTAGATAACTTTTAGTTTAAAATTACTGTTCACAGAAAGGCGGAAGGAGTGGAAGGAATATTAAATCATGCAATTCGTTATGTAATCAAATCAAAAATTATTTGAGACACAAAAAAATACAAATATAATTGCATATAAATCTTAAACCATTTATAGAAATATTATTTTTATCATAAAGTGTCAAAAATTTATAATTTTTTTCAGATTTGATTAATTTTTGCAGATAATTTCTTTATTTTGTCTATAAAAATTTTATACCAAAAATTGCATCGCGGAGAGGTTGAATTAATTATTTGGTAAACCATCGTCCCTTAAGCTTCATTTAAATATTTTAATTAATTTAAAGAATTATGAATTTTTATAATTTTCGTCTATTACCATTTTCTTTACAAATGTGTGAGTTTTTAACATTAATAATTCCAATATATTTTTGTAATCATCTCAAATTTGATTTCTTTTCTTTTAACTCTAAACTTATTCATTAATTAATGTCTTTTTGTTTCATGTCCAAGGAAATTTGTCTTTTCCCTCCAGGTGACATAAATCTATATAGAAAATTAATTTCTTGTTTCGTATTTAATCAACTTTCAAAATCAAAAGCTTTTGTTATTCATAATATGCCTTTTATTTTATATACATATATTTTATTTGTATTTAACAAATAATTAACTTTATTTTCTTTACCTTCGAAATTGGTATATATATTTTTATTTTATAATCATTACGAATATATTCATTTATTTAGGTAATTTTAATTAATAAATCACTTTTTTGATTTAATTTACTTCATTAGCCATATTTAATTCTAAACTTTTTCTCTCGATCTTTAATTGACTTTTGTACGCTCACTTTTATTTCATATTACACCTATTATCTTGAAAATCTTTACGAATTTTATTTTTTCATTTAAAATGGCAATTTT
>CP049708.1:1700546-1740908 GCA_004148225.2 Heterodera glycines | reverse complement strand
GGTTTAAAATTAAATAAATAATGAAAAGTTTTTATAAAAATCGAATGCATTTTAATTTAAAATTTTTTTTATAATAAAATACTCTTTTTATTCATTAAATATAATTTTGAAAATTAATAATTGAATATTTATTTTGAAATGAAATTCATTTTTATAAATTCAAAAAATAAATAATGAAATTAAATAAATTCAAACAAAAAATTAATTTTAAAAAATTTTTCACAAAAAAATAATTTAATTTAAATTAAAAAATTAATTAAAAAAAACAAACACTCTTTTAAATGAATTAAAAACATTAAAAATAACCAAAAATGCATAGCAAAAAGAATGTACACCGCCCGGATTCGAACTTCCCCCCCCCCTCAAAATGGTGCCTCAGAATCCCCAGCATTTCAATCACTGGGACTCAACCCACCAACATTTCAATCACTGGGACTCAACCCACCAGCATTTCAATCACTGGGACTCAACCCACCAGCATTACAATCACTGGGACTCAACCCACCAGCATTTCAATCACTGGGACTCAACCGTAGGGGGCCTTCGGCCCCACTCACCAAATTTTTGCGCCAAAGGTACTCACTCGGCCGCTTTGCGGCCTCGTACGGGGCCTGCGGCCCCAACCCCTCCCCCCTCTCCCCTTACACCAATTTCTGCGACAAAGGTACTCACTCGGCCGCTTCGCGGCCTCGTACGGGGGCCTTCGGCCCCTTCACCAATTTCTGCGACAAAGGTACTCACTCGGCCGCTTCGCGGCCTCGTACGGGGGCCTTCGGCCCCTTCACCAAATTTTTGCGTCAAAGGTACTCACTCGGCCGCTTCGCGGCCTCGTACGGGGGCCTTCGGCCCCCTCACCAAATTTTTGTAGTTGACAGGCTACTTTAATAATTTAATTATTTTTTTAATAGTTGACAGGCTACTTTAATAATTTAATTATTTTTTTAATAGTTGACAGGTTACTTTAAATTTAATTATTTTTTTAATAGTTGACAGGCTACTTTAATAATTTAATTATTTCTTAATAGTTGACAGGCCACTTTAAATTTAATTATTTTTTTTGATTGAAATGCAGGAGAATTGAGTCCCAGTGACTGGAATGATGGAGGATTGAGTCTCAGTGATTGAAATGCATAGAATTGAGTCCCAATGACTGGAATGCTGGAGGATTGAGTCTCAGTGATTGAAATGCAGGAGAATTGAGTCCCAGTGACTGGAATGCTGGAGGATTGAGTCTCAGTGATTGAAATGCAGGAGAATTGAGTCCCAGTGACTGGAATGCTGGAGGATTGAGTCTCAGTGATTGAAATGCAGGAGAATTGAGTCCCAGTGACTGGAATGCTGGAGGATTGAGTCCCAGTGATTGAAATGCATAGAACGAAATTTTAAAATTTCAAAAAATCGAGCTTTCAAAGCTCTACAATAAGTTCGCTGGCCAACCCCCGCTCAGATCAAACCCTGGCGCGGTATTCACCTGGTACTGAAGTGTACTTTTTGAGCACGCTTCAGTTGCCATTTTTTGCAGGCCAGGGGTTTGCTCAAAAAAAATTTTAAAAAATACCAGCATTTAGAGGACACTTTGGCGGAGTGCCCTCACAGCGGGCACTTTTTGATTCGAGTTTTACAAAAAAAGTTAGGGCCCTTCAAATGCAAACAAAAGTGAGAATTCAGTCCCTGGTACTCAGTTGGCCCTCGGATCTAAAAACCTATAGTTTTCCCAGATGCGCCTCAAAAAGTTTAAAGACCCTTCCACTACTTTCAGGGCGCTCCCGGCCTTCGGCCGGGAGATTTTGTTTTTGCAAACGAAACTCCTTGTCAATATAACACCAGTGATTGGAATGTTGGTGGGTTGAGTCCCAGTGATTGGAATGTTGGTGGGTTGAGTCCCAGTGATTAAATGATGGTGGATTGGCGCAGAAAATTGTGGGGGGGCCGAAGGCCCCCGTACGAGGCCGCGAAGCGGCCGAGCGAGTACATTTTTTTTATAATAAAATACTCTTTTTATTCAGTCCCAGTGATTGAAAATTAATAATTGAATATTTATTTTGAAATGAAATTCATTTTTAAAATTCAAAAAATAAATAATGAAATTAAATAAATTCAAACAAAAAATTAATTTTAAAAAATTTTTCACAAAAAAATAATTTAATTTAAATTAAAAAATTAATTAAAAAAAACAAACACTCTTTTAAATGAATTAAAAACATTAAAAATAACCAAAAATGCATAGCAAAAAGAATGTACACCGCCCGGATTCGAACTTCCCCCCCCCCCTCAAAATGATGCCTCAGAATCCCCAATCACACAGGGATTCTGAGGTCTTAACGATGTCAAAAGTAAAATCTGATCACGTTTTCGTGATCAGCGTCATAAACTACCCCTAAAGACATGTTTTTGGAATATTTTCGGTGAAAAAATTTTTCCACCCAAAAATCCTGGTCACCCCCCTTTGGTCCCGAAACCAAAAATCACTTTTATTTTTATAACAATTCGCAAAAAAGAGATAAAAATGTAAAATAAAATTTATATTATAGAGAAAAAAATTGCGGATTTTTGTAGTATATTACTTTTACAGAATGACTTTTCAGAAGCGAGTTCTGAATTTTTTTCTGAAAAATCTAAAATTTCCAGAATTTCTGGAATAACTTCTTTCATATTGAAGTTAGAAAACCCAAATAAATCCCAAAAAATTCTCCTTATTTTTCTCTATTTTTAAAGCTTTATTATAGTTAAATCGATGAAACCATCACCGAGTTATGAATTTTCCAATATTAGCCCAAATTTCCAAGGGCCAAAAAATTGCCAAAAAATAAAGAATTTTTAAAAAATTCCAAAAATTTTGAAACGAAAAATAAACATCATATTCGTGCTCAGCACCTCAAAATAGCCCAGAAAAATATTTTTCACACCCTTTTTCGACCCCAAAAAAATTTTTGAAAATTTCTAGGGGGCCTAGCTCGAAAATTTTTGAAAATTTTACATCATGTAGTACACCGTTCGATAGAGTTTAAAAAGCTCTACAATTTTGCTCTAAGGCAGAGTCCCAGTGATTGAAATGCTGGTGGGTTGAGTGGCCCAGGACTCAAATGTCCCGCTCAGGCCAAAAATTTTTTCTATTTCCGGGAAAAAATCGAAATTTTTTTCAAAAAAATACCATTCGATAGAGCTCGAAAAACTATGTTTTGGAAGTGGTCTTCGTTTTCCCGGGAAAATTCGTTAAAAAATCATAAAATTCAAAAACCCGAAAACCGTTTTTTAGGCCTAACTTGAAAAATTTTGAAAATTTTCGAAATTTTAAAATGTGGGTTGAGTCCCAGTGATTGAAATGCTGGTGGGTTGAGTGCCAGTGATTGACTCACAGAATTGAGTTCCAGTGATTGAAATGCTGGTGGGTTGAGTCCCAGTGATTGAAATGATGGTGGATTGAGTTCCATTGATTGAAATGCTGGTGGGTTGAGTCCCATTGATTAGAATGCTGTTGGGTTGAGTCCCATTGATTGGAATGCTGTTGGGTTGAGTCCCAGTGATTGGAATGCTGGTGGGTTGAGTCCCAGTGATTGAAATGCAGAATTGAGTCCCAGTGATTGAAATGCTGGTGGGTTGACTCTCGGCGATTGGAGAAAAAGCCAAGAAAAGGATGCGAGGCCGCGAAGCGGCCGAGCCAGTCGATTTTATCATTCATAATCCTATAATACAATCGTACTACCTAGCGGGGGATGCGCCGAAGGCGCTGACCCCGCTAGTGGTATATAAATAAATGGCTTGCCAGGTCGTTACTCAATTTTGTTTTAATTGCTGGGAATTTTCATTTAGATATAATAAATTTTTATGTTTAACTTAAAAAGTAAAAATTGATTAAATTTATTATATGAAGTATAGTGAAGCGGGACCGGGACCGGTCCGGGAATTCCCGGCCATCCGAGGTCCCGGATTTTAAAATTTATTTCCCGGTCCCGGTATTATTTTGTTCTAAAAAATTAACACTTCCAGTTGTGCAAATGGCCTAGTGGCTAATCTTCTGATTTTCTATTTCTTTCCCAATGATTCAATCCCTTTTACGGAAATTAAAATATTTTGAATTTTCTTTTTGTATACTCATGGGTATCCTTTCGACAAAATATGTTACTCAGATATTTTTTAATTGTATTTTATCATTTTGAAGAAAATTTGTACAAATTGAGCATAGTAATTTTTAAAGCAGCCTTTTTAGACTCAAATTTTCAAATTTCCCCCGTCGGCGCCTAATGGCACCGCCGGACCGCTTTTCTTCCTTTTTATTAATTTAATATTAATAGTCTCTATTTAACTGGAATTATAAAAAAAAATTTCCTTTAATATCTTTTTTTATTCCTATTAATTAAATAAATTAAAGAAAAATTAAAAAATCATTCGGAATCTTGTTAAACATCTAATCAGAAGTATCAAATTTTTTAATAATCGCACATTTTTCTGAAGCACTTCAAAACTGTTTGTTGTTGTACTTTTCTGCTTTTGCTTGTGTGAAGTGATTGTTTAACGGATTGGGGGCGCAAGGAGTAGCAGTGACGGAGTTGGTTCGGTTGGGCTTCCGTCGTATTGCGGGAAATGACAAGGAAGTATTGAATAGGAAAATAAAATAAAATTTATTTTTATTTAAAAATAAAAAACAACATGTATTAAGTGGTTTTTGATGGGTTAATTAAGTAAATTTAAAAGAAAATCCGACAATCTTAATTCAAAGATTTAAATTTTCAAAATATTTTGTATAATTTCTATTTTTTCCGAAAAATTATGGCACCGATCAAATTGCCAATATCGATGATAGTTTTTGCAAAAATTTGCTAACACAAAAAACTAGAAGCATATAGATTTGGTAGGGTTCTGGTCATTTCGTTAAATAAAAGAATCGTTGAAAATGAAAATTTGCCAGTTTTAATCTCATAAAGCAGTAAATTAAATTAATTAAATGGTACTTTCCTGTTTTGGGGCCGCACCCAAAAAATTTAAAAAATCAACAAAAGAGCGCGCAAAATAAACAAGGCGCGCGTAACACTAATGAAAGGCATAAATGCAGCAATTTCAGAAAAAATTTCGTAAAATGGATCAGCTGCGCGCTCTTTTGTTGATTTTTTAAAATTTTTGGGTGCGGCCCCAAAACAGGAAAGTATTTCGAAAAATTAAAAAGAAGAGAATTAATAGCTTAAAAATGAATGAAAGAAATTTAAATACTTTTACAAAAAATAAATTATGAGTTTGTGGCTTTTTGAAATACGCGAAAAACATAATGCCAAAAACGTATACAAACAATCTTTAGTCACTCATTGGCAATCCGTCCTTTTTTGGGCCAGTTTGGCCATTCCTTCGTGGAGGCACTGCGGCTGGCCGGGCTCATTCATCCCGTCATCTCCATGGGTAAAATGTCAAATTGTCAATTTAAAAATAATTATAACATAAAAAAGGAAAATAAAACTTTGGCAAATTTGAGTGCAATTGTACCAAATACGGCTCTCAGCTGCTTACTGCTAATTAGTGAATTTTTTCAGGCGTCCATGCCGCGTGTCGTCCAGTGTGCCAGTGCCAAGAACCGTCGCTGAATTGCCAAGTACGAATTTAATAGTGTACATTTGACTGCTTCTTTCTGTTAACCTTAGGGTCAATATTTAAATTTTTGATAAAAATGCGCATTCGTGGGGAGCTAGTCCTTATACCTAGCATTTTTCAAACTCGGGTCAATTGCAACTCGTAGAATAGTCAACTCGTACAAAAGGCAAAAGGTACGGTTCTGTTGCACTTTATGAGTCCAATCGGCTTTTATTAGCCCAAATGTATTTTATGTGTCCTACCAATTGAGACTACCTGGTTTTTATACAATAATGTTCTTCATCTTCGACAAGCCCCATCTTTTTGTTGTCATTCGAAAACATAATGCCTAAAGAAGCTAAAATATATAAAACTCAGCGTTTAGGCAATAGCCAAAAAAGATTTGATTAATTAAGTAATTGTTGATTATTTTCATTTGTAACTTTCTTTAAATGTTAGCATTCTCTTACTTTCTCGTATTTTTACCTTGTTCAGACTTTATGCTTTCGAATCATGAACAAAGTTATTTTTAAAAACCAGGTATTGTTAATTGTTTGGGCTCATAAAAGTCGATTAGACTCATAAAGTTCAATAGAGCCAAAGGTCTGTAATAAATTTTAAAGAAATATAGCCTGAGCCTAGGCCCAAGCAGGCCTAAAGTTTAGGCCTAGTTTAAGCATATGTACGAGTTGTTTGCCTTTTGTATGAGATGCCTTTGTACAAGTTGTCATGGCATCGGCTTCATATCAGCGGCGGACTAAGCCAGGTGTCTATCCCGGCGACTGGACCGTCCCGGGATTTGAGACCTAATTTTTAAAAACAACTATATGTCCCATTTATGCAGCCGTCGCCGAGTCCGGATTAGTGCCGTTTCTAGCCAGTCCGGTCCCCTAGTTTCGAGAAAGTTTGAGCATTCGAATGACAAATTTTAATTCTTTTTTTGTGCAGTTTAACCGGGCCGTGGGATTTGTTCTTTTGTAATTCAAAATCCGAAATCACTTACCCAATAAAAAGTTATACATTTGTCACAAAATAAAATTAATTTTTGTAAACATTTTTGCATAACGGATTAAGAAAGTGAGAGTTGAAACACCTAACATTCACAATGGTGTAGTCGGTAGAGTTGTCACTTCGCATTGAATAGGTCGAAAGTTCGAGTCTCCACGTATGCAAGTCATTTTTTTAATTTTTCTATTTGTGATACTCTTAAATTTTGTTCCTTTTTGATTAAATTTTTCCAAGAAATGAAATGTTAGCATTGGCAGAAAAAAATTTCTTTGCAGAAAGTTTGGGTGATTACCTTTTTCCAAATTTCCAGGAATTTCCTCGATGTATAAAAAATTATTTTAAAAATTTTTCATTTTTTCTTTTGTTTTGTAATATTTTTTTATAAATTTTGCAGAATCTGTCCTGAACAGCATCATCTTGCGATGGCGATCAAGCTTCTACAGGCAGGGATTCTGATTTTGTGGTCGGAGTCAGCAAAAAACAGCGGCAAACTTTTCGGAAAATGGTAACAAATGAATTGAATATTTACTTTGTATATTTATAATTCTTTTTATTCATTTTAATTAATTTGCATTACTTTTGCAAAATCCTTCAAATTTTAATCATTTGGAATTTGTTGCGCTTTAATTCAGTTTTTTTAAGATTAATAAATAAATTATATACAAAAATAAAAACAATTAAAATAAAACAATTTGATAATAATTTAACCATAAAAGATAAGAAATAATTAATTAATTTTAATTTAAAATTTTATCAAATGTTAATAAATATATTTTAGAAATTTAAATAAAAAAACAAATCAAAATTAATTTCCAAGGTTCACCGCTCGGCCATTCATTTGGCCATCTGTTCCAACCCGACCAAGCCAATTAAGCTGTGCCGGCAGTGGAATGAGCGCGTTATGGGGGGAATACTGGCGACAGGATGATCGGGAAAAAGGAATTAAAATATTGTAAGGATTGGGCCAGCGGACGATTAAACTCTTTAAAACATGAGGCATACAGAACGAAAGGGAAGGGTTTGGGTGATAAGCCAATAGCTGTTGAACAGAAAGGTCTAGGGTTCGATTCCATCTCAAGTCTAAAAATTTTTAAAAAATTAAAAACCGATATTTCTTCCTGGGATTTAAAAAGCCTTTATCTTGAAAAATTACTAAATTATTTTATGATTGAATTTACCAGATTTTAATTTTGTAAATTAAGATTGTTTTAAAAGGTTTTAAATTTAAATGTTATTTTTGTTTTTTCTTCTAATTTCACTTATTTTTTGAAAAATGGATTTTTGTAAAATTTTGCTGGTGGAGTGAGTTGGCAGTGAAAAAGTGCAGCCCAAACATGGCCCGTTTTTAAACCTTCGAATTGCCTCCCGCCCCCATTCCTCTGTGAAGTATTTGAAAAACCATATTATGAAAGAGAAAAGATGGGGAATGGGGAGGAAATCCCTGTCAAATTTTTGTCGCGATGAATGAAGAAATTTAAAAATGTCGGGTTGAAACATAACTCTTCGGGAGGAAATTTTCATAAAAAGTCGAAAAAAAACAACAGAAATTTTTAAGAATCCTTTTTCCAGAATTTGTTATGGTTTTTTAAATTCGAATTCTTTCACTCCAAAAATCTTGTAAGGTATTTGAAAGGTTATATTTTAGAATTCATATAAATTCCAAACTCTCTAGATAGAGATCCATAAACATTTTTTTAAATGTCAGAAAAAAATTCTCTATCAAATAATATTTCTCTTCTCCTTACCTTTCCTTCCTAATTAATTAGTGGAATTGATTAATTCTAATGGATAAATGTTTTCTATGCACTTGAAAGGACAATCAATTACACGCCCTCCCCCCCCCCATTTTTTTGTATTTTTAGTCACAATGTTATAGTTGAGAGTAAAGTGAAGCCTATAAAATTTATATTTAGTTGTATTTTAGCTTTTATTTGTTCTATTTGCTGCCTTCAACCTTTGACAAAGGCTATGGACCCAACAGCGACTGTGAGTTTTGATAATTAAATTAATTTAAATTTGTTAAAAAAAGCAAATAAGAGGATTTTTTAAATTTCTTTTTTTCATGATTAGGACGATGAAAAAAGGGCCAGATGGAAACAAGATTATAAATGCCGAAGCACGGGCCGACTCCGTTGTGAGGTAAATATTTTTTGAGTTGGGCCGAAAAAAACGATTTGAAAGGAAAAAAAGATTGTAAAATTGTCAATTAATTTTTTAAAAAATAGAAAAATTCATAAAAAAGGTTGATATCGAATCATTTGACCATTTATATAGATTAATTTTAAAAAATTTCTTGAAAGCTATGATGCTTTAAACTCGGCTCAGATTAATCCGGCCAGACTAAACTGTCTTACCACCCGTTGGTACGGGATAATCTTTTAAATTTTAAAATCATCATTTCTGAAAATTCAATTTTATTAATTTTTTGTCCATTAATAAAAAATATTTAATTTTCTATGTAGACACAAGTTTTTTAAAGAGTATAAATTATAATACCTTAACTTTCAAAACAATTAAAATTAGAATTTAAAAAAAAATCACAATTTAATTTTAAAAAAATTTCCTGTTCCCGGCGGGATTCTCGTTAAATTAAATACTCTAATCCGAAAGAGGTCTTAAATTCCCGAATTTAAGTTTGAAGATGATACTCTGGACAGGTGGCACGAAGAAATGGCGAAGCAACGGTCCCGCTCTGCTTCTTATTCACGCGCGCGAAAAGAAAAAGCGCAGCTTTTGCCGGTAGCGCCGGTTGTAAAGGTGGCATAAAAAAATTAATTAATTTAAATTATTTTAAATTTTAATGGAGTCATGGTAATATTTTTATGGCGGATTTTTTATGTTCACATATAAGTCTTTACAGCCCTCCTTCACAGTGTTCAAGACATCCTAAAACACACTGAAACCGAGAATTTTTAGAAAAAAATTCCTAGGGGTCTTTGGAAATTTTTTGGAAATTTTAAGCAGGCCCAATCTAAAGAGCGCAAAATTATCTACAATGTGCAAAAAGATCAAAAGCCTTATGACTTATACCTGCCGATGTATGTATATGGACACTTAATTTCGGTGTCTAAAAAAAGTACCGTATTTCTTAAGAAAATAGTTCACTTTACAGTAGATATGATCAACACCGAAATGGAAGTGCCCATACCTCAACGGGTATAAGTCGTAGGTCCACCATTCAAAAGCCAAATCGGAAGTAAGTTTTATCCTCTTTCCAATGGGCCTACTCAAATTTCACAAAAATATTTACAACCACTTAAAAAAAATTTTTTTGAAAATTTCCCTGATTTTCAGTGTATTTTATGGTATCCCGATCAGTATGAAGGAGTGAACTGTCAAGTTGCTGTTAAAGATTTTTTGATGAGCATATAAAATTTTGTTGGATGAATCTTTTCAAATTTTTGGACCAAAAATATTGGTTATTTTTGCCATCTTCAAAACCACCATAAACATATGACCACCCAAAAATGGAATACAATCCGAAATCCCGACCCACGGCAACTCTGCTCTGCTGCTCCCAACAGCTCGTTCCCGCCGCCGTCCCCCCCCCCATCATTTCTCCGTCCGCCCGATCAGTTTTCCAGCACATCATAGCCCCCCCCACGCCCCGAATTTTTTTTTAATAATGTTTCAAGAAGAAGAAATTTGCAAAGATTTCTTAGAGATTTTTTATTTGAAAAAAATGTCCAAATTTTTCTTGAAAAATTACTACCTAATTTAATTATAGGCAAAAAAATACTTCTGTGACAAATGTCCTGCCAATTTTGAACGTTTCATCGGGTACGCAAAGCACCTAACGATGCACGGTTCGAAGAAAAAATTTGAATGGTAAAAAAATGTATATTTTTCATTTGTTAATATGACAATTTAGCCTTTACTGTGATTACGCCGCAGATAAAAAAAATTCAACGGCCAAACACATGTAAGTTAACAGAAAAAATTATATTTAATTATAAGAATTATAATATTTTAAAATTATTTTTTGAAGAATTAATTTCGTTATTTTTAACAGGGAATGCCATAACACTGCGCCGACAATTGACTTCACTGGAGAGGTGAGTGGCTGCAAAAAATAAAGGGTATTCCGCCTGCTTTGTGCTGTCTACGATGACTTTTATAATGCCTATTTTTTGTTTATGGTTTTTATGGCGATTTTTTTTTGTGCCTATTTTAGGAGTTTAAAATCCTTAATAAAAACACACTAAAATGAAAATACACCGCTAATAAATTACTTCGAATTCATAAAATGCATCCCTGAGAATTGAAAATTTTCTCTAAAAATTGATCCCCAAAATTTTTAATGTATAAAAAAAATCATGAACAGGTGGAGGCACCGAACGAGTTGGAAAACCAGTCGGTTGCCGACAGCGACGAGGAGCAGCTGCTTGACATGGCGACGGTTGAGGTGGGAATAAATTTGAGGCGGGAGTGGGGGGAGGTGGTCAAACGAAAATTTAGCGAGAACGGGTGGTGGGCTTCGACCATGTTAATTGAATTTAATTAGTTTAATTTTAAAATGTATATTTTAATTTTTAAATATTTTGAATTTGTTAATTTATGAGATGTATATTTAAATTATTTATTTTAATATGATTTGTTCTTTTTTTAATAATTTTAATTTAGTTAATTTAAAAACTGTATAATTAATTAAATTATTTTATCATTTTTAATAGTTTAATTTAAAAATATATTTTTTTCTTTAATTTAAAAATTTTAATTTGTTAAATTTTGATATAAGTGTATTTTTTAATTATTTTTAACACTTAAATTGCATTTTTTGCATATACCGGTAGGGATAGGCACAGATACGGTTTTGGGCATGTGTTCGAAGGTTTTTTAAAAATCTCACTTTTTTTTTTTAATTTTCAATTTATGGACCAATTATTCCTGTCTATTTTCTATATTTTTGTGCCTAATAACCCAATCTATATTCATGATAATTTTCATGAGTCAAGACTCTCGAGCATCACACAAAAACATTCATGAGTCTCGACAAAAGAATAGAGAGTTGAAGACGAATTTTTCAGCATCGCAGCAGTGTGGACATGCGTCGTGAATCATTGGCTGAAATCCTGGACCTGGGCACATCCGGCACACCGGCACGGATTGGGTGAGCCAAAAAACAGCTTTCAGCAGAAAAATTGGCACCGAATTTTGGGATGGTGCCAAAAAAATCGGTGCTAATTTGTATTTCATAAATTTTCTTTTTAATTTACTGAAATTTTAAAAAAAAATTCAGTGCCTCGTTGTTCCCTGGAAAGCCTGAAGAGCGATGGGTGGACCCATTACCAGAAAAGTTGCAATTTCAGCAGCGGGTGAACAAATTTGCCGAGCTGAAATGCAAGTACTCGCGGGCCAATGCCAAAGGTGAAAAGCCATGGATTAAATGATTTATAAAAATTGACAACAATTATTTTTGAAAAATTGATCAGTTTTCATTATTTTAAAAATTGAGAAAAACACTTAATTGTTAAAAAGAGATTGTTTACTGATTTTACTAATAATTTAAATGCCAAAAAAATTTCGCTATTTTTTTTTTCAAGTATTTCTTTTCAAAATGATTATTTTTTCAGTGCGCTGGTATAAGGGCCGCAAGGAGCTGTTATCGGACGGTCTCAAGTACAAAATTCTGATCGACAAACAGTCCATTACGCTGATCATCAACAACCCGGACCCGGACGACAGCGGCAAGTACACATGCGAAGCGAACGGAGTGCCCACCAATTCATTTGTCACTGTGGAGGGTATGTTTTGGACGGGCGGACAAAAAAAAGCAGTTAAACATTTTCCACGGACATTTTTGGTTTTTAATTTAATTTTTAAAATTTACTTTTTTTATCAAATTAATACTTTCATTTTATTTAAAATATATATATTTTTAAATTGTGTATATATTTATAATATAAAATTTATAAAAATGTTTTAATTTTTTAAAATAATTATTTCATATTAAAGAAAATAAATTATTGCTTTTTTTCATTAGATAATTTTCACATAATTTTATATAGAATATGTTTTATTAAAAGAATGCATTTTGTTTCAGACTCACCAGACCAACAACCATTGTCCTCCACCGCCCGTCACAGCGAGTCGCGCAGACCAAAAAGTGCCAGAAAGGAAGCCACTGCATTGACCCCTTTGGACGCCATGCAGTGGTTGGTTAAACAAACAAAAAACGAAAAAGAAAGTTTAATTCATTCATTTTATTTTTTAGTTGCAGCAGCCATTTGACGCCGCCACGTCCCAAAAACATGGTGAGCAAATTCGGGTTTTTTAAAATTATTTATTGGGAATTTTGAGAAAATAAATTTTTTAATTTTTAACCTGAACCCAAAACCAATTTTTAAAAGTGATGCAAAATTTTTGAATTTTTATAAAATATTTATACAAACATTTTTTTTGTTTTTTTCTCAATAATTCCTCTTCTGTTGGTCTTGTTCCTGACAAAAGCATCCACAGGCAAAAAATTTTTTCTAAGTGATAATTTTTTTTCTTTGTAAAAATTTTGGTTTAAAATTGTCCCCTTATTCGAAAAAAAACTTTAAATATTTAATGCATAAAAAACAAAACCATCATTTCACTTACGTAGGATTTGAAGACGTTGTCACACCAGTGGTCATACTGGAGGACCGGTCGGCAAAGGCGGCAGCAGCGGCTTGCGCTGCGGGCGAAGAGGCAACGGACGAGGAGGAAGTGGCCGACAGTGAGGAGGAGCAGCAGCTGCTCGACATGACGACGGTTGAGGTGGGAATAATTTTGAGGCGGGAGGGGGTGGGGCCAAATTTTGCTTCTTGCCACTTTTTTTCTCTGTGTTTTTTTTTAAATTTTTTTTTGGGGATGGGTGGTGAGATCCAATGGTGCCAATAGGCAGACGCGCCGTGGAAATTTTGCGAAAGTGAATGCAATTTGCTAATTGATTTTATTTAAAATTTATTTAGTTTTTATAATTAAAATTTTTGTATTTTTTTTAATTTAAAAAATTTATTAAATAAGATTTAATTAATCAACTTTAATTGATTTAATATTAATAAAACATGCATAATTATCAGGGCTGCAAAAAATATGCACGAAAAATGGCCAAAATATGCGCATAAATATGCAAATAAAATCGTGAAATATGCATCAAATATGCACAAAAAAACTTGAAAATTAGGGGTGCAAAATAATTTTAAAAAAAGTTTCTTCAGCATAAATTTTATCGTTTATTTTTGCAATTGCAGATCAAAAATTTTTCAAGTTTGTGAAAAAGTATGAATGGTCATTGTTTTGAAGCTTTGTACGGTTCTTTTTTTGTTAGAAGTATTTTCATTTTCTTATCTGCAACATTAAACAAAAAAATTTATTGTCTTATAATTCACGAGAAACATCAAAATGTTGAAAATCCCCTTTCTGTTTCTGAAATTTTTCCGAAAAATTTTTTGGTATGGAGATGGAATATGCAAAAAATCGGAATATATGCACAAAAAATGGCAAAATATGCACGAAATATGCAGAAAAAGCCAAAATATGCAAATATGCACAAAAACCTCGAAATATGCAAAAATATGCAAATAAAAGTCCCGATTTTTATACGAAAACACAAAAAAGAAAGTGTTTTTCCTGCTATTTAGAGCATGGAGAAGCCAGGAAAAAAATATGCATTTGCATATTTTTTGCAGCCCTGATAATTATCATTAATTAACGAATTTATGATAACAAATATTATTATTTTTATCCGTTTTATTTATAAAATCCAAAGCTTTTTTAGACTCAAATTTTTTGTGTTTAATTTTTTATTACAAAAAACCCAGAAATTAAAATTTTTTCTCTTTGTTGAAATAATGAATTAATATTTTCCAATTTTTAGGTGCGCTGTGCGGACGAACGGCTGCTGGCCAAGGCGCCATTGAATGTGCCAGTGCGGCCCGGCCCGCCGAAGCCACTGTACACCACCGACAAATCAATCATGCTCCAATGGACACGACCGTTGCGGGACAGAGGCACGCCGATCACTGACTACGAGCTGGAGATACGCGAGCGTGGCACCAAGCTGTGGGGGAAGGCCACCACCAACGCGGAGCTGTGGGAGAAAGACGCATTTGGCAATGTACCTGACACACGAATCAAGGTGGGGGAAAACATGAGCCGTTCGTCCCCCTCCCCCTCGTTTCACCCCCCCCCCCCCTCGCCGTAAAATTTTTTTAAATTTACAATTAGTAAATTTAAACAAAATCAGAAAATTTTTTATGAGACTTCAGCAATTTTTTGCAAAACTGAAAAAAGCGTTAAAGTTTTTCAAGAAAAAATTTTTTTGGTATTTTCTTACAAAAAAATTTCTAAAATTTCTTGTAAATTTCAAGGCTTGAATTTTTTTCAAAAACTTTTTGGGGGTAAACGATACTTGAAATTTGTCTAAAAAAGCACTAAAAATTGGCATCACTAAAGGTGATCGGCGTAAAACGGCAGCACATCTACGAGTTCCGCGTGGCCGCAGTGAACGCGGCGGGCCAAGGCGAGTGGAGCAAGAACTCTGTGCCAATTGCTGCCACACCATCCTCCTGTAAGCCGTTGATCACCAAGGGACTGTTTGCATGCGACATGACTGTGCTGGTGGGTGAACAGGCCAAGCTGCTGGTGCCCTACGCAGCGAAACCATGGCCGAAATTCGTTTGGAGCAAGAATGGCGAAGCGATGGATGTGTGTGCCGACCCACGCGCTGAGGAGAAAATCAGCGGTAAGTGAACGCGCAATCCTGGCACTTACAAGGGAACATTCCAAACTGTCACCACTCAGATCGTTTTAAAACCGCTTTTATCTTGTAGAGCATAGTCGATTTGTTATTGCCAATTTCGGCTTTTTGGCTTCTGCGCCAAAAATGATCAGAAAAAAGTGATCAAATGAAAAACCCAGCAAAAAATTGCTAATTGTTGTACGCAGCTTCACAGGAGAGGCAGTAATAACGTTTGTTGAAAAATTTAGAAATGGTTTTGATGCCATCGAAGTGGTTGTCATGATAATAGAGCAAAATAGGAAATTGGTAATCGGTGACGTCTGATTTTGTGATTGGCCGCGTTTGGTAGTCGTTGAAGATGAAGATTTTATATTCTAGGCGCCGCCGGAAAATTTTTGAAAACTCAATGCAATTTGATATTTCACTGCCAAATTGCGATTCTTTAACAAGGCGACTGCACTTTTTTTTGTTTTTAAAAAGCGTTTTTTTTTTTGCGGCACACTTTTAAACAACTTTTTTTGCTATTTGTTAGAAAATTTTGTCTAAAAAATGGCCAAATTTTAAGATTTGGGCTAAATTCTCTTTTTATTATTTTTTTAAATTCTATTTTTTTTTTATTTTTCATTTTCACATTTTTTTCTCCCATTTTTAGACACTCTCATCCAGCTGTGCTATCCGAAATGCGAACAATCGGACACCGGCACCTATTCCATTCGCATTGTGAATGAATTCGGCTCGGCTTCGGTGGACTTGCGCCTGAAGGTGGTCGATCGCCCTGCACCGCCCGAGGGGACATTGAAGGTGCAAAACATTGAGAATATTTTTTGTAAACAGAAAATAATGAGAGGGGCATATTTGTAAAACAATTAGGAAGGATTTTTTGAATTTTTTTAGAAATTAATTTTAACGGAGTATTTTTTGTTTTTACTGTATTTTCTTTTTTACAAAATATTCTTTTAAATATTTAATGTGTAAAAATCATGAACAGGAGCGGACCGCGTCCAGTAGCGGAAGGCGACGCGTTGGCAGCACCGCGGCGGATCGGTCGGCACAGGCGGCAGCAGCGGCTTGCGCTGCGGACGAAGAGGCAACGGACGAGGTGGACAACAACGAGGAGGAGCGACAGAACATGGCGGTGGTGACAAAAAGGATGGCAAATTTGGTAAAAAAAATTTCTAAATTATTAGATATGCTTCAAAAATTTTTTATTATTGATTACATTATTTATAAATAAAAAAAATAAATGTTGGTAAAGAATTGTGGTCCCAAATTTAATTTTTGGGCTCAAAATCAGTTTCCGAAGGGTGTTGATATGTTTCTAAACACGGATTTACCCAATTCCGGTAAAACTTCGAATTTAAGTTTTGCGCCAAAGATTCGTGATCAATACCCTCGAAAACCCACAGAAACTGATTGTTGAGCACAAGAAAACTCAATTTTGGGACCACAATTCTTTACTTTTGCCCAAATTTTGAATGTTTTCTATTTTTGAGTTTAATTTTAATTTTTTTAAGGCGGCCCAAAGTGCGGACGAGCTGCGAGTGCGAACTGCGTCCGGTGGTGGAAGGCGGCGGTGTGACGACAGCGGCGCGGCGGCGGATCGGTCGGCGGCACAGGCGGAAGCATCGGTTTGCGCATTGAAGGTGCAAAACATTGGAAATATTTTTCTAAACAGAAAATTACGAGAGGGGCATATTTATAAAACAATTAGGAATGGATTTTTTGAATTTTTTTTAGAAATCAATTTTTAACGGAGTATTTTTCGTTTTTACTGTATTTTATTTTTACAAAATTTAAAAAATAGTTAAAAGCATTTTTGTAAATAGTTTATTTATGAAATAAATTATACAAAAATTGATATTTAAAATAAAAATTTTAATTTACTCGCTTAAAACAGGTGTTGCCTGAGCTGGTTGTGTCCAAGTACCAAGTGCCAAGCCAGCCGGACAAGCCCGTGGTGCGCGACTTTGGCCGAACATGGGCCAAATTGGAGTGGGAGTTGCCGGCATCCAACGGCGGGGCAAAAATTCGTGGCTACGAACTACAGCACAAGGAGAAACATTCGGAATGGGTGAGTTTATGGAGTATATGGTGTGTATTGTAATTATTGTTGAATTTTTTTCTTGAAGTGAGCAGCTCGTTTCTCGTTTCCCCACCCCGAAATTCTAGTTATTATTGGATATTGATTGTATCACTGCTGATCATTAGGATTATGCGTTGAATATCCTAAAAAAATTTTTCCCGTTTTTGTGAAAATTCATTTTTTTTTTAGGTTACATGCAAAAAATCCGGGACCTGGTCAACAACTTTCAAAGTGCACAATCTGAGCGACCGGGGCGAGTACATGTTTCGCGTTGCGGCAAGGAATGAGGCGGGTTTGAGCAAACCGTCGCTTCCATCCGACCGAATCAAATTGCCTGGTCCGCCGGGAATGCCAATTCAAGTCGAGGCGCAATCCATTGGTAGAGACGGAACGCCAAAATAATATTTTTAATTTTTTACAAAAACGCAGGTCCCAATTGTGTGACGCTCACTTGGCAACCGCCAGCTGAGGACGGCGGCTCCAAACTGGAGGGCTACCTTGTGCAGAAGCGAGAATGGGGTCACGAACAATGGGAGAAGGCAACACCGGATATGGTACGGTATTCCCATATACAGTAGTCACAAAGAATATTTTAATGAGTCCCAATAAAAAGATTTTTTGTTTTAATTACAATTTCGTTAAAATTTCAGTGTCCATTGACCGAGTGTTTGGTGCCCGGGTTGCGCGAGTTCCAGGCCTACGGTAATTGTTTTGAAACGTGTACCACTTTTTTCCGCGTCGTTCCCCACCCCCCCCCCCCGAAAATTTTTTTGCGATTTTTCTAAAATTTTATGATAAATCATTAATTTTTTTAAATAATAAATTTTGCTAGTAGGGTAAAATTTTTCAAAATTTTTTTTTTAAGTATTCCGTGTCATTGCGGTCAACTTGCACGGACGCAGTACACCGTCGTTGCACACGTTGCCCATCAACATCGTGGAGACGGCTGGCGCTTGCCCGACCATCGTGATAAAGTCAGCAGAGAAATTTCAAAAAAAAAAAAATTAGTGCCCTTTTTTCCTTTTTTTGATGGTCACACAATTATTAAAGACATTGCAAAAAAAAAAAAAATTATTGACAATTCAATTTTTTCTTTGATTAAATAAAAATTGTGAACGGAAAATGGGCCAGTGGAAAATGCGTCAGTGAATCAGTGCAATTTCGACCTTTTGTAATACAATACTTAATGCTACAGTAGTAACTTTATTATAAAAATACTGTATTACTGGCACCTTTTCCACTGACGCATTTTCCAGGAGCCCTCAAAATATTACTATTTTTTAAAATTAATTTTCATTTAAATATGGCACAAAAATTTCCAGCAAAGAAGTGTCTGTGCAGAAGCCCAGTGTTGTGCCGTTGAAATCGCAGCGTGCCAACGAAAAGGAAAAGGACGCCACGCAAATCCGAACTCCTAAAACGGCACAACCTTCGTCTGCACATGGCATCGGACCATCCTTGGGTAAGAAATGAGTTTGGATGGAAAATCTTAGATAAAAGGCTTTCTTTACCAGTTCGGCATTTAGTTCAAAAACGATTATCCGCTTGTCTCTTTTTCAATTTTAATTTAAACCGTTTCATTTTTTGTAATTTTTAATTAGTTCAAAAAACAGTTAAACATTTTCCACGGACATTTTTAATTTAATGATAATTTAATTTTAAAATTTATTTTTAATTCAAATATATTATTTTAAAATAATGCATTGTTTCAGACTCATCAGACCAACCATTGTCCTCCACCGCCCGTCGTCGCCAGCCGCGCAGAAGTGCCAGAAAGGATGCCACTGACATTCAGTGGTTGGTTTAACAAAAAAAAAAGTTTAATTCATTTTATTTTTTAGTTGTAGCAAGAATTTGACACCGCCACGCTCCAAAAACACGGTGAGCAAATTCGGATTTTTTAAAATTATTTCTTGGGAATTTTGAGAAATTGAAACTTTTTAATTTTTAACGTGAACCGAAAAATAATTTTAAAAAATGATGCATATTTTTGAATATTTTATAAAATTTTTTACAAATATATATATTTTTGTTTTTTCTCAAGTGCACCGCCAAAGACGACAAAACAATGGCCCAACTCTTTGAATTGGTGGTCAAGGGAAAGCCGAAAACGCCCAAGAGGCTGCTGGACACATTGAACGCAACGTCGGACAGTTGCGTAAGTCATTTTTGTGAATATTTAAAAACTAATTATATAACATTCATTAATGAATTCATTAATTGGGTAATTAATTGAGACCGCATTTTGGGATTGTGTCCGAAAATTTAAAAAATTTACAAATGTGAAAAGATGGAATAGAATTTTGCCAAAACATGAAAATTTTTTCAGATTGTGCCGGGCGGAGTGCGAGCACTAAAAAGGCAATCCATCTTGGATCGAAATACAACATCATGTGAAGAAGGTAGATTAAAAAAAATTGAGCAAAACTGAAAGTAGTAAATTAATCATTGAGTTTTGTCTTTTTGTTCAAGCTCAGATTTGGCAATCACTAGGGCTGTGAATTTAAGTCCGCAAAATTTAAAAAATTCATAAAAAATCCCCAAAAGTCATGAAAAAATAGCCAAGGCACAAAAATACATGAAAAATGCAAAAAAAAAATCCTAAAAATTTAGGCAAATGTTAAAAAATTCTAATTTTTAACAATTTATAGAATAGCATTTTATAAATAGAGACTGCATTTTGAGGCAAATTTAATACACACTATAAAATTTTCAGAATTTGATGAACTCCTATTACTCTGTGGCCAGGGAGCAGCTGTCTCTTGGGCAGATTTGGAGCAATCAGCAGGGTAATTGTTGTGAAAATATGTACAAAAAATGACAAAATCAAATTTATGGAGAAATTTCTGAAAAATTAACAAACTGCCAAAAAAATGATCGCGTAAAAAAATTGTTTATCGCATTTTAGTTCTTTCGACAATTGGTCAAAAATTGGCGAGGGGGCATTTGGAGAAGTCTTTAAAATTGATTCCATCGCAGTGAAGGTTTTACTCATAATTTTTGCATTATTTCAAATATTTTATCAAATATTTTTCAAGGTCATGCCATTCGCGATCAAGCAGGAGCAGTGTTCGAAGCTCGTCAATGGAGTCGACCTGAAGACAGCAAAATTCATCTTCAACGAGCTGTTCATCACCAAACAGCTTACAGAACTATCCGAGGACACCGGCAGTGACTTTGTCACGCCATCATTCACACAATTGCGCATGAGGAAGATCGTCAAAGGTATTTTTAATGGAGAGTCCCTTCAAATTTCATTCCTAATTAGGGCTTGTGGGGTGTTATGCTAAATCAAAATGTTTTGTAGTGCTAAAACATAACTCATCTTTCCGTTTAGGATGTTTTCCTCCGAAATTGCTCAAGGCTTGGGATGCCTTCAAGAAGGCAAAGCCCGAATTGTCGGAGAACGAACGGCCAGACATTTATGCCGACGAAGATCTCCATTTCGTTATCATTGGCCTTTCCTATGGGGGAAAAGATCTGGAGGCGTTTAAGGTTAGCCTTCAAAAAGAAAAAAATTAAAATTGTTTTTTTCGCAGATAAAAAATGGCCCCGAATGTTACTCCATCTTCCATCAGGTCGCCTTGTCCCTGGCAATTGCCGAAGCCGTTCTCGAATTCGAGCACCGGGATCTGCATGCCGGAAACATTCTCGTGGAGCGGTGCCCGGACAACGAAAAAATTCGGTAAGCAGCACAAGAAAAAAACTGGAAACTAATGTTAATGTTAAAGATACATCTACCAAGGAAAACAAATCAATGTCGTCTCAAATGGGGTGCGCGCCTCCATAATCGACTTTTCAATTTCGCGTATGAAAAAAAGTAAGCTCAAATTTTTCTCAAGCGCTTAAAGTTTACTCATTAATTTCTGTTTCCCAAAACCAGAAGGTGTTCCGTTCTTCGTTGATCTCAGCCAAGATACGGGCCTTTTCGCGCAAAATGGTGTTAGCGATGGTGGCGACTACCAATACGACGTCTACAGGATGATGAAGACGGTGGCCAGGTCGAGAGAAACTAATTTTTGTCACATTAAAAATTCTTTTTTTAGCGAAAATTGGTCCTCATTCTGGCCCCAAACAAATGTGTACTGGATGGGCTACGCGGCAAAGAAGCTCTTTAACAAGAACCGCTTCATCAGGGCGAAGAGAAAAGAAACCATCGACAACCTCTTTTCAAACTTTGAAAAGAAATTTGGATCGATTAGCGATTTCATTGACCATCCTGATTTTTTGTCAGTGTTTGCTGAATTTACTTCCGGGTAAAATTTTTAATTTTTTTTATTATTAACATCAATTTTTGTTACCAGAAAATGATGACAACACAGCGCACTCACAATCAGCCAAAACACAGTCGGCGCCCGGCGATGGGGGGAGGAGTGCGCGATGTTCTCAACCGGACACGACCAAACCAACTTGCGCGGGTGGGCAGTAACGGCAGCAGAAACAATACGACAAAAGGCAACGGCATGAAATGGGTTAGTTTTTATGACAGCCAATGTGTACCGGACAGGGGGGTTCGGTTGGTTTTTTCGCTAAAAGAGCAAAGAAAAACGAAAATTGTATTCAAAAACTTGTTTTTGACTTTTTCCTTTGGACAATCAATGAAAAATGGGTCCAAAAAATCAGTTATTTAAATCTTGGACAGAATTTTGAGAATAATTAATGTCCTGTTTTGCCAAGTAGCGCCGGTGCCGGCGGATAAATTTTAGTTTTTTTTCAAAATTAAATATATTACTATTAATAATTCACATTTGTTCCAATAGCTTTGCATCGGCCCACCCTTCCCGAATCGGACGCTTGACAAAAAATGGAGACGGCAACATTCATGCGATTTGAGGATGGCGAAGAAGAAGACATTTGTGCCGACCAATCCAATTGGACTGTGCAACAATACTGAACGAGCAACAAAAGCGGCAACAATTTGTATTAATTGAAAAGGTTTGTCGGGGGCGTGTACCATCATTCGGGTTCTGTGCCCAAATAAGGAACAATTTTTCTAAGGAATTGCGGAAACAAAAATTTTTGCGAGGGGTGGGGGGGGGGGAAGGGAGCAGGAAAAAATGTCACCGGCCGAAACCTCGTCGCAAAAAAAAATTCAGAAAAAAAAATTACTACTTTTTGTGATATCTTATAAAAACTTTTTACAGTTTTTTTCTTGAAAGAATTCAAAGTTTGAAAATTTTTTAAAGTTTTGGCAGCAAAATTTTGGGTACATCCGTTTTCCATCTGTCCAAATCAGTAATTGTTTTTTTTTAATTCTTACTTTTCCAGGTCCATCTCTTTCCCAAATTCCGCGGCTTCCTCAAAAGTGCGCTGCCCGAATGGACCAACGAATTGTGTGACTGCACCACATGAAATTCATCGTCTTCGACGACACTGTTCTCATAAGGTTCGTTTTTCTCCATTTTTTCCCCGATTTAATGGGTCCGTATGTCATAAATATTGTAGGACCGACCAAATCCTTTTAAATTTAAATAGTTAAAGGTTAAAAAAATTTATGGGTAAGAAAAAGAAGAAAGATTTGACATAATCATTGATTTTGAAATTTCTGGCAAAATTCTGACTGGAAATTCGGGAATAGTACCTCCGGTTTCCTAATATTTTGTTTTTGGTTTAAAAAAACTAATATAGTAAATCTTCCTGATCCATTAGACTTTCGAATATTTGTTGTTTTTTTTTTGATTTTCATTTTTTTAAAATTTTGCCACCGGTTTTTTTTTCTAAAATCTCTCACAATTTTCCAGTGCCAATTTGTCCGACCAAAACTTTGTCAACCATTAAGAATCGCTATTTGCTGATCGAGACTGTCCACTGTTGACCAACTTCTTCGTCGACCTGTTCCGCCTCGTTGACAATCCTTCCGGCGGATGAACGCGTCGGAACAGTTTTTTGGAAAAAACTCAGACTCTTGGTAATTTTTTTTTTTAATTTTCTATTCAAAATTGGATAACTATCAAAGGAATTATTCCCCCAAAAAACCGCTGGGCTGTCGCCCATTTGTCCCTCCCCACCGAAAAACTGGGAATGTGTTGGCACCGAATTTTTTTTTATAAAGCTGTAAATTATGCTTACTTGGTCTACCATGGGAGCAAAAAAAAATTTTCAAAACGTTTATTAAATTTTGAATTTTTGAGTGAAAGAATTGGTGTTCCCGGTGATAATTTTTTTGCCGTCGTAATTTTTCCCTATCACATTTTTAAAAAAATATTGAAAAATCTATGTCTAATGAAGTTGGTATCATGCGCAGGCCCATAGCCGAAAAAAGAAATTCAGGAGGCGAAAAGCCGACGTTGTCTTTTTTTTGGTCCCTAAGAATTTTTTCTCTGGTATAATTTTTCAGAATTAGGCCTTATGGCATTTTTTTAAAGTTTGTCCAAAAAAGCGCTGAAAATTTTTAAAATTTTTTTTACTTGTGATATCTTATAAAAACTTTTCTCAGATTCTTTTTCTTGAAAGAATTAAAAGTTTGAAAATTTTTAAAGTGTTCGGCGGCGAAATTTTGGGTGCATCCGTTTTCCATCTGTCCAAATTAGTAAATTGTATTTTTTTTCAGGTCCGTCTCTTTCGTATGCCCAAATTCTGCGGCCTCCTCAAAAGTGCGCTGCGCTGACCGAACCAACGAATTGTGTGACTGCACCACATGAAATTCTTGGTCTTCGATGAACACTGTCGTCATCACAAGGTTTTTTTTCTCGTATTTTTGCCCTATTAATGGGTCCGTATGCCATAAATATTGTCTTTGGCCAAAATACTCTTTTAAATTAATTTAAAAGTAAAAAAAAAACTAAAAAACAGTTTTATATTTGGTACCATTCGGTGCAATAATGAGTTTAATCAAGCTGAAGAAAATTTTAATTCAAATAGTTAAAGGCTAAAAAAAATTTATGGGTAAACATAATTATTGATTTTGAATTTTTGACATCGGGAATTGTACCTCTGATTTCCTACTATTTTGTTTTTAATTTAAAAAAACTAATTTAGTAAATCTTTTGTCAACCGTCGTGATCGCTATTTGCTGATCGAAGACGGTTCACTGTTGACCGACTTTTTCGTCGACCTGTTCCGCATTGTTGGCGACAATCCTTCCGGCCGGCGGATGAACATGTCGGATTTCCCGCCGTGGTAACAATTTCGCCGATACATCCGGAGACAGGTAAAAAAAAATTTTTCATATTGTTTGATACAAAACAATTTTTTTTTTGGAAAAAAACGCAGATTTTCAATACACTTTTTTCAAAAAAATTTATTTTACTCCTTGATTGTTGTCCGAATTGAATGAGTATAATATCATTCAATGGTCCTAATTGTGATTGCCTGTTGGCTTCAAAATTGGATAACTATTAAAGGAATTATTCCGCCAAAAAACCACCGGGATGTCGTCCATTTGTCCCTCCCCACCAAAAAACTGGGAATGTGTTGGCACCGAATTTTTTTTTTTAATAATAAAGCTAAATTATGCTTACTTGGTCTACCATGGGAGCAAAAAATTTTTTTTCAAAAAAAAAGTTTTAAATTTTGAATTTTTGAGTGAAAGAATTGGTGTTCCCGGTGATAATTTTTTGCCGTTGTAATTTTCCCTAAATTCAGTGCCGCATTGGGCCGACCGCACCACCACTTTTGTGGAGCCCTTCCTGCAGATGGGCCTGTCCAACATGAACCAGGAAGTTGAGCTGCTCAGCAAATTGTTCAGCAGTTGCATCACAGCCTGCGGTGTAAGTGCGAAAAATGGAAAAAATTTTAATGGGTCAATTTTTTTTTAATTTCTCAATTTTTCCTATTATTTTTCTCAACGAATTTTTTTCACGTTTCCAGCAAAAAGGAGACGACGACAATCCACCGGCTGGAGTTCACGCTGATCACAGCCTATTTCAAACTGTTCGACCCTAGCCGACTTCATCTGCACAAGTGGCCGCGCCCCGTTCAAAATTGTGTTTACGTCGCCACAGGTTTTTTTTTGTTATATTTTTCGGTAAATTGGAGCCCTGCAAATTGGAAACTTTCCAAAAAGAAATAAAAATTTTTAAAATTCTTTTTAAAAAAAATCTTAGGAAATTTTTCATGATTTCTAACAAAACAAAAAATGTTTTTTTTTAAATTTTGTAAAAATTTTTTTAAATGATTTTTCCACAGTCAATATTTTTTTTCTCCTAATTTGGTTTTTTTTTTTTTTGCTTATTCACACTAACGAACATTACCATTCTTTTAGGCTCGGCTATCACTGTGCTGTTTTTCATCTTTTTGTACAGTTCAGCATCATTGTGTGCCGAGTGATTGTGCTTCGAGTTTTTTGTGCCAGCACATTTTTGCAAAACCATCATCGGACATTGGAAATTTGGTCGGTGCCATAATTTGCGAAAAAAAAAGAATTATACAAAATTTTGAATATTTAAATCTTGGAATTAATGGTTGTCGGATTTTCTTTTTAATTACTTAATTAAATACACATCAAAAACCACTTAAAACATGTATTTTTATAATTTTCAAAAAAACAACATTTTTTAAATAAAAAAAAAATTTTTTTTCTTATTCAAGACCCACGCCGTTGCCTTTTGTCGTATTGTTTCTGCTGCCCACCCGCGCAAGTTGGTTACGGTCGCGTCCGGTTGAGAACAGCGTGCACTTCTCGGTAAATGAGCAAATAAATACGAAAATTTCATTCAAAAACTTGTTTTTGACTTATCATGAAAAATGGGTCCAAAAAAAATCAATTATTTAAATCTTGGACAGAATTTTGAGAATAATTAATGTCCTGTTTTTCCAAGTAGCGCCGGTGTATAAAATTAGTTTTTTTTCAAAATTTAATTTTATTATTTTTTTTTGTTCCAATAGCATTGCATCGGCCCACCCTTCCCGAACGTGACCCTTGACAAAAAACGGAGTATTTTTCGGATGCCAAACGGATCATCGATTACGTGTTGGTCTACGAGGAGAAGGAAATGACGAACAGCAACTACTACAACAATTGCGATGACAACAAACAACGCGATAATTCACGTTCATCCCCCAACGGCACGCACAAAAAGTGAGAAATAAATAAAATGAGAATTTTTTCAATTGTCTAACTTAAGTTTTTCTATTAAAAAATATTAAATTTGTTTCAACACTAAAAAAATTTTTTCCAATTTTTTATTTTCAAAAAATCCGAGAAAATTTCAAGGGAACATTGAAAAATTTTTCAGCAGTTGTTTCTCTGCTCCGTCTGAGTGCCCATTTCTTAGCCGGTCTTCATGCATTGGAACGGCTCTGACAACTTTCCATGGATGCCAATGCCATCGGAGGAGGGGTGAAAGACAACGCAAAGGGCGGAGAGACGGCAGACGCCGAGGCAAATTTGTTTTAAAACTTAAATTTAATTTTTTGTTTCTGCAGCTGCCTCTGCGCAGTGCTTCCCTCGAAAAATTGGATCTTTCATCCAATGCCTTGCGCAGAGTGCCGACCAAATTGGTGGCCCATTAATTGCATTCCCTCAAAATTTTGAGTTTGGCGGCGATTTCAATCGAACGGATGGAACCGAAATTAATGGCCAATTTCAGCGCATTAAAACAGGCAAAATTAGGAAATTGAACTTGAATAGACAAACCAATTATGTAATTTAGCCATTTTCAGTTGGACTTTTCCCAAAATTTCCTCCATTTTTTGCCCTTTGGAATTTTCGATGGACTCTACGAATTGCAAGCTCTGCTCGGATTGGCCTCACTTCAATTGGTTAATGTCAGCAAAAATGCAATGGAATAGGTAAACCTGGGAAAAGAGAATGGAACCAAATGAAATCCAAATAAAAATTAGTTGGAATGGTGCCCAATTCTTGGCATTGAGGCGAACGGCAACGAAATGTTCTTACGAGATGAATTGGCTGCTGAACGCCAAGGCCTCCGCCGTTGGCACGGATTTTTCGCAGGAACAAATCAATGCCGCAAAGGGCGGCGCAACGGACATAGAAAGTGCCAAATATGTGGTGCCATTGGATGGCCAACGGAAAAGGATTATTGATACAACGGTGGGCAGGCAGTATTTGCTAATTATCAGAGGGTAATTAGGAATTGATTTGCTAATTGTCGCCATTTCCCTTTCCAGCCATTTGACTTTCTGTGTCCCTATTCGATTTTCTGTGCCGTCGGCTGTCAGTGCTGCCAAATCAACCACGCAGATGACCACCTCTTCTCAATGCCAATGCTCGAGTTTCTGCTATGAAAATTGGTATCGTGCGCAGGCCCCAAACCTAAAAAAATTCCGGAGGGAAGATGAAGAATTTTTTTTTTGCTCTTCGGTCTTGAAATTTTTTCTCTTATTTAATTTTAATATGTCCAGCTATTTTCTTCCCCATTCTCCTGATTCCTGAATTTTTTGAGTCTTTGTCTATATATATTTTTTTAAATTAAATATTTCTAATAATTCAAAAATTACTTTTAAATAAAATTTGCATAAATTGCCAAATTCCTAAATTAAAATTTAAATTTTGTTGCATTTTCAGGAGCCGTACATTCCTTTCATGGAGAAAGCATGCCGTCTCTGTGGCTTGGCTGTCACTATGCTGTTTTTCATTTTTTGGTCATTGCTTTACTGTTCGACATCATTGTGTACCGAATGTTTTTGATTCGAGTTTTTATGCCAGCACATTTTCAATGCCTTTTTCGAGATTGCTTATCCGTAAGTAAACTCAATTCAATTTCAAATGAATTTAGCAATTTTATTTTATTTTTAAATAAAAATGGAATTAGTCACAATTAAAATCAATATCAAATTGAACTGTTATTAGCCAGGATTGTTGACCGAAACCCACGTTTAAAAAAACCTGGATTTTTTCACGACCCGAAATTTTCTTTGAACGTCCCTACCCAAACCCCATCTTCCACAATTCCTGCCCTGAATTTCAATTCGGGAATATTTTATTTACATCCCGATAAATCAAAAATTAATGAATTATATAAATTTTTATGTTTATTTAAAATTTAAATTTTTTTAATTTTAAAGAATGCTTTCCTATTGGGTTCGACGATGGTGCTTTAAAAATTCCAGCGACAAAGAAACAAAAATGCGAACGGATTTGCAAAGAACGGCGTCAAACAATTAAATGTATCAACCCGAACATCAAACTCAGATTATATGTGCAGCTGGGTGGGTGGTGGAAGAGAATTTTTCAAATTTTTTAATAAAACTTAAATTATTTTTATTTTTTATATTAAATTCGCTGTTTTAAAGACATGTTTTCATGTTCCTAAAAGGGAGGGTCCTGGGGGGTTTAATTTATAGTGATTGTAACTTTAAGGATTTAACGAATGAATGTTAATCACTTTTATTTGCCTGGAAAAAATTGCTTATTCAGGAAAGATTGGACACGAATAATTAATTTTGAATTCCTAATTTTGGCTGCCGCGCAAGTTCAATTTTCAATGGCTCATCAGCAACAGGAGAACAAGAAATTCTACGTAAGTTTTTTAGACTTTAATTATTAACAATCATTAAATGCCAAAAGGAGTCTCTAATACGTTCCCACAATTATAATTTGATAGTTTTTCCACTAATTTTTTCAATGTTTTTATTTATTTAAAGATTACTCAACACCTTTTCAATAGAAGTTTTATTTTTAAATAAATATAAATTTTTATTTTTAATTAAAAAAAAAATTTTTTTTTCAAGACTTCTTTGTCATTTCCCGCAATACAATCGGAAGCCCAGCAGATGCCCAACTCCGTCGCTGCTACTCCTTGCGCCCCCAACCCGTTCAACAACAATCACTTCCCACAATCAGATGCAGAAAAGTACAACAACAAACAGTGTTGAAGTGCTTCAGAAAAATGAGCGATGACAAATTTTTGCTGTGGTTTTGATGGTCGACAAAAATTCCGAATGCTTTTTTATTTTTTAATTTATTTATTTGATCGGAATAAAAACAAGGTATTGCAGGAAAAATAATTTTTTATAATTTACCAGCTAAATAGAGAATAATAATTTGGGCTACTCCAAATGCTTCTTTATATTGAAAAAAATTACACAAATTGATTGACAAAACGTCAAGTACAATGAATTGCGTTAATGATTTTCAAAAAATTTCGACATCACCCAATTGCGATGGTCTTTTCAATATTTATTACTGCAAAATTTTTAAATTTTTTCAATTCCTCTCAACATACTTAAAAATTTATTTGTAGGAGATAAATTATTTTAATTTTTATCAATGAACTGTGAAAGTGATAGAAACCCTCATGGATTTTAGGATGACCGAAAAATAATTTTTGACCAAAACAAAAATCATTTGTGCTTTTTCATGAAACAGAAAGAAATGCTTAATCGTTAATATTAGAAACAAAATGAAAAAGTGTAAACAATTTTATTCATAATTTTGCTAAAAAAACTAAATTCTTAATTCATAATATTATGACACGGATACAACAACGACCGGCGGTTTATGATTATTTGAGCACAGCAAAAATTTGACACAAGGAAATTCATTTTTCATTATTTCATGATATTTGGAGCTAAATAAATATATTTATTTTTTTAGTGTATTTATTTTTTTCATTCTTTACCTGCAAAACTTTGTGAGAAATCCCGTACAATGAATTGTATTTCACGTTTTTAGTGAACATGTGCACGTAAAAGTGAAATTGTACCCAAAAATGAATTGTAATTTTAAATTTCATGTTTTCTCGTGTACAAATACACGTAAAAGTTAAATCGTTTTAGACCCACAAAATTGTAATTTCACGTTTTTAGTGTACAAAAACACAGAAAATTACCTAATCGCAACTTCACGTTTTATTGTGTAAAAACCAAAAAATGAATTGTATTTCACGTTTTTAGTGAACATGTGCACGTAAAAGTGAAATGTACCCAAAAATGAATTGTAATTTGTATTTCACGTTTTCTTGTGTAAAAGTGTACGTAAAAGTTAAATCGTTTTAGACCCACAAACGTAAAAGTGAAATTTATTTGGAGAGAACAGAAGGCACAATTTGACCCATATATATTTTTGATGGAACATTGACACGAATTGTTCACATTTGGAAAATAAATGATAGTTTTTGGCAAAAAAAGTCGAAAAAATTGCTAACAAATTAGTTAGGAACCCTCTATGGTTTTGATTGGCTCACTAAATTGCTAATATTTCAGCACCAATCGTCGTCGTCCATCGGTTGCCCATTAATCCCACCGTCGTGAGATGGAATTTTTTTTATTGATCCCCCGCGCAAGGTCCGCTTGGAAGCATCCCTCCCATTCCCACGGGGGAAGATGGTCCTCCCCAAATTGATCACCCCCCCCCCCTAACAAATAAGGGCAGGGAAGATGAACTGCTGCTGGAGTTTGATCAGAGGAATAATCCTAGCAAACTCATGGATTTGTGCACATTTGGCAAACCCATTTTGCCCATTTTGATCATTACCAATTTTACTGGCTACAAAAAAAAATTTTTTTTTGCCACCCAATTTACATAATTTAAAATTTTTAATGAATTAAATTGCAAAAAATAAATTAATTAAGGGGGGCAAATAGTTGTATGTTTCTGTGTCAGATAAATAGAAAAAAATTCAAAATGACAACAGAGAGAAAAAATATTACTGAGACTTTTTAGTTTATTTTTTGGAAAACCTTAAAAAAATGGAGGTTCGAGGGGCGGTGCCAATAAGCGCAGCCAGGGAAAATTTTCTGAATTTTAAATGCGATTTGTTAATGGATTTGGAAATTTTACAGTTTTCGAAGATTTTGGAAATTAAAAACTTTAGAGCCTCACATTTGGGAGCCCCTGATTTTATGGGTCGGTAAAATAATATCATTAAAAAAACGTGGCTCTTAAATTCTGTCCCAAAATGAGGTCAAAGTCCCGAAAATCCTCACGTGCACACACACATTTGTCATAATTCATGAGGAAAACAATTCACAACCAAACGGAAAGCATTTTCATGTATCGATATTTATTTAAAAACGAATGCTTTTTAGGCTGGCGAAATGTCCATTTTTTATTGTTATCATTTAATCATTTTTATGGCAATTATTCATGGCCAAATGGCAGCGCCAATAGTGGCCGAAAGCTACAGCAGCGCCAAGCAACAGCGGACAGAATTCAATTATCAACAAAAATTGCAATCAACCCAACCCACCAACAATGAACGTAAGGAAAGATAAGCATTGAAAAATACTAGCTACTGTATGCTCATTTAATAGTGCCATTTTTCGTCAGATTTGGCATTTTTTGAAAAAATTGGTAAAAAAACTTTCATTTTTTTGTGCGCTTTTTATTATTTTTTGGAAATTTATGCTCGGTAATATTTTTCACTTTTCTACTGAATTTTATCAGATTTGGAAAATTCAAAAAATATTACTTAAAAACTTGAATATTTATTTGAAAATAAATGCTTCATAATTCCGATATTTTTCAAAATATTTCCACTTTTCCTGATTTTTTTTTTGCCACCAAAAAATATATAATTAGTTTGGTTAGGTCATAAATAAATAGAAGGAATAGCGTTGAGTAATAACACAAAAATTAGTTGCTTAAAGCCAGTCTGACGTCATCCAAATGCATTTTTTGCCCCCTCTCTCTTATCTGATCACTCTGATCGCAGATTCTACGCCATCATTGACGTTCATTGAACAAATCGGGCGAATGGAACTGGTTCAGTCCATTGTTCAATTCATGGAAAAAATTGGCTTAGGAACGGGCGAAAATAATAAAAAAAGTAAAAATAAATACATTTTAAATATGAAATCTAATTTTTTTTAAAGAAAAACAGCGAATTGAGCGCCGAAGTGCTACAAATAAAAATTTGAAAGAACAACACAGGGAAATTTTTGGCAGAATGGTGAGACATTTGGGCGCAACCGTATGGGTGCCGAAGAAATATAACACACGTTACCAAATCCAACAAACATGGAATCACCCGGAAGCTCTTAATTAGCATTATTAAGCTCTCAAAAATGACAAAGCATTGCAGGCATGTAAAAAACTGTAAATTAAAATATGCAAAAATTCTGACTTATTAGATTTTCAGCCGCGAACTTTTTTGATGAATTGATTAAATGCTTAGCTCAGCACTTGCTTATAAATATCTTCTAAACATTAGAGCAGGGATGGCAAATTTTATGCTTTTTAGTTTCATTTGGAAACAAAAACGAAGTAGAAAGCCACATACAAAATAATTATTTCACAATAATAAACCATTTTGAATTGGCAAAAAATTTAAAAAAATAAATTCCCGAATTTTTGCAAAAATTTCGGAAATCGGAATCCAGACTTCCATTTTTTTGGAAATCGGGTCATCCATGGCCTAAAGCTTTTGAACGATAACCAAAAAGTTGTATTTGACTGACTATGAAAAATTAATTTTCTTAAAGAATTCAGCGCCCAAAAATCACTGTCACTTTTAAATAATAAAATGATAAAAAAAACAAAAGTTGTAAAATTTTGTTTTAATACATAGACCCATTTTGACAACACTGCCTTTGTGCGAAGTCCAACCATTCGACGTCCTTCTTTTGCTAATGACCCACCAATTATATCAAGCATCGATGCTCGACCGATGACACTTGCGAGTAAAATTTTTAATTTCATTGTTTGGGTTTCCGGGTTGTGCCACCCGTGGTTTTTTTATTTATCATTATATAAACCCAAACATAATTTTGTAAATTTTTCCATTTTGGAAAACCCAAAATGAAAAATATATATAATGCTAATTATGGTGTAATTTGATCATTTAGAAGAACAGCGACGAACAGAAACAGCAAAACTCAATGAAATGGCGCCATTATTTCATGAGGCAATTGGTATTTGTTAGAATATAAAAATATTTTTAGCAATTTAATTTTTTTTTAATGTGTAGGTAAAGAATGGAAACAAGCATTGTTCGGCAGAGGTGGCTTATTGACAGAAATTTTCAATTTTGTCAACGATAAACGCAAAGAAGATTTGGCCAAGAAACAAGCCGCTCCAAATTTGAACGGTGGGCATATAAGAAAAAATTTAAAATGTGAAAATTAATTCATAAACTAAATAAACTGAATTTGAAATAGGGTGCGGATTTTTAGTTAGGGGAAATACCAAAATATACCTAAACGCAATTGGCTTTTTCCATATAATTTTTGTAAGTCGATTCTGATAGTTTTATTACAATAATATTAAGAAATTTGTCAAAATAACAAAAAAGTGACGACAATTATTTCTTTGGGGGATTTTAATTAATTAAATAAATTTTTGAGGTAGCATGAATTAAGTTGCTAATGAAAAATAATTTTAAAAATTTATGAAAGACAGCTTAGGTAATTGAATTAAATTCTGTAATTCTTCAGTTTATTTGGCCATAACTTTTCTTACTTGAACCACCCATACATTCTTGGTATCAACGTAAACTAAGAGAATTTTTATATACAAAAAATTATGTGCCAAAAGCAACAGACAATTTCTTGGATATACCCGAAAAAAAAAGTTTGGCCATAGAAACTGAAATTGTATAAAATTTGAAATCCATTAGCAGATAAGGCCAGCAGGGAATTCAGCCAAATTTTGGATGCATTATTGCGCAAGGCGAAAAGTGGCAATTTTGACGAGGAACCGTTGCCAGAAATACCATTCATTGGCATTTGCAACCGACTTAGCTGTGCCGACATTTACAAAGCATTGGACCAATTCCGGAAAAGTGAATTTTTCTCAAATTTTCAGGTAAATTTTTTCAAAATGCACTTTAATTTATTTTAATTTATTTGTAAATGAATATTTTCGTTTTTTTAATTATTTTTTAAATTATTTAACAAGCATTTTGTGAACTCAGACTGCAATTTCTCTACTACAAGACCCAAAAGGCCTGGACATGATCGGAGAATTATTGGCCAATCCTGATTTAATTGAAAATTTTTCGGGACCCGAAAGTCTTGGCGAAATGTTTGGCAGCAAAAAGGCACAAAAAAGTGGCACAAGTCGTGTCGAAATTGGCGAAAATGTGGTAAAAAAAAATCTATAAATTACATTGCAAAATAATAATTAAAAAACCTAATAATTAATTATTTATAAAGGATGGTGAAAATATTGGCATTGATTTTTCATCACAAATTGATGGTTTGTTTGAAAGAAAATTCAAAAATTTAAAATAAAATGAACAAGGTCAAAACAACACGTCCAATGTTCATCCGCCACAAATTGCTTCATCCATTGACTCGGGCGCACCAGATTACTACAGTTTTGCGGAACAAAAAATTGGCAATGCCGAAAAAGTGGACAAAATACAGAAAAACATAAGTCAGATTGAAAAATTGCTTTATCTTAAATTTAAATTCAAAATCCTTCGTTTTTACCAAAACAAAAGATTTTTACCAAAAAAAACCAAGAATTTTTCTATCAACCAGCAAATTAAAAAAATATGTTACCATAAAATATATGATTTCATAACTTCTAAGGTTCTATAGAAAATTTATTTGAAAAATTCTAGGTTAAAAAAATTTTAAGTTTTGATAAATTTTTATTTTCTCGGAGGAAACGATCTGCTCCGGATTAGTATTCATTTTATCCAATTGCACGTTTTAAGTTGAATTCACAAAACCGAAGGTGGAAAGTGAAAAAAAAGTGCAGTCGTCAACTCAGACAAAGATTGACTTCAACAGGGAATTGCCTGAAATTGCCGAGGCCATTGACAGTGTACCCGAGGGTAAATTTAAAAATATTTTTTAGACTTTTCTAAAAAAGTTCAAATTTTAGAGGAAGAATTTCCGGGAGGGGACATGTTGGTTTTTGAGAAAAATGAATGGCTTCCTTCCGCGTCGGCTAATGACACAAAAAAGGTGGGATAAAAAATGGGGGGATAACTAACAATAAATAGGGCTCGGAAAATACGGATACAAAAAAATCACGGAATATGGCCATAATGCCCCAAAATATTGAAAAAATGTGGAATGGAAATATGGACATAAATCGCGAAATATTATAGAAAATAATGGAAAATATGGATATTGAAATCCATCATAGAAGCTTCAAACCAAGCTATAAATATGTTTTTCAGGCAGCCTAGTCACAGTCCAGGAAAAAAGTTGGGATTTCCATACAATTCCGAACCCTAACAATAAATGTGGTGGTGCTGATTTCTATTTAAAATTTCAGCAGTTTGTTCTAACACCGGTTTTTGAACGAACTCATGAAAAGAAAAGAACTCAACCATCGACGACGGTAACTGTTCAGCAACAGTTGAGGAACACAAAAAACAAAATTGGACAAAGTCATGGCACAACAACTGCAAAAAGCACACAGCAGGTTAAGTTGGGAAGATGAAAGAAATTTTTTTAAACTAAAAATTAATTCTTTTCCTTAAATACAAAAATTAGAGACCGGACTGTATCGATAATTATCGGTCGTCGATGTTTTCAATATGTATTTATTTTTCGGTATGTTATTGAAAGATATCGATTCGATCGAAAGAATTTAAAAAAGAACAATCGAATTGATCTAACAATGCCATTAAAGTTCTTTTAAAATGTCTTATAGAAGAGGATAAAGGATGAAAGCGGATCAACAGCGGGAGCAGATGATCAAAATGCGTCATTACAAATCATTAAAATTGGTGATAATAAATTGCCAAAAACAGCAACAGCAAAAGTCGTCGTCACAATGCCAACAATAACAACAACACGACGAAATTTTAGACGAAACGACGACTATTATTCAATGTATTATGATGGCGAAAGTGGATGATGATTTTTATAATGATTTTACGTAATAAAATTTTAATTAATCAAAGGAATCTCTCTTGTAAAATTGGTAATCATGGAAATTAATTTTTTATTTTTTAAATGATTAAATTTCGAAATTTATTGCGATAAATATTAAAAACACATACATATTTTAATGAAAACACAATACAGGCCAAGAACAAATAAATACTGGATCAGCAGAGAAAAGAAATAGAGAACAACACACCGTATAAGGAAGTAAAGTATATAGGGTTAATGGTAGCGGCATAGAAAATATAACAATGAAATAATTACATATGTATTAGAGCTCGAAATTCAAAAAAATCTGGACCTGATTTTTTGAAATTTATTTTAAAAAGCAAACAAAATGTTTAAAAAATCAATTAATTGCTTAGGAAAATCCAAAAGTATCTAATTTACAGCAATAATATATTTTTAAATTTATTTAATCATTTTTTTGATAATTTGAAAATAATAAATTCTAAAAATATTTTTCAAGAAATCCAGCGTTTTTTATGCCTTACATGGATTTGGGCTTTTTGCATATTTGATCTGGAATTTGGACAAAAACCCATGAAAATCCAGGTCAAGGAAAAATCCAAGCTTTGTTCCAGGTTCAGGCCGGGCTCTAATACAAACATACTATATGTGAGTGTTCGGCTTATTGGAACTCCCCCCCCCCTCAGTTCGGCGACGAAAAAGTAATATTATAATTTCTCATATTAAAAAAAATATTTTCTGAGTATAGGTTATGAAAAAAAGTTTAGAAAGCTGGGCCAAATCATCGGGAAAGAAACTAATGCCAAGAAACGGATGCTCATGTGAAGAAAAATGAAAAAAAAAAATTGAGAAAATAAATTGACAGAAGAGAGCGCCAATTTCGAGCTTCGGCAGAAGAACATTCCCTGCCCTTAACACAAATAAGTAATTGTGAATAAAATGGAAAATAAAAACATGAAAAGATGCAAGATTCAAATTTAAAAGGTTCTAATTGGCAAGGGATGAGCTTCGGTGTTGAACACCCATTGGTCCAATGACAACATTTGTTGGTCATCGGAGAGCAACAAGTACAGATATTTGAGCGACTGAAAATTACAGTGTTTTACCATATTTATTTTTTTAATGGATACATAAATAGTAAATTCAAATTTTTCAAAAAAGAGTAAAATTCAAACACTGTTAAACCCCCACCTCGGCTAGGAAAAATGATTCCATCAGGTCCCGGTGTTGAACGGGAATTCGTTTGACATTTTGCACTGAAGCATAGCCGTCGCCATTTGACCGCTTGGCGTACCGTTCAATAGCCTGTCAACATAATAATAATATATGTAAATGATCAAAAATTCAATATTATTTTTCAACAATTTCCATTTTTTATTGGAAACGGAGTCTACTAATATTTTGGTTAATAATTCTCAAAATTCTCCTCCGTGGTGAATATCGGCACCGCCGGGCCCTACCACTTCAATTGAAAAAATGGCAAAATTAGTAAAATAAGGTGGAGCAAAAAAAAAAAAGTCGCCGAAGATATACACCCCTGTTGGCCGTGTGGATTATAGTCACCTGAAATGCGTCCCAGCCCCAGTCCTGGTACTGCTTGTCACCGGTCAGCCGATACATGTAAAACCATGCTAAAATGTCTCAAAAAATTGTTTAAAAAATTCTGTGTCATTCTCTCCATCAAGTGCCACCCACCTTCAAATGCCTCGGGACGAAGCAGAGAATGTGCGTCAAGCGGCTAAAAAGCACCGAATTAGGAAACTGTACAATACAGTACATCAAATTGTCATTTGGCAATGCAATAGAATTTTTTAATTGCCTATCCTAAAAATTCGATAATTTTTGCAAATACAAAAAAACACCCAAAAATTTTGTCAAGTATTTTTTGGCTTTTTTTTTGGAAATTCAGCAAATTTAGTTTTCAGTAACAGCATTCCAAACAGATTTTTCTTGAATTTTAGATATTTTTCAATTTTTTCCACCTTAATGTACAGGTCAGGCACTGTTGTTGCTGCTGCTTTACGCCTCTCAACATTCTCCGCACTCATCAACTGTTCATGCTCAACACCAGCAACATTGAACCTTATTACAATACATTAGCAAAGCAACATTTGGTTTGTTCGTAAGTTTTAAATGTTAAAAATAGGTTTCATAAATAATTTAAAAAATTGTTTTTTTTTTTGAGTTCCTATAGGAAAGTGACCAGCAGAAAAAAGGGGACCATCACTTTGTGAAGTTGGGAAAAATCAGTAAAAAAAAAGTAAGAAATCAAAAGTACAGTAGCAAATTTAAAAAAAAAATCAAAGAATAAAAAGCAGCAAAAATCTTAAACTTTTTTGGAATAATCAATGGGGAAACATTCGAATAAATCCAAAAATAACATGAAAAATTCAGTCACTTTTTTTTTACCACGCAATTTCGGGCCCAAGCCCTGTCGGATTTTGGTACATTGCATGACAAGTGGCGGACAAATTCTTGGCCATTTCCATGTGCAGTGATGGCATGCCATGGTGATGGCCAAGTGCTAATGTGCCAGCCAGAAAACAGACCAAATGATCCTGGGCGAGGGCACAAAACAATGTAATAATAAAATACAAATACAATATATTTAATAATATTATTTAACAAAAAAAAGCTAACTCGCCCAGTGAGACTCGAATTTTTCTAACCATTTTTGGGGAGAATTTGACATCAACGGCCAAAAGTTCGCCAACAAAATGCAACGCGTTTGGCATTGAATGGCGCCAAAGACGCGTGTGCATGGAATCAATTGCATTTTTGTAGTCGTCTTTCAACCTGTGTAGTAAATTTATGTTAAGTGTTAACAATTAGCCAACAAATAAATAATCAAATAAAATTTAACTTATAAAAAAATTAAATTAACTTTTCTTTTATTGCAAAATAAAAAGTTCGAAATAAAAAAATGGACGAAAGTGCATTATTTAATTATTATTCTTTAATCGAATGATGAATAATTGTTTTTCATTTCTAAAAAGGGCTGAAAATTTTATCACACATTTTTTTCTTGAAGTTTTAATATTTGTTTAAAATTTAAAAAAACCCGAGGGGTAGGAATTCTGAAAACACCACACCTGAGGCCCCTCCTTTTAATGAAACTTTTAACCAAAAAAGCATTTAATTAGAAAAAAATTCACCAATCAACAGTTTTTCCCGTCTGTAGCCATTGTTTAAGCAAATATTCATAATATGAGTCAGCACGGGCACCGAAAGTGATTGTGCTCATTCCTGTAAGAAAAGGGGAGAAACCGCTGCACAAAATTAATTCAATAAATTATTTTTATAATAAACAAAAATAATAATTTTTGTAAAATAATGAAAATGGATTTTCATACGAATGTTTAACCCAAGTTAAATTTAAAAAATGATGAAAGAAAGGATTTTGTGTCAATCTAAAAAACCTAAGGATTTATCGGTTACTGATTTATTTTAAAAAATTAAATTTAAATTAAACCAATTATTCTCTATTATCCTGCGAAATTTTAAAACAATTTCGTCCCATTAAATAAGTTAAACGCAAAATTTAAAAAAAATTCCTTTTCGGCGCCGCATGCCATGCCTTTCTCACCACCTGTATGAATCGTTTTTTCTAGGGTAAATATTTCATATAGAGCTTTCAAATAATGCCAGTTATAATAAAGGTGATGGCAAAGCAAACAATTATATTTTTATAGTGTTTTTCAATTTTGGCAGCTCAAAAGTCAGTGCCGAACTGTCCTTACTCAATATTGTTAATATGTGCTCAATGTCAGCACCACACAAACCTTTGAACTTTCCACTTTGGGGTGATAAAAACATTCCGCACAATCCGCCACCATTTTGCACACACTCACTCTGATGGATGTGTTCAGAAACGCGAAAAGCGAGGCGCTAAACTCTAACTGCTTTTATTTTTCGAAATTTTGCATTATTTTTTTTGAAAATTCCAATTTAATGGATTGACACAGCATTTTTTAGCCAAAATTTTGTATGCCTCATATGTGGCATTGCCGGTCAGCCGTGCAAGCTCCCTGAACTCAAGTTGAATGGAAGCAATCTCTGCAAGAGTCGAGTCGACGCTCCATGTTGGTTGACGGAAAGAGCCGCTGTGCAAATTCACGTCACTAAATTATAAAAAAAAATTGGGGCCTATTTTTTTTTTTGTAGATTTTGAGAGGGTCTGCCGATAAATAGAAAATGCTCAAAAAAATTTGCTGGAATTTTGTCATAATCCATGCAAGAAACGGATTAAAGAAAAATGAATTGAAATTTTTTAAAGAAAAACTTAAATTTTATTTTTTGAATATAAATTTTTCTTTCGGATTTCTTTTATTATTCGAATGCA
>CP049708.1:1674802-1700446 GCA_004148225.2 Heterodera glycines | reverse complement strand
CATTTGCCTGTAGGGCACTGCGGTTGGCGACTGGCTAATGGCGGGAAACAGACGTTGTCCAATATCCTCGGCTTTGGTGAGAAAAATTTGTTCGCCAGACAAATGGTAGGCACTGAGAAGGCCTCCGAGAACCTGAACTTTTTGTTGCCACTATTTAATATCCGAAAAAAAAAATTTTTTTAAATTTTTTTTCGGTGAGTGGCGGGTAGTAGCAAAATTTCAGAAAATTTTGCCACCATAAACAATGACTAATTTTTCTAATATATTTACCCTTATGGTGGTTTCAAACAGGCTGACAAAACGGTTACGATCAAAGCGCAATTCCGTCTCCACCCATTGTTTGGCGTCCGCAAATTCGTCCCGCAAATCCATGATCAACAGGGTATCCAGTGAGTCGACGATTGTAAGACCTAGTCCAAAAAAGCCAGATAAAACCTGTGTGCTGTGACCTAGAGGCTGGAATTTTATATAGGAAAAAAACAGGAGCAGAATTGGTAATTAGGCCGGGTAGAATTACCGAGAATTCAATTGCGGATTTTGTCAGAACTCTGATTCCAAGTTTTTTTTTAAAGTCGGAATACCAAGGTCGCGGGAAAATCCCGACGAGATTGCGATCCCGTCAGAGCAAAACGGAGAAAAATGTATGGAATTTTTTTCGGGCGGGGGTGGACCCAGTTAAAAAAATTCCCACCATTATTGCCCGTTCTTCCCAGTTGGTTTAACCGAGGAAAATAAGACCATAATATTTACCGCATTCCATCCATTCATGAAAGCTGTGCGAAATGGGCATCAGTTGGTCATGGCCCCAGGCATATTTTTTGTAGGCATTCCACGCGTAGCGAAATGCTTCACGAACGGCACTTTGATGCGCATTTGTTGGCCCTGAAAAATTTTGCGAAAATCATTCAACATTCTACTAACAATACGCAGCCTTGGGAAAATGCGATTTTAAAAAATCAGAAAATTATCTGACTAATTAAAAAAAAAATTTTTAATCGGCTTTTTCTAAATTTTAGGATTAATTATGCTTATTTTAATTTTTTATAAAATTATTTTCGAAGACTTTTTGAAAAAAATACTATTTTTTATATGAAATGGCGAGGGGAAACGAGGATTTGCTCCCAATGTTCGTATACCTCCGAACATTGGCGTTTGTTTCGGCCTGGCAACAGTTTCATTGGCAATGTTTTGCTGCTGTTGATGGTGTACATTTAGAGTTTGTACACCCTTTCCAGCAAAGACTGCTGCTTCTCGCTGTCCATCTTTGGCAATGTGAAAGCGCTAAAGAACGAAGAAAATAAATTTTGAAAATTTGGAAACAAGCAGACTTTCTTTTTAAATTCGGCATTTCTTGCCTAGGTTTGGACGATTTTTATTTTATTTTTTTTTGTTTAGGAAAACCTTGGCATTTTTACATTTCGAACTGTAAGTGGTAAAGTGGGGGTATGAAAGTGGTACCATTGGAAAGAGCCGGGTAATTTGCCCTAAGATAAAATCCACCAAGTTACGAGGCCTCCTCAAAATCGGAAATTTGGGTGCCTGATAGTTTATTTTCAACTTTATTCATTTTTTAAAATTACATATTTTCTTTTCATGGACCAAAATTTCGATTTTTGAGGCCTCGTAACTCGGTGGGTTTTTGCTTATTGTTAGGCGCATAAAATTAAACATTCATAATACAAATCGACCCAATTTCTGAAGCCGGATTCGAACAAAAAGACGAAAACTCAAATTTAAGAAAGTACCAACTTCTCTGTTTTTTCGGCCAATTTCCTCGTCCATTTGCTGAAGCTCGGAAGGAAAAGCAAAAAATTGAATGTACAGCAAAGACAGGGCAACCAGGCACAGAACAAGCGCATATAGGCCACGTCGACGAGAAAAAAACTGCAAAATTTTTTAAATTTTCATAAATTGCGCATATTTTTCAAAAAATTATTTTTTTGATTTTAATAATGCCAAAATGTAAAACTTTTCCGCCGATGGTTTTGTGGTAATAAGGGGGGGGGGTAAAAATATTTTTAAATAAAATAAAAATAAAAATGTGGGGGAGGGGGGTAAAGCCAAATACATATTACAATAAAATGTAATCATTAAACCTGAGAAATTCGCAGCGACAATTCATTGCACATCGAATGCCTAGGCGATGTGCGCAAAATGAATGGCAACTGTTGTTTCTGTGCTTCGGTATCCAAAGTGCGAAATAAATGTGCGAATTGGTCCATTTTGAAAAATGAAATTTTGTATGAAATTAAATTTGAATTGAATTTGCTTTTGGCGTTTTGTAAATTTAAATTAGTTCAACTAGAGTTGAGCGGGACAGGCACCGGGACTTTTCGGCGGGTTGACAAACCGGGACTTTTTGGCTGGGAAAAACGGGACTTCGGTACTCAGTTGTTCGTGTTTTGGTTCCGGTCCCGCTCAACTCTAGTTTCAACTGCTGATTGTGAGTCCGAATTTGAATACCAAATTCCTCACCTCTTTCCCCGCTCCCTGAAAAATATTTTATTTTTTTATTCAAATAAATCTTTGTTTTTATTGCTTTTTTAGCCCGACATCTCCGAAATGGTGGTGACAGGCGATGAGACGTCTTCTCTACCGATCAACCGATTCCGCCCAGTTATGTACACGGAGGGCGAGCTGGACAAAACTGACCTTGGCCAACCACCATCGAGGCGAGTGTTTTTGCAAAAAAATAAATAAATAATTTAAGTAAAAAGATATTTAGTTGTCCCTGCGCATTTCCACACCCCCCCCCCCCCAAAATCGATTTTTTTCGCTTCTTTTATTCTTAAATGTACAAAAACAAAATATGGGGTTCCTAAACCCCACAAGAGCCAGATTTTTTCCCCGGGAAATTGGTTCCAATTTTCATTAGTTTTTTTTTTTAATTTTCCATTTTCTTTTTTCAGGCTCTGCTCGAATACCTCTAATTCCGTCGGTTCAGCAGGCGATAGAATTGCCAAACTTGTCGTGGACAGTGCAGTTACTGGTGGTTGAACATCCCGCAGGAGCACATGATGCCCTGGTAAATTACCAACCAATTCGTGTGAAATTTTTCGAATAATTTGCTTTTGTGGAGCTGGTGGTATGGGTTCGAGTCCCGGGTGGGGGTCGACTGGGCGCCGGCCAACTGGGCGCCAGCCTGGTTTTTGGAGCATAACTCTTTTCATAGATGTCCGAATTGAATAAATTTAATGGCATTCGATAGCCCTATGTATTCTCTATTAGCATGCAAAAAATAGAAAAATTTCATTAAGTTTCAGAAAAATTATGGCCAAAATTTTCGGAAAACCCAGTTTGTCTAGTTTTTTTGGCCATAATTTTTCTGAAACTTAATGAAATTTTTCGATTTTTTGCATGCTAATAGAGAATACATAGGGCTATCGAATGCTCTTAAATTTATCCAATTCGGACAACTATGAAAAGAGTTATGCTCCAAAAACCAGGCTGGCGCCCAGTTGGCCGGCGCCCAGTCGTCCTGGTCCGCGAGGTCCCTTTCGGGTTGTGTTCTTTTTTGTGTGGTTAAGTGGTATGCATCGTTGCATTTCTCTTATTTCGTGCAGGTTCGAACCCGGCGCATTTTTAATTATATTTTTCGAATTTCTTTTCCGATGCAATTTTCTTTTTTTACACAAATTTATAATTTTTCCATTTTTTTTTTTTGCCAGGTTGGGCTGGTTGCAGCGTCAGTTCCTTCAATCTCCGTGCCGACGAACTTCGCCTGGCAATTGTCAAGGAGCCAAGGCTGATCCAATTTGGCGCCGGTTCCAATTCAGGCGACAAAATTTCGCAGTATGTAAATCCGTCACCCGTAATTACGGAGATTTTTCCAATTATAGGGTCAAAAAAATTAAGAAAAATCCCAAAATTTATTATATTTATTATTTCCATTCGAATGCGCTTTCCGGAGTCTCGTTATTTGGCCACCAATTGCTGTTGCTCCGTTTTCGTCGTTCCTCATTTTCGCCATCGTCGTCGACGGCATTGTTGTTTTGTCCGTTATTTCGTGCCGCCTTCGCAACGGTTGGAGCAAAACAACAATCAACCGCAACAGAACAACACGAGCAGAAACAAAAAGAAGCGCAACAAGTACAACAACAACCGTTGAAAATGCGAAATTGCGCATGGGCAACAATCGGCGGACGGCACGGCTGGTCAGTAATTTCAGTACCACAATAATCTCTTCTAGTCGAACTGGGTTGGGTCAACCAAATTAACTTTTTGGGCACATAGGGTGCCGAAACCTGGCAAAATCGTCGATCTTTCCAAGTCGTTCACCAAAAATAAATAGGATGGCACCAGCTGAAGTCAAACGCACTAAAAAAAATTTTAAAAAATATTTGACAGGCTGGTGGGTTTGAACCCGGCGGGGCCCATCCCAAGACAAGAGTTTTACCAACTGAACCACATTTGTTAAACAACGAAATTTTCATGGCATTTTTCGGGCGCCGCCGCATGAATTTAGAATCCAAGAAATGCATTAAATTTAAAATTATGACTAAATTATACCTCAATAAAAACCAAGAAAAATCATTTAAAAAAATAATAACACCTAAAAGTTTATTAGAAACTGAACGAAGAATAGCATAAACAAAGAGAAAAAGTTCAATTTTTTTTTTCAATTTTTGGATTTTTTTTTCATTTTGATTCAAATCAAAAAAACCAAAAAGGGTTAGAAAAATATAAAAAAATTTACCCTAAAAAAATATAAAAAACAAATTTCTAAAGACTTCTCTTGGAAAGTAAAAAATGCAGAAAGAAAAAAAATTTTAACGATTGCGTTTAGATTTTTTAATGATATTTTTAAAAAAATTAAAAATAATTAAAAAGAAAAGAATAAAAAAAATAAAGAAAAAAATAATATTCAGTTTTTTACACCTTTTTAAAAAATGCATATATCTTGAAGGCCCACGCTAACGACAACACGGCCGACCAATTGGCCCGGGAGGACTGGGCCCATTTTGAAATGGTTGAGCGCCAGCTGGACGAATTGCTTGAACATCCATCACGTGGACAAGTTGGACGAGGACGGTGATGTGCTCGGCGTTGACATGGTGGCGGATCCGTTCAACGAGGTCAGTCAGGTTTTTCGACAAAAAAAATCATCTCAACTTTTGTCAAAGTCAACCAAATTAAACATTTTTGGTATCATTCAATAGCGCTTACATTTTGTATTATCTATCTGCTTTCAAATTCAAGAGACTTTTATAATATTTCAAAACAAGTTATGACCAAAAATATGTAAAAAAAAAATTCCCTCTATTAACATGATAACTTTTCTTGAATTTTTCATTTATACATAGAGAGAACCTTAAGATCTTGTGAATGGGATATTAGAATATTTAATTAATAAAAAAATAAAGAAAAAATTAAAAAAAAGAACAACCAGATGAAAAAATAAAAAAATTTATTGACTGACTTTGACAAAAGTATTGAATTTTTTTGTTCACTGGGTCATTTAAACAAAAAAAAAACTTTGCAGTCTAATGGACTTGAACTTGGACACCCCCTACAAAAAAAAAAAAAAAAATTGACCACTTGGTGTCATTGTCTTCGTTCATTCTTTCCCGGTCATATTAAAATTCTACGGCCACCAAGAAAATGGTTTTTACACCCTCTGCTGGTGGACTGAACGGGCCCCGCCAATAAAAACAAAAATTAAACCAACCGAGTCATGCGTAATCCGCTGAAAATTGGCGCGAATTTGAAGCCCCCCCCCAACTCCCTAAAACAATATTTTTATAACTTTTTTTGTAATTTTTCTGTTTTTAGCCCGACATCTCCGAAATGGTGATGACAGGCGATGAGACATCTTCTCCACCGATCAACCGATTCCGCCCAGTTATGTACACGGAGGGCGAGCTGGACAAAACTGACCTTGGCCAACCACCATCGAGGCGAGTGTTTTTTCAAAAAATTCCTGTGAATTTCCACCCCTTTCCCCTCTCGTAATAAAAATATTTTTTTTTCTGATTGTAACAAATACCACAAGCAACTTTCAATTTACATGTCAATTAATCTCCGAGAATTCAGTCAGACCCTTCGCTACACTCATTTTTCTTTAATTTTTCAGAGAAAATCCACACCCTTTCGACCCGTCAACATTGCCAAACTTGTCGTGGAGTGCCGCTACTGGTTGAACATACCGCAGGAACGCATCGATGCCCGGTAAAGTACAAAAAATATTTTTTCTATTTTGAAGGATATTTTTGCAAAATTCGTTTTTGTTGTGGCCTGGGTTCGAACATTCGAACCCTTGGAGTTTCCGAAAATCTTTAAAAGTTGGTCAAGTGGTGAATGTTGCTGGTTTTCTCTTATTTTGGCACGGGTTCGGGTCTGGTTTTCGTAAAAATTTTGTTTCGTTGTTAAGTGGTGCGCATCGTTGCTTTTCCCTTATTTTATGCAGGTTCCATATAATTATGGACATCTTTCCGGGTTTCTAGCCTCTCAATCAGAATGGCAAGGCTTTGTGTTACCAATTTTTTTTTGTTTTCTTTCCGGCTCTTTTTTTAAATCTTGACAAATAGCAATTCAAAAAAAATGCATGAAGTGAAGGACGGACAGAAGATAAAATGTACAAAATGGTTGGTTTAATTCGAAATTTTTTTTGGAGAGAAGAGACAAAATCATTTCATGGAAATTGAAATTTATGAATGATTTCAAAGCCAATTAGTCATTTTTGAAGCCTTCATTTTCTGTCTCGGCTTATATTTCTAAGTTCGGTTTTTTGTTTTCTTTTAAAAAACATTTAAATATATGCAATTTAATTGCACTTTTTTATTTTCCATAAAATAATTCAGTGCCGTTTCCGCTCGCCCTGCGCTGTCCGTTGTCGCCACTTCGTCAATCGCCGCGAGTTCCTTTTCCGATGTGCCGAAGACGGCTGATCAGTGATCACATCACGCTGGAGCAGTTCTGCCACCCCAGCGATCGCTACCCCAGCGATCGCTTCTTTGCCGGCCGAAGAAATTGCCAGGACACCAATCGCCGACTTTAATCGATTCATTAAAATTGTTTAAAAAATTGTGATATATTTTCACTTAGTAACTGTTTTTATCAAAATTAGTCGAGAAATGGAAATTTAAAAATTTTTTATAATCCCGGTTTTTAATTAAATTTCATTTAAAAAGCTAATTAGGCAAAAAATGATTAATTGCTTCCCCATTCATCCCCCTCATTTTATAAATACAATTGCTCCATTAATTTTTCTAAGTCCCAAAAGTATGACCCTTATAATAATCAGAAAAGTGTACTCCTCCAACTTGTTCGGTTGCGCAGTGGTTAGCGCGTTTGGTTGGTGTCATGTGTTGACACGGAGGGCCGTTGGTTCGGTTCCGCTTGCCTGTGGTTGATCACTTGAGTTAAGGCCTGATCGCCGCGGGGAGCGGGGCTTGTCCGACGTGCTTTTCGTTCAGCACTCCGCTTTCCATACAGTTTTATGGAAATGTAGCTGGGAATGCTCATGGTGGTATGGTCGTCATACCAATCGGCTCTCTTTGGGAGGTTTGGTCAGATTGTTGGCCACAGATGAAGCCCCGTGGTTCAGGCCATGGGGGGGTTCTGAAGCATCTCGGGGGTTGTCAAACAGATGGAGTCGCTTTGGTGACGCTGTTTCCCCCCGTCGCCTCCGCAGTGAGTCCGTGCGGAGCCACCCGAATTTTTTTGGATTTTTTTAAATTTGTCATTTTTGTGGAAGTTTTTTTCTAAGTCCCCCCCCCACCATATAAGGAGACGGAAACAAAATTTACAAGTTTAATCGGCACAATTGAAATTCACAAAAACAAAAGAGAAGAGACAGAGAATAATAATAACACTAACAACAAACAAAACAAATAATAAACAATGTTTTTTTAAATGGGTCTGCTTATTACAAGTAATGAGTTAATTTGATGCCGCCACTTTTGGCGCCGGTTGTGCCGAGTTGCGGCCATCACCATCCATCGAGGACGAAGGCGGCGCTGCCGGAATGGTGCCAAACTGTTCCGCGCTCACCAGGCGTGCCAACTCTTCCGCCACATCCCAGCGCTCAATGCCGTCGGTCAACAGGCGAGTGTCGTCCATCCGTGCCAGCGAGGCCATCTAAAAAATGCCTCCAATTAGAATTGGATGAAAAAGTGGCCTACAAATTTGCACAGTTTCTTGGACCATAACTTTTTTGTATGACCGAATCCTAATGCCGAGACAATTTGGGGGTTCATTCTCCTATTTATCACAAAATTTTGTGTGCCTTTTGAATTATACCAAAAAATGTTGGGTTCATTTGATTTGAAGATGACCCCTCCTAAACAATCCCCCTCCATTTAATTTTTTGAGGAATTTATTTTGAATTTTTTAACAAATAAAAATTTTAAAAAATTTCTTCCAGGCAAAGGCATCCTTCCCTATTTAAAAAAATGTTTTTTTTGGCTGTAAAACACCATAAGCCAACATTTTGGAATCGTCCCTGTACCCTCCGCCCCCCCTCCCCCCCTCTTTGGACAACTTGAACGCTTTGCAATTAGTTAAAAAACAAAAACGCACCGTTGCCCTCATGTAACGGACCACCCGGTTGATTTGTGCCGGGCTCACGTCCGGCTGCTGAAGGAAAAATGAGCGCCACACGGCGGCGGCCAACACGCGGTCGTCGCCGAAAAATCCCTGTAATTTTAGTCATTTAACGCAAACCATCACTAATTGATTGGGTGGGTGCATTATACCGCCCCCATCCCCGTTAAAAAATTTAAAAAAAAAAAGTAAAAATTTTCAATATACTTTTTTAATTTTTCGAGAGGGAGAGAATTCTTCAATTAATTAGGGTAATTACAACTGATTAGGGGTGAGTAATTTAATTGATGATTGACTGAGTTGTTACCACCACACCTCGTCATAGTCGTGCAATGTGCTGATGTAAATGGCGTGCAATGCCATGCCCTCCTTGCGCTTGTTCACCGACATGCCCATTTCTTTCTGAAAATGTGGGCGAATTGTGGTGGGGTTAATTAAAAAACACAAGGGAAATTTTTTTCATTTTTTTCTCAGATTCGGGGAGGCTTTATAAAATTTGGAAAAAAATTTACATGAGGAAAAGTGGCACCATGGCAAAAAAAAAATTGAAAAATTCTGCCATAAAGTCTCAATTTTTGAAGACCCGTATCGTTCCCTCCTCTCCCCATTTAGAGAACATTTAGACCTATCGAATGATACTAAGGTTGTTGAATTTGGTTGCCCAAGAAAAAAGTTATGGCACTTAAAAATTGGAGGCGCCAAATTTAGCTGAAAAAATTTTTTTTAAATTTTTTTACCGCTGCTTTGTCCAAGCGAGTGTACCAGTCCGTGTTGAACACCTCCAACACTTGGTGCATGAAGTAAATGTATGCCATTGCTTCCAGCGACTGTTGAACACGGCACAATGCCATCCTAAGACAAAAATTTAATTAAATTGGGGAAACGTTTTTAAAAAGTGGTTGCACATATCAGGGACGTGTGCCAAGACCCTAAAAAAACTTCGGCAATCTGAGATTGGCATTCCGAGGGAACCAAAAAATTGTGGAAATCGGTGACCGACGATGCCGCTAGAGAAATTTTGAAGGTTGTTGCATGATTTATTAATTGATTTTGCGTAAAATCACCCAATTTGAGCAATCGGGATGTGCCAACAGTCCCCAAAATTTTTTTTTTGGCAAAATCGAAATTCCGAGCCCGCAATTGTCAGAAATTGGCAATCGGAATTCAGCATTACGACAAATCCCTGGTCCATGTGCATTCACTGACCAAATGTGCAACAGTGTCAGCCTGTACCAGCTTGAGTAATGGTCGGGAAGGCCAAATTCTGAAGAAAAATGAAAAAATTTTTGTTTTGTTTGCCAAAAAAAATTACCATTCAACAACGGAATGAATGGGTATTTGTTGGCACAGCAAAGGTACATTTGGTTGGCCGACTTCAACAGCAGCTGCAAAAAACAATAACTAATAAATAAATACACAAAAAATTAAAATCGCCGTGTAAATTTTGAAAATTGGAATTTGTGAATTTTTTTTTAAATTTGGGGCATTTTTTGTAAGTTTTTGATGGGTGGAGGTCTAGGAGAGGGTACCAATAAAGAAAAAACCCGAAAATTTCAACACAAAATCCAATTTTCCCCCCAAAAATTTCAAGTGTGTGCAGCAGGAACCTCCAGGGGGGTTAAATTTGTGTAAAATATTGTATTGTTTTGCTCACGGAGCCCCGACATTTGCGGTCCCGACATTTGCGGCCCGAAACCCGATTTTGGACATAGCCGCAAATGTCGGGCCGCAAAGGTCGGGGCCGCAAATGTCTGGGCCGCAAATGTCGGGACACGTTGCTCACAATGCGCAGTTCGGTGTCCACCGTTTTCTCAAAGGAACGCTTCGTCAGCCATTGGCCCACTCGGCCCGCCATATTTGTGCCAAAAACAAAGGCATTTGGGTCCTTTTGCGAGGCGATCAGCTGCTGCAGAGTTTGCACGTTATTTTTGTTGTCGGGAGGCTGAAAAAAAATTTTTTTTTGAAAATTGTGGACAACTAACTAACTAATTATAATCATTAAAATTAGCAAATTTTGAGTCATTATCTTGAAAAAAATTTTTCTTTTTTTTTGGGGGGGGGGTGTCTAAATACCGCCCGAATTTTTTGTTTAAATTTATATGAATTTGTTAAGAAATTTGTCCCCTCCTCCGCTTCTTTTTCATTTATATCACCTCGTAAAATTTTTGACTAATTTTTTTCTCAATAATTTAAATCTTTAAGAAGAAATTGTTGTGACTGAGCGTAGGCCACTTGGCCAAGTGGTCTACGCTCAGTCACAACAAAAAGGGAACTCCAAGATTTATGCTCAAAACACAAGAGCTCTCAGTCACAAACGATAACCAAAATACGCCTCACTCACTACTGTCAAAAACTTGACGATGTTCGAGAAAAGCAACAAACAAAGAACAGAGTTGGAAATGCCAAGGCATTGGAGAAAACGAAGCGCGAAATGATGACCGGCGGGAAGAAATGGCTGCCGAAAAAATTGGGATAAAAATTCGGCACAAAATGCAGCAGAATGGAGTCAGCACGACGCCTGGCAAACGCCGAGTCTGATATGTAAAAAAAAAGGCGTGTGTAGGTGGCCTAAACTACACAAGAGCCCCCCCCCCCTTTCTTGTTGATTATGTCACCCATGAAAAAGTTTGATTTAGTTTTCTTTAATAATTTTTTTTATTGATTGAAAAGTAATAATAAACACTTACAACTAGCGGAAATCGGACGTATTTTGTGGCAAAATGTCGCTGCTGAAAGAGGGCACAGTGCGTCGTCCGCTGCGATGCCATCGGACAAAAAAGCATTGCCGTGATTATGCCGCGCTTTGATTTCAAACAATGAAACATAAATTTTGAAATAAAATTTAAAAATAAAAGAATAAATAAACATTCAAAAATGAAATGAATTCCAATCAAAAATAAAAATGTAATGCAATTTGAATTAACAAAAACAATTTGGATTCATTTATTCGCAACAATTTGTAGTAGACAGAAAATGTATCAGTTCCCACAGAAACAGCGGTGCTCATCGCTGCAGTGCCAATGTGCAGCTGAAAAGTGGCAAAAAATTGAAAAAAAAATGACGAAAAATTTATATAAATTGACACAGTTCCCGTCCGTACAGAGGAAAATTTAGTCAATTTTCATACACAATTCATTAAAATTCTAAAAAAAAAAAAATTTTTTTCCCGATGGCGCATAGCGGTCCCGGCGCTATTTAAAAAGAGGGCCTTTTTGAATTTTTTTTGCACTTTTTTTTGGTCGAATTTTTTTATAAATAATAATGAATATTAAACATTAACAGCACAATAGTCCTCTACCAGACGAAAGTGATCAGTTTCATTGCAACGGCCCTTTTCAGGGATGACGGATCGGAGAGCAATTCTTCGCTGTGCAAATTGATGCCCTAATGGGCGGTGGGAGGCGGAGCAATTTCAAAGAATGGCATTTTAGCCTTGCAATTCAAAATTTGTCAGCGGCAAATTAGCGTCAAATTTCTTTTAAAAATTATTTATGCGTACCATATATTAAAAAAACAAATTCGGCGCTATATGGAAAGTGGGCCTTTTTGAAACAAAAGGGGGGACCCTTTTGTTTTGCAAAATTTTTTTAAGATAAAAAACCATGATAATTTTTATCCGGGGTTTTAAAGGTCGCTAATCACGAATCTGACATGTATTTTGACTAATTTCTAATCCCTAACCCGAACTCGAATAAAAATCGGAATTTTGAATTTTTCAAATTACGATTTTTTGTTCAAATTTAGATTAGGAAATCGGAATTGATCAAAATAATTGAAGGATTCGTGATCGGGGACCCCAAAAACCCCAGAGAATAAATTTTTATGACTATCACAAAAAATTTTTTGCAAAACAAAAGGGTCCCCCCTTTTGAAAAAATTTTCAAAAAGGCTCACTTTCCATATAGCGTCACAAATTCTATATTAAAATAAATTTAAAAAAATTCGACCAAAAAAAAGTGCAAAAAAAAATTTAAAAAGGCCCTCTTTTTAAATAGCGCCGCGGTCCCATATTTTACCATTTTTTGAAGATTTCACCCAAATATGGCAAATATAATAGCGACTAATATCTTTCGTTGAAAAATATTGCAACACTAGAGAAAAATATTTGGCCCAAAGAGAAAAAAAAAATTTCGGAGGCCACCCTCCGATTTTTTTTTTATATGGAAACGGATCTGGTACAGTAAAACAAACAAACAAAGTTCGATCGTTTATCCATTTTTCAAAAAAAAAAATTTTCAAGTATTTGGTTTTTCCCACTTTTATCTCAATTTCTCATCTTCATTCAAAAAAAAATGTTTATAATTAATTATTCAAAATGATGACCGACCGCTTGTAACCAATCGTCGAAGGCAAAGCCAAGTGCCGACGGACAGAGATGGGCAGTGACCAACTCCAGCGAGGGCGAGTGGCAACAACAGAGTGTCAGGACGCAAATGGGCACGCAAATGTTGCCAACACGAAACCTTTTTAGAGAGGGGGGGGGGAGTCATGGAAAGAAAAAAGTTTAATTAAATTTAAAAAAATCCAAATAAATTTTACATTTTGACATTCAGAGAAAAACAGTCCCCCTCATTCATTCTCGTTCGGGACAATATACGTAAGAGATGTCGATAGATAGGCTTGGCCAATTGAAAGAAAAGGGCTGCCGGAGGACGAAGCGTTGGATGGCACAAAGTGCGGACGGATGGATGGGGTGGGAAAGGGACAAATGGGGAGAGAATGAAGTTCGACAATTGCCAATGACGGAAGGAAATGAGCCACCATTATGCAAATAATGCAAAGGAGAAGCAAATGAATGCGAAGAAAAGTTCAATCCGTTTAAACTTAAGATTAAACAAGACAAACAAACAAACAGAAAATGGTTCACTAGCAAAGCTTTTCCCTCTTCTTCCATTTTATGCTCTTCACTCCCTCTTTCACTTCCCTTCCTCTCCTCCTCTTTCACTTCCCATACTCTCTCATCCTCTTTCACTTCCCTTCCTCTCTTCCCCTGCGTTCCCTCGTCATCGTCCGCTGTCCATCTTCGCCCGTTTTACCCATTTCTTCAGTCCCTTCTCCAGTCTCACTTTCCTCTTCCCAATTTTCACCTTCCTTCCCTCTGCACTTTGGTTAATCCTCCGTTCTCTCTGTTCTCAATTTTGTTGATTTCCCTTCAGCTTTTCCTTTCAATGCTTTCTTTCTCAACGGCCCTTTTCCGCTGTCTCATTAATTCCCTGAAATGGTTTTTTGTCAGTGCCAAGTAGAGAATGGCAAATCAACCTTTTTATTAGTTTTTGCGGGGTATCAAATTTAAATGTTGATATTTAATTAAATCAACTAACATTATGCCATCAACGCAAATATCAACGTAATTTTTAAAATTTGCGAAAATTTTTTAAAATTTATATGAGCGGTTTATATTTTAGTGCGAGAGATAACGCAAAAAATGAGAGAGTGCTGGATCTCAGTCCCAGTCATACAAAACATTTTTGATGAAGGAGGTAGAGAAAACAATTTCAATAGAGAGCGCAATGGGAAGGGAGTTCAGTCTCTTCTTCGCTGATTCTTTTGGTAAGAGACGCAGATTCCTCGCTATGTTCTCTATTCTCTTCTTGTCTTAAATCTCTTCCCATAACACTCTCTTTTTAATTAATTTTTCTTTATTCTTCTTTACCAAAAATGCTTTTGTATGACTGGGGCTGAAAAATTTTCAAATTTTTTTTCAAAAAAACTTTCACTTGGGAAAATTTTATTGATTAAATTGAAATTTTTGAAAATTTTGTTTTTAAATGCGCGGTCCGCGGCCGCGGCAATTTGAATGCGCGATGCGCGGTGCGCGGCCGCGGTTTTTTTTTAAGTAAATATCAACGTCAATGTTGATATTTATTAAAACAATTTTCGCTAAGAGAAAAATGTTGATTTGCCTTTCTCTAGTGCCAAGTCGACCGTTTGTCCGATTGTTGTTCAATTGACCCACTCTTTTTGTCGGTCCTTCGTCCGTGTCAGTCCGTCGTGCCATCTTTCGCCCTTTTTCCTCCCCTCTTCCCACACCAAATCCGCTTCCCGCGCTATCCGTTCGAACCATTGCTCACGCGACTTTCTCTGCACAAATGTTTCGCTGTGATCATTCGACAACCCACGGCCCTTTCCATTTGTTCACTTTTTTAGCGAATAAATTTCAAAATCCATTGTGTAAACGATGGAAAAAATGCTAATTTATCGTTTCAAACACACCCCTATTTTCCCAGCGTCGCTGGTATGAGCAAAAAAAATCGTTCGGGCGAAAGTTTTTCAAAAATACACCCCTAAGAATCGGGCGAAGAATTTTCAAAAATACACCCCTAAGAATCGGGCGAAAATTTTTAAAAAATACACCCCTAAGAATTGACTTTTCGGATCGGTACCCCCCCCCCCCCAAGCCCAAATCCTGGATACGTCCCTGCAGCGTGGTCAGCAAAGAATGTGAACACGTTGTTCATGATGACAACATCAGCATTGGCCAAAATGTCAGCATCGGCATGACCATCAAAAAAAAAGAAAAAGTAAATAAAAATTTTTTTTTTTAATTTCTGCTTTTCAAAAAATTATATGCTGAATTACTAATTTTTTTTTAAATTTTCCAAAATTACTTAAATTATTCTCGATCTTAGAAAAAAATCTCATGTTTTTCTTGTAAAATTTCAGCTTGTTAAGTTTTCGGGGGTGGGAGGAGTTAGGGGGAAGCGAGCTGCTCCCGGGTTCGAGTCCTAATGGAATGGCGCACTTTCCATTTTACTGCTGAAATGGAACGCACATGGTTCAGTTGGTACCAACAGTATAAAATGTTTTATATGAAAGGCCCTAAAGTTCGAATCCCAATGGGCGCGCTTTGATTGGAAGTGAGTCGGTGTGGCTCAGTGGCACCCCCACAAAGTGTCCAAGCCATGAAATGTCCAAAAGAGTAAAAACCCACGAAATGTCCAAAATTTTTCAAAATTTATAAAAACAAAATGAGTCTAATTTAGGATTTTTAGGGTTTTCGGGGTCGCTGAATACGAATATACCATTTATATTACCCCTTGCCTAACCTTAGGCCCATCTGAATAATAAAAAACTCAAATTCGAGACTTGGACATTTCGTGGGCTGGACATTTTGTGGGTCAGCGGGCTCAGTTGGTTAAATTGCCGAATTTGGGTACAGAGACAAGCCAATGGGTCCGAGTCCTATCGGGCGCACTACCTTTTGATGTTGTGTGCCAACATCGCGAACATAACTCTTGGAGATAAGCAATCGCCAAATTCGGCAACAATTTGACACTGCAACTCGTATAGGAAAGGATCACGCTCTATTCCAATTGCACGACCAATGCGAGAGCTAAACAAAGATAAATATTTAAAGAAATTTGATGGGGAAAAAATATAATTCAAAAAGACATGCAAAGGAAATTATGAGAGAATGAGGAAGAGGGAGAGAGAGAGAGAGAGTGCGAAAAAGGAATAGACAGAGAAGAGAGTGAGATGAAGAGAGAGATGGAAAACGAAAGAGTAGAAAGAAAGAGATAGCCAGCTAATTAACATTATACACTAATTGAATGGAGAGAAAAAGAGAGACAGACAGACAGACAGAGAGAGAGAGAGAAAAGAGAGATTGATAAACAGACAGAGAGAGAAATGACAAGTTCGATCCTCACATTAAGCAAGTCTTTGAACTTTAGTTTAAAAAATTCCACACCAATAAAGTGCAGCAGCGTATAGAACTGTGCCGAGGCGAAAGCCGATGTCCACCAACACTGCCATCCAACGAAGGCAGACGAACCGTGTATTACTGTATTAAATTCTGCCATTTATGGCTTCGGTAAAACGATTTATAATTTTTCAACACGTAAATTTTTTAAAATCCATTTAAACAAATTATAAAAAAGATAAGCTTGAGCAAATGCAACACATATCATTGGGTCAAAATTCATTGTGGAGTTTCATTTTTGATCATTCCTGTTGATCTCCTCATCAGCTGTTCATCTTCTTCCGAATCGCTTAGCGGAATGTTTCCGGGCTGTGCGCGGATCACCGGCATTGCCTGTAAAAGTGTCATGGGTACATAATGCCAAAAATTTAAAAAAAAAAATTCGTCAAATGCTTATTTAATTTATTGGATGATAGAAGAACCAGGATTCCTGTTTTTGTTTTGTTTTTTGCTTTTGAATTTTTGGAAAGAGAGGCCCGGCGGTGCCTTTTGGCCAATTTGTTTTGTCTCGATTCAGTTTTTATTACTCGAATTCGTTTTTAGACTTGAAACGCGAATGAAATTTCAAAAATTTTCCTTGACCTACCTATTTTAGTTAGATTGCTTTTTTACCCCTAGAAACATGCTGAAAATAATTTAAAAATATTTGACATTTCATCGATATGACATCGCTTTTCGCGTTGCAACCCAAAAAATGAGGTAATAAAAAATGGGGTTAAAAACAAATTTGGACAATAAAAATGAATTGGGCTAATAGAAACGAATCAGGGTCAAAAATTAATTGACCAAAAACGAATCTCGTCTTTTTACCATTTTGAAGATTAGGAAACATTTTGAAACCAAATAGGATTAATAAATATGTATCTGTTTTTAAAGTGAGTGTTGTTTTTCACCTCCCAACTCCGGATAGATGAAGCTGAGGCCGACATTTGTGTTGTCGGTGTATGTGACTTAAAATATTTTATTTTATGTATTAATTAAATGTATAATAATAATTTATTAATAATAAACAAATTTAAAAAACTGCAACTCACTCTGTCATTAAATGAGCTTGTATGATGATGATGATGATTATGATAATTTTGTGTCCTCTCGCTCCAATTTGGACCTAGGCAAAAATCAGGCATTTTTAGAAAAGTAGTAAAAAAGCAGATATGATTTTTTATTTTGCTGAAAACGGAAAAGCTTAAGAATTTTAAATAATTTTTCAATTCACTTGTACATTTTTCGAATATTTTTACACCGCCAGAAAATTTTTTTTGCCAAATTTTCCTTAAATATTCCACATTAAACTCGGCCTGATTCACAAAACCCGAATCTATATTTTTTTTCTTCAAAATTCCAAACTCTAATAGAAAACATATTAAAAAGCTCACTTTTTTGATACGGTTGCGATGTTGTGCCTCTTGACGACGAAGGTTGTCCCCTTTGCTGCTGCTGCTGTTGTTGTTGATGATGATGAAGTTGATGGAAATTGGCGGTATTAGCAGTGCGTTGTGATGATCCAACAAAATTTTAAAAAAAATTATAATAATTGCCAAAATAATTTATTCATCGAAAAACCAACCAAAATTTGGCCCCATGATTGGCATTTTTCGTTGCTGCACATATTCGGCATCCCCCGGGCACTGAACACCACCACCATGCGAGGGTCCTCCCCGTCGTGCACTGCTTGACGAAGGTCCAAAGGCATATGCTTAATTGATTTAAAATATTGAAAGAAATAATATGACATGAATGTGACACCTGTCGATGATATGAATGACGATGTTTCGTCACAGCACTGTGAGCAGTGCTCCCCGCCACATGATGAACAGCATGAGCCAGAAGAAGAACCTGTGGAAGACCGGGTGGACCTGAAAAAAAATTTAGTTGAGAAATTTGTTGAAACAAATTTTTACAAATAACGACAGGTCCAACCACCCGCCCTCCTAGAAAAAAAAAATTAAAAAATAAACAAAATTTTTAATTTTTAAATTCCTAAATTTATAAACATTTTCAGTTTAATTATTATTTTTTGGTTTCTAAATTTCCACTTCTTACTGAAAGATTTTTAAAATTAAAATATTATTAATTATATAATATTTATTAAATAAAAAATTTCAATATGAATGTATTTTATTAACGAAACCAAACAAATTTTCATTTATTAATATTTAATTAATTTTACCTGGAACTGGCGCTTGTCACCGTTGACGTTCCGCCATCCTCCATAAGTGCCGTCGGTGCCATTCGCTGTTGCTGTTTTAGCTAATGAAATTAAAATCTTTTATGTTTCCATTTTACCCCGAAAATGTAATAAATATGTACAAAAAGCTCCAATATGTACCAAAATATATATAAAAATTTTTTATTATTATGATTTTTTGAGTAAAAATTCTTAGAAAGCGTGATTACGCCCAAAATGCCATAAAAATTACCTAATTAACTTGGAATAAAGTTTTAGGTAATTTAAAAATTTATTTGATATCTCTTTTTGAAAAAGCAATTTTTAGGAGTACAATTTCAAAAAAAATGGAATTTTCCATAAGAAACCATAAATTCTAAAATCTTAAAATATGAGAAACCATAAATTCTAAAATCTTAAAATATGTAAAAAAATAATTATGTATGAAAAATTGTGATAATTTTTTTTTGGACATTTAAGAAAATTTATGTAAAAAACATTTAAATAAAAATCCCATCCCAATCTTAAAAATTGTTAATCCAAATAGTTACTTGGCCCATTTTCACCTTATAAGAGTGGGATGGAGAAGACCGACGATTATTACGCGGCACATGCCGATGATAATTGTGCGCAAATTGGTATTGGTCGCCCGGTTTATTGCCAATGACTGTCGGACGATGTTGTTCTGTCATCATTGGATGTTTTTAAATTTTTAAAGATCGTCAGAATTTCAAAGAATGTACCATTATTTTGTGAAAATGTGACCCCAAAATGGCAAAATTTTGGCGCAAAAAACCGCCAGAAATTTTTTTAATTTTTTTTTAATTTTAAAATTCTTCTCTACCGTCGGAAATTTGTTTGTTCATTTTTCCAAAACCCATAAAATTGTTTTTTTGTGTAAATCTTTATAAATGTGGCCAAAATTCTCATTTTTCCCCTGGCGGCGTCTGTCAGCACCGCCGGGGAAACAGAGAAGATATTCATTTCATTTTTTTTTAATAACTCAACGCTTCTGTTTACAAAATAAATAAATTATTTTACAATTTATTTGATCAAAATGTATCAAATATCATATTTTTCTTCAAAAAATCGGATTTTAAGCATTTTTTGCGGCGCTTTTTTCCGAAAACTTTTGGGGAATGGGACATGCAGAGGGTCAGGCGGTGCCGATAGGCGCCGCCGGGGAAAATTGTTTTTAATTTTAGGGCAAATGGACAAAATTTTTAAAAACAAAACATTATGCCATAAAATTTAAAAATTATGAGGGTTCGGAAAAAATTCTAGAAAAATTCAAAAAAAAATTTTTTATTAAGAAATTCAGGGGAAAAAATTTTTTTTTCAAGTTTTTTTCGATTTTTTTCTTAGAAATCAACAAATTTAGTTTTTATTAACACTTAGATTTTCAGAAAAGCTAAAATAATTTTAAATTTTCTTAAAATTTAAAAAAAATTTTAATTTTTTTTGCGGCGACGTTATGTCCCGGCGACGTTTCGGCGGCGACGTTTTGGGGTGTACCCCATAAACGCACTCACCAAATGTTCTTTCCTGCTGATGATGCTGTTGCGGCTGTTTACGGTTCCCACCACTGTTCATCCCAAATGGATGGGGGCGGCGCCTCTGCTGGGGATGATGGTAGTCGACAGCAGCATCAGCAGGCGGAGGTGATGGTGTTCGGGATGATTGGTGTTGATGATTATTGTATGTCTGCTAGTTTAGGAAAGAAAAAAAAAATAATATTTCTCGCCAGAAATCTGAGGAAAAAGTAGGAAATTTTCCTCGAGAAAATCACAATTGCCAAACATTAATTCACGCAATCGAATGTTTTGCCAACAAATACAAACTTGGGAATTTTATTTTTAAATTGAGGATATGTTTGGTTTTGAGTAGAGACCCGGCAACTGTTGGGGACGGATAGATCCCGAGTCGGGATTCCGTCAAAATCCCGAGCAACTCCCAAGGTTTTGGAAAAATGATCGGGAGGGATTCCGAGTCGGAATTCCGTCAAGATACCGATCCCGATCAATCTTTTCGGGATTCCGCGGGATTATCGGGATTTCCTTAAACTTATTTATTTTTTTGCCAACATTTATTTAAATGCTTAATTGGGGACTAATTCAAAGATGTTCGTCATGGCCAGTAAAAATTCAAATTTAATAATTTACCGGGCTTTTGGCATTTAATTGTCCAATATTCAAATTAAAAAAATTACCGGGCTTTTGGCATTTGAATTGTGATTTTTTCGACACTGTTGCTGCTGCTGTAGCTGATCATCATTTTCATAGTCAATTGCTTCTTCCTCCCCGTCCTCCTCTCCTTCTTCGTCATCGTTTTCTTCATTTGGCTTTGTTGCCCGGTGAATTGTGTCCACGAGAGTGGAGAAAATTGAGTAATTTGGACGCTTAAATATTTTTTAAAAATTATTATTTAATTTCAATATCATTAGAATGAATTGGGAGCAGCTCATCCCACCCCCCCCCCTCGCCCCGCCGGAATTTAAAAAAATTTTCAAACTGAAAAATTTCAACAAAAAATAGTACAAAATTTTTTAAAAAATTTGAAATTTTTTAAGCGATTTTTTCAAAAAATCTTTTTTCTTAAATTTCTTTAAGAAAAACTTTGTCTTTTTTTTGAAAAATTTCTGTTTGAAATTAAATTAGTTTCTGACCCCCGTTGCGCCCGGCGACAATTTTGCTGGCGCAGCAGCATTACTCAGTTGATCATTAGAAATCGCCGGCAAAATGTTCTGTGCACCGGAGGATGCCTGCTTAAAGTGTTTATTATTTAATTCACATTTTTTATTTCAGTATTTAATTGAAATAATATTTATAATTATAATTCATTTAATTAGTAATGTCTTTTCTTATTCACTTTGTTTATATTTAGAATAAATAATTTAAATTTTAAAATATATTTAAAACTTTAAATTATTATTTTTTCTTCACTTTTGCAGCCGCGACTAAACCACGTAATCCCCCGCCAAAGAGACCTCCGCCACCAATCTATAAATGACAAAAAGTTGCTTAATTTGTACAAAAAAAAGAAGAAAAAAATGCCAAAACGGGTAAAAAAGGTGGCAAATCAAATTAATTAATTTGAAGCAGAAAACGGGATTAATGGGAAAATTTGAAAATAATTGGAGAGATTTGGGGTCAGGCACATTCAAAAGAAGTTTTTAAAAAAATTTCGACGGGGGGACCTCGCCAATAAGGCCGCCAAATCGGGTGGTAAGTTGGCGCGCCGGGCGCAACAGCAAATTGGCTGCATAGCGGCGCCTTACCATTTCCAACTGTGCACAAAATTTGGGAAAATAAAATGGGAAAAAATGATTTTAAAAAGGAAAAAATTCAAAATTAATGAAAAACATCAGTTTCGGATTTTTTGTCAATGACTTTTTTTTCTATTGACTTGGGATAATTTAATTAATATGTTCGCGCTTTTTTCGCACTATTTGACATTTCATTTTATACTTTTTGGAGCTTTTTGTGACCTTTTTAAGGTTTTCGGAAAACTCCGAAAATGCAAAAATTTACCACCTAATTTATAAGGTTTTATTTTTATTTGTCGAAATTTTTGGCATTTAAAAAATACTCTTTTGAAATTTTCGAAATGCCATTATTGCGCGTTTGTTCCGTTCTAAAAATTCGCAAAATTATGTTGACTGATGCCCTATTACTTAAATGCTGATGTAAATCTAAAAAGCGACACAAAATAGTTAAGAATTTTCTTGAAATTTAAAATGTTAGCAATTACCTTCCGTTGGGTAAGGGGATATTAGCATTTCCAGTGTACGGTAGAAGAAAATTATTACGGTATGTTAATTAAGTTCAAATAAAATAAAAAACAAAACTCCACCACCTCAACGCCCGACTTTCGTGCTCGCCAATTCTCCAAAATCAGTAGGCCTGCATAAACTTTGCCAACCGTCAATTTTTGGAAGCAAAGATCTGAAAAAATGAATTTTTTAAATTTTTTAATTATTTTTTTACCCCCATTTGGCGGCACCACCAAATCAATCATATTTTTCTTTGCTTTCAATGGCCAAATTTTGCGCAATGTCTGTCGCAATTCTTCATCCGCTTCATCCATTTCTTCGACTATAAAAAAAATTATTAAAAAATGATAAATTTTTCGAAATTCTTTGCTTTATCCACCTGGCCTCATTTTGATGCTCAACGATTCGCGAATAAGCGCAAAAAGTGTGGTGCTGAAATGGACAGTTCCATCATCAGAAACTGGCCTTAAAATGAATAATCAAAAAAATTTTTTTTAATATAAAATGAGGATTTATTTACTCATTGTCAGGGTGGCGATTTTGCCCGTTTTTTTGTGGGGGGGGGCATTTGTCCCAATTTTGGCCCACCCATGTTAAACATTTGAAAATTTACAAAGTGCCAATTTTTTGTGCATTGTAAGCGAATTTGTCTATCAAAAAATATAATATTTGATCAATCCTATGCGTTTTTGATTGATTTACATGACACAAAATGTGAAAAATTATATGGCCCCTTTTGTCCCCATTTTAAAAATTTTTCCCCATTCTGAAGCGCACGGCACCTCCCATTTAGGATTTTTAAGATCTCCACGGTGGATTTATTTTAAAAAAACACATAAAATTATATTAATTGTAATGCAATATAAAGGCTTTACATGTTCATACGAATCAGATGCTTGTAAGCAAGACGATATGGACATTTTCGGCCAAATCCCACGGGTGGGGCGATGTTACGCAGCATTTCGTACATATCCGTGTAATGAATGCGACCACTGTATGAAAATTTTTTCATTAGATAAGCACAAAAAAATAATTTTGTCCTAATTAAATATTTGATGATTTTTTTTGAATAGGACAGTTTTGAAAAGCAAAAATTTTTTGTTTGAAAATGAATTTTTGAAAAAATGGCACAAAAATTGGCGTCAAGGCATTAGCACAAGAATCCCGAAATCAATAGACAAAAAATAATTCTCGAATATACTCGAAAAAGTTGAATTTCGCGTTTTCTCATAGTAATTTCTTTTTTAATGCCAATATTTGCTCTTTTCTTGCATTTATAAAATCCCGAGACTTTAAGCTTTCGTTTGATACCAATAATATAAGCATTGACCAAGTAAGAAAAAAGTTATGTCCGTCCTAAGAAACAGATGATGTTCAGCAGAAATTTTAGACATTTGCCAGAAAATGCCAACCCAATTGATCAGAGAGACTTAACACATGGCACTTTGAATGCCAATTTAAAAGCACAGTTATTCCGTTCGCTGCTTACGTGGCGGCCGGGTCAAAGTCGGCCCACACGCGGATGAACTCGTCAAGATGATGAGGCCCAAGAATGGACGAATCCCTTGTCAGATAGTCAAAGTTGTCCATGATCACAGCCACGAACAAATTTAACATCTCAAAAAATAAAGGGTTAGAAAAAAAGTGTGGCGCAATTGAAAATAATGATTTTTTGAAAATTTTTACAAGCCAAAGGAGAGACCATTTTACTTGTAAATTTATTTATTTTTGGTCATAGAAAAACGAGAACTAAACAAAAGCAAAATATTGCAAAACAATGGCCAATGGAGCCAAATTTGATCATTAAAAAATTATGTCTCTTGCATGAATGTGGAAACACGCTAACCGAAATCACGCCGGGACAAAACCATGCAGCTCGAAAAATTTAAAAAATTTTAAACTTAGAAAATTTCTTTTATAAGAAAGTTAATAAAAAGAATTCTTTTAAATTTTATGATAACCGAATTCATTAAAAATTCTGAAAATTTTTCTCCGGCGGCGCCTATCGGCACCGCCGGCCCCCCCCCCAAAAAAAACCTATTTTTACTTAAAAAATTAGCCAAAAATCTCAAAATTTGGTGATTTTTTAGACAAAATCTGCTAACAAATAGCATTAAAATTACAAAAAATTTTCCCGGCGGCGCCGATAGGCGCCGCCGAACCCCCCTTTCCCCAAAAAGTTTTTTTAAAAAACCACGCCGCAAAAAAAAACGTTTTTTAGAACAAAAAAAGTCGCCGACTTGCTAAAAAATCGCAAAATTTGACAGTTTTTGATGAAAATCTGTTACAAAATCCACTTAAATTTTTAAAATTTTCCCCGGCGGCGCCTGACGGCACCGCCGGCTCCCGCGTTCGCGAAATTTTTTTGTGAAAACCGCGCCGCAAAAAAAAAGAGATTTTAAAAAGCAAAAAAAAAAGGTCGTCAAATTGCATGGCTGGATGGCATATGCAACAGAGGTGAATAGGAAGAAATGGCACGATAACATGGAAATGAGAGGGGCAGGATTGGTCGACCCCCCCCCCCTTTTCATGTATGTAGGGGTTTAGAGGATCACTATAATCACGGTGACCAATTCCGAAGAAAACTCGAACAAAAGTCGAAATTTGCAAGGTTTCGGGTTAGTAATTAGCTTCCAAACTCAGGAAATCCCGCGGGATTTGAAAAAATAATATTTTTTAAGGCACCAAAATTTTACACAAAATTGTTTTAAAAAAAAAAATATTGAAATTGTAGAAAAAAGTTTGTTCGAATTTCAAACATTGAAAAAATTATTTGGAGAAAGAATCAACCAATATTCAGAAACTGTAGAAATGCATTACAACAGTCATACCGTAAATTTTTAGAATACGGTATCACCAACAAACATTTTCCAAGCGCGCCGATTTATTTCTAAAATCATAGAAATTTAAAATTTTCCCACCAAAAATGAGGAGAGGAACACAAAAGTGACAAAGTATGCGTAGCTCATGTTGGTGCCGCATGGTTGTGGACCAACGCCGGACGATTTGTCCAACATTTGGAGTGCCATCGACGCATTCGTTTTGGCACAAGGCTTTCCAGCTAAAAATTAATTGAAATGTATCAATTTAGATTTTTCTCAAAATGTACTATTTATTTTTGGATTAATTACTCGAGATCTATGGCCTCGGTTCTCGAGTCTAAAAATTTTCCTTGGTTTTTGGGTTTGGTCCCGAGTCTATTTTCGGTCTCGACATCGATTCTCGAGCAACTCTACTGATTAAACATCATTTTTAGGTAGAATTTTATTTGATTGCCCTTAAAATGTTTTTGATTTAATTGCATGAAATTAACAAAAAATTCATGGACATATTATAAAATATCAAATTTTTAAAATGATTTTATCACCAGTTGAGCTCAACATAATTTCTTGCCACGCCTCGCCCGTTGCACACCTTAAAAAAACAAAAATAAACATGAGGTATAATTTTCAAAAATTA
>CP049708.1:1652318-1674702 GCA_004148225.2 Heterodera glycines | reverse complement strand
TTTTTTTTTTGTCTTTTGGCATTTTATCTCTGCTCACCAATTGAATGTTGCCAAACACTTGCATGCCCACAATGGCATAGATGAAAAAAAGCATGCCAATCAGCAGACAAACATAAGGAAGAGCCTTCAATTTACGAAATTTAATTTAATTTTAAAATAATTATCACTCCCCCTAATCATTAAATTTAATAACAAGTGCCCGGAGGAAGAAAGAGCTCTAAAGGTAAAATTACCACACCAAAATTCAAATTTTTTAGTTCGATTTTTAATCTGTATAAATGTTTGAAATCTTATAGTCTCATCATTAATATACAATATAACTAAAAAGCGAACCGGTTCGTTTCCTAGAAATAGCCAAATTTAATATCCTTAAATAATTCGATAGCCCTAAGTGCTCTCTATTAGCTTGTAAATTTTAAAATTTTTTGTTAAATTTCAAAAAATTTTATGTCTAAAAACGCTATGAAATTAGATATTTAATTTTTTTCGCCACTAACTGTTTAGAAATTTTTAAAAATCTTTATAGGCTAGTTGAAAACATTTAAGCTATCGAATTATACATGAATCGATGTCGGTGAATTTCTTCCCCGATGGTCGGGGCTTAACCCTAGTTTAATTTCATTGTTTCTAAAAGATGTTAAAGAGAGTTGAAATTATTATTAATGCACTTTTATAACTCACTTTAAATGATTGGACAAATGTCCACAACAAAATGCGAATTGTGTAGCCCTGTTGGAGCAGACGGATGAGCCGAGCAGCACGGAACAGTCGAAGAAAGCCAAGCGAAACGAAATGACCCCCAAATTCGGTGACCAACTTGAGAAAATTGATTTCAAAAATTTTTTAAAATCCTGCGGTCGCGAATCGCGCATCGCGGATTCAAATTGATTTTGAGCCAATTGGAAAGAAAATTTGGGAGTTTTCGGGTACAGTAGCTCCGCCGAGGTGAAAAATTGGATTTTGAGTCTTTGTTGCGCAAAAAAAAGAAGTAAGTTTCCATATTTTTCTCTTTACAAAGAATTTTTTTGAAAAATCATTCCCTTTTTTAAGAAATTTCATTCAAATTCTCAAATTTTCCCCGACGGCGCACACCGATACCGCCGGACTCTAAATTCCAGTAAAATTTTCAAAAATTGGACTCAAAAATTGCTTTTTTGGTGAAAATCAGTTAAAAATCAGCAAAAAATTCCAACAAAATTATTCCGACAATTATCAGTTACGGCATTTTATTCCTAACCTCATAACCAACCCCTGAAAATTTTTCATCCCAACATTTTTTTTTTGTTCATGTTTACCGCATCTGTAATGGACCCAACAACAGTGATGAAGTCAAAACGATTCCACCCGTCCTTGAAATAGTTCTGCAAAAAACAGTTAGGTATTTATTATTAAATTTTCAATAATTTTTAATTTGGCATTTTTACCCGAACACCAAATGCCAAAATTTTTAATATTGATTCCACAGTGAATACAGCTGTCAACGCAGTGTTAAATATTCCTAAAAAATAATTGATTTATTTAAAATTTTATTTAAAAATAAATACAAAACATTTACTTAAAACTTTTTCATATTCCGGCGAATTCCCGTGGAATTTCATCATCAAAATGATTGTATTCAATACAATCTAAAAATATATTTTATTTAATAAAAATAAAATTTATTTCTTTATAAAAAAAGAAGCTTTGAGTTGTCAAAAAAAAATTAAAATTATATAATATAAAAAATGAATCTCTTCTGCATTCTCTAACCCATCGATCTCTTCTTTTTCTACACACACTCGTTTTTTTCCTCCGTATTATTATTCCACATCGAAATTTTTTTTAATTTTAAACTTTTAGTTTTTTCTTACTGACCATGGCCATGATAAAATATTCAAATGGTGTTGACGTGACGAGACGCCAAATTCGGTACTTCATCGAATTTTTGTCCTCCGGCATGAACAACGAACGGGGACGGGCATTCAACGCGAAATCAATGCATTGCTTCTGAATTTTTATACATCAATTGTTGAATATTTATTGCACATAAATATGAAAAATATATACATAAATTTTTTCAAATTAGGGTAAAATTTCTCAAATTTCTTCAAATTCGTTAAATTTAGGCTAAAAATCTTGAAAATAAGCTAAATATGGTATGAAAAGCCATATTAGAAGAAAAAATAAAAAGTAAATCAAAAATTTATTAATTATAAAAAATAATAAATAAAAGATAGAAAATGTTGTTCCATTTTTTGATATATTTTGGCATAAATTTCCAATTAAAAAAAAATGTTTTTGAATTTCGGTCTTTATAGGTCTCTAAAGACCTTAACTCCTAAAAAAACTTAAGGTAGGGGGGGGGGAAGCATAACCCGGAAGTGTCCTAATTTTTGTATATTGTAAAAGAAGAATTTTTGGAAACACCAAAAATTAGGGTTATAATATTTTTGAATTTGCTTTGCCTGGTTTTTGTCCAGGTCACCCTCGGACAGTTCAGCTTCGCCCTGTTCTTGGAAAGTGATGATGATCAAGGCGACAAAAATGTTGACGAAGAAGAACGGGAACACGATGAAAAACATCACATAAAACAGTGCCACCTCCACACGATAATACGGCGATGGGCCTTAAAAAGAGTGAAAATGGGAATTTGTGATTGGTTGTCGGTTAGTCTGATCACTTCCATGATTGGCTCTGATCACTCCGTTCTCTTTCTCGAAGATAATTTTCAAGCTTGTTTACACATTTTTAATTGCATTTTGATCAATTTCGTTTTGTAATTTTTTGAGAAAAAAGTTTTCTTTTGTTATCGTTAAAAACAGATATCATGCTCTCATAATCATTGACCCTGAAAACCTCTGGAAACATGTTTTTCGGGTCGTATTAAAAAGAAAAATTTCGTCAAAAAACGAGGTTCGAGATAAACATTGAAAACCCGAATTTCCTAAATTTGTGTGTTAAATTATTCAAAATATTAAAATTGAATAAAAATGCCTTTATAAGCTTAAATTGATAAAAAAAAAATATCAGAAATTTCAACCATACGGCCATGATTTTCGCGTTTCAATCCAAAAAACGAATTGGGATGGTGCTGGGTCGTTACTTAAAAACCATCATTATGAAAAATTTTGTCGAAAAATTATTTATAATTTTGCTCGAAAGCAACCAAATTTTTAATTCTTGATATCATTTGATAGCACTAAATGTTCTCTATCAGTCTGCAAAATTTCAAAAAATTTCGTTAAGTTTCAAAAAAGTTATAGCTCGGGGAACTCAAAAAACGTGATTTTCGAACATTTTTGGCCATAACTTTTTTTAAACTTAATAAAATTTTTTGAAATTTTACAGGCTCATAAAGAACATTTAGATCTATCGAATGATAGCAAGGATTAAAAATTTGGTCTTTTTAGAGCAAAGTTATAAGCAAAAATTTTAATTATGATGGTTTTTTAAGTAAGTAACGCCCATTATGATGGTTTTTAAGTAACGCCCATTATGATGGTTTTTAAGTAATGACATAGCACCATTGGGATAATAAAAACAATGAGATAACGAAAACTTTTCGGGTTAAAAATGAATTGGCAAAAAAACGAATCGTCTTTTTACCATTGTGATAATGGTTCCTGAATTCAACAGATACAGGTCATTTTTCGGCAACCTGTATCCCCCACCCCTCGAAAAAATCTTTGAAAACATTAATGAATCATTTATTGAATCCCACCTTGGTCCTCATACGTAGTGTCCATCGAATTCTGCCGAATGCCTGGCCAACCTGTTGAATTTTAAATCTACTTTTATCCAATGATCATACATAGTTAAGTGTTTTACAATATTTAGTTGGGCTGCTCTCGAGATTCTCGGCCCTTGTTCTCTAGTCGAGAAATTTATCTGTGATGTTATTTTGGGTCTTGATCTCTTTCAGCATCAATTCTAAGATTTCAATTTTCTGTCTCGGTTCCCCCAAGTTACTGGAAAATAATTTTTGACTCTCGAGCATCTTAACGCTCCCTAATAATTAGTCAATTAATTTTTACACATAAAAATTGCAATTTTCCACGCCACCTTCGCTTGTTGTGACCACAAACAGTGTCAGCATGGCGTTGATTGTGTTGTCGTAGTTAAACGGACGTAAACGCCATTCTCGTTGCTCAACACGAGGGAAATAACTCTTAAAAATAATTAAAGTAATTAAATAATTATTTTTGAAAAAATCACATATATTAACTTCGATGTTTCCCCTTTAGGAGTGTGATTTTTATGAATTTTGTCATATTTTTTTTTAAATATGACCAAATCATATTTTTGGCATTTTCATATATAAATTTTGAAGTTTGTCAACAATTCCTTAACAAATAAAAAATACTACACCTCTAAAATTTGATTTCTTCCAAAAATTAAAAAATTTCGGTTAAAATTGCCAGAATTTACATTAAAAAGAACTGTAAAATTATGCGAAAATATTTGATTTTTAATGAAATTGGTATCAAATTATAAAATAATTATATAGAAACCTAACTTTTTTAAATTATTTAAATATGTAATAATTCCCATATCGAAAATTCAATTTTAGGAAATTATTAAACACACCTGCGCATCGAACACAAAAAATTGCCCATGACATTCATTTGCAAATTTTTTTGTCCGATCAGTGCAGTAGAAAAAGCGGCCTTTGAACAGTTGGACAGCGATGACGGCAAAAATAAACTTAAAAAATAATGTAATTACAATTAGTGATTTAATGAAATAATTGCCTATTAGTGGCCATAATAATAATAATAATAAATTAAATAAAATAATTTATTTTAATTAATTTTTACTTGAAACAAAAAATAGACGATGAGTATGTTGAACACATTCTTAATAATAATGAATTTAAAGGATTAATGGCTGTTTTTTTAATAACAATACCTTCAATGAATTGACCACACAGTCAAAAACCGCCTAAAATGGGGAAAATTAAAAATTAATTTAAAAAATTAAAGTTAAAATTAATTTAAAAATTCCCCAGGGGCTACTTTTAGCTTTGGAATACGTTTGATGGTTTTCAACGGTCTCAACACGCGCAACACTCTCAACGATTTAATTGTGCTCAAATTTTTGCCGGTTGCCCCGGCGGTGCCGCTAAAATAATTTTAAAATTTAATTAAAAAAAAATTGTATTTAAAAAATTACGAAAATGCGAAGCCAACAAGTGCACACGCCACCACAACACCGTCCAAAACATTCCAAAAATCACGACAGTATGAGCCTCGGTGCAAAATGACACCCTGATCGATCAGCTAAAGAACAAAAAAATATATACATTTATAAATATTTGCCGGATTTCCTGAAAAAAAACAAATAAAAATAGCTTTTGTACTTAATTAGAATTTCAGAAAATAAAATTAAGTTAATTAGCTAAAATTTTTGTTACCATTGCCAAGATTTTTTAAAAAAAGTCACATTTTACATTGAAAACCCATCAAAGAAAGTCAAAAAAAAAAAAACCAAGTTTTTCAGTTTTTAAAAAATGTTCGTGAAAATGATGCGGTGGGAAAATTAAAAAATCACCTCTCTCCACCTTTTTAATGTATTTTTCATCCGATTTTTGGCAAAATTTCCCGTCCGCCTACTTTTTTTAAGTGGAATATACATTTGTACAATATTCAAATTGGCAATAAAATTGTTAAAATTATTTCGTGCCTTCAACAACATTTCACAGGCGAAAACACCGGTGAAGCAATAGTCGAAGTATTGCAGAATTTTGTTGCGCGGATTGTCGTCATCGACGGGGTCTTCGGCAGCTAACGAAATGGAAGAGGCACAGATCACAGCCATGACAACCTTTGAAATAAATATATTTTGATTTTTTTAATGATTTTATTTTAAATTAAAATCTAATAAATATTGTAAAAACAAAATAATTCAATTTAGGCGGGGTTCCAAAACAATATTCAAATGGATGATATAAAAAACTTTTTTCTTTTTGACAAAACTCTGGAAAATTCACGCAATTAAAAAAAAATCTTTGAGGGGATATCAAAAAGGAAAATCGAAATTTTCATCAAAATTTTGCATATGTTTTAAAACACTACCATTTCAAAATATTTGGTGGCCACCACACTGTGCACCAAACAACGGAATGGGTTTGTCGGTGCCAAAATGAACATGGACGAATATGGCACAATGGGCTTTGGGCCACCAAATGGACTCTCCTCCTCGTCACACTCTTCTTCTAATCAGGGACAAAAAGAATATAGAAATTTGGGTGCATTATTATGTCCAGCTCCAGTATCAGTTTCCTCTCCAAATTCCCCGAAAATTTTTTTAATTCGTCATAAATTTGAAAAAAAAAAACCATAAAATTTTGAAAATTTTAAGATTTTTCGGGAGGAAACGATATGCGAGGGGGGGGGGGGAGCGGAAGGCAGAGACGAGCTGCTCCTTAACAATATTTTTTTTTGTTGTTGATAAAATTACCGTCCAATTCCCTGGTAAATTCCCCATCCGGACCAGCCTCCAAATCATGTTCATCATAATCTTAATTATTTTAATTTGAAAAAATCGATGAGCTCATCATTCATTATTTATTACCCAATGTTTCCGACTCGTCCTCAAACATTCCATTGGCTTTTTCGTCTGCCTATAACAATAGGTAAAAATAGAATAACATTAAAAAGAATTTCTATAAAATTATCGCCAGCCGAACCGTCGCAGGACATTTTTTGGGCCATAACTTTTTTCTTTTTCAACCAAATTAAACATTCTTGGTATTGTTCAAAAGCACTTGATAAATTCTATTAATCTGCAAAATATGAACATTTTTGTCATGTAAAAAAACCAGGGCAAAAAATTTTAGAAACAGAGAATTTCTTTTTTGAGATTTTGGCAAAGGATTTTGACAAGTCTAATAATAAACATATAAGAGCGATTGCTTAATTCGGTTTAACAATGAAAAAAGTTTTGGGTCAAAAAAATCGTCCGGCGAATTTTTTGGGTTCATCGAAATATTCGACCTCATCTGCAGCAGTTAACTCTTGCGCATTGGCTAAATTATCCACCGCAATGGCCAAGAACACGTTGAGCAAAGTGTCTTAACGTTATTATTTTTTTTAAAATATTTTTATATTAATGCAAAAATTTTTAATTATTTGCAAAATGATCACATTTCGATTTTCGAACTGAACGGATTTTGGAAATAATTCGACATATTAAATTTTCTTTACCCAATATTTTGGACCAAAATTCTCATGATTAACCAATTTTTGGTTATATAATAATATTAAAAATAAAATTAAAATGAGTTTTTACAATTGCCGAACAGCACGAGCACAATAAAGTACACACAGTAAACCATTCCGCCACCGTACACACCGCCCTGGGATTCGATGGCCAAGTACATCACCTCATTCCAGTCTTCACCGGTCAAAATCTACACAAAAATTTTGTAATGCCAAAAAATCCAGGAGGTCCAGGGAAAAGCCTGGATTTCCCGGATTTATTATTTCACTGGACCAAGATTTTATTTCAAGCTATCAAAATGCAAAATTCGGTAGAAAATACCCATTCTGACAAATTTTATTTAAGAATTATGTAATAATTTAAAAAATATTTCACTTGGAATACGGTAATCAAAGCGATTGGGAAAGTGTCAAAATGAGTGTACGGATGCATGTTCTGGAAAAAAATATTATAAAAATTATTATATTTTATTTAATATTTTTATTTTTTTAAATAAATATTATGATATTTTATATTAGAAAGATTTTATAAATTTAAAATTCAAATATTAAATAATTTATATATTTTTTTTACTTGAAAATTGAATTTTCCACCAAACAATTGCATGCCGAGCAGTGCGAAAATAACAATGAACAAAAACAACAGAAACAGCAGTGAAATGATGGAACGCATTGAATGAAGCAGTGATCGGACCAAATTTCGCAAACTTAAAAATGCTCAAATTAATTAATTTAATTAAAAATATATAAAAAATAATTTAAAAATGTAATTGGGGAAAGGGGAGGCGACGGGATGGTTAATTTATTTTACCAAAATTTTAAAATAAAATTTAAGCATATAAAAGCAATAGATAGAGACCATCCATACCTTAACCAGTAAGAAGTGAGCTTGAAAATTCGGAGAAGTCTAAGGGCTCGAAGAACAGAAATTCTAAAAATAATTTTCCAAAATTAAAAAACAATTTTTTAATATTTCTTTGCACCCAAATGATCCGCCTTTAAGTTCCGAATAAATAACTTCAATGGCACTTCCAACAATCACAATGCAATCAAAACGATTAAATCTGACAAAATACAAACAAATAAAATAAAGAAAAAATAAATAAATTTAAAAGTATCAATACAGTACTTCGATGTAAAATAAGTACGGTAGCCCATTGCAAAAATTTTGATAAGCATTTCACTGATGAAAATGGCAAGAAATGTGAACTCGGCATATTCTACAAAAAGTTTCGGATTTGTAATAAAATTTAAATAAATAACAAATAAAAAATTACTTAAAAATTCCGTGAACCATTCGGGCTAAAAAAAAATTATTATTTAAAAAATTTTAAACTAAATTTCACCTGTCCATGATGCTCACTGGCCACACAAACAGTGTTCAGGAACACCAAGGTTATCACGCTCCAGTAAAAAATCTAAAAATATTTCAGGGGTTGGGAAAACTGTGCCCGGAAAATGGCCCATAGAAAATGCGTCAGTGAATAAGAATTTTTTGAAAACAAAATGCGTTCTTAAGCATTCACAATTACACTATATTTTTAATGGGTTTTGGTTAATTTTTAAGTTTATTTATTTTTAATTTTCAAAAATTGAATTGACGAATTCAAAACGAGATTTCTTATACCATTTTGACCTTTTGTACGATCAAATAATAATTGCTATCGAAAACTTAATTCTAAAGATCAATTTCAAAGGCCGGAAAGCAATTTTTGAAATTTTATGCCTGTGATTTGACAACGTGTCGTAGACAAACGCGAAGCCTACGCATTTTGCGATTCCAATAGGAGGACACACCGCGCCGTGAGAAAAATGAATTTCGTTTTCTGTAAAAATAAAACCAAGACAATATTTTTTAATTAAAATATTTTTTCATAATTATGTAAGACAAATCAAAAAAAAATCCAGAAGAATCTAAGAAATATTTACAAAATTCCAATATATACAAAAATATGAAAAAAAAAAATTTTTATTATGATTTAGGACAAAAAATTCTTAAAGCGTGTATAAGCAAGCACAACTGAACCTAATTTTTGCCTATAAAACTTAACTTTAAGATTTAAAAATTAATTTTTATATTTTTTGAAGAATCGCTTTTAGGGGGGGGGGGGCTACAGTTTCATAATTTTATTTTTATTTTATAGGAAATTTGTATAAATTCCTCAAAAATGTTTAAAAAATATGAACAAATTGCGAAATCTTGATTTTGGGCATTTAATAAAAATTTCCTTAAAAACCCACAAAAATGCGAAATAAATATGAAAAATGCAAAAAAAATATGTATAAAAATATATATGTATAAAAAAATTCAGAGGATGGAGAATCCCGGAAAAAAATTATTTACATGAAATTTGCATCCCTAATAATGATTGTTTACCCGGCCTCTGCCGAATTTCGGTGAACTGGAAGGCCACGTGAATTGAGATACCTGAAAGCATTTTTTTAATGTAAAATATTTAAAATGATTTAAAAAATAAAAGATATTTTTTTTACATATTTTCAACAGCTTCATCATCATCCTCGTCAATCCCTTCGTCTTCTTCTTCCTCTTCAGTTTCAATGGAATGTTGTTTAACGCCATCTTTTTGAATCATTTTGTTGGCACGACGACGCGCTTAAATTCCAATTATTGTAAAATTCTTTTTTAACTAAGAATGGGATTAGGTGCTCAAAATTACCAAATAGATATGCATGTATCCAAACAAGAGCTAAAATATGCGGGTTAGCCCTTTAATTCATGGAGTGCGCGCTGTTCTCAACCGGACGCGACCAAACCAACTTGCGCGGGTGGACAGCAACGGCAGCAGAAACAAAAAATGTTTCATAAGAAAATTTGAAGAAAAAAATTGGAAAATTTTGTAGCGATCTTTTAGAAAAAAAAAAATTTGAAAACAAATAAGTATTCATTATAAATTTTAAAAAATTGCTAATTTTTTTTTAAATTTTTTTCTCGAAATTTCCATTTAAATTTTTTTAAATTCTTTGAAAAATTTCTATGTTTGAAGTTTAAAAAGGGGGAAATAAATTGCTCCCATTTATTACATATTTATTTTTTATGCTAAAATATTAGATTGAAATAAAAATTGTATAAAAAAGCAGATAAAAATGAAATAGGTACCCATCCAATTTACCTTCCATAATAGTCACCCGTTCTTCATCGGTCGTTCTTTAAGAAATTACATATTTAAAAAAAATAATTAAAATAATAAATATAATAATATTACACACCTTTCCTCATTGAGAATAACATCTTCAGCAGCAAAAATCCATTCAATATATCCCTCTAATTCGCGATTAATTTGCTGCATTCGGCGCAACTTCAAGAATTCGCGCCGATTTTCAACGCGTTCTCTGCAAAATTTAAATTTTTTAAATTTTGATAATTTTAAATTAATTGGACACGCCTTTCTTTGGCAAATTCACCAGAGAGTACACCAAGCACCAAATTCAGCATAAAAAATGAGCCAAGCACAATGAGAGGGATAAAGTAAGCCCAATTGTAAGTGCTGCCCAATGAGTCATTCGTCTGATAATTTAATGAAAAAATATATAAATTATATTAAAAAAATAGATCTCGAAAGAATCACGCACATAATACATGATTGTTGTCCAACCCTCCATGGTAATGCATTGGAACACCGTGATCATGGCAAATGCAATGTTGTCAAAGGAAGTTATGCCGTAGTTTGGTCCAATCCATTGGGCTAAGCAAATGGCACCCGGCTAAACAAAAGGGAATTTCTTACTAAAGCCCGGAATTTTTGAAAAAGTCGGATTGGAATCAAGTCGGGAAAGGATTATTTTGAGATCGAAATTTCATTCCTAACGCCATCATACCACGTCGCAGTTGTAGGCACCAGTTGAAGACGATTTATTCGAGCTAAAATTTTATTAAATTTTAAATTTGTTATAAAAAAAAAATAATAATAAAGCACCAAGGGAATGGCTTTTCAGAGAAATTCACAATTTCGCCGAAAGAATTGTAGCAGGCGGCATGAAAAATGCCAGAATAAAATTCCTTAAAAGTAAACATAATAAATAAAAAAATATTTTTTTTCATTTTTTAACAAGTTAAAGAAATAGAGTAGGGACGAGAGACTGTGGGTTTTGGTGAGAACAGCAGATAGGCTTGAGTAAGACGAGGGATAGGCTTAAAAATGACTGACGCACTGACCAATCCGATGATGGCAAAAATGACAATTGCAAACAGCACCAACAGCCCAATTTGAAGCAGTGGTGCCATCGCACACAGAATGGATTTGAGCACAACTTGTAGACCTGAGATTTGAATTTTAATGAATATATTTTATTTCCAATTAAAACCAGGGCTGGAGACGTAACTGGATTTTAAATAATTAGCGAAATACATATCCTTAATTATGGGATTCCAAAATGCCCTATTTATGAATTACTAATCCGTAAACATTTATTTTTTCATTTATGTCCAAATCCAAAAAAAAAAACTTGTTAGCATTTGAAAGTTCTTAGACATTAGTCATCATTTTTTGACGAAAAATAGCAAGCACTGAAAATTTTAAAAATAACATTGGGATAATTTTTTTATGAATTTTTGGCCCAAAAAAATTCAAATTCCCCCCATCTGAAAACTTTTTTTCCTGGCTTTGGGCCTGTCAAATTTAAACAATTTAATTTTCTCAAATAAAAAACGCACTCGGAATGCCGCTGACCAACTTCAGCGGACGCAGCACACGCACCGCGCGCAGTGTGCGCAGGTCCACCCCTTCTTGACCAGAGGGCGAAAATGGCAGCATGGAAATGACACTGTGCCAAACAAATCATTTTTAAATCAAATTAATTTTTTATAACAATTTAATTTAATAGATGGGGATGAATTAAATTTGAAAATATTTTTGTAAAGCCGAATGTATTATTAAATTTAACAAAAATTAGACGAAAGAATTGATATTTTTAAATTATTAAAAAAAACAATTTTAAAGTGTATTTCAGTTTTATTTAATATATAATTCAACAAATTTTTAATAAATAATTTGATTCAAATATATATAAAGTAAGAAATAATTATGGTTTAAATGTGGTTTTACCCGGTTACAACAACAATGAAATCCATAATATTCCATCCCGAACGTAAATAAGACCCTGGAAAAATAAATTTAAAAATATTTATTAAAAAAATAAGAAAATTTGCTTATAAAATAAATAAAAAGAAATATTTTTAAATTTTAAAGAAATTATTATGTTTTTATTTGTTGTACATACACACACCTTTGTGAAGAATGAAACCGAAAGCGATGACTTTTAAAATGCATTCAATGCAAAAAATGACCATAAAAATGGGTTCAGTTTTCTCCTGTAAATAAACAAAAAATAAAAATTATATTTTTAAAACATTTTATTTATTTATTTTTACCAATTTTTCTGACAAAGGCTTCTTGTCATTTCTGAAATTTAAAAAAATATATAAGTTTTTAATTTTTTCTTTTTTTCTTTTTGTTTCCAGCCTTGGTAAATGTTGTTCCATGGCAAGCACCACACAGTTCAAAATGATTGTGAGCAAAATGAAAAATTCAAAAGGTCCCCATTCAATGATGGCACGACTGCAAATATTTATTTTTTTAATTAAAATAATATATTTATTATTATTAAATTACGCATTTTTCCGTATCACATTGTCTTCACTGAATATGTATAACGAGGAAGGGCCCTGAATTATATGTCAATAACAAAAGAACCATAATAGGTAAATTAAAAATTAATAAATAATTTCTTAAAAATTGTTTTTTTAAAAAATCGTGCAAAATAATAAATTTTACCCAAAATGGTCAATTTATAATTTTAAAAGTGAAGTTTAGTAGACGAGAATTCCCGAATTATTTACGATCGGAATCTCGATTTTTTGACCTAACTTATTTTCATTAAAAAAAAATTACAATTTTTTCCACCTTTTCCCTGACAGCCCCACCAAGGGTGGTTTTCCGCCCGATAAGCCCCTCCTGGGCTTGTCGTTGCTGTTCCTTTCGCGCTTCTTCTGCTGCTAGCCTAAAAGACAAATTGGGAAATTAAAAAAAAAAATTTTGTTAATCTACAATGTTAATTATTTCAAAAGAAAATTTTTTTTATTCCTTTGAAAATACACAAAATTTTTATTCCTAATGAGTCAAAATTCATAATTTCTCTTGAATCTGATTATGAGCACAACTCTACTCGAGACTTATCTAAATTATCTCGAGGATTGTTATTAATTTGCCGATATCGGTCGCAATACTACATAATACAGAAGAGAAGAGAGACGAATCATAAAAATTCTCGAGACCCTAAGAAAATTATTACCAGGCTTTTTTCAAAAAAAAATTTGTCTTTTCAAAAAATCCGAGTTTAAAAAAATAAATAAACATTTTGGTCTATAAAAAATTTTAAAAAATTTTTGGGAGAGTGGAACGATACGGAAAAAAGGGCGGGAGGGGCGGGGCACGTAGCACACCCATAAGCTTTTTAAATTTTCGTTTTGCGAGCAATCTTCTCACGCCAAACACCTGGCGATCTGATCAATGCCAATGTGCATTTTGATGGTGGCGGTGGATGATCGATTCCCAATTAGCAGATGATAATTATAATTATTATTGTTATTATTATGACTCTGATGATAGCCCAACACTGGGCTGTGAAGAGAGCCGGCGGTTAGCGAATTTGTGCGCGCATTAAGCATAACAGCACCAAGCCATTCGCTGCTGAAGCCGTCAGCGCCGGCGGGGGTAATTAGCAAAAAATTGATGGAACAAATTTAAAAATGATTGATTAAAAAGGTAAAAATGAAAATTTCTTTTTGTAGCTTATTTCTATATGAATTAAATTTATTCCAATCCAGGTGAATTTAAAAAATTGTTTAAAAAAGTCAATTTTCCCTGGCTTCTAAGAATTGCCGAATTTAATGAATTGAAGGCCTAGGTGGCCACATTTTTAACCTCCGGGCCTTATTTTTCAACCCCCTTGCTAGAGGGGCTTCATTTCAAGAAAGTAAATTTAAATTAATTAAATAATAAAGGAATGATTATAATTTTCGATTGAAAAAATCTTATTCATAGCAATTCTTACAGCAAATAGCAAGGCAAGAAAGAGATGATGAGGAAAAGATTGTTGAAACTTTTTGAAAACAATTTTTTTTTTGGCATTTTGTCTGAAGAGATTTTTAACAAAAGAGGGAAAAAGCACAATAAAATGCCTTTTGTCGGCAGAAAACAGCCCGGAAGCGGATAAAATGTGCCACTGCTGCGAGGCAAAAAGAACATGCGCTCCCCAATGGCATTTTCATCTTTTTAGGCAGCACTGATGCGACGGAGTGTGCAAAAATTGAGAAAGTGAACAGAGAAGACTGAGAACAGAAAAGAGCATGGCAATGGATAGAGGAGTTAGAGAAAAGAGAGCGCGGTGGGAAACTTAAAAAAGCAAAAGCAAATATACGAATTGAAAAAGCCAAAAGTGTGCAAAACATAAAGAAAAAATAATTAATTAATACTATTGAAGGTGTTGTCTTTGAATTACTATTGAAAAAGAGTGCCAAAAACAAAAAAAAATTTTTTGAATTACCATCGAAATAAAATAAAATTCCCCCAAAAAACCTAAGCGGATTAAAGAAGGAATAAAAATGAATGTAAATTCTAAGAAAATTAATTAAAATAAACTCCCTAACATAGAAAATTTTAAAATGCAAACAAATTTCAACAAAAACAATGCCAAAAATTTAGATGGGGAGCGGGGAGGGGGGGGGTAAGAGTAATTAATACATTTTGTGACTCGCCCGCCCGCCCCGCAGGGCACAAGCACAAGGCTTCGTGGGAACCTCATCTGCTGCTGCTGAACTGCCTCATCCACCCATTTTCTCTTACACCCACTTCATCAGTGCCGCCCCCTCTCCCTTTGGCTTTTCGTCACAATTCCCCCGAGGGGGTGCCAACGAAAAGGCGGGGGAGAGGGGGCGGCACGGGGGAGTGGGTGCTTACACGCATTAGCCCCTGGGGGACATAGGGGGGGGGGGGGTAAACATGGTCATGACAGACATACGGACGGACGGATGAGGCAAAATGCGGCATCGCCGCAGGGCGGGCACACAAAAATGTGAAGAAAATGGGCTGAATCGATAGGAGGGAGGGAGGGGGTGGCATCAACATGGTACAAAAAATGAGAAAAAAACGGCTAAAATGAAGATAAGTAAAATTTATTTTTATATTTTTTAGTGGGAATTGTGAAAAAATAATCTTTTTATCTTTTTAAAAATGAAATAAAAAGAAAAAAAGTTTAAAAATAGATAATTAAAAAGATGAAAAATGAGTAAACAAAGTTAAATATGAATAAATTTAAAAAAAACACAAATAATCATTTAATAAAATCCAAAAAGCAAAAGATAATTTTAAAAAAGAGTTAAAAATTTCAATGAAATTAAAAATCATTTGAAAAATGCAGATTATTAAAAGGTTCAAATGAGCTTAAAAAAGCAATTTTGATATAATTCACACTATATAGATCCAGCCCAATATAAATTATTTATCTTATTTTAATTGTGTAAAATTTAAAAGAAATTCATTTATTTTATTCTATTGGTAAAAAAATTTAAAATAAAATTCATTAATTTATTCCAACCTATCACGACGTCGCCATAAATAGGAATAATAGGCAAGCTGAAGTCGACCTGGCTGATTATAGGAACTCACAAAATCCGATGCGGGCTCCAATATTGCCCGAAACATTGTGTGAAATTTTAGGATTTTATTATTTAAAGAAAATTTTTTGGGGTGTTTTGGATTTAAGGCAAAAAAAAATATTTGGGAAAAATGGTTGAAATTGGGGGAGGGGCGAGGGGTAAAAATGCGGCCATAAATTAGCAATTTTTGTTTATTGAAATTGACAGTTTAAAAGCTTTGCTGTGTGACAAATGGGAAATAAACACGAAAATTTTGCCCGTAAATTAGGCACAAAAAAATATATTTAAAATATTTTTTCTCTAAGAAAGCGGCGGGTAAAAATGAATCGAGAAATTTGTAGAAACTAATTTTACAGCACTTAAGCGTTACAAATTTAATTATATGTATATAGTAGCCCTTTAGAAATACGGTAAATTCAAAAAAAATTGGCATTTTTTTGTACCCGCCCACTGCCGGTAACATAATGGTGATGGCAAAGTCGCGCAATGCTTCGCCCGGCAACGGCGAATTTGTAGTCGGCGGCGCAAACATCAGCAAATCCCCGTTGGCATTTGGGTGCAGCTGCTGCTGCTGCTGTCCGTCCTCATTGTGCCAATTTTGGCCATGCTGTGCATGACGTCGGCCCATGCCATTCAGAAAATTGCGTGGCGGACTCACGGGGCTCGGCAGAAAATCGGAAATTTTGTTTGATTTTTGAAATTACTCGGAGCATTTTCATTTTTGAGTAAATTAGCAAAAGTTTCTGACCCAACAAAATCCCGACTGAATGATAAGTCAAAAACAATAAAATCCTACTCCTAATCAAAAATAATTAACATAACGGGAAAACTTCGTGGTCTATTCTAATTTTCAATCTTCATAAAAAATATTGTATACCGTATTTGCTCTTTTTATCCTCCATTTCCATTAATCCCCCAATCTCCAATTATCCCCCAGTCTAGGAGATGTTTGAAAATCCCCCTGGGGATAAAAAGAGCAATTACGCTATATAAACAAGCTAGATTTTCAAAAAATCGTTAAAAATTTTGGGGTTTGGGCATTTTTTTTTACTTGGTGTCATCGACAACATCCATGGGTTCTGCCGAAATATCTCGCTGACCACCGACCAGCGAAACTGGCGATGATCCGCTCCACCTGCACCATCATCAATATTGGTATTGTTGGTATGGAGCTGATGGTTGTTGAGTAAAAAATGTTGCCAAACATCCGCTGCTGACGAAATTTTATTGGCATTTGATGTGCGAGGATGCCGTGGCATCAACTCCATCAATTCCATTGATGAATTTTATTTAATCCTTTTCGAAAGATGGTGAGTTTCAAAAGTAATGCTAATTCGCCCAATAAAAATTTGTTGAAATGCATTGAAATTTTAATAAAGATAGATATTTAAAAAAGACCTAATATTAAGAATACATAAACTAATTAAGAACATATTTTTATTAATTAGAAAAATGTTTATTTATATATTTTTTTTAATTTCCAGAGCATTTTTTATTCGATTTTCGGTTAAAAATGAATAACCAACCTTTTTTAAAAAAAGCATTATAAACAAAAATTACTCTTTTTGTGGCAAATTCAAAAAAAAATTTCCAAATTAGCCAATAAAAAATATTGAAAAAAAGCATCGGGACATCTCGGTTATGAATTGAGCTGTGTGGTGGTGGCCCATTGGGACACAAAATTGCTCGGGTTGAGAGGGAGGGGGGGGGGGGGGGAATGAAATTGAGGCAAAAATGGAAAATTGTGTCAGTTAAGAGAGGAGAGAGTTGGACGGACGTGCCCAAAAAGGGGGCATTTTTTGCGATGGAGATGCATTTCAGAGATATGGCCTCATCCCATCCCCACTTAGCCCCAACAGGGGGAGAGGTGAGAGAATAATATGCTTAAGTGGCTTTTTGTAAAATTAAATTTCTAATAATTGAAATTAGGAAATTGGGGTGTAGTTAAAAAAAGTCGTCATGGTCTTTAAAAACGTGCCAGAAGAATCGGCCCAATTGACTTGTTTTTTTTGATTATTATTTTTTTCTTGGTTAAAATTTAGTTTTTTATATTGAAATTTTATTTTATTTTTAATTTTTAAATGAATCTAATTAAAAAAGAAATTTTTGTTAATTAAGGTAGGAACCTACTTAAGTCAAATAATTTAAATTAGGAAATTGGGGTGTTAGTTTAAAAAGTGCTAACTTTTTAATTTTATTAAAAACCAAATGGGGGACGGACCTTTGTGGTTTACAAAAAAAGTATTTTTGTGATAATAATTTGTGAAAATTTGTTCTCTGGGCGTTTTGGGGTCCCCCAACATCTCTTTTGACCAATTTCTAATCCTTAATCCGAACATAAACCAAAGACGAAAAATTCAAATGCTCGTTTTATTATTATTTTTATTTTGTTCAAATTTAGGCTAGGAAGTCGGAAAAATATTACTACTTTTTTGAACTAGCGCGGGAAATTAATCTGAAAAAGAACGGGACAAATGCGAATTGCTTTAATTTTTATAAGTGAAAAGTTTTGCAATGGGGCTTCGCTCGTAGCTCATTAAACATGCAAATTAATACCATTGTTTTTTTGTCAAGAATTAATTAAAAGTGTGATATTGGATTGGAATAATAAATTTTTTGAATAAATATTAAATAAAAAGAAGTGGAAAATGCCTAATGAAAAGTTTTGGAATGAAGAAATGTTTTTTTTTTAAATAATCTTATAAAAGGAATTCAAAAGGAGTCAACGAAGCATTCAAAAAAAAAAATTAGCAAAAATCCAGGGAATAAAAAATTAAAGAAAAATTAATTTAAAATATATATTAATTAATTTGCTCTCCGCTGATAATGAGAATGTCATTTTTCATTAAAATTTGTTTAATTTGTTTCGCTTTTTTAGTTTCTAAATTATTTGCTAATTTTGTGTTGAATGTTACAAAAATGGGATGAAATAAAAAAAAATTATGGGGAGCAAAAAATCACAAAGAAAAATTTAAAATAAAATTTAAAAATTAATTAAAAAATTCAATGGTTATTGTATGTATGTAATAAAACTGAGGCTCAGGCAGAAGAGGAAAAGAGCATAACATAAGTGAAATGCAGACAAAAAAAAGGATTGGTGGTTGGGGGGGGGTAAAGATTTAAAGCGGATGAAAATGATGGATGGCCCCGGGGGCATGATGGCATAGCGTAAATGGCACTTTCTTGTAACAGAAAATTTTAGGCATTAAAAAAAGATGACACAGCAAACCCATCAAAAAAAGAGAGAAATTTCGCACAAGTGAATGAATGGTATGACATGTTAGAAAAGATTTTGTCCAATGATTATTCTCGAATATAAAAGTATCAAACAAACTTTCGGGGAGATAAAAGTCGGGGAGCGGGAGCTGGGGAAAATTTAAAAAAATCTCGGGGAGCAACATCTTCGTCGGGGAGGAACTTATCATAAAAAATCGGCAAAAAATGATAACAGGTTTTCATCAAAAACAAAAAATCAAATGTACTATCATCGGATTTGGATTGCAATCGACAACATTCGAAATTACCCGAATTGGTTGGGTCAGGGAGTAACTCTAATTAAAATCCTCGAGCAAATCTCCCCCGCCCCCCGCCGTATCAGTTTCACCTTAAAAAACAGTAATTCTACAACACTATAATTCGACATTTTGAAAAAAAACTTAGACTTTGAGTTTTTTTTCAATTTGATCTGGACCTATATGAAAAATTCATGCCTCTAGATCCAAGTAAGGCCGAAATCTAGTTATGGCCATAAAGCATTGGACAGACAGTGCCGAACTCACATTGTTGTTGGTGGGGCTGCGCGTTGCGATGCCGTCAAACCACCGTCCGCCCGTTGTTGTTTCATGCGTGCCATTAGCAGTGCGCAAGCCTTGTGTGCAGAGATGTCCACGGCACTATTTAAAAAAATACAAAATTCAAGCGCCTTAAATTACAAATTGGCTATTTATTATATTTAATGACAATTCTTTTTCATGCCAATATTTGGTCTAAATATATGATTAAAAAATAAAACAATTTGGATATATAAGAAAGGGTTAACAATTAGTGTTCTCTATTAGCCTGTAAAATTTCAAAAAATTATATAGGTTCTAAAAAAGATATGGCGCGCGGCGCTAAATCGGCAAAGGTGAAGTTTTCATATTTTTATAAACAATTAAAATTTGATAGAGGCAAAAAAATCGTCACCAATTTGTTCAAAGCTTTAGTTTTAATCCCTAATGATATATTGAAAAGCTTGTATTAATTTTTAAAAGATTTTATTTATTAAATTTATTAGATAATTTTAAAAGTAAAAAAAAACAATGGTAAATTTAAATTTTTTTTTTTTCAAAGGCGCGACAAAATAAGAAAATGAACGGGGGCCTTCTTTCTGTTTGGCCACTTTAAGGTGGTGCCGAGCCGATTGATGGCATTTTTTTCTTGTTTCTCTTCTTCCCACAAAAAGTAGCATCCGACAAAAATTGCCGGAGGGGACGAAGAAGGAATCCATTTGCATAAACAATAAGTTTTGTCCGTGTCTTTTCTTGGCCCAATTTTGGTGGAGTGGGGGCGGGGGGCGGAGCGGTCCGTGGCCACAAATGCATTTGGCAAAAAGCCCCCAAGGCATTTAAGCGGGATAAAAAGTGGGGAGGAGATTAATATTATTATTAATATTAATGTTATCCGCTTTTTAATAATTTAATCAGATTTTGAAAAGATTTGATGATCAGCCAGAGAAATCTTTTTCAGGAATTTGATGTCAAATGACGATTTTTTGAGGGGGGGGGGATTTGAATATTGTAAGATATTTTTTGAAAAAACCACTTGGAAATTTTGGTGAATTTAATTGAAAACTAATTTTTCGGGAAGAATTGTATTTTTTGAAAATCAATTGAAATTTTGGCTAATTTTAATAAGTATTTTAATTATTAATTATTTTTCAAAAATTCCAAATTATTCTCAGTTTAATTTGTTATTTTTTCATATTTCGGCGTGGTCTACTCAGTTTTCGGGCTCCGATGCTGACTAATTAGGAACCAATAAGTATTTAAATAGAAAATCAACTATTTTACATTTCACAAATTCAAATTTGGACAAAAATGAGTTAAAATGCCGTAAAAAATGTGAATTTGAGTGTCTTTTAAAGTTAATGCCCCGAGAAAAAAAAAAAAGAAAATCGCATCCAATTTGGGACTTCCCAATTTTCCGGTAATATCAAATTTCATCCCTTAGGCAAAGGCACATTTTTTTCCTTCTCTTTTTTTGCAAAATTTTAAAATATTTTATAAACATTTTAAATATATTTTTAACAAAAAAAATGATGCCAAAAAGGAAAAGTTATCCATAAAGTAAAAAGCATTCGAATCCAACGTAAATATTGCGGCCATTTTTCAATGTAACTAATCGACTGTAAACACGATGGACAAGTGCCAAAAATGGGACTAGTTTTAGTGGCATTATTTTATTTTATTTTTTATGAAATTTGCCCATTTTTATTTTTTCAAAAATTGTAAAAATAAAATTAATTTTAAAAAGGCAAAAAAAAGGTTTTTGAAAAAATAATGGGCATTTTTTGAGCGTAAAAATTTTCTCTGTAATTTCCCTGAGGAGCTTTTCCGTGTTGTGTTCTCCCCGCCCATGCAAATAAGGTAATTGAGATAAGAAAATGGCTTTTTAATTAAAAAAGCTGAATTGCGAATAAAATTTAAGTGAATTTTACAAGAAAAAATGATTTATTTTTAAAATTAAAATAAATTTATTTATTTAAATGTAATTTAAATTGTGGTGTTCAATGTTTACATGGTGAACGAACAAACAATGAGATTGGAACTGTTTTACAAGATGGCGAATAAAGCCACCAAATTTCCCCATTAACTCGGACTAATCCGATTAACACGGAGGATAATGGTATTTAAGAAAAACAAATAAGACCACTGAAAAGTCAATTGATCTGTTAAAAAATTGGGGGGGGGGAGGGAGTTTTGATAAAACTATTTTTTGATGCAAAATTCAAAAAAAAAACGGGTGTCAGGAAAATATTGAATTTTATTTTATTTATTTATTTTTTTTAATAAAAAGTGAAAAGTGTCCGTAATGGACAAACTTGATCAATTTCCTACGAGAATTCCATATGAATTTTAATTTTCGAAAACATAGATTAGAAAAGTGTCCGTAATGGACAAATTTTGTGTAAAATTTATGCCCTACAAGGTTCCACAAAGAGTCTTTATACACGCTATGCCGATTTCCTTATAATTTCAGGGTTTTATCCAGTTTTTGGGGTAAAATGCCAAAAATAGTCGCTAGTTAAAAGTTAGCAAAATTTCACACATAAAAAAATAAAATTCACCGTCTTCGGCCCCGAAAAGGGGAGCCCATCCCAAGCAGAGGCGGCGGTGTGGCAACTGAAGTGGACAACGAGTCTCGTCCTGTTAGATGGAGCACAATGCTGGGGAAGTCCAGGGAGCCTTTGAAGAAAAAAAAGCAAATTTAAAAATGAGAATAAATTCGAAAATAATTTGAAAAATTCTCA
>CP049708.1:1441211-1652218 GCA_004148225.2 Heterodera glycines | reverse complement strand
TGACATACATTAAAAGACTTTTATTCATATAAAAATTTGATTTTGAAAATCCAATACCCAAATTTTGTGATTTTAAAAAAAAATCAATTTTGAGTTTTTTAATGAAAAAATTTTTCTGATTGTGAAAAAAAGTTTTTATCGATGAAGTTTTTGTAAAACGAGCCGAGCGACTGAAAAGGAGTACATTTTTTGTCACTAATGAGCTTCATCTTTTGTGTATAATAAATGCTAATAAGAGATAACAAAATAGGTAAAACATTTAATGAGAATAAAATTGTTTATTTGGTTGACTTTGCCAAAAAATGACCGACTAATTTTTTTTTGTCGGAAACAGTACGAGTCTGGACGTATTACGAATTGAATTTCGTCCGTTCAAAATAATATATTTATTATGTTAAATATTAAAAAAGATTTTTTTCTTGTTTAAATATTAAAAATAATTTTAATTAAAATAGAAAATGAAAATAAAAAAAATAATATTAATATAGATTAATAACATCCAAAGTAAATTATTATTGTTATATATGTGACCATTTTGCCCACCTTGATGTTGCTGCTGCTGGTGCTGATGGTGGTGGTGGTGGTGGTGGTGGTGGTGGTTGTTCATCATCACCATTGTGTTGTTGCTGCTGTTTGTTACCAGGACGGCACTTTCCGGGTCGTCGAGCGGCACCGAATTGGACAATTGGATGCCCCTCTTCACCAACAACACTTGCCGATGGAGAGGCTCTGCTGTTGAAAAGGACAACATTTATCAATGCCATTATTCAATTCATTCAATTTAAAACCATTAAATGCAAATCCATGTGAAATATAAATAAATAAAAATTATTCGATATGCTTATAATTTTGCACTCGATTAAACCTCTAAAAACACCTAATAATTTAATAATAAAAATATAGAAAAGTAAAATATTGCAGAAATATAAAAGCTTAGAAAACTCGATAATTAAATTTAAATATTTATTATTTAAGAGCAATTTAATAATGGACGGAAAACCCACTTTTTGGCATGCCTCCAATGCCAACAGCGACGGATTGGCGCCGTTTGGCGTGCATTTGAATGCGACTGCCAACCGCAAACATTGGACTTTTTTATTTCCTGGAAAGAAAGAAAAAAATAGATTTGCTTAATGCTAAATCAAATTTAAAAATTGAGCAAAACGCAAAATTAGGCGAAATATATTTTCTTCGGAATCATTGATTTCAATGGCACTGCCAACTTGGCGTTTTGCCCACACACACACAAAAAGAAAATATATTATGGCCCAAGAAAAAGAGCGGAAGTAAAAGTCACGGAAGACATGCTTCCGTAGCCAATTTTATAAAAATTTAAGAAGATATTTAGAAAAAGAAGGAATTAAATAAAACAATTTCCGTAAGAAATGGTTGAAAACGAGAGAATGGATTTAAATAAAATTTAAAAAAATTAACAGTAAAAATAAATTAAAATTTTTACACAATTTTTATTAAATTTAAGGGCACAATAAAATAAATTATTTAAAAAAATATGCGCAACAAAAAGCGAAAAATATTCGCACATTCATTTTTTAACATTCACAAAAATATTCACACAATATTATTTTAACATAAATTTTGGGGCCCTTAATTATGTATGGTTGTGCTGCCTAAAAATTGAAAAAAAAACTCCTGAAAACTTGTTCTCGGGGGTTTTGGGTCCTTGATCACGAATCTGACATCTTTTTTAACCAATTCCGACTTCCTAACTTAAATTTGAATTAAAAATAATTATAAAACGAGAAATTTGAACTTTCGACTTTGGTTTAAGTCCGGGTCATGGATTAGATTAGAAATTGGTCAAACTAGATGTCAGATTCGTGATTAGGGGGGACTCCAAAAAGATACGACTTTTTGTAACTAGAGCCTAATATGCTTTTTTCTGAGTTCTCCTCCTTTATCCAAATATCTGCTGGTGTTATTGGAGCAGTGAGAAAACTGCTGCTGAAAATCCATCCGCCTATAGCCGGGATTTGCTTTTGCCCTCAGGCGACCCAATTAAATCCATCATGCTGTGTGTGGTGGAGCCTGCCCCCGCCCGTCGAGCCGAGAAATGTCCGCTTATGGCAAAAGTTCGTTTCCGCGTCTGTTTGTTGAGCGCCGTCCGCCACTGGGACAACAACAGCCCCCCCCCCCCTCCACCCTCGGGCGAGCAAAATTTTTGATGTTAATGTAATCAAGGCAATAATAATAAAATAATCAGGCACGTAGCCAGGGGGGCGAAAGGAGGGGGAGAAATTCCCCTCCCCGAAATGGTAAATGAAAAATTTTTCAAGAAAAAATGGACAATTTTTTGAAATTTTGCATAATTTTCTTTTTCTCATTAAAATTTCCAAAAAAAAATTTCCCTGCGGCGGCTAAAAAAAATACACCCCCCTATGAAATGAACCCAAAAAATTTCATAAAAATATTTAAATTTATTTTAAAAATTATTTATCTCAAAACTGATTTGGCGTAATTTTGGAATAAAAATTATTTTTACTCAATTTTTTATTTGACAAGACACTTTTAACTAGCTAGCGCCAAGACAAAACTATCCCTAATAGAAAAACAATGTTTAAAATTGAGGAGGAAAATTAGGGAAGGAAATCAAGCTGGGTTCAAAAAATGAGTGCGAGATTTTTCAGATTTTTTTTTGTTATTATTGTTATGGACGAATCCGTTACGGGATAATTAAGTGCGGTAAGCTGGACACCACACCCATTAAGGGCATATCCGTCTGTTTGATGTGTGCCGTCTTCGTCCACCGCAATGCTCGTCCGTCCGTCCGTCATTAAAATTTGTATATTTGTCAAAAGCAATTAGAGAAATACAGCTCAAAAGATGCTGCAAATTTTTGATAATGGAAGTTTGGCCAACAGCAGAGGACATAAAGAAAATGGCAACATTATATTTATACATTATAAAAAATAAAATTATACTGATAAAAATATTTAATAATATTTCTTGAGCCAAGTGATGAAAGTTTTTTTTTTTGGCGAATTTTATATATGAAATTTTAAATTTTTTAGAATTTTATCTATGCAATTAAAAAAAAAATTTAAATGCTTTTTTGAGCCGAATGACGAAGCTTTTTGGCAATTTGGTGAATGAAATTTTAAATTTTTAGAATTTTATATACGGCAATTTAAATTTTTTTAGAATTTATGTATGGCAATTTTAAGAATTTTATGTATCGGCAATTAACATTTTTTTAAAATTTAGTTTTTGAGCCGAGTGACGAAACTTTTTGGCGAATTTTATGGTGTGTCACTGTTTTTCACACAAGAGAAGTGCGTGTAATTGGTGTGACGTGAGAATTTCAGCACAACACAAATTGATGCGAGGGTGGCTGGTATAAAAAGAGAAGTTCATCAAATCAAAAAGCACTTTTCACTCTCAATCATTGGGTCCAACAAAACAGCAACTAATTTTCAACTCCCCTTTTTTTGATTTATTCACCCATTTTAATCTTTTTTATACGATAGTTTTTTAATTCACAATTTTTTTAAATAAAATTATGTAATTAAAAAAAGCAACTAATTTTGTGATTAATTTTAATTACTTAAAAAGATTGGAAAAAATCTAATTAAATTTCTTTTTAATTCCAAAAATTTTGGTAAAAAATAAAATTTCTCTTTTTAACCCAAAAAAATGGCAAGAAAATCTATAATAAAATCTCTCTTTTTAATCCCAAAAAATGGCAAAAAAAAAATCTTAATAAAAACTCTTATTAATCCCAAAATTTTAATAAAATCTCTTTTCAATCCCAAAAATTTCAGGGCAAAAATGGCAAAAAGTGGTCAAAACAACGACAACACTTTCCCACAGGAACTGTTGCATCTTTTGGAAACCAATTTTTCACCACAACTGTTGGAAATTGCACTAAGGCTTTACAAGGCACAGATGTTTATTAAATTATTAAATTGTAAAATATTTTTTTATATATTTAATTAATTAGTTTATTTTTGACATAATTTTTGGTCGGAAGACTAAAAAAAATGAAATTGGATACATCCATCCTTTTGTTCTAAATTAAACATACACACACACCTCAAAATAGAAAAGATGAGCTTTTCACATTTGACATGGCCTTTATTCTCTTCCCTCAAAATAAAATATTTTAATTATAAAAATTGTTTTTTAATTCTTTTCAAATTTCATCCAAAATAATTTTGCCAGATGGTCGGGCTAATAAATTAAGCTTTTGAAAACATAAAATGACAACATATGGCCCCTCAAGGTTCCATGAGTATACCAAAAGGCCAATAAATTTTGCTTTATCCTAAGTGGAAGGGTAATGAATCTCCCGGGAAATCGGTTGAAAAAGTGTCAGGTGGTTCTCGGGCTGTTTCTGGAGCACATTGACAAACTGTTTTAAACCTTTGGACGATGATCATCACTCATTAGTGTTTCCATAAAATTTATTTTAGACAAATAATTTTAAAAAAATAAATATTTATTTATATTGTAATTTTTCAATTTTATTTTTATTATATTTAAAAAATCTAATTATTATTTATCTATTTCATTTAAATATTTAAAGCCCATGGTTATCGACCCGAAGCTGAAAGGCATTGGCAAGGAGCGCGGAATTCGCATTTGGCGCATAAATGTGAAAAATTTTTAAATTAAAAAAATGAAAAATTTAAAATTTAAACACAAATCCAGAAATTTGCTCTCGAAGATGTGCCAGAAGAGCAGTTTGGCAATTTTTACACAGGAGACTCATACATAATATTGAATGTATGGGGGGGGGGGGTTAATTAATTATTTATGAATTAAAATATCTTTAAAAATGAATGAATTATTTATTAATTTAGACAAAAAATGTGGGTGAAATTGCTGAATTTGATGTCCATTTCTGGCTCGGAAAACAAACTTCTCAAGTAAATTGTATTTCGAAAAATAAAATATAAAAAATAATTAAAACATAATTTGGTTCGGGTGTTCAATTAGGAAATTAATTAGGATGAAATGGGCACTGCTGCGATCAAAACGGTTGAGCTGGACGACTCATTAAACGGACTGCCTGTCCAGTACAGAGAGGTGCGTTTTTGAAAAATATTTTATTAATTACTTTAATTGAATTAATAATTAATTAATTAAAATGTTTTGCAGGTCCAGGACCATGAGAGTTCGCTCTTCCTGAGCTATTTCAAAGACGGAATAAAGTAAAAAAAAGCAATTGATAAAGAGTGAGAAGTGATCAAAATAAGAAAATATATTAAGTGATTTTCAAAATACAAGTAAAGTACGGCAAAAAACGGACAGGAAAAGCGGAAAATTGGACAATTTCCAATATTGAACTTAACCACTTCTCTTACAAAAATGCAGGTACCTGGAAGGTGGAGCCGAGTCCGGCTTCCGCCATGTTGTGCCCCCCTACCAAAATTGGGCCCCAAAACTGTTCCACTGCAAAGGGAAGCGAAACGTCCGCTGTACCCAAGTGAATCCATTTTTTTATGAGTTGAATTTAAATTTTTAAAAAACACATTTAAGGTCAAATGCATTAAAGAAAGCTTGAATTTGGGTGATGTGTTCATTTTGGACATGGGACTGAATTTGTACGTGTGGACGCCGCCGATGAGCGGACGTTTGGAACGCATTAAGGGCATGAATGTGGGAAATCGTTGAAAAAAATTGATTAATTAATTAATTAATTAGTGGTGGCGCAGGCCTGCAACCAGGAAAAAATTGGAGAAGGAATCAGAAAATCTCTTTTTGCTCTTAGGCACTTAAATTTTTTTTTACATATTTTAAAATAAGCGTCAAACTAATTTTAAATATTTAAAAACATTTAGCAAGCGAAAAGCATTCGTGACAAGGAGCGGGTCGGAAAACCAAAAATTCACGTTCTCGGTGAATTTATATATTTTAATAAAAATTATTATGTTTATCTTTTAATATATTTTCAGACCAGGATTGGAACAGCAACGACGAATTTTGGCGCCATTTTGGTGGCAAAGAAATGGTCGGTTGGATCAAAGTGCCGAAAGCGGGTGGGGATGATGAGGATTATTGGCGTGCAAACCGTGAGAACATAAGCCTGTGGAGGTGGGGGAAATTTCTTGTAATCGCATTTATGGTAAAAATTTGTCAATTAGATTAAAAAATAAATAGTAAAATTAAAATTATTTTAGCCCAATTTATACGAAATTTAGCAATTTTAAAGTTAAATAATTAATATGATAGAAAAAATACTAAAAAGAAAAAAATTGTTTTGATTAAAAATTATAAAAAATTATTTGAATTAAAAATTAGTTTTAGGGTGTCTGATGCGAGTGGAAAAATGGAGATTAACAAAGTGTGCCAGGGCGGTTTGAATGCTACCGATTTGGACTCAAAGGTAGAAAAAAATATATTGAGCGTAGGGAAACTTTTTAGAGAATTTAATTAGGTGTGCCCATTATACTTTTAGAATTCTTGGGGCCAAATTAAAATTTTTAACAATCTCTGATCAGAGGAGAATATGACAGCAAGAAATAATTGGTTTTGTTGAAAATTTGAAAAGTTTTTGCCAAATCGTCAACAAAGTCCGACTTAAAATAACTCCATAAAATGTAGAAAATGAACAAAATGCCAATTTGGAAAAAAAACATACAAAATTCCGCCAGGATGCGTTCATCGTGGACTCAGTCAGCGGTGGTTTGTTTGTGTGGGTGGGCAAGGGATGCACAATGGACGAACGTCGCAAGGCAATGGACTGGGGCCAACAGTACCTGCAACAGCAGGTAAGATGCTGAAAACGGGGGCTACGGTATTATCGTACAAGGAGGGCACTGCATTGCCGTGATTTACTGTAATGGACGCTACCGTACCCAACCTTAGAGAATATTTCAGTGTGTGTTTGATCAGTTTAGATTGGAGTTGGTCGGGACCGGGAGTTTTTTGGAAAAGCCCGGGACAGTGGGATCCCGGTTCTAGGCCGAGAAAATGATCAAAAACGGAAAAAATTGGGAAATCCGGGACGTTGACTAATCCCTGAAAAAACCAGGACAAGTCCCAGGTTCCCGCCAATTCAAGTTGAAATCTATAACAGTAATTAATGGTACCATACCCCTCTAATTACGGTATTTAAGTGTTAACAATGTAAATTCTTTTACATTTTAAACAGAAACGTCCACCAAACACACAAATTGTTCGTGTGTTGGAAGGAGCAGAGCCGGAATATTTGACACAATGGTTATACAAAATATAATGGAAAGAAAATCAATTTTGTAATTTTTATTTAAAATATAATTTTGGAAAATATTTAAAAAATTTTAATTTTATGTTTACCAATTGGAACACCAAACGTCGCACGGTGGAGTTCAAGCCGAAGCTGTACCAATGTTCGGATGAGACGGGAAAACTGCGAGTGGAAGAAATTGCCAACTTCTACCAAGAAGTAGAACAAATAATTTCAATTTTTGAAAATACGGTAACCGTAATAGTTACTGTACCAAAAATAAAATGGATCACCTAAATTCAAAAAGATGAATTTGTTTTTCAATGGTAAAAGAATTTTTAGGATTTGGATGGGGACGATGTGATGATTTTGGATGGTCTGAACACAATTTATGTGTGGATCGGAAGTGGAGCAAACAACCAGGAGAGAGATGGGGCCAAAGCAACGGCCAAGGCACAAAAAAATATAAAATAATTTTTATTAATTTATTTTTAGAAATATTTGGACACCGATGCAATGCCACGGCACAAAAAGGCAACGGTTGAAGTGATTTGGCAAGGAAAAGAACCGCCGACCTTCAAAAAGATGTTTCCCAGCTGGGACGACAAATTGTTTGCCAATGTGGGGAAAAAATCATCTCACACATTATTATTTTTTTAAGATTTAATGAAATCCCAGATTTTCTAAGTTTTCGGTTTCACTCAAAAATTAGGTCTTGGAAAAATCCAACTTGGTAACATTTTATGATTAGGACCCATGAAAACTTGATAAATTGTTTGTATTGGTTGTTTTTGAAGAATTTTTTTATTTTAAATCAAAATTTTCCGATATTTAAAAATCCCGCAATCTCGCGCGGCTTCCCGCAAATTTTAAATGCGGGATTATCTCTACGATTTGAGTTCCAATCTCGCAGTGGAACCTATGAATTTGAATTTCCGGTCTCTGATAAATAAATACCAGCCTTTATTATCTTATCTAAAAAACCCTTTTAAAGCGAAAATGTTAATTTGCCTTTCTCTAGCGGGACCTGATTTTTTCATTAAAAATCAAACATTTACAGCAAGCCAGAAGCTACGAGAACATGCGCAAATTGCTCTTCAAATAGCGCAACAACAATGGCATAAAAATGAATGAATTGAAATGGATAGATATTTTTGAGACATTTTCAATTTTGAATATGCAATTTCACATTTAAAATTTCTCATGCACAGTAAAATTTATATTCTGTTGCCAAAAAATAATAATAAACGGAGATCCACACAAGTCAAAAGGTCGGAATTTCATCAAAAAAAACAAAGTAAATTTTCTCTGACCAGGCTCTGTTTTTTCAAAATTTCTCAATTTACGGATTAATGTGTATTATGTTGGGATGTGGATTATCATCATAAAGCCTGATCAATGTGCAAAAAATAATATAATAATAAACAAAGCGAAAACCCGTCAAGTAAAACACTAAATTATGATGATGTGCTTTTACAATAGATCACGCAGAAGCATATTAAATTGGCGGTGAATGTCTAAAAATCAATCATCTAATTTGTTCATGCTCAGGTAGAGTCGCCGACGGTTGACCGGTGGTCCTTGAAAAAAAAATTGTTTTTTTTTTAAATTTTTTTGCGGGATGGAAATTTCTTTAATTATACCGCAAAAACTGAGCAGAACCGGCAAAAGGACGAGTCCATGCGCAGCACCGATCAGCACAATGTTCAAATACATGCGAAAATAGTAGATTTTGAACACTTGCGAGTGGGCAAAAGCAAGCACAAACTGGTGGAAAATTTAAGTCAATTTTTTGAAAAAAATTTTAGAAACTTTATTATGAATTATATTTTCTCTCAAAAATTTTTCAAGTTTTTTTTGAAATCTTCTTTTAAAGAATCTTTCTGGCGAGGGCTAAAAAGGAAATGAAAGAAGTGTAATATTAGGAATTGATTAATTATTTAATAAAATTAAATTCATTTTAAAATCAAAACGCCTCACAATGCCGCCCAGTTTTGTGATTGTGATGCCGCTGAGAACGGAGCAACCAACACGGCACAATGCTTCGGATGCACGCTCCACGCGCGTGTGACGCGTGCTGAGCGCAAACGCACGCACAATGTGGGCACAGAATTCAACAGAAATGCCAACGGACTGATGGGGAAGAAAAAATCAATCTAACAAATCAATAGATGATTTAACGAACTCAGGTATATTTGCATTGATTTAGACAAAACAATTTTTTCTGGAAATTCACAAGAACTCACTTAAAAGCATTTTTATCGTGTAGCGCATAATCGATTTGCTATTGTAAATTTTTTCGTATAGCGCATAATCGAGCTATTGTAATTTTCGGCTTTTTGATGCCGATCGCAAAAATGATCAGAAAAAAGCGATCAGTTCTGAACCTATAAAATTATTTAAAAACCCATAGAAATGATGATAGATCCACAACTTGTTTTTGAAAAGGTCATCAAATAATTGTGTCATAAAATAAAATAATGCATCATCAGTCGTGCGGATCCGAACCTATGACAAACGGCCAATAAATGTAAAAGGGAAATCGTATTAAATTGAAAGCATTTTTGCCAGTATTTTCATTTTAGCGATTTTTTCTGATTAATTTTGAGGTCGGCACCAAAAAAGCACTGAAAATTTACAATATTAAATCGACCATGCTCTACATTTTTAAGGGAATAAAATTTTTTTTAAGCTGAATTTTAAATTAAGTGACTGATAAATTCTAAATAAAATTGTAATTCTAAAATGCAACACCAAAACATTCTTACCATGACAAGATTGACCACAGAGATAGCTGCAATTAAAAAACAATAAATTTAAAAAGATAATAAATAAATAACATTGAAATTGTTAGTGGAATATAAATACCAACCATTAAAATCGATGCCCCAAAACCACATGGAGCCAACAACATTCAGCAAAATGAGTGCAATCACAACAACAATGATGAACGCAGACCACGGGTCCATGCCCAGCAGCACTGTTGTGACACAGAAAATGCAGGCCAACGAGAGGAGAATCTTAATTAAATACAGCAAATTATTACAATAGAAAATATGGTAAGCATGCAAGGTTTTTTTTATTTCCGGACAATTCAAAATTTTTGAAAATGTTTTCATAAAATCGAAAAAGTAATGCTGTCCGGGACCGTGCCGGGGATTTGGGGGACGGGACAAAATTTCGCCGCCGAAATTTCGCCGGACGGAATTTCGCCGAGACAAAATTTCGCCGGCCGAAATTTCGCCGGGACAAAATTTCGCCGCAAAAAAATAAAATTAAAAAATTAGACTTAGAAATTTTTTAAGAAAAAATCATAGAATTTCTTATAAGAAAATTTCAAAAAAAAATTAGAAAAAATTTTCAGGATTTTTTTTTGAAATTTATGATAAATTAGTAAGTTTTTTCGAAAAATTTTCCAAAAAATCACTAAAAAAGTTTTTCAAAAATTTTTCATTGGAATTTCCATATAAAAAAATTTCTAAGAATTTTTTTCTTGAAAATTTCCAGATTTTAAAAAAAAATTTTGGCGAAATTATGTCCCGGCGAAATTCCGTCCGGCGAAATTTTGGGGTGCACCCGGGATTTGATGTCTCTATTCGTGAAGGCCAATATTTATGAGGCGCTCGCTATCCATGAATCGGATCCCAATTTTGAACCAACCCGAACCCCCAATATCTAAATTCGAAACAAAAAACGCCGATAAAATTTTTTTTGTAGACCAAATTGGGTCCTTCCTTCTCTTTGAAAGAATGTTTTAGAAAATTCGCGGTTTTCCAAGGGCCCACAATCAATTTATTTATCGGCACTTTTTTGCCTTCCATTTTTCTTGGCATTGCCTGCAGAATTGCGGTGCGCACAATGCCCCTGTACTGTTCGTAGAACACATAGAACGGACTGTAGGGGAACACTTGAATTTTCGGCTTGCCCAATGCTTCCAACACCCGGTTGATGGCACCGCTAATGTTTTGCGAAATTAGTGACGCACTTTCCATTGCCTGGTTAAAAAAACAAAACATTAGAAAGGCGATTGGTTGCGTGCGTAATAAGATGTAAAATGAAAATGAAAAAACCCAAATTTTTTTATCGTATTTTGGTTTGTGGGCAATGCTTAACATTAGAAATTTTTCAAAAAAATACTATAAATTTTTTTCTGAGAAAATTGCAAGAAAATGAATTTTAAAAAACTTTCTTGGTGATTTTTAAAATTTTTTTTTATGAATAATTACTTTTTCCAAAAATTTATCAAGAAATTGCAGAAAATTTTTCAAAAACTTTTTCTTGAAATTTTTTAGAAAATTCTATTATTTTCTTTCCAGGGATACCCCCCTAAAGTAAAAATGTAAAAGGACAAGTTTTTAGGAGACAGCGAGCGCAACGCACGGACCAAAACAAATTAAAAATCCAATTAAGGGGGAGATTTGATTTTAAAAATTTTATTTTAAAAGATTTGTCTTTTACACCACAACAACACCTTGTTGAAGTCCGCTGGGGTGCGTAATATTGTGTGGTAAGCCATGAAATGTGAAGCGACCACTCGCGGCGAACCGCCACCACTTCCGTTGTTGGCGGCCAGGCTCACTGCCGACGCGTACGCCGCATGACCACTAAGGGGGGGGGGGGAACACACTCAAATTAACTATTTAAATAATAGGATTTTTTAAATTTAAAAAAAAAATCGGGCGCCTACGCTCTTGGACAACTGCGGGACGGATTTTGTTCCAAAAAGTTTGGCAAAAATTGGTAGAAACGGTCCGCGTCTGGTTCACCACGCAATGTGGAGACAGTGCATGGACGACACGCAGAAATGACTGTTTCTGGAAAGGAAAGAAATTTTTGTTACTATAAATAGAGAAATTAGCGCTTTATTTGGTTTTTAAGGGAAATTTTTGAAATCGTACAAAAAATAAAAATTTGAATTTTTAGGGTAAAAATAAATTATTTTTTTTTAAGGGGGGGGGTGGCGAACTGCTCCCAGAAAAAACCAACCGTTCGCTGGGCAAAACGACAAATTGCCAGTGTATTCATTGCAGCACATGTCCGTCATCGGTTGCAACCAGCTGATGTAACTGTCCACCCAATTTTGTGCCGGATGAGCAATGTACGAGCTGAAGAAAATTCACAGGAAATATAGGGGAAAATTTTTTTTTTTTAATTTCACTTCCCAAAAAGTTACCGACCGTTCCGGGAATTCCGCCGCTCGCTTAATTTGGGAACTCAACGAATTTGCAGAACATCCACTATAGGAACAAATCTATAAATAAGTATTAAATAATATGAGGAGGTTTGCCAAACAATTTTGTTTCATAAGTCATTAAAAATTTCTATAATAATTTGGTTCAATATTTTTGGAATATTTTGTAAAACTATCAAAATTAATTTATAAATTTTACTTTTTTAATTGCCCGTATGCTACGAATCCGGAAAAAACCCCGACTTTCAGGGGATAGAAAAAGGCGGGTACCAGGCACGGAAAATTTTTTTTAATAAAAGTTTCCAAAACAAAAGTCTTACAATTAGAAACTCTAAATTTCGGCTTTTTATACCCACCTGCTTTCGCTGAGCATACATATGGTAGTCAAAGTCGCCCTTGAGCACAAAATACACTGGTGGCCCAACAGACAAATAGTGTCCCATGTTCACAAAATGGCTGTACACATATGAATCCTTGGGTTTAATTTGTATAATATATTAGCAAAATGAAATAAAAAACAAATAATAATTATTATTATTATCTTAAATTTTCAATTAAATGCTTTTCCTTTCCTCATTTTTTTTTGTACCTCAGGCACCGCAATTTTTGGATCAAGTCCTGCACTTATGCGGTTCATAATTGCGGAAGACAGTGAAAACCAAATGGCAAACAAAAAAATCTTAAAAGTTAGTGAGTTTTAATAATAATAACAAATATTTATTTTTGTGTAAATTTCGCCGGACAAACAATAAAAAATTTTTATAAGATATTTCTTTTTGAAATTTTAATTTAAACAAAAAAAAATTGGAGTGCACCCCCAAAATGTGGTTCCCAAATCCCAAAATAAAGCCTCCATTCGAGGAGGGTTAATAAATAAAGTAAACTCCCCAGGGGGTACATAAAATTGTTTTAATTTTTACCACAGCGCATCGTGAAAATTTGTAGAGCAAGGCCGGCGCATAGTAATCGCGCATCCATCGTTCAATCCGACTTTCCGTGTCCGTCGGTTGGAACGGCACCGGTGAAACACAAAAACCGCACAGTTCAAGATGGCCGGACTGGGAAAGAAAACAAATTTTTTTATTAAACAAAATAGACGCCAAAAGTTAGGCAGGACACATTAAGGAGAATTTTGGAGCTAATGACAGGCATCATTTTCAGCCGTAAAAAATAAGGAAATTTTAAAAAATAAAAAAAATTAGCCAACATTTTTAGGAATTTCACCCCTCCCCCTCCCCCTAAATGTAACCAGACAATTTTATGGACCATGACTTTTTCTCTTTCTCGACGGGTTCAAAGGCGCTTGACTAATAAAATTTTTGGCCATTTTTTCAATCAGATCTGCGCGTCCTCTCCCCCCTTTCCCCGTGGTGTTTTTGTTTACCTCTTGGCGTTGAATGTCCCAAATAAAAACCGCAAGGAAACAGGTGAGTTGAAGAATGAAATTGAGCAAAATTGCCACCGAAGCGTACAACGAGAACATTTGAACTGCTGGCATTGACGAAAGAGCGCCTGTTTTTAAAAAAATGGGAATCATTGAAATTTTTTAATTAAAATTATTATCAGTGTTAGAAATGGGTGCACTTTTGTTTTTAAAATTTTTCGAAATTCTGACTTTTTCATTAATTATTTATTATTTTGCAAAATTAATTCATAAATATTTTTTAGAACGTGCTCTGAAACGCACCAAATGTTAATTAAAAGTTAAATAAGAAAAAAAATTTTGCACACACCTAAACTGAAGCATAAACACTCGGAAAGGCTGGACAGCATCATGGACGGTATCACATCCTCACAAATTTGTGCTATCCGATCAGGCAACGGTCGGTCAACATCATTGGCAAGGCGCTATAAAAAAATTTAAGCTATTTTTTCTTTAAAAAAAAAAAATTATGCAATTTCCCTCTTAACCTGGTATGAGTGGACAAGGATGAAAATGTTGTCAACACCAATTGCCAACACCAAAAAGGGTTCAACCTCCAGAATGATCAGCGTCTTAACAAAATGCGCAAATGCAAATAAATTATTAAAATCTCTCTCTCTCTCTTTAAAAGAAAGTTAGAAAATAAAAAAATGTCTTTTTTAAAATTTTTTTTCGGGGGGGGGGGGGGTGGCTGGCGAGGAAAAAATGGGAAAAACATGATGGCAAATTGGAAAAATGTAAAAAATGAGTCGGACTGACTGACCGCTGACATATTGAAGAGTGCAAACAGTCCGATGGAACTTGACACGGACAGCACACAGCCAATGATGCCACAAATGCCTAGCGTGAATTTGGAGTGCACAAAAACGGACTGGGGCTGGCCCGGCACCGACGCATATTGGCCCAAAGCGATGGCAACGTAGATGAACATGAACCTGTCACAAACAAAGAAATGGGGGAAAAAGTCAAACAAAAATGTTTTTTTAATTATAAGAATATTGATTGTATATTAAATTTAGTGCTTTTAGGCCCTACTTTTCGGTTGAAAGTTTTTTTTTTTTGTTAGTTTTGATTTAATAATTTTGGTGTTTGGATGTGAGTTTAGTACGTACGTGTAAGAGAGGAACACAGTGAATGCATCCGCGTTGGATTGACGTGAAATTTCGTCCTCCAACGACCGTTCAGCCATGAAGGACACGCTGAACTGGTCCGATTTGTATGACTTCAACAGCGAAATGAACGCTTGTTCCCATGCGAGAGCCCACGCATTTCTGTTGCTAAAAATAAACAATATACTATAATACAACAATTTTAAACCTGGAAATGCATTTTTTTAATTTCCGGCTTATTTGGCACGGAATACCATGATTTAAAAAAAAAAAATTTTTTTTTTTGAAAATATATTTTTTAAATTTTCTCATCAATTTTCTGAGATTTTTTTGAGGGGTGGTGGGAAGTGATACGAGAGGAAACGACCTGCTCCGATCGATGCATAACCCATTTATTCGGTTTATTTATTTATAAAAACGAAAAATTGGGAGCGAAATTTTTTGCCGGACACATTTTCGCAAAACGCACCTGACTGCTGCGACACTGTCACCATCACCGCCCTCAAACAGTTTGTTGTCCTCCACCTTTTTGTTGTAGTTGTTCACCATGAATGTGACGACCAGCCCACGCGCTGTTTCGTATTTTTTTGGCGACTCAAAACTGCCAAACACTGTGTACGGTTGGATGGGCCCACCAAACTGGCCAAGACAGCTCAGCTGGTCAAGATTGGTGGCCAACTGGAAAAGGAAGTGCCAATATATTGTACACAGCGGCCCAATTTTGGGCTCCCAGTGCAAATAAGTTTATTATTTATTTAGGAATCAGAACGCCAAAACTTTGCAAAACTTAAAATTTTTTTGGGATTTTCCCTTGTAAAATTAGAAGAGCCGATCTCGAGTTAAAAACATAACTTCGAAAAAATAAACAGGGATTCGATAGAGGGGGTCAAAATATGGGCCTATGCAAAATTTCAAAAAAAGTTACCAATAGGGAAAAATTTTTTCCAAGGGCAAAGTTTTTTCTTTTTCTCTCATTTTGACGTACTATTTCCCAGTCTCTAACATATAAAATAGCACGTCATTCATTTTTTTTGCTAATAAACTATTTTTTTAATTTTTATTTAACTTTGAAATATTCTTCAGAATTTTCCCTTCAAAATGAGCACAAAATGGTTTTGTTTGGTCTATTATTGGCCAAGTTATAAGCTAAAAAAATTTCATAAAATCAAGGGTAAAATATAGTGTGTACCTTTTACTGTTTGTATTTGTTCTTTTGGCGTTCTGTATTTATTATTATTTTATTTATTTGCTTTAAAAAATTGAAATTTATACACAAACACAAGGAGGAATTGAACTTGAGAGCCCCTTTTTGGTGACTAACTCACAGACCACTAAGACGAAAAATCCAGCATAATTGTACTTGGAGCCCAAAATTGGGCCGCTGTGTGTAGTAAATAGTAATCAAAACACAGTAGAGGAGCCTTTTTGAATTGAGCCATTGGCGGATGAAAATTTTTTTGTTTAAATCAAACAAAAATGATTCCTCGAAAATGGTCTTTTCCATTGGTCGGCTAACATACACTGCCGGAAAATATGAGAATTCTTCCATACCAATATATTTCAAGAAAATTTTTATTTATTTTTTATTTCTCAAAAAATCTAACAATAATAAAAAAAATTTTGTTAGAAAAAATTTCTTACGTTAAAAATTTAGAACTTTTAAAATTCAATAGAATTTTTAAAGAAATATAATTATTTTTTTTTCGACAATATTTTTGAAACAAATGAAGTCTGTTAGCAAATTTTCAAATTGTTTAAAAAAACGTAGAGAGCCCCGCTCCTGCTACTATGGACAGACATTTCTTACCATGTATGGGTTTTTCATACAGTCAAGCAGATGGTCCATCTGAAAATGGAACAAAAAACGTAAATCCACTCATAAAAAAATAAGATTGTTTTGTACATAATCATAGGTGTTCAATGTGCTGTCATCCTCCAAGTCCAGTTTTGAAATGTCGTCCTGAAAAATGGAAATTTTAAAAAAATCTAAAAAATTTTTTTCCCATTTTTGGCAAACTTGAAAATAGTTGAACACACTCATCACGGCACAGTGCACATTTTGCGGATACAACGGCTTCAAACAAATGTCGTTCAGCGTGACGTTGTGTTGGGTGGTGCCATCCGAATCCAAAACGGTGGCGTTCAACTCCACCACTTGCTTGTACAGCTCGAAGGCGGAGCGGAGGAATTCTCTGTGTTTTTTATAAATAAAAAAAATAAAGCCTTGAATTTAAATAAATTTATTTTCCAAAATTTGAAATTTTGACAAATTTCTTTAAAAAACAAAATTTTTTTAAAAGATTACTTTTTGAAAACCGGCCCAATTTTCATTGTTTTCTGCCAATTTGCTGGGTCTTCACGGTCCCAAAAACTGTCGTTGTTCGGAACAATGATGAGCTGCTCAATGCGATAGAATGGACTTAAAATTAAAAAAAATTAATACCTAAAAAAATCACTTTATCTTTTTTTTTTACCCAAAATGTTTGTTGAAAAAGTCCAATTCAGCCCGCGCATCACTGCCTGGTGAACTCCAAAGTTCCACCTGTAATTTATTTTTGTTTTTAACGAAAATTCAGTATTTTTTTTAACCGTACCCCCATTGGCTACTATTTTTTTTTTGTTTATAATTTTTTGATTATTATACCGGATCGGTGGTGAGTCGTATATTGGTCAGACCGGCGGAAGCCAGCAAAGCGGGGATGAGGCCAAGCAAGAAAATTTCCTTAATTTGTTATTATTAAATTAATTATAGAATACATATTTTTTTTAAATAAGTGCCAAGCAATGGCAAAAAAAAAATTATACAAATTTAATTAATTATTATTTGGATAACAACAACCCATGGATGTTGTGTAACAAAGCGGCCATAACATGCGCACCAACCGGCAATACGTTCCTCCAATTGGACCTGATGGCAAAAACAAAAAAAAACATTTAAATGGCCAAAATTTGGCAAAAATGGCTACAATTTCCCGATGTTTTTTTTCCACGGAGCCAAATTTTAGGAAAAACAAACAAAATTGAAGCAAACGCACACACCTGTGACAGTTTGTCCTTTTCCTTATCCGAAATAGCGTCCCATTCTTCAGCCGTGAAATGATGCAACTGAACAAACAATTTAGCCATTAAAATAAAAATGAATATTGTTGACACATTTATTTTTCTCCGTTATTTATAATTTTCGAAAATTTTATAAAAAAAAAAATTTTTTTTTATAAATCTAACGATAATAAATTTTGAAAACCAATCTATCCCACCCAGCCTATGGTCAATGCCTGACAAATTTTAATATGAAAAATTCACCACATAATGTAACACAACGGTGAGCATTACGGTGCCAAATAAAACGCCGATGGCCTGTGATGGTGGGAAAATGGGGGGGGGGGGAAAGTTAGTACAAATTAGTTTTTTAAAATTATTTTAAAATATAATTTAATAATCATAGACTCACCAAAACTCTGATTGCCGTCTTACAATCCATGCCGGCGACTTTGCAGCTTTCCTGATAAATAAATATTTAAAATTTCTCAATTTTAATCGATCAAATACTAAAAAACAAATAAAATTGACAAATTGTAGTAATAAATCAAAATAAAAAACATATTAATAAAAAGATTTTATTGGTTTTTTCGGATCCGTTTGGTGGGGGGTCAAGGCAAAAAAAAATTTTAGTTTAGAAAATGTTCTCAATTGGAAAAACAAATTTTTTTTAAAAACATTGATAAAAATTTAAATTTGTTTTTTTTGAATTCACTCACATGAAAAAGAAGTGGGAATGGTGCGGACGAAGTGCAGGCGTGTTGACAATCAATGCAAGCGCATGAGTGGTCGAATTTATCCGGCACTTCGTTGCATTTGTAAGTGACCCTGGCAAACAAAACAAAAAATCATTTTATTATAACATTATTTTCTCATTTGTTTATACTACACATAACAAAAAGCAAAAAATGCACAAATGATTACAAAATTTAAAAAAAAAACGTAATTTCTCCAAAAAATTAATTTTTGCGCAGTTTTTTGGCCAAATTTTAGACGTTTCGTAAATTTGAATTAAATCCACACTGACGAAACAATTCATTCGAATCTTTGTGCAATTTGAATAAACCAATAACAAAATATTATCATTATTATTTTTTTTTAAATCCGAAATTAAAAAACCCAATAAATAGAGAAAAAATTTTCCACAAAAAAGTGAGAAATTTGAAAAAAAAATTTTTTTTGTGTATAGGCTGTAAATTGAATGATCGGATTCATTAATTGTATAATATAGCCAGAAAATCCTTACGTGTCCATCGGGCGTATCATTTTGTTGTTTTGTTTCACAGGATGGCTGTCATTGAGCATCACCACGTTGATGGTGAACGGCACATGGGTGACCTTGCTGTACGTGCCAATGTATTGGAAGAACTTCTTCGGCGTGCACAGTTCAATTGAAGTGCCGCAAAGAATGCTTAACACAAAGGCCGTGGACGAAGTGCGCACCTTTAAAAAGAGAAAATTTGAATTTGTACGAAACAAAAGTTGGAAATGGCACAAATTGCCAAAAAAAAATTTTTTTTTAATGGCTGATCAATTGGGAAATTCAATAAATAATTAAGAGTTTTAAATTTAAAAAAGGCGCGCTTACATTTCTGCATGAATCAAATAGTTCGTCGGCATAGCGCCTGGTAACCTTAAACAAATTTATTTTAAAAAATATATTTAAAATCCCCATAAAAGGATTACGTAGTAATTGACTTCTGACACATATCCCTCCTCATCGTCGGGATAAATTTTATTGGAATCATTACGCATTTGAACAATGTCCACAAATTGTGCCTGATATGGCGAACAAGTGAATTGGCACCTGTTGAGGCAAAAATATAGCCAAAATCATCAAACTTTTTGGGATATAACTCCTTATATAATCAGTCCAAATTGTATCAATTTAATACCATTTGATAGCTATAAATTTCCTCTATTAGCTTGCAAATTCTTAGAAAAATTCATTAAGATTTTATTCAAAAAAAAGTTTAGACAAAAATGTTGGAAAATCAGTTTTTTTGACCATATCATTTTAAAAAAAAAATTTTTTTTTTAATTTTGCAGGCTAACCTAGAACACATAATAGGCTTTTGAGTGGTAACACATTCATTCGAAAACTATTCGAGAAAAAATTAAATGCAAATATCTTTTCTAGGCACAAATTCGGATTCACCATTCAAAAATATGCCGGAATGCATACCAACATTATTTTAAATAACATTAAACTTGTCCAAAAATTGGACGGAAGGGATACCCCATCCGCAAATTTAAAAAAATTCAAACCCACCAAAAGTTGACAAAATTTGAGTAACAGCTCGGACAATGCCAATATTTTAAAAATTTTTAATTCCTTTTTAAACAGGCCAAAAAGTTTAGGCTTATATTTTAAAAAGTTTCATCGAACCTAGCGCACTAAAATCGATATAATCTCTCCAAATTTTGCAGGCCTTCTCCATTGTAAAGGACTAACTTAACCTGAAAACTTGTTTATTTTGCGCGCTCTTTTGTTGATTTTTTTAAATTTTTTGGTGCGGCCCAAAACAGGAAAGTACCATTTAATTAATTTAATTTACTGCTTTATGAGATTAAAACTGGCAAATTTTCATTTTCAACGATTCTTTTATTTAACGAAATGACCAGAACCCTACCAAATCTATATGCTTCTAGTTTTTTTGTGTTAGCAAATTTTTGCAAAAACTATCATCGATATTGGCAAAATGAATGTCAGACTCCACGTCAGATAAGACGGACAATTTAGACAGGCCAGTAGCCAGGGGGGGAATTCTCCCTCCCTCGCAAAATGAAAAAATTTTCAAGAGAAAAAAATTTTGGCCCGAAGAGCAACCAAAAAAAAAAAAAATCCTCCTTCCAAAATTGTTTTCTGACTACGGACTTGAATTTGGTCAACCTGAAAAAACAAGCCACACTTGATTTTAAAAAATTAAGACAATGGAAATTTTTAGTGATTTTTTTTTGTTGCAAATTTATACATGCACGCTCATGCCAGTAATACATCATCGACTGACTTACGGGCAATTCTGACGCAGTTCACCGTCCTTGCCACAAATTTTGCGCATCACACACAGCTTGTCCTCATTGGTCACCGTCAGCTGCGATTTTTGTGCTGCCATCACCATCATTGATGATGATGAGGATGATGGTGCCGCCGATGATGACGGTGGCCGTGATGGTGGCCCTAACACCGAAGATTCTGTTGATGATCCATTATTGTCAGTGTCGTTGTTGGTGTTGTTTTTTGTATGCGGTTGTTGTGATGTCAATGCTGCTGTTGAACACGGAATGAACACCAACAGCAAACAGATGCCAATGATCGGAGCAGCATTGAATGACGGCAGCATCATCCTGTGGAAGAATTGTGCAAATCAATTTGGGTGGGAGGCGGGATGAATTTTTCATCAAAACAAGGTTGCCATGCCTGAAACTCGATATCCGAAAATTTCGGCCTTTTTCCTGACGACCCGAACTTTTTCGGTTGACCCGATCAAAAAGCGACTTTTTCGTTCTATTGCACTTTATGAGTCCAACCAATTAACCATACCTGGTTTCTATACAAAACTTTGTTCATGCTTGAACAAACCCAATCTTTTTGGTATCATTCGAGAGCACAAAGTCTAAAGAAGCTAAAAAACAGGTATGGTTAATTGATTGGAGTCATAAAAAGCGTTTGGACTCATAAAAGTCGGCTTGGACTCATTCAAGCAATCCCCGATAAAAAAAAATTGCGTTTGGCCTCTGATCGAAACTATCCAGACTAAACAAATTCACAATGTTGGACCGATCGACAAAAAATTGTTGTTTACCCCTTACAAAACAAATGTAAAATTTTCATTATTTTTCCCACTTCCTCTTCCCATTGTTGCACACGGAAATTTGTTGGCCCTTCCGCCGTCGTCTCCGCCATTTCTCATCTTTGTCCAAATTTGGCCATGTCGTCGTTAATTGCGGTGATGTCATCAAAAAAGAAAAAATTTATGGTACAAGCAAATTTAATGGGGGTCTTTGTCCGTCCGTTCAACTCAAATCTAAATTCTCCGATCTTAACAAAGCAAAAAATAAATCGCATTGGTTTAGTAATACGGAAATAAAAAAAATTTTGGTTTTCCAAAAATTGGTTAAATCCAATCCTCGCTTTTTGCTTTATGTATTTTCAAACAGCACAAAGCCATTCCATTTTAATCGATTATGTATGTACAATTTTCACATCATTTGTAATGCGAGAAGCGAGTGAATGAAACGAAAAATATGCAAACATCGATGAGTAAACGAATGGGAATTTTTTTTTCAAACAAAAACTAAAAAATTCAGTGAAAATCGGATGCCGTTTATTTAAATGCTAATTTTATTTTTGGTATGAAATTTTTGCGAGAGAGGAAGTTTAAGGGTTCACAAAAGATGAACAAATTCGTTGCATTTGTCCTTATTTTGAGGAAAATCTTGGTTTTCGTTGCGACGAGAGAAAAAAAAACTGTCGGCACATATTTAAACCAATTAAGAAAAAAAAACACTGTGACATGGGGAAGCAAATATGCCAGAAAAACTTGAGACACCTATGAACATATTGCACAAAAGGCAGCCGGGGGAAGACATTTATCTCCTCAAGAAATTCTGAAAACAAAATTTAGCCAGATATGCTTGGTAAATTTAAAAAAAAATTCAGTGAAAATTTACGAGGGTACAGAAAACAAAGAAAAAAAAATTGAAGGGATTGGATTGTTGTGCAATTCATCTTAACAAAAATAATGTACATTGAGCAGATAGGCAGAGCTCAATTAAGCACCGTATCGATCCAAGGCGGATGGACCTGTCGCTGCTGTAATAGGCATAAGTGGCAGGGAAATGTGGGAAGTGGGGGAGGGGGAAGGGAAGTTACGCATTTTGCCGAAAAATGTGTCAAGAGGGATATGTTAAGAGTGAGAGTGGCGTGGCAGCAGCAGCGATATTTATGTACATTATTATGTACATAGTGAGTGAGTGCATTGTGTGGGAGAAAAAAAGAATAATGACGATCGTACGGGGGCCTTCGGCCCCTTCACCAAATTTTTGCGTCAAAGGTACTCACTCGGCCGCTTCGCGGCCTCGTACGGGGGCCTTCGGCCCCCTCACCAAATTTTTGTAGTTGACAGGCTACTTTAATAATTTCAAGGATAGGATAGGATGAGAGAGAGAGAAACAAAGAAAGAAAGAAAGATCGATGAAAAAATACCTAAAAGGAATGAATAGTTAAGCAAAAAGGAAAAGAAAGAAATTTTGCGTACTTGATACGCATAGATAAGCACAAAAAACGCGTTTTCCGCTTGGTTTGGGGTGTCTACGATGACTTTTATAATGCCTATTTCGGGGTTTTTGTGCCTATTGTGCCTATTTTAGGATTTTAAAAAAAATCCTTAACAAAAATGCAATAAAAACGAAACACACACCCCTAAGAAATGACCCAAAAAAAATTTTCAGAAAATACACCCCCTAAGAATTGAAAAAATTTTCAAAAATTGGTCCCAAAACTTAATATTTTTTCTTAATTTTTTGGTTTAAAAAGTTGTTCATATTCGAAAAAAACATTAAAATATTTAATAATTTCTATTGAAATATTTAAGATTTAAAGTGTTTTGTTACCTAAAAAGCGTTAATAAAAAATTTTATATGCCTATTTTAGTGCCTATTTGAGGATTTTTGTGCCTATTTTGCGATTTTTTTATGCCTTTTTAGGTGCCTATTTCGCGATTTTTTGTGCCTAAAAAAGGAAGTCCTAGTAATTAAAAAAACGAATCGCAAAAAATATGGACAATCATGGAGAATTGTGTCCCTAATTTAACTTTGTATTTTTTTTGAGCAAAAAATTGGTATATGGGGATATTCGGGATGCTGATCACGAATCTGATATTGGATTTGCCATATAATTTTTCTGCTTTTGAAGGGTTAAAGCTGATTTCTTTGTTGAAATGCTGATTCTTTGACGAAAATGACTGATTTTTTCAGGCAAATTTTGTTATTAACTTAAGGAAATTGCAAAAAAATAAAAATAAAAATTCCTAGCGGCGCCTATAGGCATCGCTGGACCACCAATGCCTTAGATTTTCAAAAATTTGAGCTATTATTTGCTTTTTTGATCAAAATTTGCTATAAATTATAAAATTCCTTTTAATTAAAAAAAATTTTTCTCCGATTGAAAAATTTCATCTTCGAGCCATGCCTTAACTCTTAATTACCAATAATAGTATAAAATTCTCGGTTTTCAAGATAAAAAACCCAAGACTGTGAACAGGAAATTGAACAAAGAATTCGCGATTAAAAATTTTGTCAGAGGTCAAAAAATAAAATTACCTACATAAAAAATATTTATATAGAATGTGGGTTCTAACTCGAATTTTAAAAATTAGTCGAAATTTAAAAAATTATTTGGTTTCATTCACCAAACACTGTATTAAAAAGAAATGAATGCGGCTTATTCAATGCAAATTAGAAAATTCCAACAACGAATTCTGTTTGCAATGGATTAGATTTGTTGGAGGATGGGAAAGCATTCACTTCGTTCCAATTCCTCCAACCCCTCCCACCACTCCATCCCACCCTTGTCGTAAATGTTTTTTCATTTCCTCTCCCTCTCTAACTCTCTCTCTCTCTTTCTCTTTACCTCTCTCACTTTCTCTCTGTTGCTCACTTACCATACCTTTTGCTCTCTTCCTCGTTCTCTCATCACATCTCTCTCTCTCTCTCTCTCCCCCTCCCCCTCCTTCGTTCTTTCATCTCTTTCTGATTTCCTCTCAATTCTCTCTCCTCTCTGCCTCTCCGTCTCTCTCTCTCTCTCTCTTCTCTCAATCTCTCTACGCTTTCTCCCCTCCCAATTTTTACACTTCCATTTCCCACTATAAAATGATGTTTTTGTTGTGTGCTGCAGCCGTCGGCCGTTGAGTCATTTTTTCCAAAAATTGGCCTTTTCTTTTGCATGGATGGAGCGAAAGCATTCCTTTTATGGGTGCTTGTCCGTCTCGTAAAAGCCGCCATTTTAGCTATTTTCAAACAAAATACAGCATATGATAGCCCAGATTTTTCTCTATTAGCCTGCAAAAGTTCAAATAAATTATCACTTTTAATATAAGTTATGGCAGATAATTAGGGCGCGGAATTATATGGATATAAAATCGCAAAATATGGCCATAAAATATGGACCAAAAATCGAGAAATATGGACATAAAATGGCAAAAATATGGACATAAATTTTTCAAATTGAGGGTATAATTTCCCAAAATTTCTTTAAATTTGTTAATATAAAGTTTTTGCTTATTTTTGACATAAACTTATTAATTTTTAAGAAAATTTAAATTTATTCAATATTCCCGAGAAAATTTGGCGAAAAAATGATTTTTTTGGAAAATTTTCCGGTTTTTTGGGCTCAAAAAGTCCAATTTAGCTGCTGGGGGCCGTTCTAATAGAGGTTTTTTGGAAAAATGCCAAAATATGGACATAAAATATGGATAAAAATGCCATAATATGGACAAATATGGACATAAATCGTGAAATATGGAAAAATATCGATATGGAACTCCATCCTAGAAGCTTCAAATCAAGCTAAAAACATGTTTTTCGTGCATTTCAGGCCCCCCACAGTCCAGGAAAAAAATATGGATTTCCATATAATTCCCCGCCCTATAGATAATAGTACTTATTTTCATACATCTTTTTCGAAAGTTGACCAATTTTTTTTCAAATTTGACAGGATAATAGAGAAACATCTGGGCTATCGAATTGTATCAAGAATGCAAAAATTGATTAAAAGCAGGGCTATCGGGAAAATCCCGGAGGATCCGATTCCGGGTTCGGGCTCGAATACACACAACCACTCACAAATAGAAAATTTGTTTAAATGATTCGTTAAATATAAAATACATAAAAGCATTTGATTTGAATAATAGTGTACATGGTAGCCCCCCCCCTTTTTTTGAAAAATTAAATTTTCAAAAAGATTTTTCGAAATAAAGTTGTTTTATAGGTTTGCAGGGTAGGAGAACACGATTCTGACACCTATTTAGACAAATTTCGAACCCCTGACCCGGATTCAAACAAAAATTCGAAAATTAAATTTTTGAAAAAAATTCAAAACATGAAAAAATCGGTTCAAATACACGGAATACTATATCTTGCCTTATGAATCGATTTTCCGCTTTCATGCATTATTTTGTATGTTTTGAATTTTTCGAGAATTGAATTTTCGAATTTTTGTTCGAATCCGGGTCAGGGATTCGAAATTTGTCGAAATAGGTGTCAGAATCGTGTTCTCCGACCCTGAAAACCTATAAAACAACTTTATTTCGAAAACTTTTTTGAAAATTTTCGATTTCAAAAAAGGGCGCTACCATGTACACTATTACCAAGAGTTTAAATGCAGAAATATATTTGCTCAGAACTTAGCCCGAGAATAAAGAAGCTCGAGCATTACAACAAAAAAAGACGGTTAAGCCTCAATGAATTCTATTTATTTTTTAGAAAAATAAAAATAGGTATGTAGTTTTTGGACGGTTTAAACATGAACTTCCTCAATCCGCACAAAATTATGGAAATCGATACACTTCAAAAAAAAAGTGGACGAGTGCGGGGCGGGGGATTTAAGGTCATTCACAGCAAATATCTATTTGTATGTGTGAAAGAGGAAAACAAAAAAAAATGCAACAAATTTTTTAGCATTAAAATGTAATTAAAAATGAAAACTAATACATAAATAAATAAATAAATTTTTATCATTTTAAAATTGATACAAAAATTGGCAAAATTTTAGAAAACTTTTCGGGGAAAAATAATAATAACTAGGACTGGGAATTATATTAATTAAAAATCCCTAAATATTTATACAAATTTTACAAAAAATTACCAAAATTCTGTACTGACCTTGACTTAAATGCCAAAAAAAAAAGAATAGCATAACGCATTCTTGCGCTTGAAAGTGTCATCTCGGCCGGCATGCGGATAAACACATCTACATGTTATATGTACAAAATGTTACAACAGATAGTGACAATGATTCCCATGACAACTGCTGCCGAACAAATGCGTGAAAAGTTAATTAAGTGAAAATGGTGGCAAAAACAAATGTGTTATTATCACACACTTATCATATAACTTAATTATACAAACATGCATAAAAAGTACGTACATATTTTGAAAATTTAAAAAAAGTTTGAAAAATTCAAAAATTTTTACTTTTTTGAGACGAAAAAGAAAAATTAAATTTATAGAAAAATAAAATTTATGAAAATTACAGCTTCATATTTTGGTGTTTATTCTTGGTGACTTGAACAACCAGCACCATTGCCGTCTGCGATTAGCTGTAGCAATTCAATTCGTGGATGATGCATTTGGCACGCTGTTGGCCCATGATGGCCAGCAGACGGCATTTGTGTGCCTGTTAATTTTTTTTTAAATTTCCACTGCTAAGGTTACCACAGTTATTGAATTAGAACCCCCAGGGGCTCTATTTTCAACCACCCTCGAAAGTGGGGTTTTATTTCAGGGGGCTCTAATTCAGTAAATACGGTATGTAAGATCTGATGGATTTTCGGTCTTGGTCCAAGGTCCCATGGTATCGCAAGACCGGTTCTAATCCAAGAAATTTTCCTGATTTTGGATTTGGACTTTACATTAAAAAATTGACCAAATGAGCATCAATCGAATTTTTCATTAAAAAAAAAATTTAATTTCTTGATCGAATTCGGATTAAAAGATGAATTTCATCGGATTAGCGTGTACTTTCCTCATTTTGGGTTCACAAACTCACTCATAATATTCTCAAGCTGATCTATTTCGAAGAGATTTTAACTGTTGTTGCATTTATGTGCCCAAAATAATGCTTTACGCACTTTGTAAATTCGCGCGCATTTTTGTTGCTTTTTTTTTTGGCATGCGACACCAAAACAGGAAAATACGGATTAATGTGATCTTTGATGATCAAAATGACATCAAAAAATACTCAATATACGGGTCAATTGCAACTCGTAGAATAGTCAACTCGTACAAAAGGCAAAAGGTACGGTTCTGTTGCACTTTATGAGTCCAATCGGCTTTTATTAGCCCAAATGTATTTTATGTGTCCTACCAATTGAGACTACCTGGTTTTTATACAATAATGTTCTTCATCTTCGACAAGCCCCATCTTTTTGTTGTCATTCGAAAACATAATGCCTAAAGAAGCTAAAATATATAAAACTCAGCGTTTAGGCAATAGCCAAAAAAGATTTGATTAATTAAGTAATTGTTGATTATTTTACAAAGAAAAGCGAAAAAAGAAAATTTTTTGAAAAATGCCTCCATTTCTAATAAAAAATAATTTTCTGTAGAGGCAATGGCAGCAATAGATGGACACTTTTCTCGAGTTAAGGCTCGAGACTGCGACCAAAAAAACCCGAAAATTTTCTCAAGTCGAGGTTCCCAAGCATCTTGGAAGAGGGGGCTTATTTAAATGAAAAATAGGGCAATTTACAAAATGGCAACTTTTACTTGACTTTGAACTGGGCATGGCCTTGGCCGATCAGCTCCAACCACTGGGCCAATGGACGTTCCGACTCCGAGCATTGCTATCAAATAAAAAATATTTAAAATTTATTTAAAAATATTGAGTGCCTCAGGGGTTGGTCGCAAAAATGCGTCCACCACACGCTGAACCAGCTCCGTGAAATAGCGTTGATGACGCACAATTGTCGACGCGTCAGAGGGCGGGTCGAATAGACGCACGACGGCAGGGCAGGCACCTTAAAATCATCGAGAAAAGATGTTTAATTACATTTTAAAAAAAGTAATTAAATTTGTGCACCTATCATATGTTCGAAGACGGCTTTGCCGAAAGCCGCCTTCGGTATTTTGAGCCACGATTTTCTGGAAATGAAAAAAAAATTGTGAAACGCGATTTCTTTTGTACAACTGGACGATGGCAAACTGGGCGACAGCCCGGTTTTTTGGAGTATAACTCCTTTCATATTGTCCGAATTTAACCAATTTGTTATCGTTCGGTAAACCTAAAAATTCTCTCTGCAAATTTTAAAAATTCGTTATATTTCAAAGAAATTATGGATATAAATCTTCGGAAAGTAAGTTTTTTTTAGTTTTTAGTCATAAATTTTTTGAAATAAAAAAATTTTGAGATCTTGCAGCTTGATAGAGAATTATTCGGGCTACCGAATGATAACAGATTCATTCAATTTGGACGACTATGAGTTATACCCAAAAATCGCGCTGTCGCCCAATTGTCCCCATCGGATTTTAAAGCGATTTTTTTCGAATTTGCACCTGATCAGCATCTGTTGATCATGGCTTAACAGAATACCAAGATGATACTGTTGTTGAAGCTTGAGGCGTTGCATGCTGGTGATCGGGGACGCGCTACGTGACCTTGAGAATATTTTTTAGACAATGTTTAAGCCACACTGATATTTGATATGAATTAAAAAGGGATGAAAGGCGGAAAAAACACTAAAAACAAATTTTCTACATTGAATTTTAGATTTTAAATAATTTTCTGGCTTTAGTTATGTTTAAAAATTGGAGTCAGAATGAAAAATTAATTTGGAAATTGGGAAAAAAGTAAACATTTTTTGAAAATTGTAATTTATTTATAAAAGCTCGATTTTTTTGTCTTTAGCTTTATTAATTTTATTACCTTCGCAGTAATTGGTGTGAATTTTCAGGTGCAGTAAGAAGGTGGCTGAAACATGGAATTTTAATTTTATTAATTTTTACATAATTTAATTTTTTATAAAATATAAAAGCATTTTTCATTACTTGTTGCTACGACTTTGTGGTCCATCAGTCTGGCAAAAAACTAAATTTGTTGGCGACAAATTGTTATTGTTGTTATTATTATGATTATTATTTATAAATCCGTTGAGGGAGTGTTTCTAAAAATACATAATTATTTAATTAATTCATTTATTTATTTTCTTCTTACCTCAGTCACACTTGGATGCATTTTGTGCTTTTTGGATAAATTCAAATTTTTTTTTATTTAAAAAGAAATATTATTTTTTTGTATGATAACAATTTTTTAATTAAAATATTTATCTGAATGAATCAAAATTAAATATAAAATTGAATATAAAATCTAGATTTATTTTTAATTATCCGTATTCAAATATTTCCGTTAATTAAGAATAAAATCAATGTAAAAATTACCTAAAAATTTCCTCATTAATACATAAAAATTCCCTCTTTTCCAAAAAGAATTTATTTTATTTTTTAGCTAAAAATTCCTCTTTCCGGAAAAGATTTTTTTTTTTTTTGCTCATTCATCACTAAAATTAATGGCTCATTGTAAACCTAAAAAAATCCAATCCAATTACGTAGTATATGTACATTATTTGTTCTCTTGCCCGCAGGGCACACGGGAGGGAGGGAGGGCAATGAATGTTCGTCATAAAAGAAAAGGCCGCCGCGGCAGTCGATGGGCAATGAAATGCCGCCGTGTGCAGTGCCGTTGTCGTCCGCTTTCCGCAAGGGAACCATATAAATTCCAAACTCTCTAGATAGAGATCCATAAACATTTTTTTAAATGTCAGAAAAAAATTCTCTATCAAATAATATTTCTCTTCTCCTTACCTTTCCTTCCTAATTAATTAGTGGAATTGATTAATTCTAATGGATAAATGTTTTCTATGCACTTGAAAGGACAATCAATTACACGCCCTCCCCCCCCCCATTTTTTTGTATTTTTAGTCACAATGTTATAGTTGAGAGTAAAAATGCTAATGCAAACATTCGGGCCCCCAGGGGACAACACAACGGTGTCAGCCGATGGCACACAAAAACATGTATTAGTCTCAGAGTCATTATGGTGGGATGAGGAGAGAGGTACAATTTGGAAATGACATTTTCGAGGCGTCGTAAAAAATAAAAACCTGAAAATTGGAAGAGTTCTCAAAAAATTAATTTAATTTCCTTTGAAATTTAAATGGTTATTTAAATGGCTTCTAGAGGAGTTCCTTCTCATTCTTATAAAAAGCAATGGCTATTTATTATTATTTGATCGAACTTTATAAGCAACAAAAAAAATAAATTAAATTTGTAAATTGCTTTACATTTAAAAATGAGAATGATGACGTGTGTTTCAACTTCAAAATGATGACAAACAAACAAATTGCACTTTGAATAATTAATTTCCCTTGGGGGATTAGGGGACAAAATTTTTTTGAACAAAATTTGTAAATTCTGAAAAAATTACATTTTTAAATAACGACACCATATATTTTTTTCAAAAATTGAATTCAAACTTATTTTAATTTTAAAACAATTTTTTTTATATTTTTACAATATTTAATTTCAATTTTTATCCTCCGACATGTAAATGTACTATAAAAAAAGCGAGATGAGATAGAGGGGGAGGGGATGCATTAAATGAAAGAAGTGGTAATTATTGAAATTGTTTTGTTGCTTCTGCGCCCCGGGCGATGTGTGGGAATTATAGTGAATTATGCGTTTAGGGGGAAGGGGGGAGAGACAGATAATGTGAAATTGTTTTGTTGTCCCTGCTCTGTCTAGAAGAAAAATAATGGATGGATGGCTTATACATTTCACACACTTAAATTTAAAATGTTTAAAAAAATTTAAATTTTTTTCATTTTTGTGGCATAGCATATGGCTCTAGTTTAATTTTTATTGCCAAAAAACCGACTTTGTTCAGAAAATCCTGCCATGAAAATGAGGCCAATTGTGCAAAATCAGATAATACCCATTTTTTTTAAATAGTCAGAAATTTTTTAGAGAGTTTAATTTTCTCTTTTAAATGTTTAAACAAATTTCGAAAAATTTATTAAGAATGGAAAATAATCTTTTTTTGCCCGCCCTCATTTTTGAGGGCCAATCAAATGTTGCGGGTGGCACGAAAAAATCAGTTAGCCAGCTATACTTTTCGTCGGCAGAAATATGGATTTTGTTTTGTTGCATCATTAGTACATGGCCAAAGTCCCTTTCCGGTACAATTTTTGGGGGATTGTCCAAAAATCTTTCTTTCGGGATAGCTTCTTCCCCAATTTCATCTTCGGAATCACTTAGGTCAATTGCAGCACTAGTAGAACAAGTGCTGTTTTGCACATTGAAAAATGAAGTAATTTGTTGTTGCGAAGATTTTTTATTAGACATTGTATATAAAAATAAATAAATTAACAAAAAAAATAGACATTTAAATTTAAAATGGAAAATGATTTTTCGGGCTCATCAGCAATTGAAAATTTGTGACAGTCGGAGGAGGCCGGACATCTGCGAACAAAGAACGGCCAACGGTCACACCCATCTGCAATGGGGAATAGCAAAAAAAAAAGAGAATACAATCCGAAATCCCGACCCACGGCAACTCTGCTCTGCTGCTCCCAACAGCTCGTTCCCGCCGCCGTCCCCCCCCCCATCATTTCTCCGTCCGCCCGATCAGTTTTCCCATTTTCCGGGAACATGGATTTTTCCAGGGCCTGGATTTTTTGTCCAGGAAATTCAGGTTTTTTCAAAATGTTAAACTCTAAATTTTTGAACTCCTCCTCCCAATTCAATGCTCCATAACTTGGCAAAGAAACAACCAATAAAATGCTCTTATGTTCATTCGATAGCCCAAAGGAAAAAGCTTAAAATTCTAAAACCAGTATTTTTCAACAAAAAATAATTTTTTTTTTTTTGTAAATGAAAAGCTAATTAAAAAACCCCATAGGGTTAGAGTTATCCAAATGTCCATGAATGTTCAATATATGATTGCACTCTGGGCCAAATTATGAAACATTGAAGAGAAAAATGTGAGAATATTCTATTAACCACTTGCCCTAAAAATTCAATTTTTCATAGGGTATGCAAGCAAGCCTCAATTTTTTTTTCAAAAAATTTTCCAACGCGAAAGTTCGTGCAGGCTTCCGCTGCTGATCCCTCCTCCAACACCTCCGGCGCCCATTTCCTGCGCATCAATTGCGTTACTCCAATCGGTGCTCATCGGTTGAATGGGGCTGACCGGACTGATCGGAGAGCTAATATTTTCAAAAAAATAAAAAATTTGTTTTAAAATTTTGTAACAAAATGTAAGCCTTTATACATTTTACATAGTCCCGGATTGTGTCATAAAAATAAAAGTTAAGATAAAATTTAAAAAAAAACTGCTTTTCCGAACATTTTTGGCACAAATTTATTGTTTTTTTTTGAAACTCAACGTAATTTTTTGAAATTTTACAGGCTAATAGAGCACAGTTACTTGTTAAGAATATTAAATGATAACAAATTTGGTTCATTTCGAAGAAATGAGACAGAACATTTAACCAAAAAACTGGGCCATCGCCAACTTGGTCCTTTCCGACATGGGACACCACACTTTTGTGAACTCAAGTAATTTAGACATTTCTCTTAAAAAAATTTAAATAAATTTATACTTACGAAAATTGGTCATCATTTGAACCGCCGGATTCTTCTTCTTCATTTGACGACATCATTCACAGCAAAAAAAAAAAAGGTTACAGAAATCAAACTGTGTCAAATCCAAATTTTAAATGCATAAAAAAAATTTTTTTTTGGAAAATTGTACTACCCATCAGGATATGGGGGGCTCTACTGCAGTTTGCGTGTCCAATCAGAGACCACCCTCAATTTCATAGGCCATAATAACTTTTTTCTTACTTGGACAAAACTTACATTGTTGGTACAAATTGAAAGTCCTGTCTCTTTCTTTTGTCTCTATGTCATCCTTTCACCAAACCTCTCTAAGCACTACCCTTCTCTCTCTCCTCTCTTCTTTCTCTATCCTCTTTTTTCTCTCTCTCCCTCTCTCTTCTTTTCTCTCTCTCTCTTCTTCTCTCTCATTCTCTCTAAAGCATATTATAAAGTAATTAATTGTTTAAAGTATTTAAAAAAAAAATTTGAGGAAAAAGCAAAAACACAAATTGTAAACAATTTTATAAACATTAGTATTTGTTATTCTAAATTTTAAAAATTTCTTCTTGCCATTTTTTATTTTCTTTTTTTTGGCAAGTTTTCGTGTCATAAATAATCTCTATTCAAAAAACCATCGATTTAGTATAGTTAGATTAATTAAATTTTAAGTTTTTTAAATTTACCCTAATTATGATAATTAATTAATTAAATTCTTTAATTCTTTAAATTCCACCTTTTCTTCTTACAATTAATGATTTTTTAATCAAATTATGTCAATTATAGCAGATGCTGTATCCAACGGGGGGGGGAGTCCGAATACAAATTTACATATATCCATCTGATGAGGGTTTATTTATCTCTGCAGATGGGGATTTTTTTGAGGATTTTTAAGGCTGTCCAATTAAGTCCATCACAATATACCGTATTTATTCGATTAGAGCCCCGGGGGCTCTATTTTATTTATTTATTTGCCTTTTCAATTTGATATTTTGCCAACTTCATTACATATATATGTGCATAATTTGTTGGGCTCAAAATGATGACAATCGGTGGATTGGATCGGCCGATCAGCAGCAGTCCCTTTTTCACTGGCGATTGGTTCATTTGTTGGTGGTCCGTCGTGGACTTGGCCAAATCATCAGAACCAATTTGCTTTTGCTATCCCTTTTTTTTCTTTTTTTTGTGCCACGTATCCATTTGTGATAATTACCACCACCAACATTTGCTTGGCTCTAGCTATCAATCTGTTCATTCATTCCCATTTAATTGGGATGGGTGAAGCAAATGAGTTGGGGTTGGCCATTAGCTAAAATTATTTTTACTAAAATAATTAGAAGCCCTCCCCTTGAAATATAAGCTAAGCCCCCTATTGGGGGGGGGGGGGAGGTGAAAAAGAAAAGCGTCCCCCCTGAAGGGTCGGGGTCGTTTTGGCGCCAGCCCAAGTTTTCGGACTATAACTTTTTTTGTTGTTAACCAAATCCAACAATCTTGGTATCATTCGAAAGCTTAACATGTTTAGAAGCTAATTATAAGCAATTGCTTCGCGATTAGTCAATTACCAAAAAAGTTATAACGTGAAATTGCAAAAAAGTCAAAAATTTTGAGGCTTTTTCTTAATAACTTTTTTACAGGCTAAATTTTTTGTTGTTTTTTTGTATCACTAATAAAGCTTGTGAGGATCTTTCGAATGATACCAAGATCGTTAGATTTGGTTAACAACAAAAAAGTTATAGTCCGAAAACTTGGGCTGGCGCCAAAACGACCTAGTCCCCCCCTGAATGAGAAGCTCCCCAAACAGAAGCCTCGGGGCTTACATTTTAGAAAATAAAAAATATTAACAAATTTTCAAGGGTTGCCCACTAACAAACGAGCAGCCTTTTAACTTTCTTATCAGTTCATTGTTTTCATTGCCACTTTCCCCCCGTGTTTTTGCTGTGTCCACACATTTTTGGCACCGCTCCCGCACATTTTGCTCTTCTTATGTTGGCATCTCAGAATTTTGTTTTTAAATTAAATTTCATTAAATTTTTGTCAGATTTTCATGTGCTGCTGCCGCTGCAATAACTGCTGAGGTCGGAACAAAACGGAGCTTAACCAAGAAATGAAAATGGAAAAAGAATTGATCGTCGCATTAATTTGGACAAATAATTTTTTTTATTTATTAAACATAAATAAAATGCGAATAATTAATTATTTATTTAATAATTAGGGAGAAATTTTAATAACAGTCAATCAAAATTCAGATTAATTTTGGCAAAAATTTGGTCAATTATTTTTTGGGATTTTGTGTGAAATGAATTGGATCCGCAGCATCTGCTGTCATAAATGGAATGTTTTTTAAAATTTTTGGCATAAATTGCGTATTATTATTGAATTCGAAGCCTTCATCTCTGATGAATGCTTATGAGGTCGAATTAATTATGACAAGATTTAGATTTATCTTTTCTTAATTTATTTATTTTTTAAATTTTTAAAAGAACTAATGTTTTAAATCTTGATTTTCTGTTTTCACATAATTTTACAATGAAATTTTATAAATACCTAAATAAAAAAAACAACCATTAACCATTTGTCAATTTCATTTGGCATTCATTTTTTATCTGTTGGTCTTTAAAATTAGAATGGGTGAGACACTTTAAAAAATGAGGACTTAAAAATAAATAAAAATTTTATTTTACCATAAAAATTCGACAAAAAAGCGATTCAGAATGGAGGCCGATGTTTCTGTTGCACACCGATCTGATCGAGCAGTTGGATGACCAAAACACGCTGAAACAATTTTGTTTTCTTCTCTTTATTGCTAATATGTACATAATTTAAACACGCCAATAAATCTTTCTTAATGGAGAGAAGCAATTCATTTCCTCTCAGCCTGCCGTACCAAATTTCTTAGTGTTTTTTTCTTGTAAAAATAGATTTTATTTTGAAAAATGAAAAGTTAATAATAATTATAAAAAATCGAAGAAAAATTTTTTTTTTTGCTAAAATTCTTTTGAATTTATTTTAATGTATTTTTTACTACAAAATTAGAAAGTTGAATTTAAAAAAAATTTTAATTTTTTTTTGAGTTGTGAATGGGGTGGGAACGTAATGCATCTTTCTTAAAGACCTCAACTGTATGAAAATGGATTTAATATAAAAATAATAAAAATTACAAGAAAAAAAGAAAAAAGTTTTGCTATGAATTCTTTAAATAATTTTAATATTTTTTTAATTATGAAAATATGAAATTCAAAAATTTAATAATTTTTTTAAAAATTTTTTTGTAATGGGAATGGCGGGAACGTTTCTAAACGACCTCAGCTGACATTTTTGTCAATTTGCGTGGTCCAATCAATCAATTACCATTTTATGCTGCTGCCTCAGTTGCTTATGCCAATTGTGTCTCTGCTGTGCCAGTATCAGTGGTCGTCGTTTTTGTCGCGGATTTGTTGGCCCAATGCCCCACTAAATTTGAATTAAACACAATTACCATTAAAAAAAAAATTTTTTAATAATTTTTTAAATGACCTTCGCGAACACGGTGGTGTCATCCGTTTCGCTGATACAACACCACAAAATGCATGTGACGGAGATGACAAAAATGGTGGAGAAGAACACAATCCATACGGCCAACGGGCCAAAATAATCGATCAGATCAAAGGATTGTTTTGGCATCGAAAATTCGATGAAAAACTATGATGATTAGTGATTTGTGTAAAAATCTAGGCCTCTAGTCGAGAAAAATCTCGGATATTGAGTTCGGTCTCGAATTTAGTCTAAGGAAATTTTATGTGTCGAAAACATCACAAATAGGCACAAGCAGATAAATGAAAACTCGTACCTCAATGTATCAGGTATGAAGGTCCCAAAAATCTGCATCTCTGGTGAGCAGGGATGTGCGAAAAAAAAATTTCGAAAACGAAAAAGTCATGAAAACCGAAGCGAAAATTTAACATTTTAAAACAGGAAATACAATGGAACATATTTGACGGACCAAAAAACAAGAAAATTAAACTAAAAAAATGCCGAAAAGTGAGAGACCAAACGAAAACGACACGAAATTTCGCATACTTTTCGGTTGAATGGACCCCGAGAATAAAATATCAAATGAATTGGATGAAATGAAAAAATAAAAATATAAAAATTAAAGAAAAAGACAAAGACAAATCAATTTGTTGAAAAAGGAGTCTGTTCATCAAACAAAAGCATCAAAATGAATAGATAAAAAAATATTCAATATTTTCATTAATTTGTGCTAAATTTGCAAAAAAAAAAATCAAAATGATAAGCACCGCAAAAAGAAACAATTAAAAATATAAATGAGTTAAATATATTTTTAAAAATTTCATTTAGCAATGTTTGGATAAATTAGACCTAAAACCATGTCGTGATCAGGGTTCATATATATGTCTGTTTAGGTTTTTTCCTAATTTTTTCAGATAAATATCGGCGTGGGAAGAGGATCGGTGCGCGATTTTCCGGGATTAGTCCCACTGGATCCCGTCCTGCAAAATTTTCAATCATATTACCGCGCTGAGACCAGCAAATTTCAAATTACCGATGTAAATTTTAAATCTTTAACTTTGTTAATTTACATAATACAGTATGTTAAGTGTTTTTTTTTCTTTATCTTATTTTTTATTTTATTTAAACTTGAAAAACTTTAATTTACAATAAATTTTCGGCATAAATTTTGATTTTTTTTTGCCTGTGGCCAATGGCCTTCTATGAAATCCATCAAATTAATCCGCATTGCACTTTTTTTCTGCTCATATGTGTATGTATCATTCATAGATCATTTTTAAATTTTCTCATATGTATCAGTCATCTGGGACGTTAGTCAAAAACCATCAAAATAGGCGTTAGTCAAAAAACCATCAAATGAATAATTTTTGACAGAAAATTATTCATAATTTCGTCTAAAATAGATCAAATTTTATAATATAGATATTTTTCGATAGCCCTAAGTGTTTTCTATTATCCTGCAAAATTAGAAAAAAATTCTTTAAGTTTAAAAAAAGTTATGACCTGAGAAGCTCAAAAACCCAAGTTTTTTTGAACATTTTTAGTCATAACTTTCTTGAATCTTAACGAAACTTTTTGGAATTTTGTAGGCTAATAGAAAGCACTTAGTGCTATTTAATGATATCAAGAATTAAAAATTTAGATGCTTTTGAACAAAGTTATATCAAAAAATATTTTCATTTGATGGTTTTTGACTAACGTCATAGCACCGATTGATTATGCTCAAATGTTGTTGCTTCTTAACCAATTTAATAATGCCTCATTTGTTAGTCATTACAAAATGAATCGCTGATGCAGCAGCAATGTTGGAAAATTTCACATTTCAACACCCTATTAATTGCCTTACAAATAAATATTTAAAATTTTGTACCAAACAAATTATTGCCAGATGTTTATTACATATTAGCATTTCACGAATTTACAAAAATTTACCTATCCCTTTCCGTCCATCCATCCGTTTTTCCCATCTTTGTGCTGCTGCTGTGTCCCCACTTTATTTATGTGTATTATCAGTCCATCCCATCTGCCTTGGCCAGGCCGTGTTGTCCTCAACCCATCCCCACACACTTAAGCATTTTTCCCCTTTAGCCCCCATCGATTGGCCTCTCCCCCCCCCCTCCGGGCTAAGCAGCAGCATAAAACTGACGACTGACTGACTAAACTCAGACTGCTGCTGGCCTTGCCGCCGTCGTCAGTCATATAAGCACAATGATCTCTCACACATTACGCTGTTTCTCTGGGCTTCATGTTAGCCCATGCTCTTTCAATGGCAATGTGTTTCTTTGGGCTTCATGTTAGCCCATGCTCTTTCAATGGCACTCTGCTTCTCTGGGCTTCATGTTAGCCCATGCTCTTTCAATGGCACTCTGTTTCTCTGGGCTTCATGAGCCCATGCTCTTTCAATGGCACTCTGCTTCTCTGGGCTTCATGTTAGCCCATGCTCTTTCATTGGCACTCTGTTGCTCTAACTGCAGCAGCTTTTCTTTGTCCCACACCCTCTCCTTCACTCTCCCACCCCCCCTCCCCCTCCCCCTGCACCACACACTTCACAAAATTCGTTTTCAAGTCGGCCCGCCGTTTGTGGCCAAGCCGTCCGCCCGTCGGTGGAAGGGCGGAGAGGGAGGGGGAGGGGGAGGCTTTTCTTCCCCATTTTGCTGCTGCTGCTGACCTAGTCCCTTCTTCCTTCCGTTCTAAATGTGAATTTAAAATAAAATTTAACGACAGAGCTAATAATAATTTTAGAGGAAAATGATTTCATTTTTTTTGTCACAACAAAAATTTTGGGTTTATCTTTTCAATTTTTTTTTACCGGGTTTTTTAATTCGGTGCACATTTGGTGGGTCGTTTCTTACCAGAAACCAATTTATCATTAAAGATAGGATTTTTATGTTTTTATCTATTTTTTACGGATAGTATTTGTTGATAGAAGCATGAAAATCACTTTTTCTCCGAATAATTTTTGATTTTTAGTGCGACTTTTTTGCACCTAAAAACACACCTAAGGAATTAGCAACTATTTTGGCATTTTTCCAGAAATTTCCCAATTTTAAGGCTTAGAAATTCGAATTCCCAACATCAATAGGCTTCAAGTAAATTTTACTTAACATATAAATCTCTGGCAAATACCTTTTGGTCCAGAAAGAATCCCAGGCCAGTGTTTGCTCAAACGATTGTTGTTTAGCTGGCTTTTTTGTAGCGATTGGATTGGAGCGGCTCCAAACTGGAGGGCTACCTTGTGCAGAAGCGAGAATGGGCCCCCCCCCAATGGGAGAAGGCAACACCGGATATGGTCTTCCAGCACTTCTTCTAATGCCACTTTGTTTATAATGAACAAAGTATTTGGACGTGGGTTGGATTGGATTATTTTTTTTATTTAGAGACGAAATTTTGAAAAAAACCCGCACCATAGTGACCCGGATTTCCAAGATGGATTTGGACAGTTCCCTGGACTAAATGTCCTGTTTTAACAGGACTCCGGGTATTTTTCAAAAAAAAATACAGTAACAGGGCCCTGGGGAAATCCTGTCCAGTCTCTAATTCAATTTATACGTTTTTCTTGGCACTTACACATTTTGTCACCCCTCACCCCCCCCCCCCGTCCGCACACTCCGTGTCCACATTTAAAAAAAATTTTTTTTGTAAAACATTTTTTATTGTAAAAGAAAAAACCGTTTTTAAAAAATTAATGGTACTTTTCCGTTTTGGGGCCAAAGTTTAAATTTTTTTTTTTAAATCAACAGCGGGCGCATAGAATTGCTAAAGCTACGCGCCAAAATTATTTCGGAGGCATAAATGCCCGTTGGGAAAAGATGAATTTTGCACCATTTACTAACTGAATTTAACACAAATGCCTTTTATTAAGGGGGTTTTCCAAGTTTTCAAAATAACAAAAACTCTGTAAAATAGTGAATGCAGAAAAATTGTTGCCAAAAATGAATTTCCATCCAAAAAAAAAATAGTTCTGCCTTACAGCAATAACCATTTATTTGTTTGTCTCTAAAAATGATTTTTCCCTTTTAGCTTTCATATTGTTTTAACAAATTGCCCGTAAATTTTCACCGGATTTAATTTTTCATCGAATTTTCAATGCCCAAACAATCCCTGGATTTGATTGACTATTTTGGCCCGTTGGCCGCATGGATTGTGTTCTTCTCCGTCATTTTTGTCATCTCCGTCACATGCATTTTGTGGTGTTGTGTCAGCGAAACGGATGACACCACCGTGTTCGCAAAGGTCGTTAAAAAACATTAATAAATTTTAAAAAACTAAAATAGTGGAAATGTTTTTTAAGCGCTTTTTTTCTTTTTTTTTTTTAAATTTTTTAAATGATGGAAATATTTTTAGTAGTAATCTTTGGTTGTGCATCTTCTTGAGAAATTTGGTCCTAGATAAAATTGTGTCAATTAAAAAAGTTTTGAAAAATATCAAATTATGAGTTAAGTGGTAGCGAAAGGATATTAAAAAAAATTTTCGCCTGTCTCGGAAATTTTTATTTTTTTGCAAATATTTTAATTTAGTTTTTTTTCACATTTTTAGTGGGGCATGGGCCCTCGAAGGCGGACGCGTGGCAGCCATCACGCACTGTTGACAACGCAACAGCAACAACAGCAGCTGCAGCAGAAGGCGCAATGAATGTGAGAAGGAAGGGGACGGACGACGACAACAGCACAAACACCGGCGGACTGATCAACAACAACATCACTAATTGGCTTTAAAATGCGTGCGGCCCATCCAATTGACCCAAAAAAAAATTCCATGGAAAATTTTGATCATTTTTTTTATCATTCATTAGTGGAGGAAATTGTGGCAACAGAACATCACCATCTTGGCAAAAATCTTTGGAAGCATTAGGAAGGGGTGAGGGGGTAAAGGTTTTAATAAATGTAATCCAACAAAAATTTAAAATTCGATGATCTGCTGCAATTCTTTTTTTTAAATAGTCCCAGAAAAGATCGCATACATATGTAGACACTTTGTATTTCATTTTATTATATTTAATGCATGTTTTACATAAGTTACATAAAAAATTGAAATTAATTTTCCTAAAATGTGGCTGCCATATAAGAAAAATAATCAAATTGAATTTAAATTGGGAAAAATGAAGGTGAAAAACATTTTATCCCATAAATATTGAGTCGAAATTTTCTGTTTCAAGGACATTCCTTTTGAATTAAGCATAATTGAAAATTTTCCTAAAATGTGACTAATAGAAAAAATAGTCAAATTGAATTTAAATTGGGAAAAATGAAGGGGAAAAACATTTTAATGCCAGAGAAAATGCGTCTAAATTTTTTGTTTTCAAGGACAGTCCTTTAAAATTGAAAAGCAATGTGCCTGAAATTAGTTACGCATTGTTTTGCATTGATGCAAAACGATCGCGGAACAAAATTGGCACAACAATGAACACAGTGACAGTCAAAAAGGTCAACAGGGAGAAGGCGAACAGCAGAAAGCGGTCAATGATCGATGCCAATGTGCGCCATTGCCACACAATGCGACGCCGTTCGTCAACCACCTTTTTTTGTTTCAAAAAATTTCGTCAATTTTTCATTTCGAGGGAGGGGGGGGGGAGCAGCAATCAATGTTGTTTATTGTTGAATGAGATTTCCGTGCCGAGAAATGTGTGTTTTTTTTGTTTCTTGTAATCGGGAATAGCTCGTTACCCCCGTGTCCCGAGGCCGCAAATGTCCGAGGCGCAAAATGCCGGCCGCATATGCCGTTTTTGGCTGGGGAACGCAAATGTCGCGGCCGCAAATGTCAGGGCACCGTTCCCCCACTCCCCGAGGTAAGAAAACGGATTGCATTCCGCTGATTCAGTCTCGATTCTCGAGTAGGCCTATTATCGGAATTTTCCTAATTTTTTCTTTCATTCCATTTTATTATCTCCGTCTACCGTACACCCACCTCTTCACGGATTTCAAATTGTTGCAGGGTACGGTAGACGCGGTTCAGTATTTTGCGGAATTTCTCCTCAAATTCGGTGGACATTGCGGGACGTACGGCGCTCAGCCGAGGCATGACCTTGGGAAATTGGAAATTTTTCAAATTTTTTTTTTTAAATTTTTCTGAACACCTGCTCCGTTAACATTCGGTTCAATATGATGCTTTCGCGGCCGCCGTTATTTTCTGCACGCGGCGAAGGCGTGCGCAGAAATTGTTCCGATGACTTAACCGAGAAGCAAAAAACATTTAGATAGATATGAATTATTAAAAGTTGCAATATTTTATGGATTAGAGCTCCCCTAGACTTTGTATTTTTTTTTTTTTAGATTATAATTAAAATTTATTCTATCGAAGCCAAAAATCCAAGTTTTTAAATACGAAGAAATTATTAAAAACCAAGAAATTAATGAAAATCATCTGCGAGATTTACCATTTTCGGGGTTTTCAAAAATTTTCCAAATTATTTTTAGATTTTTTTCCTTATTGTTAGATAGAAAAATTTCGAATCTATAATGGTGGCTCCCATAATTCTCGAATCTTTCAAATTTTTATGAATTTTAATTACATAAATATTTAGGAAGTCCAATTCAACAATAAATACGGTAATTTACATCAAATGTCTGAGAATGTTGGTTTATATTAATTAGTAACAAAATTATTGGTTTGTAAATTATTCACAAAAAATAGGCCACCTTATTATTAACGTTGTTCAGTTTAACATTATCTACATTTCCAGCGCATTCCTCGTCAACAAATGTTAGGCGCCTGAGTCGAGGCGAGGCCTGGAAAATTTTTTTTAAAAAACTAATTTTTGACCTGATTTTCCACCTCCAGGCATTCACAGTTGGCACTCTCGTCCAGATTTCTGCTTCCCGACTCGCGCCGATTTTCCATGTTTGTGATGCGTTTCAAGTCGCGCAACAGGCTCGTCCGTCGGATGGTCGATTGTTTGGATTGAGTGGCCTAAATTTTGAAAAACGCCTTAAAAAATTTATGGGTATATCAAAAAAATTTTTTGTTTGCTGCCTTGATTAACGTGATCGAGTCAGGCTCATGCACACGGATTAACAAAAATGTGGCCAAGTAGCCGAGAATGTACTTGCGCATCCACCAGGGCACCTTAAAATTGAGCCAAAAAATAAGTGAGGGCGCGGTTTTATTTATTTATTTTTAAAGAATTTAGAATAAAAATTATTTAGTTATTTTTTAAAACGGAGCAGGGCATTACGCGTCTGCCCTGGTTGGTGGTGCCACGTCTGTGAATGTTCAGCGTGTACACATTCATCGCAGTTGCCAGGCAAACTGAAATTTTTAAAAATTAGCAAAAAATAAAATCGCCAAAAAAACGGGGATGAAGCACCCACCACCCACCAATTGCAAGTGAAGCGACGTAGTACATGCCGATTAGTGGCACCGCCTCGGAAGTGGGCGGAATTGATTCGGTGATTGATTGCAGGTAGACGCCCATCGACAGAATCACCTGCAGGGATTGTTGAAATGGGATTAGACCCTTTCGCATGGAATTCCTTCCGACCCTGACACAAAGTTGTTAAAATTTTGATAAAATCGCTTAAATTTCTATGTTTATAAATTAAAAAAAAAAATTCGGATGGGGAAACGACGGGGGGGGGGAAGGGGAAATGGAGTGCAACTCTGGTCCGGCATGGGGCCAGAATTTTTGACAAAAATCGGGTCCGGAACATAGTCACGCATCTGACCGTGTTCAGCATGTTGATCTTTTCGCCGGTCTCTGGCGGCATGCAAAATCCCAGCAATGCCATGGACGAGATCAGCACACAGGGCAGAATGTGGTTGAACACGTAGAACAACGGCCGGCGTCGCATGCGAATGGTCGCAACAATCATTGGCCAGCTGGCACGCGCGTCTGTCGGAAAACGGATCAGTGTCCGCTCGGCGGTGAAGAACAGCAGGTCAAACTCGGTGGAATTCTGCGGAACACACACACATATTGTCCTAGTTCAGTTATAGTTGGCATAACTTTTGAATTCTCATAATTTTCTTAATTAATAGGAAATTCAAAAAAAAATCAAAAAAACTTTCGAGCAATTTTTTAAAAATTTTACGATGCATTAATATGTAAGTGTTTTGAAAAATTTTTCAAAAAATCGCTGAAATTTTTCAAATTTTTTTCTTGAAATTTTAATATAAAAATTTTCTAATATTTCTTTGAATTGTTTGATTACCATGTAATTGGACAAGTCGCCCTGGTCCGTGGTGAGGCCAATGTTAATTTCACGTGCGTCGTGGGTGCCCCAGCTGGCGAATTTGAGAGCACCTTTTAAAGCATGGAAAATAATTTCTATTTGAAAGATAATTTTTATTATTAAAAAAAATTAAATATATTTAAAAAAATATTATTTTAATTTTTTTTTTGACGATTTCTTTAAGAAATTTGGAGCACATACATTCCTGGTCATCGAATGGATAGTAGCGCACATTAATTGCACAATTTGACTTGAACAAAGCGGACTGAAGCCAAGTGACGTTGCCCTCGTGAGAAATAATCACATCCGTAGACAGGACGGATCTGTGGAATTGCAAATAAATTTTTTATATTTTAATTCTAAAAAAGGACTGTCCTTATAAAAAAAGGATAACAAATCTGTCAAAATGTGCATTTGTTTAATAAGAGGAACTGTGTTCTCCCCCCCCCCGCAACGCGAAAATGCTTTTTTTTTTAAATTGAAACTAAATTTCGAAAGTTTTTTTTAATAAGGAAATTATTATTAAAAATTTAATATTTTACTTAGTAAAAAATTTTTAGGGGTAGGAGGCGGGGGGACGACGTAGTGCGTCATATAATTTTTTATATAAATTATTCAGTAGCGTTTTTCTGTTCACCCTCGATAGTCATGCGCAGCATTGTTAATGAGAATAATGTCGGGCAGCCAAATGCGATGGTGTGGTGCATAAATTTGTTTGATGCCCTAATGGATTTTTATTAAAAATAAAATTTTAATATTATTTTTTAAATCTTTGATAATACAGTAACAAAAGTGATCACGCTACCGTACCCCCCACTCAGTGGCATTCCATGCCAGCCGATGATCAATCCAATTTGCATTGATCCAACAGCGGGTGGTCAAAATTTGATTTCGCTCATCCATTTCCACAATTTGGTTCAACAGAACGCCAAACGTCACATTGGTGGCCAACCAATGGTGCAACGACGGACGCACCTTTTGTTGAAAAATAGGAAAAATTTAAATTATATTTTTGAAAATTCAATTTAATTACTATACATTTTTCTCATAATTTTCCGGACTCAAAAGCGTTTGGTAAAGATGTTCCTCCGTCCGTGAAGCCATTTGTCCTTAAAAAGTAAAAGAAGGAATTTAATTTGACTAAAAATATTTTGAAAAATTACCAAAATCAGTAAAAAAAATAAATAAATTTGTTCCCATTAATTCAAGCTTAAAATTTCAATTCATCATTCTAATCTAGCTTTTTTTCAAGAAATTTGATTCTCTGCGCATTTCCGGCCATGGTCTAATTTATTAAAAAGCATAAATTTTTTGTCGTCTTCAACAGGCTGCTCTCTGAAATTGAAGAAGCACCGCGTTTCAAATTTCAAGTGCATGAATCATTTTTTTATACTTTTGTATGCTTTTGCACTTGAAAAGGACAATTCATTAAAAACTTTACATCCCGAAAATTTGATCAAAATTTATCATGCTTTTAATTATTGGTTTCTATTTTTTAAAAGTATTTAAAATTGGCTTTTATTTTTTAAACCATTAAATTGTGCCCAAATTTTCCCATACGAGCCTCAACAGCTCCTAGGCGTAAAAAAAAAATTTTTGAATTTAATTAATTGTTTTGTTACTGATTCGAAGTGCCCTCTGCAAATTCGCTTCCATCAGTGCCGTCTCAGCGCCGCTCATCCGCTTTGCGGCGCTCGTCGCTGCCAATTCAGTCCGCACAGCTTTCGGCTTCGTCACAGCCATTGCAAAATTGTTGTGACGATGGTGCGTTTCGGCGCCACCACGTCGGCCCGGAATCAGCAGGGCATCGTCATCATCTGCTGTCAAAATATTTATGCTTTTTTTTTGTATTACAAAAAGACGAATACGGTGCTGTGCAAAATATACTGTATTTACCAAAAAAATGAGTGAAAATCATTAGTAATTGCTTAGGAAGTCTAAAAGCACCAAATTGACTATATTAATATATTTTAAAATTTTTAATCATTTTTTTTTGATAACTTGAAATAAAAAAAGGTCATACGAAATAACAAATTCTAAATTTATCCAGAAAACCCAGGTTTTTTGTGCCTTACTTGGATTGTTTTCATATTTGACCTGGACCTGGATCCAGGCAAAATCCAGCCTGGATCCAGGTCTAGTTTGAATTCTAAAAATTATTTTTAGCTTAAAAAGAATTTTGTTTATACACATATGTAGGTATAATTAGTAAAGTGCAGTCATATTCACCTCTTTGAAATGAAACTAGGTTGTTGTTGTGATCATCGCCAGAAAAATCGGCTAACTGAAAATTAAAATTTTAAAATTTTTTCTTTTTTTCCAATTCTTCACAACCTCAACTCTGACATCCTTCAATTTAAGCAATGTTTCCAAAAATTGAAGTGCCGGCACCTGTCTGTTGCTGATGTTTTTGTTGTTGCTGCTGAAGTTGGCACTACAGCCCCGAGGCATGGTAAATATAAAAAATGAGATGAATAAGAAGAAAATTGAAAATTTTAAAGATTCAATTTGATTCTCCAGCATCTAAAATTTTTAAAAATTTCTTGACAAAATTTTTAAAAATCTTTTTTTTTGAGTTCTCTGGGAATGCCACAAATTAATACTATGAATTATAAAGTTCGATCTGGGCATGGATCCACAGGCTTGACAAAACCTGGGGTTTTCCTGGACCTGAATTTTCCTGGGTTTTTGTCCAGGACATCCAGGTCCAGGTCCAACATGGAACCAAAGCCCAGGTCCAGGCTTTTTCAAAATGTCTTACTACTAAGAAATATGTAAATATTTAAATTAAAAATATTTTTATTAATGAGGTCATACACCAATTTTTTGGTACGGTTTTGGCCAAGTGTTTTAAATGAATGGGCCCAAATGCACTTTAAGTGAGTGCCGTTTTCCCATGGGCATTTTCCCCCGCCCCCATTCTTTCTTCATCAAAATGGAACGCATGGATTTGATAGACAGATTCACTTTGATTTTAACTCGTGGGAAAATTCGATTTTTTTTTAGAGAGAAGTTCCATTTTTCAATAAAATAAAGGAAAGAAAAAAAATGGGTGAATTTTTTAGTGGAATTTTTTTTTTCATTTTTTGTGAGGAAATTTCACATGCCTGCCCACCCGCGCAAGTTGGTTTTGGTCGCGTCCGGTTGAGAACAGCGTGCACTTCTCGGTAAATGAGCAAATAAAACGAAAATTTCATTCAAAAACTTGTTTTTGACTTATCATGAAAAATGGGTCCAAAAAAAATCAATTATTTAAATCTTGGACAGAATTTTGAGAATAATTAATGTCCTGTTTTTCCAAGTAGCGCCGGTGTATAAAATTAGTTTTTTTTCAAAATTTAATTTTATTATTTTTTTTTGTTCCAATAGCTTTGCATCGGCCCACCCTTCCCGAACGTGACCCTTGACAAAAAACGGAGTATTTTTCGGATGCCAAACGGATCATCGATTACGTGTTGGTCTACGAGGAGAAGGAAATGACGAACAGCAACTACACAACAATTGCGATGACAACAAACAACGCGATAAATTTTAAAGGAAAATGTATTTTTATTTAATTAAACAAATGAGAAAATCGAAATTTTTTTCTTGAAGAAAGAAAATTGTTAAAAATTTTTTGTTTTAAATGAACGAGACAAAAGATGCTGATGATGATGAAGAACCACAGCACAGAAGAAGCAAAACTAAGAGCTTTAATTAGGCCGACAAAAAAGAAGAATTGATTTTCCATACCCTCAAAAAGTATGTAATTGAGGGATTTAAAAATTTTATACCCGTTATTATCAAAATCGAATGTGAATGCAAATAATTTTCAAACCCCGCGAGGGCAATTTATTCACCCCCCTTTTGTGTTGCTGCTGCCGCCACTGCTGTCAAACTTCCTGTCAACATCGGCAGCAGTTGAGGATGGCATTAAAATTGGCGGCACAAATTGTGTTATTTCTTGTTGCCCTCCTATGACAAAATTTTCAGTTTTTTTTTAAATGTCCAAACGGCATTAGGTTTAAGTTTGTCTTAATGGAAAAAAAATTGTTGGACATTTATTTAAGTAAGCCATAAATTTTCAAATTTCGCATTTAAAATGTGTGTTTTTAAAATTTCAGCAGATTTTCTGATAATTAGAGGTGTCTATTGTATTATATTTTGACATGACATAAAAATGTAAAATCAATGCCTAGCGAAAAAAAATTTATAGCGATTTTTAAAATTTTTCAAAAAAAATTGCTTTTCTTTATTTCCCATTAAAAATGCCTTTCGCTTGCTCATTTTATGTGTTTGTTACTGCTCCATTGAATAAGCAGCAGCTAATGGACAAGTGCAGTGAATTTTTTTATCAAAGCATTGAACACAAAAAAAAAAAGAAAAGAAGCAAAATTGTCACTATAAAATGGACAGACACTTTGACAAGGAATAAAGAGAAAAATTTTTAAATGCTAATTTAAATATGAAAAAATAATAATTGATTCATTTAAAATGAAAACATTTAACTAATATTTAATTTCAGTCTCTATAATTTATGAAATAATTGATTAATAAAAAAAAATTTGTAAGAAAAATTGTTACTACTTATTAAAATGGGCACAAACACTTCGACAATGAATACAGAAAAAAGGTTTAAAAATGATATAATTTAAATATGAAAAAAATGTTTGAATTATTTAAAAAGAAAAACATCAGCCATAATTTAATTTTGGTCTCCATAATTTATGAAATTATTATATTTAAAAATATTTTGTAAAAAAATTGTTTAAAATGAAAACACCAATCAAAATACCTAGATTTTGATTTACATAATTTATGAAATTATTTTATTTAATAAAACTTAAAAGTCTTTTAAAAGTGCGAAAAGAACATTGGTCTCACAATTGCATGTTTTCAACACATTTGTGCTTCTTCTCCATTTTTGCTTCATGAATAAAATATTACAATACCTTTTAAACTTTAAAAAATATTTTGCATGGAAAACAAAAAACTATTTATATTATTGACCCCCATTCTTCGAGGGAATCTAAGGGCGTACTTGGAAATTGTAGTACTTTTGTTGGTAATTAAGGTCCTTATTTCCAAGAACTAACCAAGAACAGAACAAAAAAATGGTATTTGACACTACAATTCGTCCTTTGTGCACCTCCAAACGTTGTGTAACTACTCGTCCTTTTGGTAGAAAATGACAAATGTAAAAAACAAAATAATAATTTTAATATTTATACATAATTTAATTTATTGTAGTGTAGTACTTCATCTGCTAATTGCATGCGAATTTGCATAATTCACGGAAACTAATGAATGAATAATAAATAAAATAATTTACGACAAAAAATGACTACTGAATTTTATTAAAAGAATTCTTCGATTCTAATTCAATAATTTTTTGTTTTTATTTGAATCCAAATTCTAAGCAATTCATATTTATAATTTCAACATTTTTTCAGCCAATAATTCGAATTATGTTTATTAAATCATGAAGTATAATTTATTAAGATATTTACAATGTCATTAAAATTAAAATATTATATGTATCCATTTTTGATTAAATTATCTAACTAAATTTATTGAAGGTAAATTGATTTTTCCAAATCCATAATCTTGTTAAATCTTCGATTGTCATATCAACAAAAATAATCTGGCGATCATTTTATGCCTTTTGATTGGCTTAACGACAATGCTTTTTGAATGACTTTGAACAGCTGCCACTCTCTCTCCCTCTCCCTCTTCTCTCTCTCTCTCTCTCTTTCTCTCCTCTCTCTCTCTCTCTCTGTGTCTCTCCCTCTCCCTCTTCTCTCTCTCGTTCTTTCTCTCTCTCTCTCTCTCTCGTTTTCTCTTCTATCTCTGTTTTTCTCTCTGCTTATATCTTTTGCTCTCTCCATTTCACTAGGACATTGTTCATTTTCTCTTTTTTCTACACTATTTTCATAGATTATTCTTTTTTTTTTTCCATTAACTATCTCTGTCTTTCACTTTTTCTTTCATTCATGGTCTCTCTTCATTGCATAGATTTGAAAAGAGTAAAATGTGAATTGGCGATTGACTGTGTCTATCCATATGGGATAAACCAACTGCATTCATCCGACGGGGATTAGTGAGCCACAAATCGCTTCCCTCTCTTCCCTCTTATACTGTTGGCCCATCAAGAAACGGGGCAAGGGCTGCTGATGGGACAATGAAATTTTTTGATAGATTGATTGACATGGTGTGGAGAAGCATTGCCATCATCATCATCATATATCCTCCACCTTCCATTCGTCTCGAGACAAAAAAATGATGTCCGGACAGGAAACTTTTGACATGATGATGTCAACTAGTCTCACATTTTTCATAATCGAGTCAAACTTTAAAATCCGTGAAAATGCGGTAAAATTAAAATTTAAGTTTAAAATTTTGGAGTTTTCGGGTAATTTTTTGATTTTGGTTTTCATTTATCTTACTAATTTATTGTTTGTTTTTTTAACAGTACAAGACAAACCTTCTCCTAATAATTAGCCCTTAAATTGTTCATTTATATATCGCCTCTTAGTACAATAACTCTTTGTTAAAAAAACGAGTGAAATTTAAAATTTATCATTCATCCATTTTTCATTAAATTTCGGGTGAATTTTTCTTTGTTGCAAATCTCATTGTTTTTTAGCCATTAATTGATCCATTTCTCGCCCTCTTATTGTCTTCTTCCACCACTTTTTTCCCAAGCTTCAGTGCAAATAAATAAATAAATCAGATTAGGAAAAGTACTGCTGGAATTGGACCAATTTGTTTCCCCTGAAGGCTCATTTTGCCCTGCGGATAAATAAATTTATTGGGTTTTAATGGACAAATTGTCTTTGCCCATCCATCCAAAGTCCAAACTTACCATCAACTCAGCAGGGATATTTTAGGTTTTTTTTCGAATTTCTATAAAATGTTGTTGTTTCATTTTTAAGAATCAAAGTGTTTCACAGTTTGTCCAATTTTGTTTGCCCTCTAAACATGAAACATTTGCATAATTTGGCCAATTCTTGGGAAATCTTCGCCGTTGATTTAATTATATCATTTTATAAAAATTCATAATTTATTATTTCAGTAGACGGAAAATTGATCGTTTATTTTCCAATAAAGTTTTCCATTTTTGTATTTAATTCATTTTTCTTTAATTTTAATATATTTAAAATTAGTCACTTTTTTCATTGTGTTAGCCCGAACCCATTGAGAAATTTTGTGAGGGGCAAATACGAAACAATTTGTCCACCGAGAAGAAAGAATGGGGGAGGGGGGTGGGGCGGGGTGCCTCGCGCCACACAAAGCGCTGATTTTTACCGCAAAAGCGTCGCGCCGCCACCGATTTCCCCCGGGGAATGGTTGGCCGAGAGAGCTGAAAATTGTGAATTCAAACCGGAAATACCGCCAGTTTTTTTTGTTACGGGTGGCTAAGAGGGGCTAATTTATTCCGTTTAAGTTGACCGGAAAAAATCCTGCAGTGCCATCCACACATAAACATTTTTACTCACTCACATAAATGTCGTATAAATTAGGGCAGTGTATTTTTTAATATATAAAAAGGATTAAAATATTTGTTTTACGGAGAGTGTTCTGAAAACTTCTTTTAATTCCTGAAAAACGAATTCTGAATTCATGCATTTCAGAACAATTATTAAAATAGTAATACCTTCCAGAAAGAATTCAAAATTCTGGATTAAGAGAGAATTTCTCATTTTCCGGAAGACTTCTGAATGTAGCTTTTCAAAACAATATTAAATTAATATCCTTTCCGGAAAGCATTCAGAATTTGTAAATTTTCTCATTTCTCTAAAGTAAATAATTCAGAATTATCATTTCAGCCGGAACGATTTTGAATGCAGGTTTCCAAAAAAGTTATTTATTCTTTTTTCCGGAAAACATTCCAGAATTCTGGAGAGAGAGAGAGAGTTTCTCATTTTCCACAATAACTCTGCAGCTTTCTACAACAGTTATTTATTCATTTCTGGCAACAATCCAAAAATGTGGAGAGAGAGAGAGAGAACTTCTCATTTTCCGGAAAAGATCTGAATTTAGTTTCCAGAACAGTTCTTTACTTAGTATCCTTTCCGGAGCATTCAGAATTCTGGAGAAGAGAACTTCTCACTTTCCGGAATCTTCTGAATTTAGCTTTCCATAACGAGCTTTCCAGAACAATTATTTATTACTTTCCGGAAAGCATTCCAGAATTTTGGATATCATTTGTTTTCCGGCAGAATTCTGAAATATGATTCCATCCGGAACGAAGCTTGAATTATGAAGTTCTTATTCCTTCCCGGAAAGATTCCAGAATTCTGGAAAATGACACGCAGCTTTTCAGAACAGTTATTATTCTTTTCCGGAAACATTCCAATAAATCTATAAAGAACGAATTCTCAATTTCTGTATAAATTCTGAAATGTCTTTCTGTCCGGGACCAATTCTGAGTTGAGGAACCATCCCTTTCCGGATAATCCAGAACTCTGGAGAGTGAGACAGACGCAGCTCACCAGAACGTTATTTATTCCTTTCCGGGAAGCATTTCAGAATTATGGAGTGAGGGAGAGACGCAGCTTTCTGTTCCTTTCCGGAAAACATTCCAGAATTATCGAGAGAGAGACGCAGCTTTCCAGAACGTTATTTATTCCTTTCCGGAGAGCATTCCAGAATTTTGGAGAGAGGGAGAGACGCAGCTTTCTGTTCCTTTCCGGAAAACATTCCAGAATTATCGAGAGAGAGACGCAGCTTACCAGAACGTTATTTATTCCTTTCCGGGAAGCATTCCAGAATTATGGAGTGAGGGAGAGACGCAGCTTTCTGTTCCTTTCCGGAAAACATTCCAGAATTATCGAGAGAGAGACGCAGCTTTCCAGAACGTTATTTATTCCTTTCCGGAGAGCATTCCAGAATTATGGAGAGAGCGAACTTGGCATTGTTTTTCGGGAGAATTCTGTAATTCGTTCCATCCGAAATATGAATTCAGAAATTTAAATTTCCTTCCCTTTCCGGAAAGACTCCAAAATTCTGGAAAAAGAAAATTTCTCATTTGTTTTCCTCAAGAATTCTGCAATCTTTCCACCCGAAACGAATTCTCAATTTGTGCTTTTCAGAAATTCTATCCATTGATTCGAGATTCTGAAACTTCTCATGTGTCTTCCCTAAAAAATTCTCAAATGTCTTCCGGGAAATTCAACTCGTGAAATTTTGTGTTTTCTGATTGTTTTTTTTTCTCATAGGAAAAAAATTGGCTTAGGAACGGGCGAAAATAATAAAAAAAGTAAAAATAAATACATTTTAAATATGAAATCTAATTTTTTTTAAAGAAAAACAGCGAATTGAGCGCCGAAGTGCTACAAATAAAAATTTGAAAGAACAACACAGGGAAATTTTTGGCAGAATGGTGAGACATTTGGGCGAAAGGCAAAACACACAACGCAGCATACAAATTTTGTCGCATTTTCACATAAAAATCAAAAGCCAAATGAAAGAATTTTTATATCTTTTGAGGAAATTTCAAAAATTATTGCCATAAACATATTTTTAAATAAATCTCGTTCATAAATGAAAATTTATTTGTAGATATGAATTTTTTTCTAATTCAAATTTTATTTTTCACCATACTACATGTATTTCCATTTTCTAAAAGGTTCGTTGAATTTCAAAAAAATATGCATTTAAAATTTCATTTTACAAATAAAAATATTTAAATTTAATTTATTATTATTTAATAATTGTATTTATTTTGTTTACCTTTTATTATTTAAGTCAATTTTCGTCCGCTTCATCTCATCAACAGCAACAGCAACGGGAAAAAACCCCTCCACCTCCAACAGTTCGTTCGGTGAACACACCGTTCGGCATACTCCGCGGTTTGATAGTCTATCCGTCGGACAAACACACGGGAGGATTGCCCGCATTGAAACCAGTATGGAGAAAAAAATTGAAATTTTTTTTTAAAATTTTTAAACAATTTTGAGGTTACCCAATTTCTTGGAATTCCATATGGCTCAGCACCGCTTGGACATGTAAATTCCTTTTTTTAATTTAATATTTATTTAATTGAATTCTTTAATTAAGCATCGTTTCAAAATGGCCATTTCCGCCTCAAAATGGACCCATCAGCCAAAGGACACGTTCAAGCCACCGCCTTCCTGTATACAATCAGGCCTCCCAACATTGCTTGAATCCAAGTAAATCATTAAATATATTTTTTAATAATTTAAGCTATTCATTTTTTTTTAAATCCATAAATTTTAAGAGCCCTTAAAGTGACCAGTGCACAGCGTTTTGATCGCCTGCATCGATTGTTGCCAATGTTGAGGCCAGAATCGGAGGACTGTTTGTTCATCAACATGTTCGTGCCGGAGCGGGAGCCAAGACGTACAACATTTTAAAATATATTAATTGCTTTTAAAAGGGGAAATGAATTTTTTATAATAATTAATTTATTAAAAAAAATTTTTATTTAAAGGGGGGGGGTTTCTATGCAATAAAGATAATGTCTTCCAATGATAAAATTAATAAGTTAGTTAGTTAAAGAAAATGGACGTTGCCCATCGGTCTCATGGTGTAATGGTTAGCACTCTGGACTCTGAATCCAGCAATCCCAGTTCGAATCTGGGTGAGACCTAACCTTTTTTGAAATTTTTTTAGTGTCTCCTCAACCGTTGTCTGTGCTCGTTTTGGTCCATGGCGACACTGACTTTGCCTGGGGTGGCGCAAATGCTCAAAATGGGACCATGCTCGCCTCATTGGGCCAAGTGTTGGTGGTGACATTGAATTATCGGTTCGAAATATTTTAAAAATATTTTATCCAACTTAAATCAATTTTTTTTCAATTTATTTATTTTTTGAAAAACATTTGTTTTTTAATTTTAAAAATTTCTTGATTTTTTAGCCAAAATTTCACCCATTAAAATTGACTCAGATTGGGTGTTTATGGCTTTTTGGGCCGTTGTGAGTCGGAGGCACGCACATGCGCTGGCAATGCTGGTCTTTCCGATTTGGTTGCAGCACTCAAAATGGTAAATCGAAAAAATTCAAAATTTTTTATTCCTAATTTTCTATCTTTTTTTAAACATATTTTAGCTTTCCAATTTGTTGCCTTCATTTAATGCTGATCCAAATTCGGTCACTTTGCTTGGTTATTTATTTGTTTTTCATTTAAAAATACTAAATTATTATTAATTTTTTAGGCTGGGAATCCGGCGCTGCACTCGTCACGTAAACATTTTAAAACATTTTTTATTTATTATTATTATTTTTAAATTTGAGGCTTTTGATGGGCTCGCCCATTACCCAGCCAAAGAATCGGCTTTTTCATCGTGCAATTTTGCTGGACGGAAGTGCCATGTCGCCATGGGCCATGGCACACACTGCGCAGACTCAGTTCATGAGGCTGGCCGAGGAGTTGAAGGTGTACAAATTGGGAGACATAAATGATTTTAAATTAAATTAATTAAATCAATTAATGTAAAATTGTCCCAATGTTATTGTTTTGTTAAGTGTTTCCACATCCATCGTTCATCTTCCAGCAGTTTTTTGGACGAATCTTTACAAGTTCTTCGTTGTATTCAGGCACAAATTTTAATTATTTAAAAACATTTTTTATTTTTAAATAATATATATATATTAAGGAGCACAGTGAACAGAATGTGAGCACAGCTGCGCGCCATGTTGCTTCAGCATCGCCAACATTTTTGAGCGCATTTGCACCAATTGTTGACGGACAGGTGGGCCAATATTTAAAATTTCTAATTTTATTTAATTAATTATAAAATTAAAAACAGATTGTGCCAAATCATCCGCGTGTGCTGTTCAACCCCCAATACGGCACATTGTTCCGTGAAATTGACCTTATGGTCGGCACTGTGCTTAATCCGGCACACCATCTGTTGGCGAAGGATGACCTGGAGAATGGCATCAGTGTGGAGAAGAGGGACAAAATATTGAGGTGAATGAACGAAATGGTTTTGGGCATACTGTCAGTACACAGTATATTTGACTGGTACTTAAAATTTTTACCATGGATAAGAGATATATTGTATATATGTATTATGACGGGCTATTCTTTCAAGAACTTTGGTGCGAAATATTTTCGACTTTCATCGCACCGAAATTTTTCAAGCCATTCTCAACAAATATACGGATTGGGAAAATCCCAAGGTGAAATTATTTAAAAAATAGTTTTTTTTTTTTATAAAATCCGTTTTTTTAAGGACCATCCAAAATCTGTAAGGAATGGACTAATGGCAGCACTTGGCGATTTGCTTTTTACAAGTGAATTTATAAATATAGTTTCTTTTTTTTCTTTCTCTCTTTTTCAATATTTTTAATTCCTTTTTTAAATTCATTTTTCAGCTCCTCTCATTGAAACTTTGAGGGCCCATTCGCTTGCCGATGCCAATTTGGGCGGTTCAGAGGAGAAGAAATCATCAGCCAACACATTTTTGTAGATTTTATGATTTTTCTAGCAAATTTAGTTATCCTAATTTATTTTTTTAGCTTTGTCTTTGCCCACGAAGCCAATAATGACCAGCCGAGTGCAGGCCTCCGAGGTTCATTCACCGGCGACCATCTTCCATACATTCTTGGTGATTTCCATGGGAGAAGCTCATTTCCCTCTCTCTCCGAAAATTTAAAGAATTGATTTTTTTTTAGTTTTCTAGATTTTATATAAAAAAAAATTTATTCGAAGAAACTTAGATTAAAAAAAAAAAAGAACTCAACCATCGACGACGGTAACTGTTCAGCAACAGTTGAGGAACACAAAAATCAAAATTGGACAAAGTCATGGCACAACAACTGCAATTAGAAAATAAAACGATTTTTTAGGGGGGGGGGGGGATATTTCTCGGCGGGGAATGGGGAGGGGGAGGGAAGGAAAGTGCAACTGGTCTCCATTCCCTCAATATTTTTTTACAAAAACAAAACAAAAAAAGCAAAAGATATTTATTTGTATTAAAATTAATTAATTTATTTAACGATTAAAATTTTGAAGGCGCACCACTTGTTGAAGATTATTGGATGAGAAATGGGGAAGAGAACAATGAACAGGCAAACTCTTAGCATAGTGAAATAAATTAAAATGAAATTAATATGTGTGTTTGAATTTTGCTCATTTGTCACAGTTCACCGTTGAGGACAAACAATTGTCACGCGTAATGATCACTTATGTGACCAATTTTGTCAAATCGGGGTATTTTAAATATATGTTTAATTTAAATTATTTAAATAATAATAATTTTATTTATTTATTTTTAAGTGATCCAATACGTCCCCATCCAATGCTGCCACTTTCGTCGTTAGAAGATCGTTTCCAAGGCATTCCATGGCCACAATTTTCTGCATCCACTCGTGAAGCATACATGGAAATCAGTGAAAAAAAATTCATTTAAAATTCAAATGAATTAATTTTCTAATTTCCAGCAAAGGATCGGCCTCGGATGAAAAACTATTACAGTAATTTTGAAAAAAAATATATAAAAAAAACTATGTAAAAATTTAAGGAAATTCATTTATTCAATTTTGGAGCGGATTTGTGCCAGTACTGAATCGGATGGGTGGAAAGGATGTTTCGGAGGTGTGTAAATTAATTCAAATTTACAATTTTTCCCAATTAAAAATTCACATTTTTGAAGGACCATCATCTTTTGCCCTCCCATTTTGACCGTACAACATTTTTTGGCGTTCCGCGTCCGTTCGGCGCCATTTCAAACATTCCATTTCCCCCACCGCCGCCACCCCCACCACCGACACCGTTTCCGAAGGAATTGCATGACAAAATGATGGCACAGGGTGCCGCCAATGGTTGGGCCTAGTTTTTGGAGGCGTTTTTTGAAATTTAATTTTTAGCGGCGTTTTCTACAACAAAAAGGCCGGGCACGGAATCAGGCGAATCGGTAAAACGTGCCGAAAAAAAGGATTAAAAAATTTTTTTGTCCGATTAGCAAATGTATCCATCCAAAATGCCGGACAATGGCATCATCAGTAAAACGGCGGAATTTAATCCGAATTGGGGTTGGATGGTGTTGATCGGTGTCACATTAACTGTCATCAACCTGTGCATTCTGATTGCCATCTCCAGAAAGGTGTGACTAAGTTTTTTTTTAAAATTTTCCAAAAAATCGCAAGAATTTTTTTTTGAAGTGCATTCGACAACACTCCGAGGGCAAAAAGAAGTTTCAATATCAGAGCTATGCAAGCGGTGGCGTGCCACCTCCATTGCCACCCATGGACATGAATTATGCATTGATGGCACAACAGGTGGCCAAAAAAATAAATTTTTAAATTTAAATTTTAATAAATTAGTGCCAAAAACGCAACACTAATTGCTTTTTTTAATGTGCGTTTAATGAGATGCTGTGCGATTAAAAGAAATTATTTTACTGTTTTTATGAATCAATATGCTTTAGTGTGATTAATTAGTGAGTGAGTGAGTGGCACGGAGTAAAATTTAACGCGATAAAAAAACCATTTGCTTGTCGAGATTTCTCGGATTTGTCGGCAAAATACGACGATAATTACCTTTTTTTACCGTTTCTCTAACCGTAAAATGGCATTTGCTTCTTCCGCTCTAATTAATGACCAAATGCTTTTCAAACAAAAAAGCAAAAACATGATTGTCGACATTCGCCCCATCGTCCTCACCACCACACTCACAACCAACCGCAACAACAATGTTTTCAACATCATCACCAACGCCAAAACCAACATCATTTCGAGCAGCCATTGTCGGCACATCAAAAAGCGCAACAATTAGCTGCTAATAACATAACAACAATAGCAACAAAAACCTCAAAGGAAGATAAAAACAACAATGGCACTGTGGGCAGTTGCGGCAAAATGCGACTGAACAACAAGCAATTAGCAGTGGATTTTGTAGAAGAAGCATCATCATCATTACGGAGTGAATTTTCTATTCACAGATAAAAGATAGGGGGGGGGGGATTAATGGATTAATATTTACAAAAAAATCATGAAAAATAATAAATATTAAAAAAAATTATGAAAATATCAAGCAACAAAAAATTGAAGATTCTAAAATATTATCTCCCTAATTAGCTGATGAAAAAATGCAGGGTCATCCGCTGGCCTTTACGACGCCGCCGCCTCCGCACGTGCCAATAATGAGGCGGCCGCGGCACGTCGGCGCCAATCCGTCCTTTGGCTGCGCATGCGACGCGGCGGCGACTCGCTGTCATCGGTTGCCAGCTGTGGTGGTGGTGACCCCACACAAAACCTTAATGTACAGGTCAGGCACTGTTGTTGTGACCGCGTTAACTCTGTTGAATGGCAAACCAATGGCTGCTGACAATGGGAGGACGACGGACGACACAACGGCGGCACGACGAATATCCACCGGCTCTTCCGGAAGCATCGTTCTGCCACCTGTGATTTCGGAAAATACTACAACACCGTTTTCAAAGCGGTCAAGCCTGCAGTTGCAGCAGGTGGTTGTTGTGCCGAATCAATGGCAACGCGTACAAATAAAAGTTTTTACAAAATAAAGCCTAGGCTTAAGGCTAGGCCAAAGCAAGCCTAAGCCTAGGCCTAAAGCATAAGCCTAGCCTAAGCCAATGTACGAGTTGCCTTTTGTACGAGTTGTCATGAACCGTTGTGCCAGTTCAGCTTTTCACTTTTTTTTTTTTTTGCCTTTTTGCACGATTTTCGCTAAAAACTGCTTCTTGTCGTTAAAACTTTTTCTAACATTTAAGCATTTTTATGCTAAAATTTATTTGAGTTTTATTGTTTGTTTGTTTTTTGTACCAGGAACCTTTATTGTCAGCAAGTTCAAAGAGTTCAACACCGGCACCAACACTTGTACAAATGCAACCTCCTTCTGGTCGCAAAAAAAAATTTTTGTTTTTTTTAGAAATTCCCCGGTTTTCAGCAAACAGTGGACTGATCAGACTGGGCCCAACTGGCATTTCGCCAACATGCCCAAGGCATGGACGAGCGGCGCAATTGCTTATGGCCAAGGCATCCGCCGTGAACGGATCAGGCAAAAAATTTAATCAAAAAAATACAAAATAAAATTCTGAGGAAAATTTTAGGCCAAAGCACAGAAGCAGCATCATCAGGTAATCTTCAGCAGCAAATGGAAGAAATCCGAGTTTAATGAACACAATAATAAGAAAACGATTGTGATTGTTTATGCCGTTGAATGCCATTTTAATAATATTTTTCTAGGGTTGTTCCCCGACCTTGGATAGAAAATACGGTGATCGGATTCCAAGAAAAATTTTTTGTCGGGATAGCTGGAGAATTTAAAAAATGTCGGGAAGCAGCCCTAATATTATGTATCTGTTTTGAATTACTGGTATTTTTATGTATTAAATTGCTTTTAATTGTAGGAATGAATGTAAAAACTCCAATTATAATCTACCATATATAGGTATGTATAATAATATTTTTTTATTATTCTTAGTAATGCGTGAATAAGCATAAAATGCGAGAAATTTTATTAATATATTTTGAAAAATTAATTTTTGATTTTTTCTTTTCTAAATGATTTTTAGTTCCATTTTTCAAAAATTTCTTTAAGAATTTCTATAAATTCTCAAACCCAAGTAAAAATGGAAATATGAGCGAAATTTTGTATTTTATTTTGGGCATTTATGAAAAAATTTTCTTTAAAATCTCAATAATTGGGAAATATTCATACAAAATTCGAATATGTAAAAATGAAGTCCCAGCAGAGCACATAAAATCTTGGAAAAATATGTGTACACATGAAATTTGCAGCCCCACTAATTTTATTTTTGGGTTGTATGTGTATAATATATACATTTTATTATAAAAATGTTTTTAATTGCATTTATTTTATTTTTTCATTATTTCCATGCAACCATTTACATAAAAATTTATTTCCCTCCCCCACAAAATTATATATCGATTTCATTCAAAAACAGACTTTATACATAAATTGAATCTTTTTTTTTAAATTTTATATAAAATTTCCTTTGTTTTCTAATATTTTGTTTTTTAAAAAATTGTTGCCGTTTTCAACATTTGTACAATGTCAGCACCACACAAACCTTTGAACTTTCCACTTTGGGGTGATAAAAACATTCCGCACAATCCGCCACCATTTTGCACACACTCACTCTGATGGATGTGTTCAGAAACGCGAAAAGCGAGGCGCTAAACTCTAACTGCTTTTATTTTTCGAAATTTTGCATTATTTTTTTTTGAAAATTCCAATTTAATGGATTGACACAGCATTTTTTAGCCAAAATTTTGTATGCCTCATATGTGGCATTGCCGGTCAGCCGTGCAAGCTCCCTGAACTCAAGTTGAATGGAAGCAATCTCTGCAAGAGTCGAGTCGACGCTCCATGTTGGTTGACGGAAAGAGCCGCTGTGCAAATTCACGTCACTAAATTATAAAAAAAATTGGGGCCTATTTTTTTTTTTGTAGATTTTGAGAGGGTCTGCCGATAAATAGAAAATGCTCAAAAAAATTGTTGAGACAATTGAAAATGAATTGTTGAGGAACAGCAAAAGAGTAATAATATTTTTGCTATGCTAGCAGTAAGGAGACAGAATGATGAATGCATTTTGAAGCATGAGCATGAATTGCTTAAGCAGCAGCGCGTTAAGGCGCACATCAACCACCCCCAAATTCGGGGGGTGGGCCAAGCAAGAGACAAGCGGAAGGAAACATTGTTGAAATTCTGTTTTTGAAGCATATGCAAAAAAATAATAATAGGGCATTCTCAAGTTGCCGTTTTCTCACCACCATCGGATGTTTCTCTTCTCGCCTTTTTTGGCTTCTCATTCTCACCTTTTATTTTTCATTTTTTGAAAATTCCTTGAAATCAAGATAGAAAAAGGGAATTTCTATGGTTTACCAGCAAATTTTTACCCATTCCAATTTGAAAAACCAAAGATTATATGATTTTCCATTTTTAACTTTGTCTTTATCAATTGCAGTAAATTAATCGTTTAATTTAACTGCTCAATTTCCCTTTTTCATTTCATTTTGCGCCGCCGGCAAATGCCGGCGAAAAGTGTTTTTCGTTCCCATTGTTATTCTTTTTATGAATTGCTATTGCTTTACTATATTATTTCCGTTCCCGCTTCGCTGAGTCGGCGATTGTAAGACCTAGTCCAAAAAAGCCAGATAAAACCTGTGCATTGTGACTGGTGCCCTGGAATTTTATATAGGAAAAAAACAGGATCTCCCATTTTGTGGTTTTGATATGAAATCAAATGCCGGGATATTGTGCAATTCAACCTTTACCACTAATTTTTTTTTTCATTTCAAATTTAAAAAATAAATATATGAGTTTATGGGTTTTTAAGGGCCGCTGATCAGTAATGATCAATGGGTTTTTAAGGGTCGCTGATCAGTGATCATGAATTCGGCATCCATCTTTGACTTATTTAGAACCTCACAGCCGAATCTTTCCTTCAAAATTCATATTTTATGTCTGATTTAATGAATTGTGGGGGATAAACTGCATAAGAGCCCAAATAGCCCTTTGCTTTATGCTAAATTCGAAGTTTGAGGCTTGCAGCCCGCCGGGGGCGCCAAATTTTTAGGGAAAATTGTACAAAATGAAGTCAGAGTTTATAGAACATTAACAGTGTCAAGGCCAAAAAAAAAATTATTTTGCAATTTGATACTCTGTTGTGAAAAAACAATGATGTTTGATCATTAGTTAGTTAGTGGAATGTTTGTGTGTTTCATCGTATTGACTTTATTATGGGGTGGGTCTTTGGTGTGGCATAGGCATTTTCGGCAATTTCTGTGTGTTATTTAAAATGCGGGAGTTCGATGATTAATTTTCTTGAAAAACAAGCCTACATACAGTTTTTCCCCTATTGTAGTCCCCCTCCATTAGAAGCCTCCTCTTCAATAAAGCCCCCCCCCCTTCGCTGGTGATTGAAAAACAAAACATCCCAATCCATTAGAGCCCCCCGGGGCTCTATTAGATGAATTTGGCACCCTGTTATTTTACATTATTTTGAATTTTCATTTTCGAAAAATTTAATTTACCTATTCAAAAACCAATCAACTTTAGGCGTTTATTAAATTTTTTTAAGCCTCATAATTTTTTTGTTTTCAAAATTAAAAATATTTCGAACCCCAAACCCGAATTCAAACCAAAATTTCGAAAAATTCATTTTAATCCTGAAAATTGTTCAAATTATGTTATTTCTTTTTTTGGTATTTTTGACTTGGTTGCTTAGTAATGTGCTTATTTTAGCTTGGTTACGCCATATCAATTTATCTTTTTGAAGCAATAATAATAATAATAATAATTCCTAATATTAGTGTATAACAACAGCGACAACAAAATCGATTCATTTTCAAGACTTAAAAAATTGACACTTTTCCCCCGTTTTATTCCAATGCCACTTGATTGTCCTGTTGTCTATTAGCGCAATTTTTGTTGACCTAAAATTACAATTTTGACCCTTTTTAATGGGAGGCCATCGCCGTGAAGTCAGTGACTCGCATATGCCATTACGACAGTCCGAAGTGCAGGCCGGTACCATGGAAATACACCAGGAATTGCAGGTTTTCAAGGGCGGCTTGGCTTGTCTCTGACATATATAAATTCGAAGATTATAGCAATAATTACCACCAGCCCCACTAATTTTAAAATTTTACGCAATAATTGATAAATCAATGTTTTTTTTTGGGGGGGGGTATAGGTATCACCAATATGCAATAGATATTAATTTGTACAAACTGTAGTCCTAATTTACGTTAAGTTTTAGTTATTGGCTATTTTTTTGCCGTAAAATTTTTAGGGGGGGGGGCTTAGCTAAGCCCTCATTTGGCTTAAATTTCCAAATTTTTTACAATGGGTTTTCAGATACGCGTTGATTCGCCGGGCAATGCCGGCGGCACGGCACCGCCACCGATGACCAGCAGCAGTAACAGCGGGGGCAGCAGCAGTCGTTGTTGCAATGGTGACATTGGCACCGGAGGTGGCGGCGGCGTTGGCACATCGACGGACAGTGCGCAACTGCAGCACAATTATGGACACAATTACCACCACCATCAGAACAACAACAACTACATCAACTGCACACAGCAAAATAAACGACACCAAAAACCGAATCACCAGACGGGGGTTAGTTAGTTGGGCCCCATATTTATATATTTATGGATTTTATTTGTTAATTGGCCGTTTTTCTTGGAATTGACGGCATTTGGTCATGTTTTTGAGGTTTAAAAATGTCAAATTGTAAAAAATTAAAAAAAAAAGTTTTTATTTTCGGTTTTCGCAAAAGTCGCCAAAAATGAAAAAAAAAGTAAGACAAATATTTCTTCTCCAGCAAATATGGACCTTAAAATGAGTTACCTATATGGTAGTTAACTGTTTTACATTTTGCCAGTTGATGAAAATGACGGCTGTTGACAATGTGTCCAACAGACGGTCACGGGCCACCAGCACGGGCGACGAGGACGAACTGACAATGAGTGGCTATGGCGGACGGGCCGCCAACAACAAGAAAAAGGGGTTGGGCAACAACAGTCGACAGAGTCAGGTGCAAAAGACAATTTGGGGTTTTCATGTACAAAAGACCTTTATTTAATCTAATTCATTCAAAATTCCAAAAAATTTTTGACCGTCAGCGCCTATCGTCACCGCCAAACTCCCCTCTCCCCACTTTTCTCCAATTTCTTTTTTTTTTTTGAAAAAGTGGGCCGCAAAAAAATGGTTTAAAAAGCAAAAAATAAAGTTCTCAATTTTACATTGCTGAAAACTTCGCAAAATTGGCCACTGACTCCCCCCCCCACCCTTTTTTAAACAACATTTCTATCACATTTTTTTAAACATAGAAATTCTCGTAGCAATTTTTTTTCTTCTAGTTTTTTCGCTCCGAATTGATGAAGACGGTGGTTGCCTTTCTGTGCCTGGCCGTGTCCGCCTTCCTCAACTTTTTGCTGCTCACCATCATTCATGACATTGTGCCCAGACAACCGCTTGAGTGCGTTTACTTAAAAAAACCATATTTTTTTTTCGAGGCCTATCAAATTTTTCATTTTTCAGTGACTTGGTTTGGTTCATTATTCCTCAACAAGGCTGGGCATGGCCCGTCGGCGATGTGCTCTCCACCGTTAAGTATGTGCTTGTTTGTTTGTTTGCGTGGTTCTTTTGCTTTAAATGATTAGTGACACGCTTTCTCCCTTCTTGGCGATTTATTGGAAAATAATTTTTTCGTAAATTTTTTTTTGAAAAATTATACCAAAAAGTTTTTTGAGTGTCAAACAAAGCCTCCTTTTTGAAAATTTGGACCGTAAACAAACAAAGTAAGGTGTGAAAAAGTTTTCCGTTGGAAAAAGTTCGAAACACAAACTTTTATCCGATGGCTTTCGAGATCACTGATTACGAACCCTGACATCCATTTAGCCCACTTCCGAATTCATTACTCCTGAATTTGAAAATAAGTCTAAAACTAAACTTTTGGGTTTCAACATTTTGTTTGGGTTAGGAATGTGGAATTAGCAAAATTGATTATTTTTATTTTTATACAATAGAAAATCTCGCTCTTTTCAGTTCTGTTGTCGGCTTCTGCATTGTAATCCTTCACCGGCATCGTATGGTCATTTTTCGTCGAGTGTTTTTGATTGCTGCCATTCTTTATGGTTTGTGTATTTGTCGTTTTTTGACTACGAAATTTTTTTTCAAAATTTTCTGTTAAATCAACCCCACACTTTTCCAGGACTTCGTGCCATTGTGCTTGGTGTCACCTTTTTGCCACCGGCATTTGAAAATCGGGACAAACTGTGCCGGCCACAAATGAACGGCACATCGATGTACGTGGACGAAATTGCCGCCCGTTTTGTCACCTATGTGGTCACGTTGGGCTTGGTTTGTTTTGTGGGATCATGAAAATTATGAAAAAAAGACATATTTTAGACCTCTGGACAGCCTGAAATTTTGTGTGGCGATCTGATGTTCAGGTACGCAAACAAAACATTTCATGAAAATTAAATGCATTTTCATTTACCCATCTCCCCCCTCAAAAAATTTTTCGAAACCCCTACAATTTTCGATTTCATTTTTAAATAAAAAAAAAATTCTAATTAGGCCATGGGATCCAAATACAGAAATTTATGATTTGCATTTTCAGCGGCCATACGGTGGTGTTGAGCATTATGTATTTCACACAGCTGCGCTACAGCCCCCGTGGACTTTACATACTCAGGTCAAGCCATCATATTGTAAAATGCTCATTTAAGTTATGTCACTCAAATTTCCAAAATTTTTTCGGTTCACCAAAAATTTTGAAAACACGTCGCAAAAAAAAAAAATGGTTTGTTGAAAAGCAAAAAACGGTCGTCCTGGGATGGTCCCTGAAGCAGCGCCTCATCATATTTAATTAATCTTATTCAATTGTCGTTTCATTCATTTCAGATGGATTGCATTGCCCATCACTTTCATGGGCATTGCTGCACTGGTGCTCAGCGGTGGTCATTATACGGTGTTGAAATTCGTTTTTTTAAATGACTGTTTGATTAATGGTGATTCTAATTTGGAACAAAAAAAAAAATTGAATTGGCAATGAGCAAAAAATTTTTCATGGTTGCTTGTTTTTCATGCTTTTCTTTTTCATCAAGAACTCTATTTATTGAAAAATAGGTAAAAAATGAAATGAATAATTCCTGTTTGTTTGACGGACACAGTTTATTAAAGCCAAACAAAAAAAAAAATTTTTTTTTTTTGATTTTTTTTTAGATGGACGTTTTGATTGCCTATTGGCTGACATCGCATGTTTTCTGGTCCTACCATCAGCAGTTTGAGATGCCGACAGCCCAACGCACACAGTCCGCCCTGTCCAATATTTGGTGGTTTTGGCTGTGCTATTGGTCAGTGGGGGCGGGGATGTACCAGGGTTGCATCATCGGGTCTCGAGAATGGTGCCGGATTTTGTGTGCCTCTAGTTGTCCGAAAAAATCCGTATTGGATTAAATTTTGATTCGGCTGTACCGACCGGTTTTTCAAAAGACTTGAACTAGTGGAAATCGTCTTTTTATGCCCGAAATTCCGTTTTTCAAAGGTTTGAAAGTGAGGTGCCCGACACGGGTCCTATCGTCAACGATTGGAATTGGCCGTTCGCGCAGCCGCACTTCATGCACACACTGATGGCCAAGCTGAACGCGAAGCTGCAATAATGATCCCAGGTGGGTGACGGGCGGATTTTCGCTTAAAAACGATCTGGGTAAGGTTTGGTTCGAGAATGGACCGTGGAAAATTCCCGTTTTCATCGATACCTATTTATATTTCGTTATGCAAAAAACATCAAAGATTGGGTTCGGTAAATGAGACGAAATTCCGGGCTCATACAAAAAAATTGCCAAGCCTTGGGTGATTTTTAAGGAATGTCGCATATTTGTTGTTATTTCTTTTCAGACCAAAAATTGCCAATCATTCCCAGACAAAAAAAAGAAAGAGGAGGAGAGAGAAAGAAAGAGAACATAGCGTTGATTCATTAAACCGTACAGTGCAACAAAACGCCACAACACTCCGTCGTCTTCAGCCAGTGTTTGGACTTCCTCCCTTTCTTCATGCCTTCCTTTGATGATGTTTTTTTCCTTTTCTTCGTCATATACCTATAATAATATTTTGTTGCTGTTTTTTGCATTTGACACTTGGAAATGCGCCATTTTCCACTGACATTTTGATATTTTGTTCCTCTTTTTTTCTCGGCCGGTGCATTTTTGACACCCACCTCCGACTCCCTCTCAAAAACACTATAAAAATTTTCTCTCTCTCATCATCATTGTTTTGTTAACCCGCCTATATAGCAGTGACACTTACTACATTTTTTAATGATTTTTTGATTGGATAATAATAATTGTGCACCAAATTTTCTAAAAAAAAATTTGGCACCTTTTGCTTCTAGCCATTTCATTTAAAAAAATCCCCAATAAAAGTGGTCACAATTTTATTTTATTATTTTTGTTGTGCATATATTATATTATTACCACCGCCACAATTTACTCATTTCGTCTGATATTTTCTCCTCTTTTGTCCATTGCATTTTTTGCCAGGATTTATTATTATACCCAATTGATTGACCATCTGCAAGGAACTTTTTTGTTCTATTTTTTTTGTAATTTTAATAAAATACGATATTTCTGACCATTGTATATACATATATACCTATTTCTTTTAGTTTAATACCTAATAATATTGTCTGTCCGCGCTAATGTATGAAAAGCGAGATTATCTTTGTACATACCTACATATTTATAGTTATTTGCAAAATAAAAAATTGGTTTTGAACCAGGGCTGGGACGCGACCGCGATTCGCGGCGTTTTTTTTGCGCGACCGCGGCAAATTGAATCCGCGATCCGCGGGATTTTGTTTTGCGCGGCGCGCCGCGGATTTTTTGGTACAAAATTTTTAAAAGAAAAATTTATTGAATATTTAGATTTGAAGGCATAAAATTTTGTAAACTTTACTAAAGTTCCAATTTTCTAGCGCATTTATATGGAATACAATCAGAAAATATTTATACATTCATGATTCATTTTTTTCAAAAATTTCCCCGGCGGCGCCTGTCGGCACCGCCGGACCTCTCCACTTCCTCCATGTTCTCAAAAAACTTTGAAAAAACACGTCGCAAAAAAGGTGTAATATTCTCTTCCCAAAAATATTCTAAAATGTAAAATGACATGAAAAAGTTTTGATGAAAATCATTGAATAATTTTTTCAAGCAAATATTCAAATAAAACATTTTTTAAAATCACCTTTTACTTGGTTAAGAATTAAAAAATTTAGTTTAGTAAAAATATTTAGAAAATTTTTATTATATTTTTTGAAAATTTAGCACTTTTGTTTTTAACTTTATCTATGGACTCTTTTTGCTGCGTTTGTAAAGCAATTTACGGAGGAAGCCACAGCTGTTCTGTCTGCAAATTGACGTGCCACTCATTCTGTGGCGATTCTGGTGGGGTTGAAAACGAAGGCTTCGGCGGAAAGGTCGTATGCCACAACTGCGTGAACGAGGAAAGAAATCCACAAACAGTGGACAATAAAGGAGCAAAGGATGTAAGTTTTTTGGATAAAATTGACTTATTCTAACAAATTAGGTGACAGTTGTGACCACAGGACATGACAAAATGCGGGTGACGGTGTGCCTTACAGCCCGCGACAACGGACAAAAACTCAAACCGTACGTGCTGGTCAACAGAAAGCGATCGATGCCGCAGATTGTCAACCAATTTGCTGGAAAATTGGTGATCAATTTCGCTGGCTCGATATGGATAAACGATGACACAACGGAGGACTACCTGCACAAAATCATCGGGGCAAAGCTGTTCGTTGGGAACGCCTCTTGGTTTGGGATGCGTTTGGCAGCCACAAGAGCGAGAGTTCTACAGCATTTGGATGTCCAATGAGGCGGAAAAGGAGTTCACATCAGCGTGTAATCCGAAGGCACCTGCTCTTCATGTAATACTTGATTGGATTCACCGATCGTGGCAGGAAATCTCCAAAGAAGTGATCATCAAATCATTTAAGGGTCAGTTAAAAAATTAATACAAGAAAAATGCCTAAACTTTCAAGTCTGTGGGCTGACTACGCCATTGGACGGAACTGAAGACGAAAAAATTGCTTGCTTCAAACCGGAAGGAGCAATTGGACCGATAGGGATCAAATTTTTGCGCGAGTTTAGAGGAAATGAAACAATGAAAGATGGACGGAATGATCAGGAGGAAGCCGGCCTATCTGATGATGATGTAGAGCTGGATGGAGTGGGAGATGAGGATGAATTGCTCATTTGTTAGCATTTTTACTGTTTTTTGAAAAAAAAATTTCGAAAAATTAAAAATTCCATTTATCCCCCGGGGGATAAGTGGAGACGGGGGGATAAAAAGAGCAAATACGGTAATTCATGGAAAAAATGATTTTTTTTTTTCATATATTTTGGTTTTTTGTATCCATTTTTTATAGTAAAAAAGGGCAATTAAATGGGTGAACACTGCCGTTGGATGAGCTGAAGGCACACTCAATGCAAAAACCAAGCGAACTTTGTGTGGTTCACAGCTTGATGCTTTTTAATTGCTTTGTTGTCTGCCGGCGGCATTTATTGGTTATTTTTTGGATCTCATGCGAAATTTGCTTTTGACATAGTTTTTACATCGTCCTTACGATTCAATATTATCAACATGTGTAAAAGTGTAAAACCTTATTTACAATTAGGTAGCTGCGTTTTGTCATTGGTTAGACTTTATTATTAGGGAGCGAGGACCCTTTTGATTTTATAAAGTTTTTGGGTCCTTATCTTTTATAAATCTCTGAACTAGAGTCCGGCGGGATCGGGACTCCCGCGGGATTTTACGGGAGTCCCGCTCCCGACTCCCGCTTTTTTCGGTGAACGGGATTTTTAACGGGAGCGGGATTTTTACGGGATTCCCGTTCGGGCCTCCCGTCCCGGAAAATTTTGAACTCCGATCCCGCTCCCGGAAATTTTTACCCAAAAACGGGAGTAAAAATGCACTGGTAAGAATTGATTTTTTTGGTAAAAATAATGATTTTTCATTGAAAATCTGTTAAATATATAGCCAAAATTTCAAAAAAAATTCCCGGCGGCGCCTATCGGCACCGCCGGATCCTTCCTTAATTTTCTTAAAAAACTTGCTCAATTTGCAAAAATTGGTTATTTTTGAACAGAATCTAACAATGTATTGTATTAAAATTTTCAATTTTTTTTCCCGGCGGCGCCTACCGGCACCGCCGGCCTCCCTCCTCCTCCTTGGTCACCAAAAAGTTTTTTCAAGAAATACACCGCAAAAAATTTTGTAAAATTAATAAAGGGAGTCAAAAATATAAAGTTAATAAATGTTTTGTTCGAATTAATTATAAAAAATAATTTATTTAAGCAATTTGAAAAAATTTTCTGATTTTTGACTCAAAAATAAGATTTTTTATTTCAAATTTCTCCTTTATAAATTTTTCTATATATTTTTAATTTAATAAATTGATTGTCCTTTAAATTTGTGCATTAAAAATATTTTTGTGAGTTTTTAATTAAATTTTCGAATTACTCCCGCTCCCGCCCGGGACTCCCGTTAAAAATGGACGGGATTTTTACGGGAATCCCGTTCGGGACTCCCGTCCCGGAAAATTTTGAACTCCCGCTCCCGGAAATTTTTTTTACCGGACTCTACTCTGAACAGCTAATTCCCAAATTATTTTATTTGAATTTGAGTTTGAAATTATGAAAAAAATAATTAAAAGTCTCTTTTGCTTTTTCGGGCGGCACTCTTAAAGCTATTTAGGCCATCTGGGATTTCAAATAACAGCGGAAATGCCATGTAAACCCCCCCCCTCGCTAAAAATTTTGTTCAAAGTTATTTTTCCGTTCATTTTTTAATGACGCATTTACATAATTAAAAAAAATTTAGCCTATATTCACAATGTCTTTCTTGAGGTGTTGGCAGCTTAGAAAACTGAAAACCTCCGACAATGCGCATGAAAATCAGTTGTTCAGTGACGACACAACACCACCATATGGACAAGAAAATTCATCCGTTGAACAAAAAAGAGACCCAAACTCGAAGGTATGGCCCGGATGCAGGACATGTCCGAAAATTTCATTTTGATGTTTTTGAGTTTTGGGTTTTTGAATCGGATTAAGTCAATTTCCACTCGAATTATGAATTTAAATAAAAGTCGGTTAGAGTGAGTTCTTTGAATTTGAAAGAATGACATAACCGGGTATTGCTCTTCATTCCTGGCTAATTCTTAGAGCCCGGAAATTTAAAATTTGCGGAATTGGAACTCAATTTTTTTCGGGACCTGATCTCACGGGATTAATTCCGTGAATTGTGGATTGGTATCAGTGGTGGGGCGCACACAGAAAAAAACCGCGGCCGCGCATCCCGCATTTAATTTGATGCGACCGCGGATCGCGCAAAAAAAAAAAACGCCGCGAATCGCGGCGCGGTCCCAGCCCTGATTGGTATCGAGCAAAATCCCGCGTCGGGCTCTACCAAATTTCACCACACTCTATTTAAAGCTTGATCAATTACAAAAAAATTCATGTACTCTTAAATATTAAAAAAATCCGACTCTTGTTAAAAGGACTTACTTAACTTTTTTTTTTATTCAAACACTTGCTATACCCTTTATTTCTTTCTTTTTTTTAGAAAATTGACAACAAAACAGACGGGAAAAAGGGTCGTCGTGTCGGCGGCGCCTTCTCATTGATTGACCAATTCAAAAAGACGAAGAAAAAGGATGGTGGTGCCAACAAAAGCCATGGTGATGACCATGTTGACGGACGTGCCAATGGTGTTGGACATCAAAAACGGGCAAAAGTAACATAACTATTCTATTTTTAATGGGAAATTGAATAAATTTGCATTTCGGGTGCCAATATTGTCCGGCAAAAAAGTCTCCTGGGACATGGCCACCGCCTCGTGCACCGACACTGATGACCAACCGCAGCGCAAAAACTCCAAAGGCTCGTATGACTACATCGATGCGGACGAATGCCATGATGTCGTGACTCATCATTCTTCGACTCCATTTTACTCCATTGTTTGTGATTTGTTTTTGACGGGTGGGAGTTGGGAAAATTTGGAAATTTTTAAATAGAATTTGTCAGCAAAATTTCGAATTATTGTAATATGGGAGAAAGGGAACAATCGTATTTTTGATTTTTTAACTTGGGGTTAAAAAACCTTCCTTAATAATTGTAAAAGAAGAATTAAAGAAATTCCTTTTGACAAAAATTTTTTGGGTGTTTAACTAAAAAAAAAATACGAAGAAATAAAAAAAGCGAAAATGAGCGGGAGACGTATTGTACTCGGGAGAAAAACTCTCATTGTTAGTTTGTGAATTTAAAAAAATTGAATTCATTGGGGTTCGAGAAGGAGGGTAAATGATCCCCTTACTACACACCCTAGGGTCAAAGTTTTAATCGAATTTTGGGTGTTTTTTTATGTGCATTCTGCTGATTACATACCCCTGAAATTTGGTAGTTTCAGCGTAACTCGAACTCGACCCGCCCTTCCTCGTCCCATCATGCACAAATGTCGTCATCATCGTCGCCCCAGTCGCGCTACGACTACCTGGACTTTGCTGGCAAACCGGACCAACCGCAGCAGCATCAGTTGCGACGACAACAGCAGCGAGCAGCGCCGCAACAACGCGTCGCTGTGCCGCCACCGGCGCTGCGACGTGCTGCTGCGTCAGCAGATGAACCGCTCTATGCGACTGCGTCTTCACAAATTTACTCGTTGGGCGGCAGCGAAGACCCGTACAGGTTGGTGTGACATGGCGAGAGAGAGAGGGGACGGGTTCTTGAAGGAGCATAAAAAATGAAAAAAAGTGCGACTTTTTAAACGAAACGAATCTAAAACTAGCCCCCCCCCCCTCAACCCCCGGAATTTTTTTTTAAATTTCAAATTTAGTCAAAAAATAGGAAAATTTTTCTGGAGCAACGATACGGGGAGGAGGCAGGAAAGGGGGGGGGGACGAGCTGCTCCCGATGGGGGGGGGTGCTTATTTTAATGAGAAATCTTCAAACAGCAAAATTATGTTTAAGTTCCATTGTGAGTATTGGTGGTGGTTACGGCAGTGGTTCGGCCACCTATGACCAGCACGGCTATTCACGGATCATCAACTCCAACAAAAACGGCACCACCGGCCTATCAAAAGCGACCACAGGGTATGAAAATAAATATTTTCCTTTCCTGAAATTTCGTTTTTCCAAAAAAATTTCACGGGTCAAGAGAGGCATTGAATTTTTATTTTTTGGGGTCAAGAAATCGGTGTCGCCTTTCAGAGTGCCACCAGCGACAACAATGTTAGCACGAGCGGCTATGAACAAAAACAATGCCAATAATTTTGCTGAATTGGACCAACTCTATGCAAAGGTTGTATTGTATTTCATCTGAAATGAGTGGCTTTAATTGGATTTTCTTAAATTGGAGGTGTATCCAACATTTTATGAGTGAATTTTTTTTTTGAAATTTTATAGAGAAAATTAGTTGTTTTTTTTGGTTTTAAAATTTTTGAGCGAGTCGTTCCCCACGCAAAAATTTACAAAAAAAATAAAAAATTTCTAGCAATGTTTGGAAAAAATATTGAAAAACTTAATAATTCAGCAATAAAATTTTTAAAAACGCTAGAAAAATTGTTCAATTTTTTCTTAAAATTTTCTAACAATAAGATTTTTTGGGAAATTTTTAAGTTTGAAAAAAAAATTTTAATTTCGGGGGATGCCATTCCCTTAAAATTTCGGTTATAATTTTCAATTTTTTTTTTGTAGATCAACCGGAAGATATCGGCTGCTGACCAACAACAGCCCACAACATCGGCAGCCATCGCAAAACAACTCCTCCGTCAACAGTCATTCCAACATCAGCAATCGACGACGACCACCGACTTTGGTGGTGAGAGTGGTTCGGGCAGTATTTGCAGCAGTACGCAGCCGTCCTATCGTTATTTGACGGTCCGCGAGGATGCCGCAGTGATTCGTGAACGCATTCGACTCAGGGAGGAGCAGGAGCAGCAACAACAAAGCGAACAACAGCACCAGCAACGGGCCAACTTGTGGGTGAAGTGAATTGTTGCTAGGCAAGGGGTGACTTCTCATAAAAAATTTTTTTTTAAATTTTTGCGGCGAGCTTTTTGGGGTTCCCAGGGTCTTGGTTTGGCGAGGATGCCGCCCCCACTTTTTTTTGTTTTTACGCCACCTTTTTCGGTGCACTTTAAAAAATGGCAAACCGTAGGGCTCCAGCCGGCTTTGGAGGGGATACAAAACCTGGGACTGTTCCTGGTAGCGCCGGACCCTCCTCATCCTCTTCGACCAATCAAAACACGAGAATTTTTTAAGGCATAAGGGGTAATTAAAATTTGTTCCGAATCATTTAACGGGCTAAAGCCTCAATCAACGAACATATAAATTATTTTGGTGCATTTTTTAAGGGGTCAACAGTTGGAACAACAGGACCATGATGACGCATATTATTCAACCATCGGGAATGAGTATGAAACGGTTGGTTAGCAACAGCAATTAATAAATTTGATTTAGAAAGTAAAAATAATATTTATGAGAAAAAAAAATTTTTGATTTATCCAAATATTTTTCAGGTTGGTGATGGGAATGCCATGGACATGAACCTGACCAATGGTGGCGATGTTGTTTCTGTACAACAACGACAGAATGGAGGAGTTGGTCCAACTTCTTTATCATCTTTTAACTCATTTCGTCAGCCCGTTCCACCACCACCGCCGCCGCAAAATCGTCTTTCCTTAAATGGTACAATGCTGCATAGAGTTTAGCATATTCAAAGTTCAAACAATTTAATTGTGTTTTTGGTTTTAGAAACAAAAAAGAATTATGGACCAAAAAATCACCGGTGCTGCTCCGGAATCTGCGCCGTTTTTTCCTTTGTTCTGACTGCAACTATCCATCCCTCTCAGAAATTAGGGTTTTGTTTTTGCAATTAGGGGAGGGCATCTAAATTAAGGAATTCTTCCTTTCTTTCTCATGTGGTGATTGCTTACCCCCCCCCCCCAATTGAAATTTAAGCATTTGTGTCCTGTAGGGATGTGCGAGAAATGATTTTTACCGAGAAATGACCCCGAGAAACGATACGAGAACCGAGAATTGACCCCGGGAAACGATACGGGAACCGAGACCCAAAAAACCCGAGAAATTTCTCGACTCGGGAATCGAGAACCGATAAATGTAAACGAAATTAATTCAAATATTATTTTTTAAATCAAAAACACATAAAAAATGGGGTAGGTCAAACGGAATTTTTACTAGGAGTCTCAACATTAAAGTGACGGCATTTTTTGCTTTAAAAACGCTTTTTTACGCACTTTTTCTAAAAAAATTTTGGGGAACATGGGGGTCCGGCGCTGCCGGTAGGCCAGGGTTCGGGTTGAAATTTTTCAAAATAAGAACACCAAGGCCAAAAAATAAGATTTAAAAACCGAAAATAAAAACATATCGCAAGCAGTGCATCGGGATCAAGAAATCAGATTTGTAACAATTTTTTTTGCGGCGTGCTTTTTCCAAAAATTTTGAAGAATGGGCGAGGGAAGAGGGTCCGGCGGTGCCAGTAGGCGCCGCCGGAAATTTTTTTATAATTTCTTTCTGATTTGTTAACAGATTTTCACCAAAAATGATCAATTTTCGTGGTTTTGAGACAATTGGCGACCATTTTACATTCAAAAGGTTTTTTTGCGGCAATTTTTCAAAAGACTTTCTTTTTTAGGCGGGGAGTCCGGCGGTGCCGGTAGGCGCCAACGGGAATTTTTTGGGATTTTTCATGAATTTTTAATGGCTGATCGAAAATAGCTGTGGGAGCTGAAAGCGCTGTGGGAGCAAAACCAACAGGGGCCTAAATGAAGGAAAGATGACCCCAAAACAACAGTCATCCCTCAAGTGGTGGATGTGGTCTAGTGGCTAAGACAACGGATCCACGTAAGGGGCCCCGAGCGGCGGTTCAAATCCGGCCTTCCACCCCAATTTTTCGCCTAAATAATAAATATGTTCAAAATTCAATAATTTTTCCTCTTTTCCCCCTTCGCTGGTGACCCCCTCCCCCCGAAATAGCCATCCTTAACAGTGTAAAAATTTCTCGGTTTCCGAGACTAAAAACCCGAGACCGGGAAGCGAAAAATCCGAGAAATTTCCCGAGTCGGGAACCGAGAACCGACACTCTCGCACATCCCTAGTCCTGTCTTGCCAACCAGTAGTACATCCTAAAAATTCCGCAAAAAAAAAGTAAAAATATTTTTATTAGTCGATTTTGCTGACCGCACATCTGCCTCTTCGCCTACTCCGTTGCCGCCTACGTCTCCAATTCCGAAGATTCAACCCCAAATGTTGCAGCAACAAAGCAGCAACAACTTTCACCATCATCACCACCACAATCTTCATCATCAACAACAATTGTCGTCATCGTCCACATTTTCCACCTCACCGAGCGCCAAAGTGCCAATGCCACCGCCTCCTTTACCGCCGCCGCCACCATTCATCCGACGCCCGGTTGTAATGCCAACCGAAAATGTACAAAACAGACATTTTTTATTTATTTAATTTGTTTTTCCATCAAGCTATCGCCCTCAAATAATGCGCCTTTGACAAATGGTAGAGGTGTCACGTCCCCTAAAAAGGTCAACATTTTACAAATGAACATTTTAATGATATTTTTGTTTGGAAGGTCCCCATGATTTTGGTAAGGTTAAATTTTTTTTTAAAAAAACAACGATATAATCCGAAACACTCTAACCACCATACCCTAAGGCCCGATTGGGCCGAATTTCCTAAAATAGAACCCACGGGGCTTTATTTGTCAACCCCACTCACAATCAGAAGGGAGCCGCAGAGGGCTTTATTTTCGTGACCCTCTTAAAAGCGGGCTCAGTTGGTTAAATTGCCGAATTTGGGTACAGAGACAAGCCAATGGGTCCGAGTCCTATCGGGCGCACTACCTTTTGATGTTGTGTGCCAACATCGCGAACATAACTCTTGGAGATTGAAAGAAAACATATTTTTAAGGGTGCACTCCAAAATCACGCCGGGACAAAACCATGCCGCTAGAAATTTTTTTAAAAATTTTCACTTAGAAAACTTTTATACGAAAATTTCAGGAAAATAAAAATTTGAAAAATTTTCATTTTTTTGGAATTTTATGATAAATTACTACGTTTTTTCGAAATTTTTTTTATTTTTCTTGAAATTTTCGTATAAAAAAATTTTCTAAGATAAGTTTGAAAATTTTTTTAAAAATTTCTAGCGGCGTGATTTTGTCCTGTTCCCATTTTTAAATTTTCAGTCTTCTTCTTCTGCGTTGCGCTTGAGTTTCTTCAACGGCTCTCCGCTGAACTTCTTCAACAACAGCAAAGTGGTGGCTGAAAAATCGGTGCCTGCGCCTCCAATTTCGCCACCGCCAAAGGCAATGCCATCGGCGGCAGAGACAAATGGGTGAGCATAGGGCAATGCATTTTACCAATTAATAATAAAATATAATTATATATATATATATATATTCGATTTCTTATAAAATTACAAAAAAAAAAAAAATTTAGTCTGTCGAATGGCACTGGCAAAACCGATCAAAATGGGGCAAAAAAACGGCATCATTCGCGCATTCCGATTTTCAATCGTCATGGAAATGTTGGCATTCATCGCGTGCGGACGCCAAGCCCTACCACCACAACATCGGCGGTTTCATCGATTAACTGTGCCGATATCGGCACCCAAACGATGAAGCACCAGCAGCAACGGCACCAACTCACCAACAAAATGCCAACATCGATGCCAGCAACAACAACAACAACGCGAGGTGTGTGAGATTTTGGTAAAATGCAACCGGACAAAAACGTCGCTTGGACAAATGTCGATGGGAATGGGATATAACGTCCCAGCAAAGACAAGGAATTTTTTTGTTTCCAGAAATTTAGCAAATTTGGTTTTATACGGTGATCGTCTTGGGACGTTTGGACAGCATTTTTTGGCGGGAGTTAGGTTCCAACGACAATTTATTTTATTTTATTAAAACAAAAAGAAATAAAAGTAGAGTAAAATTCTTTTGTTAGGGAAAGCCTCAACAAAGAATTTTTAATTTATAGAAACAATGTTGAGTGCATAAAACAAAAATTTTTTGATAAAAAGTCACAGTTTGAGAAAAATTTTCTGTTTTTTTGGGTCTTGCTCTTGCGTTTCGGGAAATTCTCGGTCTCGGGCTAATAACAACGAATCAGGGTCAAAAATTAATTGACCAAAAACGAATCTCGTCTTTTTACCATCTCAAACATTAGGAAACATTGGGTGTACGTACCCACATTCCTTCCTTCATTCCATCCCCTAATTTTTCCCATTTTTTCTCCATTTATTTTTTTTATTCCCAGACAAACCCTCGTCCTCCTCCTCCCGTCGGTCGTCGCCGTTGCCCGTCCAAGTGGGCCAAGACTATGTGAGCACCATTGAACTCAGCAAACGGGGAGGCGGCGCCGCTGCTGGCGGCGGGGACCAGCGTGGATGGCCACTGAAGTCGCCGACGACGATGACCGCCTCCACCTCGTCCGCCTGTTAGGGCGGGGGCCTCGCTTTTTTTCAAAAAAAAAAACATCTCTGCCTCTCTCCCTGTAAATGTAATAAACTGTTTCCTCAAACACACAATGTCTCTTCATTTTCCTTTTGTTTTTCTTTGCTGTGATCTTCCCGTAGACTTACTTACTTATCGTGTAATGAATGTATACTCTTAGAGTGCCTATGCCCTTGTGAAAAAAGTCCCAGAAATCATTTAAAACTCGATCATTTTGTTTTTCGCTCTCACTTATTTTCTGCTGCTGTCATCGACTACTACTGTATACTTTCACTTTCCAGGGATGGAGTTCCGTTTCTTTAAAAAAAAAATTCGGAAGTCGGAATTCCGTCTCATCCCTGCTTCTACTGTACTTTCTATTCATCAATCGCCCCTCCCATTTCTAAGAGCTCTCCAGTGATCTTTTGTTCGACTTTTGCTTAATTATAATGCCACACAAAAAGGCGTGACCTGCGCGACCCTTTGCATAAACAACCAACAAACAACATGTGCCCAATTTTCACTTATTTATTTATTATTTTGCTTTACAAAAAATATTCCTTATTTGTATTTTTTCCAAATGTACTGTAATCACTGTGCAATAATGCCGCCAACACATCATAATTTAATTTATTTTTCAAGCTTATAGTCCGTTTTTCCTAAAAAAAAACTTTCCGATTACATTGTTTTTTAGCACACCCATATCACATTCATTTATTAGACGGAACTAAAATCCGCCGCTCCTTTATTAAAATATTCCGGACTCGAGGAATGAAAAGGCAAAGGAATTTGGTATTTGCGCTGCGTGTGATCGATCATCACATCTGCGTCATTTTGTCATGATTGATCACACACCATCACCCCCTTTTTGCTGATCAGTTTACTGCTTGCTGCACATGATGCTTGTGATCGCTGTGGTTTTGCTGGCTGATCACTTATTATGTGTGCATTCTGCCCGCTGAGCGCTCCCCCCTTTCACACCTTCCGCCGCTGATCAAAATGAGCTGCTGATGGTGAAATTTCCTCCAACCCCCGATTTCTCATTCTCGAACAGAGAGCGGCATTCCATCGTGATAGTGATGGGAGGGAGGCGGGATGCCATCCACGACCATTATTCATTCATCCATTCATGCTGCAAAAACCACACAGACAGACGATAGTGTGATCACTGATCTGCGTACCCCGGAAAAATATTTACCGTATATGCTCTAATTATAGTCCAGTCTCTATTAATCCCGCAGTCTCCAATTATCCCCCAGTCTACGAGGTGTTTTGAAAAATAATCCCTCTATCATAATCCCCCAGTCTCTAATTATCCCCCCTTTTCTGAGGAGGTTGAAAAATAATCCCCCATGGGCTATAATTAGAGCATATACGGTATTCGACAACTTTTTAGGAAATAGAAATTTTTTGTCAAAAAGGAGGGGAATTGGTAGTTCGTATTAGCGCATCTTTAAGCCATTTCTAAGTGAATAAACAACTCACAATAATAATGATATAAAAAACAAATTGGATGAATTTCGTGTATTTTTGTTAGAATAACCTTTCGGAAATCGGAGTTTCGTGCCCCTAAAAAGCTTTCTGAAGTCGGGGATCTGAAAATGTGTAAAATCGAAATTTCGTACATTTTCATTAAGCCATAAAAGCACATTTTCAAAAACATTGCCAGCTTCGGTTCCACAATGAATTTTGTGCTACTATTTGTTGTTGAACTGTTGATTTTATGCGCCTGTTGTGTAACAACAACAGCTCGTCGGCGTGTTCCTGCGATACGCTTTCACGAGCCGAACAGATATCTGATCAAACGGAATGTCCGTTTTTGATTGTAAATGATTAAAAATTTTAATTTTGATTTTTTTTTGTTTAAATTAATTTAAAATGGCAAATTTTAAACAATTAACAAATGCTGAATTCCTGATTTCAGTTCGTCACCGGGTCTTTCCACTACAAAAATTTGTCACGCATTACCGAACCTCCGCCCGTGAGGCGCCTCCGTTTGATGGTCACGCTCAATGAGGCGACGTAATTTAAATTTCGGGTTCCTCCCGACTCGGGGATTCGAATGTCACCAATTGAACGCTCGCGGATATTTTTTTAATAATTTCTCCAGCCTTTGACAGACAAAATTTTCGGGGAATTTCCTCTCCGATCCCCGACTTTTCTCTCTCCCGAGGGTCGGGGAGGTGCCCTAATTAAATTATTTAAATTTGGACTCGGATTCAAAATATGCTATCCTTTGCATTTTAGTGGCAGTGATGGATTCGTTGAAGTGTTCAGAATTAAAGTCCGTTGGGTTGGACCCGAATTATGGTATACCGTAGTTTAATTTGGTATTTGCTTACAGAAATTAATTTTTGTCCATTTTAAGGTGGGACAATATGCAAAGTGCGGAAAACAACAGATTTTATGTGAGTTTATTGCTTTTTCAAATTTAAAACCCCGGGTATTACAGTATGACTTGAACATGGACAGGAGCGGGGTTATGGGGGAGGCCAAAAACTCCTTTCGGTACCGTAGCCATAGAAAATTTCGGAGGGGATGAATTTTTTTTTCTACGGCCCAAAAATTCCAAAATTTTTACTTAAGTCTTATTTTAAAATTTACAACGCCAGGAAGAAAAGACGAAATTTGTATCCGTTTTTCACAACAAAAAAAAGCGGCCAATTTTTCTTGAATTTTTTATTTTTATTTTAAGGAATTGCGCTGTGAGATTGAAGACGAAAACGAAGGAATGGTAAAAAAAATTTTTTTTTAAATTCTTTAAATTTACTCAAATCATTTAATTTGCTCGAGACTCTCGACTCCGTTTATTAATTATTTAAAAAAACAATTTGATTTAGCCTCAAACATTTCTGAAGCTCAATGTGGACGCGTCAATTAATGGCTACGATGGTAAACAAATATGTGCTCGATCATTATTGATGGCTGATCAGTGATCATAATTTTACACTTTTTTAAGAAAATTTTCTTGTTCGACAACCGTTTCCGCTCCTTTTACGGTGCCGAATGCGTTCGGTGAACGGTGCCGGGCTTTTTTCACGTAAACTTTTCTTTTATTTATTTCACATCCCCTCGCTAGTGAAAAATTTTCAATGTTTAACTGGGGGGGGGGGTGCGATTTTAAGGGGGCGGCACGCATGAGGGGTACATTATTTCCGCAATTTTTTCTTCCCAGGATGGATTTGGACGAACACTGTCAAGCTGTACACCGTTGACCATCACCAGACGGAGGACCAACAGCGTCGACGGCGGTTGCTTTTGTGGCGTAAGCATCGGTTGCCAATCGCAACATTTTTAGGTGAATTTGGCTCACTCAGACCACTTTTTTTCACGTACATTTCTGATTTTTTTTTGTGGCGTTAGAAATTTGGAGGGTCGGACATTTTTTTTCCATTTATGGTCACAAATTACTGAATTCAATCCACTAAACACATAATAAATATAATATATTTGTTATTCAACCTATTTTGATAATAAAAAATTGTAAAATTTTTGATCGAAAAAGTAGACAAAAAAAGGCGGACACAAACTGAAAACAACAAATACCGCCGTTTGTTCAGGTTCAGAAAATCACCCACGAGTTGATGACGCCGATTCAAATGACTATGATGAACAACAACACATGTCGCCGGATGAAGCAACTGTTTCAGAGGCGGAAGAGCAACAACAAAACCAACAACAACCATCATCATTTGCTGTGGACACTCCGATGAAACGGGCGCCAGCAGCACAACAGGCTCTCCACAGTGCCAACACCAGGTGTCATTTTGCTGGCGCAGCAGCATTACTCAGTTGATCATTAGAAATCGCCGGCAAAATGTTCTGTGCACCGGAGGATGCCTGCTTAAAGTGTTTATTATTTAATTCACATTTTTTATTTCAGTATTTAATTGAAATAATATTTATAATTATTGAAAAACTTTCGCCCGAACGACCTTTTTTTTTTTGCTCATACCAGCGACGCTGGGAAAATAGGGGTGTATTTGAAACGATAAATTTTTGGAATTGAAAAGAAAGGAAATTTTGCAGCCGCGACTAAACCACGTAATCCCCCGCCAAAGAGACCTCCGCCACCAATCTATAAATGACAAAAAGTTGCTTAATTTGTACAAAAAAAAGAAGAAAAAAATGCCAAAACGGGTAAAAAAGGTGGCAAATCAAATTAATTAATTTGAAGCAGAAAACGGGATTAATGGGAAAATTTGAAAATAATTGGAGAGATTTGGGGTCAGGCACATTCAAAAGAAGTTTTTAAAAAAATTTCGACGGGGGACCTCGCCAATAAGGCCGCCAGTGTCGTCTTTTTTACTGTACTTACAGTGCATTTTTGACGAGATTCTTGACAAAAAAAATAGCTGGATTTGCTAATTTATTCCAATTTTGCCAACTTCGCGTGATAGAAATCCGGGGGCATGGCTTGTCGAAAAATGCCTGGGCCAGAGACGGTCGAAAAAATGGGGGCGCGGCTGACCCGCCGGACTTGGGATAATTTAATTAATATGTTCGCGCTTTTTTCGCACTATTTGACATTTCATTTTATACTTTTTGGAGCTTTTTGTGACCTTTTTAAGGTTTTCGGAAAACTCCGAAAATGCAAAAATTTACCACCTAATCTCAAGTTCCCAGCCCCAAGCCAAAGTCCTGTGTTTATTATTCTATTCCTCACGTACTTTTCAAGGACACCATCGTTTCCAGCAGCAGCTTCGCATGCCCCATTGGGAACTGCTGAACAGACGGAACACCGCTGCCGTCGCTGGCGGTGGCGGCGGCGGTGCTTCGATTGAAGCGGAACAAACGCCACCACCGGCACCGCCGCCCCTATTTTTTACGCCCGCCCATTGAATTTTCGTAAAAACAAAATTTATTTATATTACAAAAAAAAAAGCCAAATAAATTACATATTATGTATTTATTCAACAACAAGCGTTTTGTAAATAATTTTTCCGGCTCATCCGTTTCTTTTTCTGCTCCAATTCTTGGGCTGACAAACGGTGCAAATTTTGGTCCCTTTGTAGCTGAAATATGGTGGAACATATTTTGGCATAATTATTTACTTTATTAATTCGAAGAGCCCCCCTCCCCTCCATTAAAGCCTCCCCCTTGAATAATAGAGCCAGCCTCACGGTGCTCTATTATTAAAATAAAAAAGCATTTTATTGTAAAAAAAAAAATGTAAAATTAATTTGTTTGTTTACCATTGGCATGAAATAAAGGCCATCACGTTCCGCGCTGACAACACTTCTGTAGAGACATAATTTAATTTCATAAATTAATTTATCTGTCATAATCCCTTAGAATACGGTAAGCATACAGTTGGCCTATCTTTCTTTTTTGTACAATACAGTACTACGGTTTATTCAAATATATACCGTAAAAGGAAGTCCATCGCCGACTCAATCCCCTCGCCCGTTTTGGCACTCAGTTTAAATCTGCAATTATTTAAATAATTTCCCTTTTTTTGCCTTATCCGTTCATTCATTTACCAACCCAGCTCTGAATGCGCCTTGTCTTGCATAATCGTCCAACATTTCTGTGTTTAGCGAATTTTCCAAGTCGCACTTAATTCGTCGATTTTTTTCCCAAAATTTTAATACAAAATTTGCGCTCCCAATTACTTTGTTGGCCACCAAAATGGCGGGGATTGGCTGCCCATTGTCCAAGATCAACTTTGAATCCAGGTCTTTCTTCCATCGATAGGCCTGGGGACAAGAAATTTTGGGAAAAAAACAATTTTTATTTTTATGGCACCCCTGTCAATGTGTCGCTTCTTTTGCAGTCGTAAACCTGGAACAATTGTTTTAAATTTGATTTATTAAGGGGTTTAAATTAGAGTGCGCCGGGACCGGGCCGGGAATTCCCGGTCCTCAGAGGTCCCGGTCCCGGATTTTGAAAAGCTCAGGTCCCGGTCCCGGTAGGGCAACCGGGAAAAACAAGCACTGGTAAGAATGGGGGTCTGAGTGAAAAATTAAATTTAGCTTTAACTTTTGGATTTTATTAAATAAAAAACAAAATAAAAATTTAATTTATTATTTTCAGTTGAAAAAAAATTTAAATTTGAATTTTTTTTTTAAATTTTTGAATTTTTTTGAATTTTTAAAAATTCCCGGCTGGTCCCGGTTCCCGGTCCCGAAAAAAACCGAGGTCCCGGTCCCGGCTTCTCAGGTCCCGGCAAGTCCCGGTCCCGGTTTTGCCCAAAATTCCCGGTCCCGGCGCACTCTAGTTTAAATTCATAATTAATGGCATTATTTGTTGTTCTCTTTACACCAACTGACCACAATGGCACCGTGCGAATCCCTGTAGTACACTCGGGTCATGTTTGCAAAACGTTCCTGGCCTGAAAAATATTGGCATACTATATCAAAAAATATTTAAAAAAAAACCCAGCTGCCCAATTTTTAATCATTAAAAGGGTGACGGAATAAAAATTGCGGTATTTTTATTTATTTTTTAATAGGGTTAGCTTAAGCTTCGACATGATTCGGGGCAAAAAACTTATCAGAAATGTCCCAAAACTGCAGTCGGACTAACGTATCCTCAAACTGAACAAGTCTGAAAAAACATAATTCAAAATTTGAAAATTTGAATTTTAAAATTTCATATTGATTTTACTTGGTGGCAAAATCAACCCCAAGGGTGGGCTTATAATTTCCTGACATGCTGTTGTGAATGAATCGCTGGATCAGCGATGTTTTGCCGGTGCTGATGTCGCCGATCACAATAATTCTATAAAAAAAATTTAGGGCGGGGTAAAATTTATTAAAAAATTATTATTTTTTTTTTAATTTCAAAAATCATTTAAATTAATGTACTTGAAAAGACATTCTCGCTTATGGACCATTGTTGAGAGCTGGAAGGGAGGAAAACATATTAAAAAACTAATGGCAATTTTTCAGTTTTTTTAATTAGGTTTTTGAATTATGTATGTATGTTTTTTTATTAAAAATTTATTAAGTGACAAATATTTTTCCAATTTTTTGCGCATATTTTTTTTCTTTATTTATCACATAAATTGTCGAGAAAAAATGAGAAAATTTTCTTTTTAAACTTACTGAATGAACTGAAGACATTATTAGTTTTTTATTAGGGCAAAAATTGTAAGTTTAAAAATGTTTTTTTAACTCGGGAAAATCTTAAATAATATTAATATTTTTCAAAAAAATTTTTCATTTTACAATTTATTAAATGACCAAATATGGACATAGGTAATTAGTAATAATTAATGTAATGAAGGCAATGTTTGATTTTGATCAATGAATGAGGCAAATTGGAAAATAACAAAAATCGCCGCCTAAGAAAAGATAAGGGGAAAATAAATGTACACAAATCGCACATCATTTTTATGAGAGACTGAAGTGAAGTGGAGTCATTATTATTATCTATTTCATATCACCAACAAAATCTCTGATAGGACAGTTGCGGATTTCAAATTCTCAATTTTAAATAAACGGCATAATTGTGGTCATTCCTCACAGGGGGACATTTTACCTGGGGAAAGCCTCGGCATTTTGCCATCTTTTGAGGGTCCATGCCGTGCCGAATTTTTTTTTTTTGATGTTGCCGTGCGGAATAATTGCGGTCATCCTCAAAAGGGAGCATTTTATATGGAGACCATCGGCTTTTTTGTCACCTTTTGTGGGTCCATGCCGTGCCGGGTTTTTGTTTGAAGTTGCCGACTTTCCAATTCTTTTGCCTGGGGTTTAATTTTTGTTTATTTACAACTTTGGTCATTTTATTTTGGCTCTCTGCAAAAAAAAAAAATTCACTGGGGCCACCCAATGCGATTAATAACATCAGTTAAACTGCTGCTCTGGATTAAATGATAAGGCCGCCCATCTCCATTTATTATTGTTAGCAAATAAAGGCAAACAAATGCCCGTGTCCATCTGTGCCAATCGTGTGCACAGATTGAGGTACAACAAAGCGAAATAAATGCATTCATTTTCTGTACACAACAGTTACACCTGCTGCTGCTGCTGGGTATATAATGAGCACAGCTCGGTTCCATAAATGATTGCCTAGAGATCGGACAACTGCTGGGGTCGGAGGGAGATTGAGTCGGATCCCGACCGAAAGCAACTCTACTGATTAAACATCATTTTTAGGTGCCTGAATTACCACTTACATTCGTTCCTCGTCGGAGGGATAGTGAGTCATCGGATCCCGATCGAATCCCGATCCCGAGAAATCCCGCGGGATCCTGATCCCGTCCGGTCTCTAATGATTGCCTGAATTACCACTTACATTCGTTCATCGTCGGAGGGATATTGAGTCATCGGATCCCGAGAGGTATAATTTTCAAAAAATATATTACCGAAATAAAAGGATAACAGCATTGAAAAATGATTGAAAATTGTTGTGCCGATTAATTTCACTGGATGGATCCTTAAATAATCATTTTTGTCTGATTTTTTTTTTGTCTTTTGGCATTTTGTCTCTGCTCACCAATTGAATGTTGCCAAACACTTGCATGCCCACAATGGCATAGATGAAAAAAAGCATGCCAATCAGCAGACAAACATAAGGAAGAGCCTTCAATTTACGAAATTTAATTTAATTTTAAAATAATTATCACTCCCCCTAATCATTAAATTTAATAACAAGTGCCCGGAGGAAGAAAGAGCTCTAAAGGTAAAATTCCCGATCCCGAAAAAATCCCGCGGGATCCTGATCCCGTCCGGTCTCTAATGATTGCCTGAATTACCACTTACATTCGTTCCTCGTCGGAGGGATAGTGAGTCATGTTCGTTTCCTAGAAATAGCCAAATTTAATATCCTTAAATAATTCGATAGCCCTAAGTGCTCTCTATTAGCTTGTAAATTTTAAAATTTTTTGTTAAATTTCAAAAAATTTTATGTCTAAAAACGCTATGAAATTAGATATTTAATTTTTTTCGCCACTAACTGTTTAGAAATTTTTAAAAATCTTTATAGGCTAGTTGAAAACATTTAAGCTATCGAATTATACATGAATCGATCGGATCCCGATCGAATCCCGATCCCGAGAAATCCCGCGGGATCCTGATCCCGTCCGGTCTAAAGATGTTAAAAAGAGTTGAAATTATTATTAATGCACTTTTATAACTCACTTTAAATGATTGGACAAATCGAAAAAATCCCGCGGGATCCTGATCCCGTCCGTGGAGCAGACGGATGAGCCGAGCAGCACGGAACAGTCGAAGAAAGCCAAGCGAAACGAAATGACCCCCAAATTCGGTGACCAACTTGAAAAATATTTTTTTAAAAATTTTTTAATAATTTGTTTTTTTTTGTCACATTACGATTCTGATCTATATGAACTTTTTAAACTTAATTTTTTTTTTGTTTGCTTAGATTTTTAATTTCGCTTACACTACACAAATTTCTAATTTGGCAACTTTCAAATTCTTTACTGTTTTTTTCTTTTGTGTGTGTGTGGGCTTTGCATTAAAATCAGGGATGGCAGATGAAAATTTTCAAAAGCCTCATTTGACAAGCAAAAAGCCTCATTTTGGGTCAAAAAGCCTCATTTTCACAAATTTATTCAAAACACGTTTAAAATGTTCAAATGTGATATTTTTGATTGTCCATGATCAATTTCAGCAATTTTTTGTCAGAAATAAGCATTTTGTAAAATTCAGAGCATGTAAAATCGAAGTTGATTTTTTTGGGGCACTTTTTCCAATAAACTTTTGGGGAATAAGGGGGCCGGCGGTGCCGATAGGCGCCGCCGGGAAAATTTTTGTAATTTTTAATGCGATTTGTCAACAGATTTGTCCATAAAAATCTGCAAAAAACAGTTAGGTATTTATTATTAAATTTTCAATAATTTTTAATTTGGCATTTTTACCCGAACACCAAATGCCAAAATTTTTAATATTGATTCCACAGTGAATACAGCTGTCAACGCAGTGTTAAATATTCCTAAAAAATAATTGATTTATTTAAAATTTTATTTAAAAATAAATACAAAACATTTACTTAAAACTTTTTCATATTCCGGCGAATTCCCGTGGAATTTCATCATCAAAATGATTGTATTCAATACAATCTAAAAATATATTTTATTTAATAAAAATAAAATTTATTTCTTTATAAAAAAAGAAGCTTTGAGTTGTCAAAAAAAATTAAAATTATATAATATAAAAAATGAATCTCTTCTGCATTCTCCAACCCATCGATCTCTTCTTTTTCTACACACACTCGTTTTTTTCCTCCGTATTATTATTCCACATCGAAATTTTTTTTAATTTTAAACTTTTAGTTTTTTCTTACTGACCATGGCCATGATAAAATATTCAAATGGTGTTGACGTGACGAGACGCCAAATTCGGTACTTCATCGAATTTTTGTCCTCCGGCATGAACAACGAACGGGGACGGGCATTCAACGCGAAATCAATGCATTGCTTCTGAATTTTTATACATCAATTGTTGAATATTTATTGCACATAAATATGAAAAATATATACATAAATTTTTTCAAATTAGGGTAAAATTTCTCAAATTTCTTCAAATTCGTTAAATTTAGGCTAAAAATCTTGAAAATAAGCTAAATATGGTATGAAAAGCCATATTAGAAGAAAAAATAAAAAGTAAATCAAAAATTTATTAATTATAAAAAATAATAAATAAAAGATAGAAAATGTTGTTCCATTTTTTGATATATTTTGGCATAAATTTCCAATTAAAAAAAAATGTTTTTGAATTTCGGTCTTTATAGGTCTCTAAAGACCTTAACTCCTAAAAAAACTTAAGGTAGGGGGGGGGAAGTCATTGGTTTATTTTCCTTAGTTTTTTTTCTTAAATTTTTTATTTTCCTTCCTTTCCGTCCATCCATCCAACTACCTTTTCTCTCCATTCACCACATATATTCATTCATTCTTGTTTGTATTGTGCATGGATGTGTTGGTTTTCCATCCATCCATTCTTGGCGCGGCGGCGGGCGATTACCTAATTTTTAACCCATCATTTTATGCGCCGTAGTGTAAAAACAGGTCTCGTCTCGCCATCGCCGCTAATTACTGCTATTTTGCTGATTACGGAGAGATTACTAACATAAACGACGGAAGACAAAGGAGGAGGAGGAGGAGGAAAGACGACAAGAAATCGCAAAAAACAACAACAACAACCACAAATTGATAAATTGATAATGGACAGGTGGTGGCGGCGGCTATCCAAAATAGGCCCGTCATTAGCGCCTAATTGACGAAGACGAAAAAGGACGATTAACGACGACGACGAAAATAACAAAACTTAGAGGAAGAAAGTCCGTCCGTCCTCTAAAAATATAAATAGATAAACCGCAGCAAAATTCTTTCCTCAAATTTAAAACGAAAAATTCCTCTTGTTTGAAAAAGAGTGAAATCGCCCACAGTTTTAATAAAAATTCAAAAAAAAAATGGTGGACATTGCGGCAACCAAAAACATGTCGACCATTGACCCATCGGCACTGTCCAATTACTCAATTTGGCACTCCATTTACACGCATACAGAGCATGCATTCAGCCAACTGTTTTCACTGCTTGGCCACGACTGGGTTAAGGTGATATAATAGTGGGACAAAATGGCAACAAAAAAAAATTTCACTTTAAAAAGTATTTTGGAAAGACCCGGATTTTCCTGGACAAAATTTCTAGACTTGCCAAGGCATGCGGGTTTTAAGTAAACAACAAGTGCTTGAAAAAAATCAATTACCTAATTGTTTAGGAAAATTTAAAAGTATCTTATTTGAAATAAAATATTTTTAACTCTATTATTTTTTGATAACTTGAAATAAAACGTTTGGTCTCTCGAAATAACAAATTCTTGAATATTTTCCAGGTTTATCGTGCTTAACCTGGACTTGGATTTTTTTTTTTTTGATATTTGACATGGACCTGCAAATCCTTGACCATAACCCAGGTCCAGGAAAATCTAAATTGCCAAAAAATAGTCTGGACCTGGACCCAGGGAAAATCCAGGCTTGGACCCAGGTCTAGGTATAGTTCTAATTTTCATCCATTTTATGGATTTTGATTTTTGAAAGATAAAATTTTTGTACGGGTTTTTAAAATGCATTGGCATTATTATTTTTATTACGATTTTTTGTGGACTTTTAGGGTCGGCCATGTGTTCATGGGACAATTGGACACACAAAAAATGGGCCAATCCGTGGCAAAACATTTATTTTGCAACCGGAAAATGGTGCCGGCGAGCGACGACGTGTCAACACATTTTTGGGCATTCCATTCGCACGAGCCGGCACATACAATGACCGATTTAAGGTTTTTTGGGGAAAAAATTTATGAAATCCGGAAAATCGAAATTTTTCAGAAACCTTTTCCGGTCGAAGCATGGAAAGAGCCGCTCGACTGCACTCGATTTGGGCCAAGAGCTGTGCAACCAGTGAATTTTTTTTTAAATTCATTTTTTAAAACTTCCGGTGCCATTTCAGTCCCGAAAAAATGCGAAAAAATTTGTTTTGTTTTCAGGATATGTTTTGGGACACTTACATAACGCCAATTGGCCAAGATGAGGCCACCTGTTTGAACCTTAACGTGTTCGCACCCGAGTGGGAGTCGCCAGAATTTGTTAGATTTTTTTTTAAATTTTTTTATTTAAATTTAACCCCTAATTAGAAAAAGAGTGGTCGTCCCGTTATGGTTTATGTGCACGGTGGCGGTTATCTGATCCATAGTTCGGCCAACTATGGCGATTGGAACATTTGCCAGTGAGTTGGGCTCCGATAGAATAGATGGGTAACGAACAAACGAACCCACCAAGGGGGGTGGCACCGGTACACCTCTAAAATTTGATTTCTTCCAAAAATTAAAAAATTTCGGTTAAAATTGCCAGAATTTACATTAAAAAGAACTGTAAAATTATGCGAAAATATTTGATTTTTAATGAAATTGGTATCAAATTATAAAATAATTATATAGAAACCTAACTTTTTTAAATTATTTAAATATGTAATAATTCCCATATCGAAAATTCAATTTTAGGAAATTATTAAACACACCTGCGCATCGAACACAAAAAATTGCCCATTCGACTCCCTTTGACGGATGCTGCATTTTATTTTTTTGTGGTAAATTCAAGGAATTTGTGCTTGTACGATGTTGTTGTCTGTGTGATTCAATACCGTCTCGGCGCCATGGGCTTCTTCTCCACTGGCGACGCGCGCTGTGCTGGCAATTTCGGCCTCTGGGACCAGTTGGCCGCGCTGCGTTGGGTCAAGGTGTGGATAGAGAGGGTGCACTACGTTTTTCCCCCGCCATTCCCCTCCATAACTTCCCCGCAAGAAATAAATTTTTAAATTTCGTTAAAAGAAAATTCAATAAAAAAAATTCTAGCGCGATTTTTCCAAAATTTTAAGATGAATTACTAGTACTTACAATTAGTTTTTTCAAAATGACAGGGAAACAATTCTCGCGTGGGTAGTATTTATTGTTTGCCCGAGAATTTCGGTCTCGAGTTTCGACAACTCGGGAAAAGTCTGTTTTTTTTTTGTCTTGTCTTGTCTAGGTATTATTGAGTCTCGTGTCGTAAAGTAAAGTCTCGCTCTCGAGTCTAATTTTCGGTCTCGAGCAGCACTAGTGGACGGTTTTTTTTTTGGCCAATTCTAAACGCCAAATTTTTGACAGTGTAAAACTTTTCGAGCCCCATTTTCTTCACCCAGGAAAACATTGCCTTCTTCGGCGGTGACCCCGAAAATGTGACACTTTTTGGCCAAAGTGCGGGCGCCGCGTGCATTGACTTGCTGAGCCTGTCGCCTCTGGCCAAGGGTGTGTATGTACAATATTTGTCATAAAATTTTTAAAAATAAAAATTTTTTGAGTTTTCCTTTTCAGGCCTTTTCAAACGTATCATTCTGATGGGCGGAAACGCGTGCACCGATTGGTCAATGACGACGCCGGAACGCACTCAACAGGCGGCGATCAGAATGGCACGGAAAGGGGGATGGAAGGGTCGGATTTTAAAGGCCAATAAAATTTTTAAATTTATTAAAAATTTGTTTTTCCATTTTCCCGGCTAACTTAGGGCATTACAAATGGGTTTTTCTAAATTCTTAGTTTTTCAGTGAAAAATTGTAAAAAAAAATTAGAAAAAACTTACTTTTTGAAGATTTTTAATTTTTTACAATAGAAAACATTCATTACTAAAAGATTTCGACATTTTTTAAATTTCTACCAATAATTATCGATTTAAACAAAAATACACACCAAAAATGAATGCCATTTTATACCCCACACTGATTGATTGAACACTCAGGTGCCGACACTGATCTGGACTCATTGCTCACATTTATGCGCTCAGTTCCCGCCTACAAAATTTCGGCACCGCTCATCGGCAAATCGGCGTTCAACCGGCACAAAAAAGTGTGCAATTTACGGGAAAAATTAAAAAAAGATTTTTCCATTGATTGGATTTATAGGGACTCGACTTTTGCCCAGTGATCGACGGGGAGCTGATCACCAAATCGCCTGAGCAAATGCGGCGTGAGCTTGACTGGCCCTTGGAAGTGATTGTTGGCGGCACAGAGTCCGAGGCATTGCTTTTCGGTGAAAATTCTCAGATTTATGCAATAATATTCCATTGTTTTTATTTTAATTGTATTACATCTGTTGTTTTGCGTACAAAATTTACAATTATTTTAAAAAGGGGGCCATATTTAGGACCAGGATGTAATAAAACTTTTTATTGGATCCCTTTAAAATCCCTGCAGTTCGTTTGTCCCGCATTTTCCCCCGGAATTTTTTTTTAAATTTTCTGATATTTCTCAAATGAGTTTGTTGTGTCCCCACGAGTTTCAGGCAAATGCACTTTTCTCAGTTCTGACAACCTTTCCAAATTTGACCCAATTCAATCTCTTTTTTTTTCCTCGACTTTTTTTTTGGTTTTATTAAAGCAAAACAGTTATTAAAGCAAAGCAAAATCGTTTAAGAGTAAGAATAAGCAAAATTGGTTAAGAGTAAGCAAAGGGAGAGTAAGTAGGAAGGGAGAATGGCAGTAAGAAGGGTGAAATCCAAAGCAGAAAGAGAGCTTAAATACGGCACAATTTTGGGAGGAGTCAAGCGAAGCCAAGCGGGTGAGAATGGTCTAGGCCACATTACACAAAGCGGAGAGAGAGAATTTTTTTGAGAGAAGGATTTGGTAAGGATTGAGAGATGGATGGATAAAATGTTTACGATGAGAATTGGTGGAAAATGGGTCAATGCAAAAATGCCAAAAACAAAAATAAATAAAAGACCGAAATGCAGACACCGCAGAGTTTCTTTAAAATTTTCTTTTTACAATTTTTAAAGAAACATTTAAAACAGCGAAATTATAAAAAAATAAAGAAAAAATTTCTAAGAGTTAAAAAAATTTTCAGTTTTTTTTTTGTTGTTAAATTCATCGAGATGTAATTTCGACTCTGTAAATGCCAGTTGTGTACCAACCAGCAGGATGGAATTCTGAAAATCAAGGCCCAAAAAATTCTGAACTCGAAAAAGTCGGAATTTTCCGTCCCATCCCTGGTGTAGGTAGGTAGCCTAAGATCCAATTAATTAAATAATTACTTTGCCCAATAATTGAATCAATGTAATCTCCTCTCTCTCTCTCTCTGTCTCAACAGCTGCGCTTGGCCGTCGTCAGGCCAATGTCGTGTCGATGCGTAAATATTTGCAAATTTACATTCCGCCAACAATTGCGGGGGCGGAACAGCTTCGCGAGCAGTGCATCGCATTGTATGTGCACACACACAACAGCAATGGCATGGGGCCAGGCGAGGAGGAGGCGGAGGACCACCACCACCACCAACCACAACAACAGCAAATGGCCTGTGCCTTTTTGAAGGTAGCAGAGGAGAGCGTGCAAATTTTGTAATGCCACCAAATCCAGGAGGTCAATTTTTTTTTTCAAACCTAGAAATTTTTCAAAAAAAAATCTAGAAAATTTTTTTATAAGAAATTTCAAGAAAGAAATTTTTGAAAATTTTTCAGCGATTTTTTTTTAAATTTAGTAGTTTCATCAAAGTTTTGAAACAAAAATTTATTTGAAAAATTTCTATTTGTGATCACCGATCAGCGCCCAGATTTTTCATATTTTTTCTTGGGCGACGAATAGGGAATAATTTATTTATTTAACTCGAATTCCTTTATTTCAAGGGGGTGTATCACTTAATTTAGGCGTGTGGGTACTGTATTTTAGCAAATACGGTAATTGTAAAAATACATTAACAGATGCACAGTGACCTGATGATGAACAATGCGGTGCAGCGGTATTGTCGCGGAATGTTTGCCGGCAAAACGTCGCTCAACCATCGCATTTACCTGTACAATATGATGCACTACAACCGGGACGGCTTTGGCATTGTCGGACTTCGAATGCCATTTTTTGGTCCGTTTTTAGTCCATGCTTTGGCATTTTTTTTGGGGGGGGGGGAATTTCGGAAAGAATGTACGTCCATACGAAACCTTGGAAATTGTTAAAATTTTGTCATGATTTTTTTTTAAATTATGAATTTTTCATATTTCGGGTATGAATTAGTATTAGAGACCGGACAAGTGATTCACTCGACATTTTTTAAATAAAAAGTCAATATCGCAAACGCGAAAAAATTCTTAAAATCGATTTTCGGTAAAAATCCAAAAATTTTGTGTTAAATTTAGCATTTCCCCCCCCCCCCCTCAGCTGCCACCCATTGTCATGACGCGCGCTATTTGCTGGGCAAGGGTTTGTACGCCAAATTTCGACCGAATTGGGATGACAAGCAAATGATGCGCATCATCGGCGGCTTCTTCACAAATTTTGCCAAATATGGGTGAGTGGGTTGGGAGCCTTTCGTTTTCCACCGAAAATTTTCTTAAATTTTCAAACAAAATGGGTTGGCTGGCATTTAAAAAATTTTATATAATTTTGGAAATTGTTTTTAAATGATGCTATTCCAGCAACCCGAACACTCACTGGACACAGAAAATCAACATGAACACCGTCTTCACCACCACTAATGATACTGCGCCTTCTGCTGATGGCCAACACCAATTGCATGAAAATGATGGTGATAATGACCAATGCCAACACCACCACCAGCAGCCATGGCACAATGAGCATTGCGGTAGTGACAGCGAAAAAAGCATTTAGAGACCGACCGTATAAAAGTGGGGTTCAGACAGTTTTTTTCGGTAAAAAAAAGCCGAGACTGAAATTTCATCACCTAAAACTCATTTTTAACTGAACTAAAGCTCATCAAATTTTGCAGGGATATTAAAAGGAAGAGAATCAACTTAATTTGAATTTTTCAACCCATGTAATTTGCTTATAATTTTTTTAAATTTTCCACTTTTTATAATTTTTTTTACAAAATTCGACCACCATTGTTTATTATTGGCATGACATTCTGTTTCAGCCAATTCCACGCTCGTTTCACCCGACTTTTGGCGTCCAATCAGTGCACAGAACACCGAGCAGCATTTGGAATTGACGCTGGAACCGAGCGCACGCACTGTTTACCATGGCGGACGTTATGGACGTTTTTGGCAAAAAGTGGACAACGAAATGGCAAAGAGTTTGTTGTTGAAATGAACGAGACACACCTTTTTACGATATTATGGACATCATTTTTTAGTTTCGTGCAATTTGTCTTTTTTTAATCATTCGATTTTTTACTATATTTTACCTCATTTGTACATTTTCACATGTGATTATTAATATAATATTTTATTTAAAATTAAATAATTATTATTTTATTAGCTCATTATTTTAAAAAAAAAATTTCCGATATTTTCTAAAATTGCCATTTTTCATTTATTGGTCGATAATTTGGCACTTTGTGCCCATTTTGATGCGGAGCGCCTCAATTTTCGCTTCACTAATTGGACACTCGCGTAAATGCAGTTGTTTCAAGGCGGGAAACAATCGGTGGATGGCATCGGCGTCAATGTCTGGAAAAAGCGTGAATTTAAATGCAATTTTACCGCATCCGAATTTTCAAATCAAATTTCTTTGATTTTCTCCAGCGCTGAACTCAATTACGGCTTATGGTTAATTATGGCATTTTTAGACCCCCTCCCCCCGTAATTACGGGTTACGAATTTCCGTAATTGAAATTTATTTACGTGTCCAGCCCTGCCACTAAACCTTGTCCCCTTGCCTGAAAAATAAATTGGACTTGGACCACCCACCCTCAATCGGATTGCCGCTTAGGTCCAGCAACGACAATGCGTTGCAGCTAAACAATGGCACCGGGAATTGTGCCAGCCGATTGTGTGCCACATTGATGCCGCGCAGTTGGCCCCATTGGCCAATCTCTGGCGGCAACTCAGCCAGCTGATTGCCTTCCAAATTGATCACTAAAACAAAACCCTGTTTAAATTGGATCCCAATTGTCCAGTTTTTGCATGCCATCCATGTCCGGGAATTTTGTGACCAGTTTGACTGGGAACTTCTTCAATTTGTTGTCCTTGAGGCTGCACCGGTTGATCTGACAACCGCGCAGAACCATGTAAATTGCGTCCGCAATGTACATCAGTGAACAGTCAGACAGATCTACAGTATGGGAAATTTTGTTGAACAAATATTTGACACCCTCCCCCATTTGGCATTTTTTTATCGCTTTATCAGGGGATAAAACTTTTTTGATCGCTTTATCAGGGGATAGGTGAGTTTTGCGTATCCTCCCAAAAGGGCTCTTGTTTGTTGGAAATTTATATAGCGCTTTTTGCTTTTTATCCATATTTACCCAGAAATCCGCTGGCCTTGGCTTCCTCACACCGGTTCATCACTTGGGTTACGCCCCGCGCGGCGGAAAGTGCCATAAGGAAATGGTCCAAATCCAGGATTTAAAAAATAATTAGCAGCCGCGCTGCCCTCACGCTAGGCAAAATATTTTATTCGATCATTTCATTTTGCGGAGGAGGGCTGATTTATGGTTAATCGATCGGATTTCAAGGGCCTTTGTGCTCCAAGAAGAAAAGCCATTGATTAGATCATACTCACTTTTCATTCACCATCCTTCTCTTTCCGGCTTTTCTCTCTCTCTCTCTCCCCCTTCTCACTCTCTCCTCCCCTCACTCTCTCTTGCTCTATCTCTCTTTCTTGTCACTCTCTTTCCACCATTTTCTCTCTCTTTCCCTTCTCCCTTGCTCTTTTTCGCCCTCTTTTTTCTCTGCTCTCTCTCTCTCTCTCTATCTCTCTCATTGACTGACGACGTCCATCGTTTCCGTTTTAATTCCCAACAACGGAGAGAAGAGAGTTAAAGGAGGACACAGCCAACAGCAAACAGCACAGATGGCCAAGAATGTGTGGCGAAGGTCGTTGTTGTCGCCTCCTTTTCCCCACCTTTTCATTCTCATCTTCACTTTATTTAACAAATCATCACCACCACAGACGACAAATGCGTTCTTTCATTAATTCTAAAGCTTTTTTGCTTTGTACATACAGTAGGGCACGGAGAACCGGGACTTCGGTACTTATTATGAGCCGGGAATTTCGCTCTAACTCAAAAAATGTTCTAAGAAAAATTTTGAAAAATATTTTTAAAAAATAGGCAAAATTTTTCAGCTCCCGGCCTTACAATCTATTTTGAAGGAAACGCTGGTGGGCAACAGCAGGCCAACAAATCCCAAGTTTTGCCAATTCATTTTACCGTATTTCCTCTATTTTTCGAGCTCCACGCCCTCCCCTCTCCATTAAAGCCCCACGCCTGAGGGGAGTTGAAAATAGAGCCCCCGGGGTTCTATTCTTCTATAGTCAGGTCGGGATCAATGCGATTTTTTCACATACAAATCACGTCCGCATGCAATTTCTTATTCATTTACACATCGTTTTTCCGTTTCTCGTCTCTTCTCACTGTTGTCGAACACATTTTCCTTCCTCCTCCTTTTTATTTTGCTTTATTCACTGCTTTTTGTTTTTTAAGCTTTTCCCTTTACATTTGATTGTGTACATATGTTTGTCGATGAATTTATAAAAATTGATGAAATCCCAGTAATTTTTTTGCCTTTTTACTTTCATTTTCCCAGTTTTATATCCAATTTTATTGAAAATAGCAAATTATTTCCCATTTTTATATCCAAAATTTTTCAGAGAAAATTTTCCTTTTTTTTTTTCTAACCCTGTGCCTAAACAATGAGCACTACTAATAAAGAGTTGAACGAATTGGGTGGGTTGGTCAAACGGTTGGAAGTGACCACACAACGATTGGAAGCACTCAGTGCCCAGAAGCCCGGGTTGGCACCAAAACCACCATCATCCACCAGTGAGATAGCTAACAATAAAAATGGCACTAATTTAAAAGTGGCATTTTTGAATTTATTAAAAACAGGGGAAAGGGACCCTTTTGGTTTGCAAATTATTTTTGTCGTAATAAATCGTGAAAACTTTGTTTACAAGGGTTTTTGGGGTCATTGATAATGGATTTGACATCAGTTTTGAACAATATCTAATCCCTAACCCGAACTTAACAAAAAAGTAGAAAATTTAATTTCTCGAATTTCATTTTTTTAAAAAATTTTAGTTAGAAATTCGGGATTAATTTTGGTTAGAGATTCGGGATTGGATGAAATGTTTGTCAGATTCGTGATCAACAACCCGGAAAATTCTCGGGAACAATTTTAACGAGTGACATCATCTTAAAAAATGAATAATATTGCAAACCAAAAGGTTCCTTCCACCTTTGGTTTTTAATAAAATTTAAAAAACTGACAATTTTTAGAAGCGCCTATAAAAACTAAAAAAATTTTTTTATTGTTGCAGCATCCCAAACGATGCCTCCCTCCGTGAAAGGCTATGATGAACAAATTGATGGCCCGCTCAAAACTTTTTTGGATTTGTCCAAGAAAATTGACGGCGATGTGGCCACAATGGTTTGTTTTTTGTCTTTGATTTTTTTTTTCAAAATTTTCGATTTTCTCTGATACAAAAAATTTAACGGCTAGAATTGAGCATTTTTGTACCAAAATTAGACTGAAATTTTGTTTTTTTAAGGCGGACAAAGTCATCACAGTGTTCGACGCGCACCGCCACTTTTTGTGGACCGCCGCCGGCCAAGCGGAGCCCGGTGACAGTTCAGCACTGCAAACACTGATGGAGCCGATCACCCAACGGTTGGCCGACTGTACGGCGTTCAAAGTGTGTGCCAAAATTTGAAAAATTCAAAAAATGGCGCCGAAAAAAACGACTCATAAATCAAATTTTTCGACGAATTCCGTAAAACATTCGTTTTTAGGACTCGAAAAAAGGGACCAAATCGTTCAATCATTTGGCAGCAGTGGCGGACGGACTGCAGGCAATTGGATGGGTCGGCGTGGTGAGTTTTGATGTTTTTTTTTCTAAAAAAGAAAACATAATTTTTTTATAAGAAAATTTCAAGATTTGCGATTTTTGGAAAAGTTTTGAAAAAATCGCTAGAAAAAATTAAAAAAATTTTTTCTTGAAAATTTCAAATAAACTTTTTTTTTGTCTCCGTTTTCTTTTCTTTACTCAAAAAAATAAGAAAATTATGCACAGAAACCCACCCCGGGCCCGTACGTGAAGGAAATGCTGGACGTTGCGCTGTTCTACGTGAACCGAGTGCGCACCGAGCACAAGGCGGAGCCGGCACATGCGCAATGGGCCACCGCATGGACAGCAATTTTTGGCGCTCTTCAAGCGTACATAAAACAATGGCACACCACCGGCGTGGTGTGGAACTCGGCACCGGTAAACATAATCACCTTGGACTAGGGCGATAATCAAAAAATTTTCCATCAGGCGATGCCTTTTTACACCGCCGGATTTCTAATTTTTTATAAAAAATTTAATTGTTTTCCGTTTCTTAGGGCTCTTCTCCATCAAATGCGTCACAGTCAGGCAAAGGCACGCCGAAGAAGGGCGGCTCGCCGGCACCGCCGCCGCCACCGGCCGGTAAATATACATGCCTTGGAAACATACCTATAAGGGGGGGGGGGAGGGGTCTATCGCCGCCGTTTTCGGAGTGGGAACGGCGGTTCAGAAAGTATGGAAAAAGGGATTGAAAATTGCGTTTAAATTTTTTGGGTGGAAAAGAATAAATTGGAAAATATTATGGCTTATGGTTTGGGATGGAAGCTCCAAATTCCTATAGGAGGAATGAGGGCAATTGGCTGGAAAAAGGGGTTTCCTTTTGGGAAGGAAAAGTGAAAGGTTTTTTGGATAAAACCTTTATTAAAAAACGCAATGAAAATAAGTGAAAAATTGAAATGTGTGAAGAAAATTGGATCGGTTTGATCGTTTGGAAAAGATCGTTTGATAACTGTTGGGATCAGTTAAAATGGGAATTGAATTCTGTCGAGTGGCTCTTCCTTCGTTCTTTTATACGGGTTCTTCTTGGGTTTGGGCGCGGATCCAAAAAGGGGGCGGTCGCACAGATGAGCATGTTGAAGAGCGCATGGGGCAAATGGTGGACATCAATGACAAGAAAAAATGGGGAAAAAAGGATTAAGGGGCCAGGGAAAGAACCATGGATGACCACTTTTAAGGGATTTCTCAGATTAATTTCAAAAAGTGGCTCTCATTAAGACAAAAATTTATGAATACGGCAAAAAAGTAAAGTTAACAAAGTTGGTGATCAATGATCACCGCCGATTTTTTCTGTCGGCGACAGGGTCAGCCAAGAGGTCTCACGATCGACTCCCCCCCCCCCCCCCCCATTTAAATTAATTAAATAATCATTACGGATCGACCATTTTTTGCCTGCTGAAGACTTTTATCTTTTCGAAGAAACTATATTTTTCCAACCAAATTTTTAAATTCCTAATAAATAAAATACCGAGTTTTCTTAACTTTAATGCTGAGATTGAAAAATTTTAAAGTTGGAACCCGATTTTTACCATAGGCGCAAATGTCATGTCAACCGTTTTCTTAACTTTAAAGTTTAAACCGGTTCAAGCCATTTACCTTTTAAACCTGTTTAAGCCATTTTAGTTTGAAATTAATATAAAATATATATTTGATCTACATTCTTGAGCATATACGAAAAATGTCAGGTAGCCAGACACATTCTCTGAAAAAATGCATTGATTCATTTTCCCGCAGATCTTTTTGCTGCCGCTCCGTCGTCCACCGCTTCTGCCGGCGGCGGTGGCGGTTCGGACCGTCAGGCACTGTTCGACTCCATCAACAAAGCGGGCGAAAAAATCACCTCCGGATTGAAGAAAGTGACGGCGGACATGCAAACGCACAAAAACCCAACCATCCGGGGACAGGTTGGCCATAACGGAAAAAAAAAAAATTTTTTTCCTGCGCCCACCAAACAAAATTTTTGTAGTTTTTCGCATTTTTCTATGTCTTCGGACATTGTATACCACAATTATTATTATCCATTTTTTAGGCAACAGTGCCCGCTTCATCGCCCGGAAAATCCGCGGGCGCCGTTAAGCCAAAAGTGGGCGCCACCGCTGGGCAAACGCCTAAGTTGGAGCTGAAAGACCACAAAATTTGGCAAATTGTATGCATTGGAGGCAATAAATTTTTTTAACCAAAATTCAGGAGTTTCACAGCGGTAACCGGGACATCAAAGTGCAGACGGACATCAAACAGGTTTTTCAAAAAAAAAAAAAATTTTTTTTTGATCGGACAGTGCCCAAAAAAATTTTTTTTTTTTTTTTGAAAAAACCAAAAAGCGTTGCAAATTTCTTGATTTCAATAATTTCTAAGTTTTTTTTTTTTGAAGAATTCTTTAGCTTTGGTAAATTTCATAAAAAAATTTTTGGGGTGGGACTGAATTTTTTCATTAGATGGTTGTTATTTCCACCAGCAAACAATGGCAATTCGGACGGTTTATTTCATTTTCCCGTTTTACCATTAAGTCGGTGTACGTCTACCGTTGCGAGAATTCGGTGGTGCAAATCAAGGGCAAAGTCAACTCGGTGACGGTGGACTCGTGCAAAAAGACCAGCGTCGTGTTTGAGAGTTTGCTCTCCCAGGTGGAGGTGATCAATTCGCAAAGTGTCGAAATTCAGGTGAGACGTGAACCGAGGGGGGGGGGGCACTTCATTCCCCCACAACTCCGAAAATTTTTTAAAAATTTTCAAATTGGATTTTTTAGAAAAATAATCTTTTTGTCAGAAAAATTTTATAGGAAAATTTCAAGAAAGGGAGTTCGAGGCATAAGGAACTCTTGAAACAAAATTTTTCAATTCAAAATTTTAAATTTCGTGTTTCCTTTTACAGTCTCTTGGTGCCCTGCCGACCATTTCCATCCAAAAGACGGACGGATGCCAAGTGTATTTGAGCAAGGAATCGTTGGGTGTCGAAATTGTGACCAGTAAATCTTCGGAAATGAACGTGCTGGTGCCCAAAGGGGACGGCGACTTTGTACCATTTTTTTTTGATTTTTCCCAATTTTTGTGCCAATTGCAGATGGAATTTCCGGTGCCGGAGCAGTTCAAAACCACCTTAGATGTGACCGGAAAAAAGCTTAAAACTATGGTACTTGACATTGCTTAGATAGAGAGGGAGAGAGAGAGAGGCATTTAACAATTTTTGATTTCCACAGTACTTATTTGTCCATTCATTACTCATTTGTCTGTGTCCAATTTTGATGAAGAATCTGCTTGCTGTCTGTGTCTTGTAGTGATAATTTTTGCATTTTTTTGAGGTTTTTTTCTGAATAAAAGTTAAAAAGGAAATGCCTATTTCTCTGGTTTCATATTTAAAAACTTTGTTGATTTTTTTTACTTGCATATTTTGTATGTATAATCAACTGGTAATAATGGATTACATTGTTAAATTTTAGTCCTTTTCGTGTACAGAAATTTGCGCCCAACACATTATCACTTTTAAGAATATAAAATCTAAATTGTTTTATTGAATAAAAGCCCGGGCGCAAATGATGGGTAACCCCTTTTTTACAGATTTTTTTGTTTGTACAATATCCGATCAATTCCCCTCTCCTTTCTCATGGAAACTGAAAACGCTGGTGAGCCATGTCTTTAAATTTTTGGGTTTATTTAAATTTGCATTTAAAATTACAAATGATTTGATCGATAACAAAAAAAAGGGGTTACTGAAAAATGGAACAAAATTTAAAATTACATAAGAGATTCGGCATTTTAAGCTTCTAAAATGAATAAATTTTAAATCAAATTTTTTTCTTCAAAGAAACAGACGAACCACAACCGCAGCAACAACGACCATTTGCAATTAAGCGGTGGAATTTGGTGTCCACATGGAGTTGGGACGTGGAGTGTGACACGTGCGCCATTTGTCGTGTCCATTTAATGGGTGATTATTGCCTAATTGCTATATTAATTAAGCAAATGGATGCACTAACTAATCAACATTGCCGAAAAATGGCCTGGGTCTGGGGACCCAGGAAAACCCCGTTTTTCCCCAAAGTTCATCGACCGGAAACAGGAATTTCCCGTGGAAAATATTCCGTGTCGGGAAATTATTAATTTAGATAGATAATAAATATTTGGATTTTTAGTTGGTGTCCAATACACTTCCAAATTTTTCAGAGGCATGCCTCCGCTGTCAGGCCGATTCGAAGGCGCAAGAATGTGTGGTCATTTGGGGCGAGTGCAACCACTGTTTCCACCTTTGTATGTGTCTCATTTAGGGTTATTTTATTCCCGAAGTTTTTCTGTGGTCGTTCTGAACAAGAATCTGACATCCATTTCCACCAATTCTTAATCCTTTTATTGATTCGTTCGAAAATTTGTGAACTCCGAATGTTTCAGTTTTCGACTTTTTGTCAAGTTCGGAATTTGGAATGACCGAAATGGATGTCAGATTTATGATCATTACGATTTCCAAAATAGCTTAACTATAGATATCATTCACAAATAAACTCCTTTTTCAAAAAAATTGCGAGTTTTCCAAAAAAAATTTCCAATAAATCTTTAAAAAAAAAGAATTTTTTTTTTTTTTGAAATTTTCTTATAAACTAGACAGGGTTCAACAAACTAAATTTGAGGATTATGGGTGTCTATTTTTTAAAATTTGTTTCCATTCGAAAAATTTTATGAAACTCCCCCCCCCCCCTCGCAGGTTGTATGTCTCTGTGGGTGAAGCAGAACAACCGGTGCCCGTTGTGCCAATCCGATTGGGCAGTTCAACGAGTTGGAAAGTGAACAGAGTGAAATGAATGATTGGCATCACAATTTTTTCTCCTTTTTTTAAAATTTATTCATCAATGATTCCAATTTCAAATCGCATAAATTTGTTTCATGGTTTACTAATCAAACGCAATTAATAATGAATTGAATATTTACAAAATGTACATTTTTCCTATTTTTTTTCTTTAGTAAATTTAATTTTCAATTTTTTCACAAAGATTGAATTGCTTTTATCGTTGTTTTCCATTGTCAACTGCTTTATTTTGGCGTGGCCGAGCTGCTGAACGCGTAACAGGACATTCCAGGCCGGCTCGCCTGACAGAATCTGTCGGTGTGTACAACAAAGGAAAATTCGTAGGCACCGCAAACCTAAAAATTACAACTCCAATTTGATCAATTTACGCCAATTTTTTTTTACTGGGATTATTAATGTTTGAAAAATGGAGTTGTCACTGGAAGCGATTTAAACTCCACCCCCCCCCCCCCTCCCGGAAAAATTAAAAATTTTCCCATTTCTATTTTTTATCAGCATTTACCACGCTGATCGGCGACCCAATTTTTTGTTCAGCGACCGCCTGAATTCTGCGCTTCGAACTCTCCAAGTCGGTGAACATGTTCTTAAAATAGCCCCATAACATTGTTTGTGCCCCTTAAAATTTGTAAATTTGCCATCATTTTTAAAAACCGGATTTTTTGGGCGTAAATGCCCCAATATTATGCTGGGAAACACTGATGAAACCCAGACTAATTCTTACCAAAAGATTTAATGTGTTTTTTTTTGTTGAAATTTCTGAAATTAAAAAAGGGGGACGAGCTGTTCCCATTTTTTTCCTTTCCCCCCCCCCTTTTTTTGGTTTCGTGTCTTCATTCCTATGTCAAATCATCGCACCTCTAAAATTGCCTCCTCCAACACGCGACAAAAATTTTTTTTCTTGAATTCTCTTATTAAAAATTTTCTAATTTTTATTTAAATTTTTTCGCTGGGGAGGGAGAGAAGTGCACCCGTAGCAGGGCTGGACGTAATTAAGGGTTACGGAAATTACGGCCTTTTTGGAGTTACGGATTACGGGTTACGGCTTTTTGGGATTATTCCGTAATTTTGATCCGTAACTGGCTTTTTGTCTTTTTAAGATTAGTTTTCAAGACGATTTTTTGTAAGATTATTTTTTATAAAATGAATTTTTTTCGATTTTTAATTAACATACATAAAAAGGGGGTGGGGCGGTAGGCTAACGAAGGGAAAAAGAGGAAAGGCCTAAATAATTTGGCTATTTTTTAACAAAATTCGTTAAAAATTCCGAAAATTTTTTCTCGGCGGCGCTTATCGGCACCGCCCGCGCCAAAAAGTCCTAATTATTTTTAAATCTTAGCTCCAAATCTTAGTCATTTTAGACAAAAAATTTTGAAAATTTTCGACCACAGCTCTGAAATCTTCCATTTTGCCCCTCTTTTTACTATTTTTCTCCCGATTTCGGCCCATATTTTGGGATTTTTCGCCTCAAAAATAAACCGCCTTAATTACGGATTTCCGTAATTGAGAATCAGTTACGTCCAGCCCTGACCCGCAGGGACGACCAAACCGTAGAACGGAGATGAAATGAATTTGAACATTTTAATAAATAGAAAAAAAAATTAAAAAAATATTTTATGAAGCCATAATTTTAATTTCATAATCAAATTCAATTAGTTTTATACCAAAAGCTTTTAAAAGCTCTAGTTGGTAGCTGAAACTCATATTGATTTATTAAAATAAAATAACTATAAATGAAAATATAAAATGACATTTTTGCAGTTTTAAATTAAAAATTTTTTTTTTGCACTGCTTATCTCTTTGAAAAGCATCAATGTTTTAGAAACCCTCGTTAAAGTTTGCTATAACGCAGTTGGCCCAAAGCAATTAAACCCTTACGGTGACCAAAAAAGTTAACTCGCATTAGGAAAAAATAAATAACATTTAAATAATTTCGTCTTTTGAATAATTTTTTTATCAATTTATAGCATCTATTCCTCTTCCTCCTTATCCCATTTTTCTTTTATATTTTCCTCTTTTTTTCTCTCTCCGCTTTTCTGTTTTGTTCTTTCCCCTCCACCTCACCCTTGTCCGTTAACTTGTAAAGCATTAAAAATGTGCCAATGAAAATTCAGAGACCCGGAAACACTGCTACTCGTGTCAATGGAATTCCCAAATGCAGCAAAAGTGTTAACTGATGAATTTAAACAAGTGAGTTTATGCGAGTTTTAATTTAATTTATATAAATCATATATTTATTTCGAAACTAAATTTTATTTTAAAAAATTTCGGGCGGGAAACAACCCCTTGGGTGGGGGGTGGGGGATGGGCTACGGGTAGTGCTGTTCGAGACTCTCGGTCTCGACTTGAGAAGTCTCGGGTTTTCAGTCTCGGTCTTTGAGACTTTCGAGACCGAGATTTTTTTTACACCCCTAATGATTGGCTTTTTGCAAATTTAAGATTAATGTATTTTTGGAAACTTTTGCTCCTTTTACTTATTCATGTGCGTGGTCTAGTGGGTTGTGCTCTTGGTTACTTTCTTCGGATCAGTTCCCCTCCACGTACTCATTTATTCTTCTAATTTTTCAAAATTATTCCTTTTTTGATGGGGATTCAATCCTAATTTTAAAATTTAAAATCATAAAATATTGTCATTTTTTGACTAAATCTATTAACAAAGTGCACACTAAAATTTAAAAATTTTCCCCGAATGCACCTATCGGCACCGCCGGCACCCAAAACCCTAAATAGGGCTGCCAATTTTATGTAAATACATATTTTTTCCTGGCTTCTCCATGCTCTAAATAGTAGGAAAAACACTCTTTTTTGTGTTTGCGAACAAAAGATGGCTTTTATTTACATTTTTTTTACATATCGTGATTTTCTTACCTATTTGGTACATACATGTTTGGGATTTTTTGTACATATTTCGGGATTTTTTTTTACATATTTATGTACATATTTTGACCACTTTTTATAAATATTTTTGGCAGCCCTATTCAAGAATTAAATATCTATATTATAAAGTTATGGTTTATTTAAAAATAGGGAAAAATTTTGCACCTTTTTCAAACGGCGACGCCTAAAACCACCATTTTTTCTTAAAAAATTAGCTAAAAATGCAAAATTGGGTCATTTTTTGGTGAAAATCTGTTAACAAATATTACTCAAATTTTCTAAATTTTCTCCAGCGGCGCCTATCAGCACCGCCGGACCCCTTTCTTCCACAAAAGTTTTTTGGAAAAAGAGCACCACAAAAATAGTGTAAAATTCAACCATATGAAAAGGAAAAATGGATGGTAGCTTAAATAAGGAAAAAAGCAAAAATTTATGAGAAAAAACCTCAAAAGATTTAGTTTTTATCGATTTTTAAGCGATTTTTTTGAAAAAAGTCTCGGGTTTTTTTGTCTCGGTCTCGGAGTTTTGGGTCTCGAGTCTCGGGGTTGAGTCTCGGTCTCGGGAAATTTTCGGTCTTGAACAGCACTAGCTACGGGTGAGCCTCAAAATCCCACCGCCGAAATATCACCAGCCGAAATCACACCGGGACAAAATTACCCGCTAGAAATTTTTAGTAAAAATTTTCTAACAGAATTTTTTCAAGAAAAAAATCTTAGAAAATAAGAAAATAACAAGAAAAAATTTGGTAATAGTGTAGTTTGTCCCCCCCCCCCTTTTTGAAAAAAATTTTAAAATTTTAATGTAATAAAAATAAGTTTCCTGGGCTTTTCGAGGTCGCTGATCACGAATCCGGCATCTATTTTGGCCAATTCAAACTCCCGGATCCGACCTCGAACAAAAAGTCGAAAATACCACGAATGTTTACTTTGGTCGACTTTACAAAAGTTATGACGATTTTTTGTCAAAAAACAGTACGAGTTGGGGCATTATGAGTTGGCCTAGTTCGAGTTGGGTTTTTCCCGGTGTAAACACATGGAAACATTTGAAAACCACAAACCTTCCAATAAAAATATCTAAACCGATTTTTGTTTTGAACCAAAAATGCAAAATTCGAAAATTTGGATTTTCGACTTTCTGTTCGAGTTCGGGTCCGGGATTTCGAATTGGCCGAAATATTTTATAAAATTTTTCTAGCTGCGTGATTTTGTCCCGGCGTGATTTCGGTTAGCGTTATTTCTACGTTCATGCAAGTGACCAAAGTTCGCTCCATATAATTTAAATAAATGTGCGGATTTGTAAAAATATAAAGTACTAATCATTTCATTCAACAAATTGGCCACTGTTTTGCTATATTTTGCTTTTATTTAGGATGCTCTTGTGAATCTGAAGAAAAAATATTTTGCCGAAAAAGCTACAGGACTCATTGTCGCAGTCATTTACGGTGAACTTGGTAAGCAGATAAAATTATTTCCTATTTTGGAAAAATCGCGGCGCAAAAAAGGGTGCAAAGCAAAAGAAGGTCATCAAAATCGGTATCCAACCCCCCTACGCAAAATTTTTCCGACTCCCCTGCCCTTTTTATATGATTATACCACACATTTGCGCCCCGGACATTTGCGCCCCAAACATTTGCGCACCTGTGTTCAAAATCGGGTTCAACTTACATTTTTTCAATCTGAGATGGACTAAACAAACAGCTTTAAATAATTTAAAATAATTTTATCTGATAATTTGATTGTCAGCAAATTTTTGAAAAAATAATTATCTTTAAAACAAAATAATTATTGTTCCTAATAAACAAAAGAACAAGTAGAGTTAATGCTGTTTAAGACCTTTAAGATTGAAAAAATTTAAGTTTGAACCCGATTTTGGACATAGGCGCAAATCAGACTTGTATTTGTTTGAGATCTGGCACGCTTGTTTCTTAAATAAGTTTTAATCCGGGCCGCAAATATCAGCTTTCCAGCGGGTCATAAATATCGGTGCCGCAAATGTCGGCTTTTGGTTGGATCGCAAATGTCCGGACCGCAAATCTCTTGACAAATACTTGTTTTGTTTAAGAGTGGAGGAATTGATTGAAAAAGGTGCAGATGTGAATGCAAAAACGGAGGAAAATCGCACGGCGTTATATTATGCAAGCAAAAATGGATTACTGCAAATACTCAACACTCTCATAGACAGTGGTGCTGAATTAACACGGGTATTTTTCTTTAAAAATTTAATTGAATAAAAAATACTATCGTGAATTACTTTTTATTTCTTAATGATTTGCAATATAATTCCATATGTTTTTTTGACAAAGGATATAATGAATAATGTATTTTCCCTATTTTCCCTTTTCTCTTCCTCCTCTTTATTTCTCTAATTCATAAAATTTCTCTTTTATCCCCTTGTCACATTCATTTTTCCCATCACGCGCTTTTGCTCCCGTCTCTCACCTTTTCTACTATATTTGTCTCCTCCTCTCTATTTTCACTTACGATAAGGTCCAAAAAGTTGTCATACATTAAACCCGGCCCCCCTGACTTCGTTCGTATGAGGGGCCAAAAAGAGGGCACCTTTGTTTTGGTTGGTATAAAATGTAAAAAAAAATGTGTGGAAATCGGTAATGAATGCATATGAGAGAGGCCACTTCGTAAAGGCAAAAATAATTTAAATAATTGTACAAAATTCTTTAAAATGCCATAAATTTCGTACAAAAATTAAAAAATTTACGAAATTGTGTAATTTTGTAATATATTTTTACAAGATTGGACTTCGTTTTTTACAAATTCATAATTTTTTAACCAATACGTTTCAAAAATTTCTGCATAGAACAAATTAATAAAATTCATTAAATTTCAAAAATTCTACATGTCGGCTCTAAAAATCCTTATTTTCTCTTGGCTCAAAATTGCAAAATTTGGGGTCATTTTTTGAGTAAATCTGTTCACAAATCCTTTTCGGTCCTCCTGTAGCTTGTTTTTATGGAGAGGGTTGACCTCCTCTACTATTTAATGTATGAAAGTTGTGTCCAAAAATGTTCAAACAAGCATGTGTTTTGTGTTTTTTTGTAATAACTTTTTTCAAACTTAAGAAAAATTTTTTCGAAATTTTGCAGGTTAATATAGAGGACTCTTAAGTGACTAAGAATTTTGAATTTGGCCATTTAATGAAAAGTTATATAGCGTAAAAATCCGTCACAACTCTATAACACTTAATTATAGTCTTTTTTTTTTGCTTAAGACTTCGAAAGGCTACACGCCAATTCACATTGGCAGCACAGTAGCCGTTTTGAGACAACTGTACAGAAATTGGCCGCAATTCATTGATGTGGCGGCGGACAATGGGCTCACTGCGTTACATTGCAATATATTACGCGCTCGCGTGTCCAATGTTAAGTAAGTCTTCATTCATACTTATTTTAATAATTAGGTTTTAATGCATTGCGTTGCATTACATTAATAATGTCCTCTTCATTACATACATTAATAATGTCCTCTTCATTACATTAATAATATCCTCTTCATTACATTAATAATATCCTCTTCATTACATTAATAATGTCCTCTTCATAAAAGAAAGTGCTTGATGAAAAATCCTGGACAAAATCAATGATTATGCAAGAAAATTTTTGGTTTTCTTTTCTTCCAATAAACACCAATTCTCCAGTATTACCAAATTTTTGCACCTATTTCTTTTGGTGTTTTTAAACACATATTTGGGGCCTTTTGTCGAATATAAAACGGCTCAATTTCAGTCTAGCAAGTTGTGTCAGGCTGTTTCAGTCTGACTGTTTCAGTTGGAGCGCCTATTAAAAACACACACATTACTTCTGGACCAAAGAAATATTTTGACAAAAAAATTTTTATATCAACCTTAAGCAAAAAGGAGAATGCGAAATTTCCAATTTGACATTAGTTACACCAATTTCTTTGGTTTAAACCGATTCAAAAACCTCTCATTGTCAGAGTGCGTCGGTTCGACTTTATCCCCAGGTTTTTAGGCTTAGCTCGTCAAGAGCTTTCGAGTGATAATAAACAATTGAATACCAATTTTTCCTGCTCACAAGAGAACATTCCGAACTGTATGTATTCAAATCAATTTTAAACCACTCCATCGTGTCGAGCCAACAAAACTTGTTAATTTTTATGAATATTGTTCTCTTACATTTGTTGTGCATTGTCATGGGTTCGGACCAGCTCGACAGATGATGAATTATTTTGATATTTTTTAAATTTCATTCAAGAACCTTTTTAAAATTTTAATGAATTTTTAAAAATTTTACTATTTTTATCGACTTTCCGAAACATTGATCACTTTTTTTCTGATCAATTTGGGATCAGGCCCCAAAAAACCCAAAAATATGCAATAGTTATGCTCTACATAATAAAAGTGGTTTTAAAGTGATTTTGAATACTTACAGTTCGGAATGTTCCCTTGTCAGCTCATCGTGACTAATCGATTGGCATATCATTTATGCCATTTTTCAGGGGCGTTCAACTACACCGAATTTTTTTTATCCCAACTGAAAGGGTCCGACTAAAACACTCCGACTGAACTGGCCAGACTGAACTGACCCCCACCGGGCGAATGTTGATTTTTTAGCACATATAAATCCAGGCCCTGGTCATTTATTTCTTAATTTTTTGCATTTTTGACCAAACTATTGGCGTTTTCACCACTGGAACTCAAATCTCTAATCGATTCAGATTCCTTTTGGACGTTGGAGCCAATCCCTTCAAACGTGACGTTAACTCGTTTGATGCATTTCAAATGGCCGCGGGTTCATCGGTTGAGTGCCTTAAAATTCTTTTGGAAGCCCATGAATGTGCTCTGGACAAGTAAGTCATGGAATTCAACTTCGACACCTTTGGGGCCGAAATTCCGAGTTTCGAAAAATCTTGGGTGACAGAATACTGATTTCTGAAATTTAAAAAAAAAACCGTAGAAATTTTCTTGTTTTTTTTGCCAATTCAGAATGGTTTCTTTTGTGTAAAATAAGTAATATAGCCACTCAAATTTTCGAAATTTTTCCAGGAAGGCAACTAACGGCACCGCCGGACTTCCCTTGTTCCCAAAATTTTTTTTGATCGCGTTTCCTTTTATTTTTTGGTTATAAATTTTAACTTTAGCCTATCAAAATATGTAGTTTTTTCGAAAAATTTACGACATTTTTGGTGTTGTCGGAATTCCGATTTTAAAAATTATTGGTCCTCAGGATTCCGATTCCCGAAAATTTTTGGGGCATCCGGAAGTACCTTTATATAAATTAGATAAAGCACTAATTGAAGTGTCATTTTCAGAAAACTCCAGCTGCTTGAAATTTCCATGCAGTCCCTGGAAATCCAAAAGAAAAAGGCAAATATAGATTTAAAAATAAATATAAATATATTTAAAAAATATTTTAGTTCTCGGAACTTTTGGGACTTCCAGAGGCGGAAGTGGACCCCACCAGAGTGGAACATGAGTAAATAAGATATTTAATATTTTGAAAATCTGAAAATTGCAGGGAGTAGGACTTAGGGACTTGGTTTTTATTACTGTTCCTCTTCAAATTCAGGTCGCGCCTTTTGGAAGAGACATTTCAATCCATCCGCTCCGAGGACGACTCGGACGATCAAGTGGAAAAACGTAAATCCAAATAAATAATCTGAAAATACAAAATAAATTATACAAGCTAAAAAAGGGATTAGTAGCCGTTTTTGCGCAAAACATTGTGTAATTTTTGCTAGGTGCCGCCGCGAACATTTATGAAAATTTGAGTGTTATTTGTTACAGAAATCCCTATTTTAGTTTTTTTTTTGTCTATTTTTCCTGAGTCCCCAGTGGCCTGAAATTCATGAAATCGTGTTTTGGTGGTTTTAAATTTTACAATTTTTTTTTGGCCATTTTCGGCTCTGGGCCATATGATCAATATTTTTCAAAAATTATTTATCTCAATATAGAATTGACATATTTTATTTTGTTTGAAGAGAATTTTTCATTTTACTCACCTAATTGATGTTTTTTAGTGCCTATTTTTGGGGTTTTTAGAGCCTAAAGATTACCTATATTGGCAGTTTTTAGAGTTTAAAAATCGTATCCCTATTTTTTTCACCCACCTGGCATATTACAAATGGCAACCAAAAGGTCCTCCCTTTGGTTTTCAATGGAATTCAAAAGGCGACCATTTGCTTGTATCGCTTAAATTTGTTTGTTAAGGAAGAGTCGGCAGGCCACGTTCAATTACTCCAACCCGAAGGGCCCAAGTTCAAGCGCATCTCCTTGATGGAATGGCAGTGTCGGATATCGCACGAAAAATTCGAATGCCGGCAAGCACAGTCCGGACAATTAAGCGCCAAATGAAAAAGTGAGAAGGAATGGAAATGCATCCAAAAGGACGCCCTCCATTAATGCAAAACGCTAAATTTCAGAAAAACTGAAATGTCTTTTTTCATGTTTTGCGGAATGGGGGGGGGCAGGAACGGTCCTAGAATTTCGGATTGCGGGTGGGGGTACCTTCCGGGCGACGACCTTTCTTTTTTGCTTCTAAAAAACACTTTTTCCGCCGTGCTTTTTCTAAAGTCGGGACCGGAAATTTGGGCAAAACCGGGACCGGGACTTTTTGGGTTGAAAAACCGGGACTTTTTGGCTGGGAAAACAGAAAAGTGTCCCGCTCCCGTACAATTCTATTACCTAATTACCATTATATTTTCTTTCTTGCATAAATTCTTTAATTGTTTAGTGAAATTGCTGGAGATGCGCAACAGGAAATGTAGGTGTCGCCGGGAAGAGGTCGAGGAGGAGCCCGTGTACAAAGTGCCCAAGATGAGAGGGCATCGGATGTTGGCACTTTTTTGCAATTGCTTCACTCCCCCCCCCCGGTTCGTCCTCCTCTAATGCTTCCACTTTTTCATCTGATTCTTTCCTCCCCCCTTGCCTTTTCGACTTTGTTTCACGTCTTTTTTTCATTTGCTTCTTCCGTTTCGAATTCTTCCGCTTCTGTGCCAATCGCTTCCGTCGCCTCCTCTCCGAATGCGACTTCTCCAAACTCGTCGGACAATTCAACTTTCACCGCCAAAAACAGTGCCATTCAGCGCCCTTTCCTTCTGTTCACTGTTCTGATCGCTTTTGGGGCAATGGCGGCGACGATTTTATGTTTATTGTTTCCTTTGACGATGATTTTTTATTATTTTATTATCCATTTGCTTGTGCACTATTTTATGTTTTCATATGTCCCCGAAGTAAGTGGATTTTTCCCTTTCGTGGATTATTTTTCTTTGTGACAAATAAATAAATAAATTTGTTGATCTATTTTTAGCTTTTGACAATCAGTTAATTACTTCTTTTGTGATTTCCTTCCGCCGATTGTAAATTAAGTCTTTGCCAATGTTTTTAGTCTATTTTCTAATCAAAATTGTCGACCTTCTGGTCCTTTTTTACAGATTTTTTTTTGTACGATACCCGAACAATTCCCCTCTCTCTTTTTTCATGGAAACTGAAAACGCTGGTGAGCCATGCCTTTAAATTTTTGATTTTTTTTTAATAAATTTCATTTTTCTTCAAAGAAACAGAGGAAACACAGCAACAGCAACAACGACCATTTGCAATTAAGCGATGGAATTTGGTGTCTACATGGAGTTGGGACGTGGAGTGTGACACGTGCGCCATTTGTCGTGTCCATTTAATGGGTCATTGTTACCTAATTGTTATATTAATTAAGTAAAAGGATGGACTAACTATTTGGACCATATGTAATTAAAGCTCAACATTATGAAAAAAGACTGGCCTTCCATGTTGGACCTGGATTTCATTGACAAAAATCAAGGTTACCGAAAAACACCCGAGTCTGATTCAGGAGAAACCAATTTTTTCCCCAAAGTTGACAGACTGGAAAACATGAATTCATCGCTCAAAATTTTCCCGTGCCGGGAATATTTTTAATTTGGATAAGAATAAAAAGTAGAATTTTTAGTTGATTGTCCATTTCCAAATTTTTCAGAGGCATGCCTCCGTTGTCAGGCCGATTCGAAGGCGCAAGAATGTGTGGTCATTTGGGGCGAGTGCAACCACTGTTTCCACCTTTGTATGTGTCTCACATTGGGTTATTTATATTCCCGGGGGCTTTCGGGGGTCGCTCTGAATAGAACACGAATCTGACATCCATTTCCACCTGTTTGAATCCCGATTTGGGCAATTGAACTTCGTAAATTTGAGTTTTCGAATTTTTGTCGGGTTAGGAATTTGGTTATTGGTCGAAAATTAAAAATTAGTTTTAGGGTGTCTGATGCGAGTGGAAAAATGGAGATTAACAAAGTGTGCCAGGGCGGTTTGAATGCTACCGATTTGGACTCAAAGGTAGAAAAAAATATATTGAGCGTAGGGAAACTTTTGAATTTTCAAAATGTGTTTTTTCATTTTTCAAAAATTTGACGAAACTCCCCCCCCCCCTTACAGGTTGTATGTCTCTGTGGGTGAAGCAGAACAACCGGTGCCCGCTGTGCCAATCCGATTGGGCTGTCCAACGAGTTGGAAAGTGAAGAGTGAATGATTGGCATCACATTTTTCATTTTTAAAAATTTAATCCATCCAATGATTCCAATTTCAAAGCGCATAAATTTGATTATGGTCTCCCTATCAAACGCAATTTTTATTTAATAAATGGATTTGAGAATGTTCATAAAATGTACATTTTTTTCTATTGTTTTTGTTTCTAAGAAGAATTCGTTTTTTCCGTTGTGCGCTGCTCATTTTGGCGTAGAGCTGCTGAACGCGTAACAGGACATCCCTGGCCGGCTCGCCTGACAGAATCTGTCGGTGTGTACAACAAAGGAAAATTCGTAGGCACCGCAAACCTAAAAATTACAACAGCGATTTGATCAGTTTTCAATTATTTTTTCGGCAATTTAGAAAAATGAATTTTCTATGAGCAACTCGACTCCACCCCCGGGATAATTTTTTAAAACAATTACAAAAAAATTTTAATCCGCGTTTTCAAACAAAAAAAAAAACAAAAAATTTGCACCCCGAATTTTCCCCGTTTCTATTGTATTTATATTTTCAGCATTTACCACGCTGATCGGCGACCCAATTTTTTGTTCAGCAACAGCCTGAATTCTGCGCTTCGAACTCTCCAAGTCGGTGAACATATTCTTAAAATAAGAAAGAAAATTTGCATCATTTTCTAAATGTCGGGTTTTTTGGGCCTGAAAATGCCCTAATTTTTTGCTGGGAAACGCTGCGAAATCCAGCGGAGTCAAACTACTCAATTTTTTTTTATCATTCCAACCCCCCTCCCACCCACTAATATCAGTTCCAATTCAAAAAACACTATTCGAAACTTTTTTTGAAATTTTCTGAATTTTGAAAAAAAACCAGGCGGAGGAAGGAGCTGTTCCCGTTTTTATCTTTTCCCCGTTTTTTGATTTCTTGTCTTCCTAATTCCTGTGTCAAATCATTCACCACCTCCAAAATTGCCTCCTCCAACACGCGACTGTTGCATTTTGCTTCCGTCGCCATCATCAATTTGGGCGGCGGCGGAGGGCCCGCGTCGCTCCCACCGCCGAAAAGTTCCTCCCAAATTGCACTGCCAAACGAAGTCGTCCGGGCACCATGGGCCCTCAAACACAGCATTTTTTATTTTAAATACATTTTTAAAAGTTTTTTTTTGACATTTCGACACGGCTAATTTGCGCATATGCCCAAAATAGAGTCGAGTCCAAAAAGTTGGCTGGAAGTGTCAAAAATGACTCAAGAAAAGGGCCGCGAATGTTCAATTTTGCTGAACCGGAACGCAAATGTCCGGGACACCAAATACTGTACTATTGTTTGGGTCTGGATTCGGGACGAGAAAAAAAAATGTCGGGAATCGGTCTGCATATATAATTTGAACCCAATTTTGGGTATAGACCCGGGCAAATATCTGTACAAATTTATTTTAAAAATCAATTTTTTTTTCAAATTTCCCTACCACCACGGTAAAAATGGGAAAAAAACATGTACAATAATATTTTTCCTTTGCCAACCTTCCGCCGGCAATTCCCATCGCACGGCATGTTGTTTGTACGCAATTGCAACAACAATCATTCTTTTTAATTATTAAAACAAAATTAGAAAAATAATTGAAAAATTGGCCATCAGAGCCACCTGTGTGCCAACAACCAATGGCACCATTGGTGGCTGGCGCAACAATTGCGGCGGTGGGGCAATGAAAGTGGGTAGTGCCGGAATTGGCTCTGGCAGCGGCACTTGCGGGGCCGGTGTTTGTACAGGACAGGGTTCTGATTTTTTGGGACTTTCAAGGTCATTCATTGTCTTGAAATTGAGAATTTTAGACAGAAAATCAAAAAACCTGAAAATCTTTATAAGAAAATTTAAAAAAAATTTTGAAAACATTTTCAGCGGTTTTTGGAAAATTTTTTGAAAAAGCACTAATTCATCATAAAATTTTAAAAATCGCTAGAAAAAAAATTCAATTTTTCTTTAAATTTTATAAGAAAATTTTCTAAATAAAAATTTTCGAGGGGAGGGGTAACTGATCCGTGGGGTGGGAAACGCGTAATACATCCGATGAAAACATGCATAAAAATTGCCTGGTCTCGGGCACACCGGTGGAGGTGGGCACTGTTGTGGTGGTGGGCAAATGAATGTCGGCGGTCTGGGAGGAGGCTTTATGGAGCAATTTTAAAATTCCAAAAACTGCCCCCCCCCTTCATTGCTCTAACCCTTGGCAATCTCATTGGGACCGGAATTGCCACGGGGCATGGCGGCATTGGTGGACATTGAAGCAGTTGTTGTTGTGCCAAGGGTGGCACTATCACCTGCTGTGCCGCCGGCATTGGTGCCGCCAGCGGCGGTGTTGGCACCGAAACGCATGCGCACGGGCGACAAATCTTTTTTATGGCAAAATCATTTGTTTGTTACCAATTTGATCACTTTGAAACTTGATCAATTTTTCTCTCGAGTAGCTATTCCAAAGTTTCAAATTCAATTACCGCTTGCTGCTGCTCATTGGTTTGTGATGCTTCGGCCGTTGCCGATTGTTGCACTTCCAATTTTACTGGATCAGCACCAATTGAGGTGTCAGGCAAAATCAGAAAAACAATAATTAGCATCAATTTATGATAATTTGTTGGCATTTTCTATTAAAATTATTTATAGATTAAGTATATGTTTTTTGAGCTGCTTCATGTAAGCGTTTTTTGATTGGCACTGCGATTGAGACATTTTTATTTGCTGCTCTGATCACTTTGTTTGGGTTTGTTTATGTGATCTGATCGGACGATCATTTTAGTGGGTGGCGAAGGTTTTCTTCCCATTTTTTCTCCTTTCTGAAGTGGTTTCTGCTTGTAGCATTAAGTGTTTGTTATGCTCAAGGCCATCGTCATCATCTCAATCACATGGAGATTACGCATACAAATTTGGGCAAACAAAAATTGCTCATAAACCCTCGGGCAAAATGGAAATTTTTTGAGCGAGTAATGGTTAGAATTGTCCCTACCAAGATTTTTTTTCTTGAAAAATTTCTAACTGAATTTTTTTTTTAATTTTTGGTGGCAGGGGGGGGGGTGAGGGAACGGCCTGCTCCGACCAATAAATACAGGCATGTAAAACATTTTTTTTCAAAACCGGAAGTCCTGTTTTTTGGACTAAAACCCCTCTAAATGGCAACGAATTTTTTTTTGTTGTAATTTTCTCAAATTTCAGCCGCCTCACTCTGGCCCTAGGCTTTACACGGTTTGTGCGTCGCTTCCGGCGCATCGTCCGAAGGGCATTTTTCATGGCAACAACAGTGGTGCCACTTTTTGAATGGTTCACTCGGCGCCGTTTGGCCATTCTTGTCGGCATTTTAATAATGTAAAAAACGAATAAAATTTTCCCTAAATTTCCCTAAATTTTCAAGTTGTTCACTATTCATTCTGCTATTCGAGGAATATGTGGAGGACAGTTTTGCACAAGCGGACAAATTGTTTCGGCGTCAGCCGAGCAATGTAAAAAATGAAAAATTAGAAAAAAAAATCTCCGAATTTCCAAGCTCCCCCACCCAATTTGTCCGAGCAATGGCGGCGTTGGCGCAAACACCAGCAAAAGTGCCATTTTTGCCACACTAACCCAGCATTGCCAACGCTGCAACGATTTTGAGCTTAAAGCGCTCCAATCTGGTGCCGAAAAATCCAAAAATTTTTAAAAAATATTTTAAAGAGCATTGTCGTCCAACGGGATATTTTGATGTGTACACGTGCCCAGCAGTGGCGGAGTACAAAGTGGACAATGGCACAAAATCACATCACACGATCATTTATAAGTGAGAAAATAATGTTTTTAATCCAAATTGGACGCAAAACTCGAGTGAAAAAAATAGAAAACGTCATTTCTCAATAAAAAAAATTTCAAGAGTTCGTGTCTCCCCCCCTCCCCCCCCCCACGAAATGAAATTTTTTTTTTACAAAAAATTGTGTATTTTTGAAAAAAAATTTCTCATCGATTTGTTTTTTTAACAAATTTTTTAAAATTAAACGCCTCGTAGACCGGGGGGAGGGGGGTAATTGAAGATTGGGGGATAATTAGATAATATACGGTATGTCTATTGCCGCTATTTAAAAAATTTTTTTTTTTGTTTTGTTATCGCTTCACTTTTTGCTCAACTGATTTTTTTCTTACAAATTTTAGGCCCTGCTTGACCATGTCCCGGGACCAGGAGAGTGACAGCTTTTACATGTTTTGTATGGCATCAATGGCCAGTGCTGTGCTGTCCGCGCTGTACGTTCGCTGGCGTCGTGAACTGATTGAACGGCGTGCATTTGGCTCTTCGGCACATTCATACGCCCGATTGGCCACCGCTGTGGGGAGCAATTGAATTTCGTTTTTTTTTGTGGAAAACCAAAAATTCCTTCGATGGCACTTTTGCACAGTGATAATTAGGGCCCCGACTTTTAGTGACAAAAATCGCAAAATAGTTAACTAAAATTGTGACGAATAGTGACATAATTTTCAGCCAAAAATCAAGCAAAAATTTTTTTTATTCACTGATTGCAGTTGCAAATGAAGTAAATTTACTTTCTAATAATTTCGTGGCAAATATTGACATTTTTAAACCAAAAATTTTGTCAAAAAAAAAATTTTGGTGGATGAATTTTTAAGAAAATTTTTCTAAAAAATTTTTAGGTCGATTCTTAGGGGTGTATTTTTTGGTTTTTTGGCATTTTTGTTAATAAATTTTACTAAAAATGTCGAAATAGTGAAAATTAGTGACAAAAAGCCAAAAAAGTGAATTTTCACTTTTAAGTGACAAAACTCCAAAATAGTGATTTCCAGTGACGAAAAATGACGTCCAAATTAAAAATTTTAACGCCGAAATGCGGTTTTTGAGCTCCTTTTCTTTCAAATCATTTTTTTAAGGGGGGGGGGGGGTGGCGAACTGCTCCCAGAAAAAACCAACCGTTCGCTGGGCAAAACGACAAATTGCCAGTGTATTCATTGCAGCACATGTCCGTCATCGGTTGCAACCAGCTGATGTAACTGTCCACCCAATTTTGTGCCGGATGAGCAATGTACGAGCTGAAGAAAATTCACAGGAAATATAGGGGAAAATCCATTTTCAATAAAGTTTTGTGATTTTCACTTAATCGTTTTTTAATTTATTTATTTGTTTATTTTTCGTATTTATTTTTTCTTGGCATAATGTTTAATTTGTTTGAAATTAATTGCCATCTTTTTATTTTACAACTGGGATTTAGGATTAAAAAATAGGTAGATGATTTATAGAGAGAGCTCCTTATGAGCTTTTTTTGTGTAATACCACATAAATTAACTAATTAAGAAAAAAAAAATCGCGTTCAAAAATATTTAAGAGAGAAATTTAATACATTTATTTTGCCATTTAATTCGATGACGTCTACAGTTGCAAAGCCAAAGGAGCGTCAGTTTCAAGTCTGTTTTATTAAAAAAAAAAAACTAATTTTTTTCTAGGGCAGTCCAAATTTAAAAGAGGGTAGTGATCGTACCCTTCGTGGTGAGAATTCGAACTCAGCTATATAGCTCGGGGTGTACCCCAAAAATTGGATAAATTTTTCTGGGACGAGGTCGGGGTGCCCTATACCAACTTAATAAAAATTGAGAAAACTTGGAAAAAAATTTATTTGGTGGCTGGGCGAAAAAATGGGCTCCATGAAAAAACGGGGCTGTTCGTTATGCCTCCAACAAAACAATCATTTTTAAAGGTTGTGCCGGTGCCGGCGGTGTTTACTCGTGGCCGTTGGGAGTGCATTGACTACAAAGACACGGGCGCCAACCCTTGGCCATGTCCACCGTTGCCCATCGACAGCAATCGGAGCGACCAACAGTTGACCATGGTTTGGTTTTTAAATTTTTTGTTTAAAATAAGGGGCTTCACCCCCAGGGCTTGGGTGGGGGTACCGATGGAAAAAATATGTTCAGTCAATTTCGATTTTTTTAAATTTACCCCCTTGGGAGGGGCAGGTACGTACGAGTGCCCGCCGGAATCAGGACTTCGGTAATGAGTCGTGATTTTCGCTCTATCTAAATAGAAAAAACGGGCATTTTATTGGCCTGCTGTTGCCCGAGCGGCGTTTTCCTTCAATAAAAAACTACGACTCAGAAAACCCAAAAATGGCAAAAAAAAAAAAATTTTTTTTTTTCATAAAACCTCTCGTTTTTTGCGAAAACCGAAAATCCTTAGCCCCTCCTCCCTCAGTAAAATCACATATATTTTCTTCCATCCAAAAAAACAGAATGCTCCCCCTCCGCCGTCGTTTCTTGTGCCATCCTCCTCCGTCTCCACCTGTTGTTCGCCCAGCACTTTCATCGGCAGCGGAGTCTCTGCCGTCGTCCCCACTTTTCCGCCTCCATCGGCGGCGAGCAACGCCGCTTCAACGGTCGCCGGTGTCACAACGCCGGCGGTGACTGCTGTGACGGCAGCGACTGCAATTGGCGGTGGTGTTGCCACGGTCGCTGTGACGAGCGGCGGCGGCAGTGGCGCACCAACGACCACCGCTTCGGTGCTGCAGGCGTCGTCGGCATTTTCCAATGGCGGCGGCACGGCGACACTGACTGCGGCAATTCCCTCCACATTGTTCGCCGCGATGGGCACTCCGTCCGTGTCGTCGTCATCTTCCGCCTTTTTGGGTGGCAAATGGGGGCAGCAGTTTCCCCCCCCCCCCAATTTTTCCATAAGCAGCATATCTTTTATAAATTTTTTAAAAAACTTATCAATTCGTCATAGAAATTTTTTAAAAAATCGCTAGAAAAAATTTCATTAAAAAATTTTTTCTAACTTAGAAATTTTTTAAAAGCGGGGGAGGGGAAACGAGCTGGTTGCTCCCGTTTAGAAATACTACGAAAAAAAATTTTCGGGGGCCTAATGCGCCCGGCAAATTGCTGAGGAAGGAGAGATTTGAACTGACCAATTTGAAAAAACTTTATGGATCAACTCGTTTCTATCATTTTTTAAAATCAATGTTTTCTATCTTTTTAACAGTTTTTTCGGGAAAACGATACCTGGGGGGATGTACGTATTTCACGTAAAAAATTTCTTATATAAATGTGAAAATTCGTAAGGATTACAAAAACTGTAAGAAAGGATTCAAAATTTTACGAAAAACCCGTTACGTTATTTTCTTTAAAAAATTACTCAAATTTTCCAGAGAGTGTTGCGCATCCGTCGGCCACCCCTCTGTCGTCGTCCGAGGCCGGCACGCCGATCACCGAATTGGCGCCGCCATTGATCGGCACTGTTTCTGCAACGGGCACAATGTCGGCACCACAATACCAACAACAGCAATCGGTGTTTAAAAAAAATAATTGTTGTTTGCTTATAAAAAAAAATTCGATTTTCATGTCGAAAAAATTTTATTTGGGTTCATTGTCATTAAAATTTGCAACAAAAAAAAAAAATTTCCTTTTTAGTCCCCTCCAAATTTTTCGGCCAACACCAGTGTGCCGCATTTTGACATTTCTCCGGCGCATTCTGTGCCGACAACGCTTGGCACTGAGTTTGTGCCATCGTGCAACATTTCGGCACCGGATAGGTAAACACGTCAAAAAATAAAATTTTTGTTTAGCAAATTTTAAATAATTTTCATCGACTGTCGTCGAAAAATTCTTTTCCCGATTGATTGGATTTTTCTAATTCAGCAACACAACCTTCACAACGACGAATACGAGTTCATCTTCAACAATTCCCATCCCAGTGGCCATTGACAACAAAATTGAACAGGCCATGGTTGGGGATTTTTTTCATTTTTTTTCATTTTGCATTTTGCATTTTTCAAAATGCAGGACTTGGTGAAGACTCATTTGACCTTTGCGGTGCGTGAGGAGGTGGAAATTCTGCGCTCGACCATTGCCGACTTGGAGGGACGGGTCAGTTGGAATGAAATTGGACGATTTTTTTTTTTCAAGACCATAGCTCCCAAATAAACAAAATTTTCATTGAATTGGTAGAGTTACCGAAAGTGCTTGACAAATTCTAATCAAATTAACTTGCAAATTTAAGAAATTTTTCGATTTATGTACAACAACAAAAAAATGCGAGCCAAATCAGAAAAAGGAGCGACGGAACAAATTAAAAAAATTATTATTTTTTTTTTAAATTTTGGCGGTGAGATTTTTGTATCGGCAAGTCCCCTCCCTAAACTTAGAAATTTTTATAAGAAAAAACCATGATTAATTTGAAAATGTTTCCAAAAATTCTTGTAGTTGTTCACCATGAATGTGACGACCAGCCCACGCGCTGTTTCGTATTTTTTTGGCGACTCAAAACTGCCAAACACTGTGTACGGTTGGATGGGCCCACCACCCCATGTCACTCACAAATCAGGTCACACTGCTTGAGGGTGAAAATCAAATTTTGCGTCAATACGCACCGGCCGAAGTCATTGCCAACCTTCCCGCGCTTGTCCAACAACACCAACGTGAACAGCAACATCAACGTGAGCAGCAGCAGAAGGCCGCTGCTGTTGTTAATGCGACGGGGGCTGGCAAAAGTGCCATGATGCAGGTCCAAAAATGGCTAACTAACAAATAAGGGAAAGCATTCGTTTTTTTTCGAAAAATTGTTGTACATCCCCTAGAAATAGACGTGAATGGAAAATGGAACGAATTTGGAAAATCGAGTTCCTGGAGGCAAAAAAAAATGGTCAAAAAATGGAATTTTAGTTCCTACGGGCCCTTTTCCAGCTTTGTTCATTTTTCTATTAATTCTCTAACTTTTACACTTGGTTGATTTTTGCTTTTCTTGGGAGAAATTTCGAAGACAGAAAAATTTTTTTTAAAAATAATTTCTGAGGTTGGAGAAAACGAGCTGCTTCGGGTTCGAATGTATTATTAATTTGCACCCTTTTCATAGCGTTTATAAAATTGTCATTGAATAAATGCCCCGTTTTTTTTTTGTTCAGACAGTTCCGTCCGCGCCCGTCATCATGGACCAGCACCAGCAACAGTATCATCACCAGCAGCAGGCGGCACACAACCAACAACAGCAACAACAATACCATCAGCAAACTTCTCCTCCGCCACCGTCGTTGACCGTGGCGAGTTCATCTACTGGTGGTGGTGCTGCTACTGCTTCATCAATGTCTCCTCCCGCGGATGAACAACCATCGCAGCAGCTGCAGCAGTGATCGATTGTTGCCTGCTGATGCGATTGGGTTGTGTGGTGATGCGTTCGGGTGTATAAATCGAATTCTGGTGGAAAACAATTTTTTTCCATAATTTTACGGATTGTTTTTTGTTTTATTTCTGCTCGTGGCGGTGTTCTATTGATGTTTTATTTGGTATACCATATTCGGCCAATAATGTCGATGATATCCCAATTTTTTAGAAAAAATTTTGTCCAGAAAACTCCAAGACATATATTTTCCAAGTTTCGGGGTCGCTCTAAGCACGAATTAACAACATCCATATTCGGACAAATAATATAAAACATAAATTCGGACAAAAATTGTTGATTTGGACCCCCAATTTGTTCACTTTTGGTCAGAACATCGCCAATTCCTACGGACTTTCGTTTTTCTCTCAATCAGTCTGTCTCGAGTCTCTCTCTCTCCACGCTTTTGTGTAAGCAATTAATTATATATGTAATTAAATCAACAAATCTTTTTTTATCACACATTTCTTTGCTTTTCCTCCATCATCTTCTCGCTTTATGTTTGTGTATTTTATTTTATTTTTTTTTTCAAATTTTTCTTTTTACAAAGACTATTAAAAAGTGGGTACTTTGTTGTTATGTAAGCGTTTTTTTATGTAATTGCATATATTATTTAGGCGAAAAATTGGGGTGGAAGGCCGGATTTGAACCGCCGCTCGGGGCCCCTTACGTGGATCCGTTGTCTTAGCCACTAGACCACATCCACCACTGGAGGGATGACTGTTGTTATGGGGCCATCTTTCCTTCATTTTGGCCCCTGTTGCTTTTGCTCCCACAGCATTTTCAGCTCCCATAGCTATTTTCGATCAGCCATTACAGCATACCTAAATGGTAATATGTAAGACTTCCAATTAGATGCATATTTTTTTGTGAAATATGGAAGGAAAACTGTCGTTGTTCGGAACAATGATGAGCTGCTCAATGCGATAGAATGGACTTAAAATTAGAAAAAATTAATACCTAAAAAAATCACTTTATCTTTTTTTTTTACCCAAAATGTTTGTTGAAAAAGCTTAATTCGAAAAAAATTCAAAATTTCCAAGTTTTTGCTTTTGTTAAAAGTTGGATGGGCATTCGGAATTGGTCAAAAAATGGTGTTCAAAATCGTGATCAGTGCAAACCAAAGGAAAATCCCGGGAACAATAAAAAAATTCGAAACCACAGAAAGGTTCTCTTTCTCCCATTGGTTTCTAATAAAATTCAAAAAGCTATGCCACATAAATTGACCAACTAAGAAAAAAAAAATGTCGCGTTAACATTTAGGAGAGAAATCGCATTTATTTCTTTGCCATTTAATTCAATGCCGTCTAACTTTGCAAAGCCAAAGGGGCGTCAGTTTCAAGTCTGTTCTATTTAAAAAAATAAAATTATAATTCATGCAATAGAAAGCATATAATTTAACTAATATAAATTGGAGAAAACTTGGAAAATATTTGTGGGTCTGACGAAAAAATGGGCCCATGAAAAAAAAAACGGTCCTTCACTCATTTTCAAAGGTTGTGCCGGTGCCGGCGGTGTTTACTCGTGGCCGTTGGGAGTGCATTGACTACAAAGGCACGGGCGCCAACCCTTGGCCATGTCCACCGGTGTCCAGTGGCAGCAGCAACATTAACGACAAAATTGAACAGGCCATGGTCGGGCTATTTTCCTTCCCCTCTTTTTGATTTTATATGTGCATTTAAAAATTTGCACATTTTTTGCCAGGACTTGGTGAAGACTCATTTGACCTTTGCGGTGCGTGAGGAGGTGGACATTCTGCGCTCGACCATTGCCGACTTGGAGGGACGGGTCAGTTTGTTCATAATCTCATTATTTTTATAGCGTTTTTTTTTCTTCGTGATTTTATGATGAATTACTAATTTTTCCAAAAAACATTAGGAAAATTTCTCAAAAAAAATTTTCGAACCGCCGGACCCCTTTGTTCCGCGAAAATTTTTTGGAAAAAGCGCGCCGAAAAAAGGGTGGTTTGAAAAGCAAAAAAAAAGAAAAAAAGATCGTCGATTTTTACATGGCAGGACCCCCTTCCAAATGTTTTCAAAAATTTGCTGACGATCAAATTGTCGCATATAATCACTTTCAACGCTTATTTAAAGCTGTTTGCCCATCTAGGATTGAAAAAAATTTAAGTTTGCAAAACCCGATAATTTGGATATAGGCGCAAATGTGGGATAAACCATGTCACTCAGGTCACACTGCTTGAGGGTGAAAATCAAATTTTGCGTCAATATGCGCCGACCGAAGTCATTGCCAACCTTCCCGCGCTTGTCCAACAACACCAACGTGAACAGCAACAACATTTGCACATTCCCTAAAATTTGCTTCTTGTTTTGTTTGTTTTTTCTTTTTTGTTGTAATCCGCTCATGTATATAAATGGTGTGATTATGGTGGCAAAAGAGGTTTTTTTCTTCTCCTTTTACGGATGTATATAGTATATACCGTAATTATTGAATAAGCACCCCCGCCAGGGGGTTCTATTTTTCAATCCCCCTCAAAAGGGGAGTTCTAAAGCAATAATCCTGCATATGATTTTGGCCAAATTTTAGACGTTTCGTAAATTTGAATTAAATCCACACTGACGAAACAATTCATTCGAATCTTTGTGAAATTTGAATAAACCAATAACAAAATATTTACCGAGACTCTCGTACAGTTGGGTTTTGATTAAAATCCATTTTCAACAAATTTCATTGTTAAATGAAGTTTATTTGATCGGATGATCAAATTAGGCACCTTGAATTAAACAACAAACTCATCATAATTAGTGGTCATGTCATTTGCAAACTCGGTGGGGACACAATTTGCCAAAAGTCATTTTCCAATTCTTTAACAAATTGTTTTTGCAAATTTGATTTTATTTGGCGAATTTTGTGACAGAAATTCGTTCCCTTTCTTTTATTCAATTTTTGGTTATTCGCCACATTTGTTGGCATAATGTAATGACGCACGTTTGATTAAATTAATCGGAAACCTTCCGGCGCACCCGAGACTATAATTTTTTTTTTACACTCCGTCAAATTTTGCGAGAATTTCGCCGAACAGAGAATTGGGCGGGCGGGCGCGATGGTTTATTATTTGTACGCACTGCGTACTTCTGATATACTGTACTGCTGGGAAATGATGGAAAATTGTTGCTACACATTGTGTGGTTTGTGTCGACGTGTAACACCAAAAACGGACAAATCGTCTTACGGTGCTTTAAGTACCGTAACCCCGCCACACATTGCTGAAAGGGGTGCACTAAAACACTCCTAGGATTTTTTCTTGGAAATTTTCTAAGTTAGAATTTTTTTGAAAATGAATGGGTGCGCAAAATTTTTTCGCCAAAAATTGACGACTGACAATTGGAGTTAGTTCAGTGCGCTTTTTCCATGAATTTTTTTTTTGTTTCATAAAATTTGTTGAATTCAATTAAAAATGGACCCCGATAAAATCTTCATCTGTTAAATCAATAAGTCAGGAAATTTCCAGTTGAAAAAAAAGAAATTAAGCTTAATCCTATGCTATGAGATGAGCACAGTTGAAGATACATTTTTAAATGTTTGTTTAATTCTTTTTTTTTTTTGATTTTGTGAATTCTTTTATTTTTGTATTTAGAATCCCTATTTTTTTCAAAAAATCGCATAAAAACAAACAAATAATTCTATGATTCAGCATCAATTATTATAATTTTTCATATTTCCTAAAATAAAATCCCCGAAACAAAGACCCTCACCCTTTCGAAGAGTGTCGAAATATAAATCCTCATTTGTCAGCTCCTCAGGAGGCTATATTTAGGGAATTGCGGTAAAAAGAAAAATGATGGCATTTTTATAGACGCCGGGGGGGGGGTCAATGATCGTCATTTGTTCTTACTTTTGTTTGATTTCCCATCCATTCTTTCCCCCGCATCATTTGATCAAAAATTTTGGGTCTGATCAGCAGGGGTTGATCACCTGCTGCTGCTGCTGGTTCTGGCCCTCCTCCCCCACTTGTTCGGCTCGTTGTTTGCTAAACAACAGCAGGAGGAGGTGGGGACGGGCGAGAACACCACAGCAGGAGACAATGAATGGAAATCGCGCGGCGCCGCCGCCGGGGGTGCGCGAGTTTTCCACTCCAATCGGCGGGTGGATGGGTTAGGGAAGAGCCATCGCAATTCGTTTTTTTTGTCAGCATTTTGGATTTGATTATCTTTGGTATTTAAAAAAATCTTATCAATTTCTGATCATTAATTAATCAATGTTGGACTAATCAAGAAATTAGTTGAATTTGATCAATTAACTGATCTAAATCTACCTTCTGATCACTTCTTCCTTGATCAATCATTTCCGTTATTTTTATTCTTAGGGTTTTTTAAATTCTTGGTTAGGTTTTTCATCATTTGTCAATTTCGCGATTATTGTAGTCATTTCTCGATTCCTGACAATTTTGCATTATTTTATGAGCCCGAATCCCGAGTTTTTGGCATTTTTTGGCTCCTAGATGCGCCCTCGACATTTCCAATCAGTAAACAGTAATCTCCGTAATTTCCGGCTTCTTTGGTTCCCTTTCTAACAAAGTGGCACAGATCAATTATTTGTGGGCACATTTACGTCATTCCCCAAAAGCCGTAGGTCGGTCGGTCACTGCGCGCTATGGCTGCTGATCCTTGCATAATCCCGTATCCCACCAATGATCAAAGCGCTTCTTCCTTACCAACACTGCCACCACTAATTATCCCATCGTCCGCCGCAGCATTGATCAAAAGTTAACAGACAGACAGACAGAGAGAGAGAGAGAGAGAGATAGAGATGGCTTTCGTTGGTCCCGCTGATCTGATGTGTCCTGATCAGGGATCACCACCACTCCATTCTCCTCGCCTTTTCTCATCATCCTGTGGAAGAATTGTGCAAATCAATTTGGGTGGAGGCGGGATGAATTTTTCATCAAAACAAGGTTGCCATGCCTGAAACTCGATATCCGAAAATTTCGGCCTTTTTCTGACGACTCGAACTTTTTTGGTTGACCCGATCAAAAAGCGACTTTTTCGTTCTATTGCACTTTATGAGTCCAATCATGCTTTTCGCGCATTTTTATGTAAAATTGTTCACCACCAGCAGCAGCAAACACAGCAGCACACACATTTATTTGGTGGTGATGGTTTTGTTTTGTTGTGTTGTACTGCTGTTTAAAGTATGCAGCAGCAGCCACCACATCAAAAGCGTAAATATAATTAATTTTATACAGTTAATTAGTTGTTGGTTAATTAGAGAAAAGACACCATAAAACATTTTGCGGTGGCGACAATTTTTTTTTTATTTTGCATATTTAATTTGTTTTTATCTTTTTTTTTTTTATTATTTTACTTGTACAGAAAAGTGTGTATTTTATACAAAAAAATATTATATAAGTATATTATAATAAAATTTTTTAGAAAAATTCTTGTCTACATTTTATTGATTTTTAGCATAAAAATGAATAATATTTTTCTCCTAAATTAATTAATTTTATTTTTTTCGATTCACTTTTTTTCTGGTGCAATTTAAAAGTACAAAACTATACGAATTGATTATTAGTTTTGCAACAAATCGGAAGAAACATGAAAACACGTAAAGCACAAAGCAAATAAAAAAAAAACCGTAAAACAAAACAAACAATCAAAAAGACAGACGCGGAAAAAAAACAAAATTAATTTGTAATCTTTTCTTTTTAATGCGAATTTTTTTTTTTACAATTTTACTGTCATTTTTTATGAAAATTTTCAATTTGTTAAGAATCCTTTTGTAAACAAAACGTTTTCTGATTCCATTGTTAAAACTCAGTACATATTTGAGTTTTTGAGCAGCAGGTTTTTAAAAGCCACTTAAGCTTTGAAATTTTTTGAAATTCTAATTTAGGTATTAATAAAAAAAATTGTCATCAAATTAAGAAAAAAAAATGCTGCACTACCAATTTTTTTTCTTTAAAATTGCGCACCTCTCAAAATTCTCAGCCTTTACAAATTCGATTGTTAAAACTCAGTTACACATTTGTGTGAGTTGTTGTTTTTCAAAGCTAGAGTGCGCCGGGACCGGGACCAAAACACGGACAACTGAGTATCAAGGTCCCGGTTTTGACCGGGACCGGGAAATTCCCGGTTTTTTCCCGGTTTTCACAGCCAAAAAGTCCCGGTTTTTCAACCCGATTAGGTCCCGGTCCCGGTTTTGCCCAAAATTCCCGGTCCCGCGCATTCTATACAAAGCCAATTAGGCTTGTTAAATGTTAAATTTGAATTTAGTAAAAACCAATTCTTTCCTCCTCCTCCGAAAATGTATTTTTTTTAAATTTAATTCAATGTTTGTCCATTCCATTTTTTCCATTTTTTACCACAATTTGCCTCCCCCCCCCCAATGAAAAATAATTGCACTCAATTTTTGGGGCGGCATTCACATAAAATTAATTGTATGTTGATGGTTTTTGGTGACGTTCAATCAATCATCGTGAATCAAAACAATACATACAAAAGTTGAACCACCACACGGAGAAAACAGTGACAGAAAATCCATAAAAAATTTTTATTTTAAAAATTACGCTTTGTTTCATTAAAAATGAGAGTGTCACATAGCCCGGATTAGACATCCCCGACATTTTTTGTATCGCTTATCCTTTGACATTCCTCCAATATTTTTTGGCATGACCTCAAATGCCTGCCCTTCACCCCCTCCCCTCTCTCCCAGGGACGGTCCATAATTTAGACTTTTTGGCACTATGGGAGAAGCCCCTGGATAATATGCCTTTCAGCCCATTTACGAGTTTTTTTTCATAGATAAGCACAAAAAAACGCGTTTTCCGCTTGGTTTGGGGTGTCTACGATGACTTTTATAATGCCTATTTCGGGGTTTTTGTGCCTATTGTGCCTATTTTAGGATTTTTAAAAAAATCCTTAACAAAAATGCAATAAATTGGAATTCAAAAATTTTTGCAGGACCGGATCCGGCCGGATTAATCCTGCAAATCCTGCATTTTCCAAAAAATGCAGGATTGCAGACTGGGATCCTGCAAAATCCTGCGCAGGATACGGTCCTGCTCCGGGCTCTAGTTGCAGCTACATACATACTTTTAGTACTCAAATGGGTAACTTTTAGTACTCAAATGGGTAACTTTTAGTACTCAAATGGGTTAAACATTCGCAAATTAGGCCATAATTAAAAATTTTATAATTTGAGTATGTCTAAAATTTATCCGTTTTATTCATTTGTAATTATTAAAATGTGTAAATATTATAGTTTTCCTCCTTTTAAATCCTTTAAATTCCATTTTAACATCAGCCTAGTCAAAAATTCGAGAAATTATGCTAAAAATGAAGAATGGAAAGATAGCATTCATTCAGTTTCACAATTTCCTTTTTTTCTTTCATTTTGGAATTTCTTTCGCGCGCCCTTTCCCTTTTTTCAAAAAGCAAAAGCCATGACACATTTTGTTGATGCATTCATTGGCTCGAAAAATTCCTTTTTCAAATGTCAAAAATGCGCTTCAAACTTTCATCTTCGTCGGCTAGTAAAAAAAAAGAAAATTTTAATTTAATTTAATTTATTTTTTGGTCAAAAATAATATAAATTTTTGTGCCTCTAATGATAAAATTTAGAAAAATTTTTTTTGGATGATTCGCAACTTTTTTTTTGTGCCAGACAAAACATTTTATTTTATTGAAAGTTTATTCTAGGGAAAAGCTTCTTCTTCCTTTCAAGTGGCTTTTGCTGTTGATGCAGAAATTGCTTTAAGTTTGTTGACAGAAAATATTTTTATAGAAATCAAAATCTTTCGATAAATTTTTATTTTTTTCAGTTTTAATAAAAATTAGTGAAAAAATAATTGTGAAATTTCTAAAATTGCATTAATTATTTCATGAAAAGTTTTGTTTGGGTTTTAAATAATGAATGACGCCATTGTCATAAATCGTAGATCTGTTTTGATTGAATTTGACCAAAAGTTTGAGTGATCGAAAACCGAGCGAACATTTTTGTCTCGTTTTAATTTCGGTGAAAATTCGATCATCAATTTACTTAATTTGGCCAAAATATTGTATTTGACCAAACAGATGAACTCTTCGAACATGTTATTGTAGTTGGTTTCTTGAAATTTTCTCGGTTTTTTCATGAAAATTATCATTTTTCAAAAAAAAAACGAAAAAATCAAAAAAAAATTTTAATTTTTTATTTTAAAGAGATAATTCTAGCTTTTTTTAAAAAAAAATTTACAAGTTCCTCATTGTACGAATTGTTAGGACACTGCGAAATGGCCATTACGGCATGGGTATATTTTTATTTTATTTTTTTAAAATTTCGCACCCATTTTTTACGACCATCCTCACATTCCATTGAAGAATAATGATCATCATACACAACACCATCACATTATCCCTTAATATTCGATCATTGAACATTTTTTTTCGCGGGACGGATGGATTAATATGGAATTATTTGACCAACAATTTTTTTGTTTAATTTAATTTTTCACCAATTTATTTAAATTGGCAATTAAAAAACTATGCATTTTTAATCAGCTCAGAACTAAAAAGACAAATTTTGTTTGAACCATCTAAGGTGTACTTTTTTAGGTACACTATATTCCGCCCTTCCTATTATTCCCCTCTTTTTAAATTTTTTTTTGAAAAATCTCTAAGTTTTGAAAATTTCATGCCAACTTGTACAAAAGGCAACTATGTCTTAGGATTAGGCTTAGGCTTGCTCGGGCTTAGGTTTAGGCTAAAGCCTTGGCTTTATTTTGTAAAATTTGAGCTCATTTTTGTACGGGTTGCCTTTGTACTAACAGTGTACGAGTTTATTGTGTACGAGTTGCCTTTTGTACGAGTTGCCATTAACCCAAAAAAAAAATCGGGTGGGTGTAAACGAGCTGCTCACATGTTTAACCACAAAAAGCCTCAAAATTTCTCAAAAAACCACAAAAAGCCTCATTTTGAAAATTTAGCCTCATTGACCTGTCAAAAAACCACAAAATGAGGCTAAAGCCTCAGATCTGGGAACCCTGTGTTTTATCCCCCCCCCCTCCCCCACTTTAGCCTATTTATAAAATTTAATTTAATTTTTATTTTTTCATACATATTTTATTCAAGAAAATCCAGGCTCTAACATATTAAAAAATTATTTTTTCCTTTACCCATAATATTAATAAACATTGCAAATTTCTTTCAGCAATTGAATTATGGTGGAAGTTCAACGAATTTATGCCTTCTTGGCTCTGTTCACATTTATTTATTTTTTGGAGTCCATTGGCGGAACGTAAAAAATTTTTAAATTGTTTTTTTTTTGAAATTTAAATATTTTTTTCAGGTATATGATCGCTTCTGTTCAAAACATTGAGCGACAATTTAGAATACCGTCAAAATTGTCCGGTTTTCTCGTCTCAGCCCGTCAGAATTTTTTCAAATTTTTTTTTTAAATTTTTTAAAATTAAATTTCCAATTTTTCAGATGACATTTCCTATGTGCTCACTGTGGTTTTTGTTTCTTACTATGGCTCAAGAGGTGGTGGAAAATGGAATCATTATTTTTTTATTAATTTAAATTTTACTGTTTTTTAAGGTAAGGGTAAATTATTTGAGAAAATGAAATAGTTAATGAATTTGCTTTAAAAATTCGAAAAAGGCTTTAAATTAGCTCATGTATGTACTAATTCATTAATTTGTTTTTGGGGGCAGCTCAATTATTTTTTTACAATTTTTTTACAAAATCAAAAAATTGTCAGGAAACCGTGCCAAATGGATTGGGTTCGGCACTTTTCTGATCGCATGTGCCCACATTATCACGGCAATGTCCAACTTTTTGTTCCGTGCCGAAACGCCTCAGCTGAATTTTGCTGAGGTTGAGGTAGAAAAAAACTGAAAATAAAAAAATACTAATTTATTTTAAATTTTAGGACCGTCTGAGGCCCAACCCAAATTTGTTGACCGAAAATGTGACAATTCCGGAATTTTTTGAATATGCGCCGATTCGGGACCGAATTCCGGCGCGAATGAGAGAAATGGTAAAAATAATTAATTTAATATAACAAATATAAATATATTTTTTTACATTTATTTAATTTTAATATTATATTTAATTTTATTAAAAATGTTTTTTAAATTATTTAATTCATTTTATCTATTAAAATTTTATTTAAATTCATAACGAAAAAATTATTTTCCTTTTTTTATTAATTTGTTTTTTGGGATTATACAAAATTTTTTTTTCTAATATTTAAATATTTGATATCAAACTGTGTTTTATTTTGTTTTGTTTTCTTTTTATTAATTTGTTGGGAATTGGACAATTATTTTTTTAATATCAAAAATATGTTTTAATTTTCTTAGTTAATCCCTTTTCATATATATTTATTAAATATTTTACATATTTAATAATTTTGCAAAAAATAAAATAAAATAATTCGAAAACTTAGAATTTCGAAAAAATTTCTAAAAGCCAATAAGCGTTGAAATATTTTCAGGATATGGGATGAGAAGGATTAAAATAAGTTAATTCTCTTCCTTTTAGTATCCCTGCAAAGTTTGGTGAGCTTTTCTGATCACTACTCGAAAAACTATGATAGATTAATTTTCATTAAAATATCTTATATTTAAAAAAAATTTATCGACTTAACCCTGTCTATAATTAATAAAATCGCACCAAATTTTATAGGCATACTCCCTTTACGGGACTAACTTAAGCAGAAAATATTTCAACGCTTAATGCTTTTAAAATTTTTGTTTTTTTAGAAATTCTAAGTTTCCATTTATTTCATTTTGTTGCAAATTAGACAATTTATTTTTAATTGAACCCAGTATTTAATTATAATAATTATCTATTATTTATTTATTTTTATCCCCATTTTCCGATTAATTCTGTGCTCGATCACCCCGATTGGTTGGCCTCCTACATCATGAGCAATCACAGCGTCCACCACTTCACCAACACCACCACCGCCATGTACACGCAAAGTCAATTCTCACTTGACGAGCCGCTTATATCGGAGGTGGATTTAATAATTAATTAAAAAAGTAATTAATTAACGAAAAATAAAGGGTAATTAATTGGATAAAATGATGAATATATCGCAGTATTTTATTTTAAAAATAGGAAATAAATTAAAAATTATTTTAATATTTATTTTTTAAAAGTTTTATTAATTATAATATAATAAAATACAAAGGATAATTCGAATAAGAAATTACATATTTTTAAATTTGATGAATTTTTGAGTCGCACTTTTATTTAAAAAATAGGAAATAAATGAAATATGTTTTACTTTTTTTTCAATTATAAAATATTATAAATTAAAATTTTGCTAAAATTTTGAATTTTAAGGAATTTTCAAGATCAAATCGAAAAAATAATGGAATAGACGAATAAATATTCGCCAGGGTTTTTAAACTAAATTCTTAAAGACAAAAATATAAATTTACCGCATTTTTCGCTTAAAAATTACATTTATTTATTTACAATTAAAAAACAATTTTATTTAAACGAAATTTTGTTCAAAAAGATTTTGCAACGGTCTGACCATCTGATCCGCATCATTGAAGCTTACATCCATGAAGCATCTGCCAATTTGGCAGAACAACAAAAAGCCAACGACAAAAAGTTGGGCGGATTATTGTGGCACGCGGACCGGAACGCCGCGCTGGAGCGCAAAGCGTTGGACGACGCGGTCAAACGCTTCCAATTGGGCGCCGATGGACAGAACGCCAAGGAAGCGTTGGCGGAGTCGTTGAGGCGCGCGAAAATTTGAAATTCAAAAATTTGACACCATTTATTTGTTTGTTTTTCAGGCATTTTGTGCAGAACAGAAAGCAATTGCCCGAGGCGGATTTAAACGTGAAATAATTTTTTGTTAATTTTAAAAATATTTTTGGTTTTTCATTTTTTTTAATAATTTATCTAAATTTTGATTAATTTTTCGTACCCTTTCATAATTCTTCATTAAAATGATTATCAGAAGAGTGCTCCAATTTTAAATGGTTAAAATGTGGGAGAAAAAGTGGGGACGGGACATAATTTCGCCGGCCGAATTTCGCAGGGACAAAATTTCGCCGCAAAAATTAAAAAAAAAAAAAAAAAAATTAAAGTTAGAAAATTTTTAAGAAAAAAATTTAGAAAAATTTTTCGGCGATTTTTTTTTGAAATTTATGATAAATTAGTAATTTTTTCGAAAATTTTTCCAAAAAATCGCTAAAAAATTTTTGAAAAAAATTTTTCCTTGGAATTTCCATATAAAAAAATTTCTAAGGAATTTTTTTCTTGAACATTTCCAAATTTTAAAAAAAAATTTCGTTATGTCCTGGCGAAATTTCGGCGGCGAAATTTTGGGGTGCACCCGAAAAAGTGAAGCGCTGCTAATTAGCATAAATAACCGCGACAGCAATGGTTTTTGAATTTTTCTTTTTTTTTAAATTAGTTACCTAATTTTAGCCAATTTTGGCAAATTTATCCCACAAAATCAGAAACGCACCAAAAATTTACAGGATATTTTGAATTTTTGTGTTTTTTAATCATTACTTAATTAATTAAATTTTTATCTTTTCAGACAATGCGTCGTTCAGCGGTGGCCGCCTTTTCCTTCTGCAACAAATTGGTCAACAATTTTCGCGCACTTTTGCAGGGCGCCAAATGCGAACGGTTGGATTGGCGCCCTTTTTCCTACTTTTGGCATTTTGCCATATTTTTAAAAATTTAATTAATTTATTTCTCAAAAGCGAGGTGTCCAATGTGGGTCCGTTGTTGATCATTTTTGTCGCAATGCTCATCCTCGGCCTGGGTCGGACAATGCCATGGTAAGACAAAATGAAAATATTAAAAAAATATATTTTTAAATGTTTTAATTTATTTTCAAGGATTTGTTTCAAATTTTTAATTATTCTCCGTACACGGATTTATATGTTTTTTTTTTTGAAAAAAAAAGAAAAGAAAAAAACTTCATTGGCACTCAAATTCTTGGCAAAATATCCAATTCTCCTTTTTTCGACATTGGCTCAATTTTAGCAAATATTTTGCTCTTTTTGATGTTTTTATTATTATTTATTTTTTTGGCAAATATTTATGTATATATTTGTTGTTTTTTAGCAAATATAAAGCCGTCCCTGAAGATTATAATTTTAATTTTTAATTTAAAATTTAAATTAAAGAAAAAAAATGTTAAAATTTGAAATTCTCACAGGGCTCTTGGCATTCCGTTGATTGATGACAATGTGAAACGGCACAAAATGCCAATGTATTTTGCCACGATCAATTTCTTCAAAATCATGGGGCCGTCCTGCGGATTTTTGTGAAAATATTCATTTTAATTTAAATTTTAAATTATTTTTTCTTTCCAGAATTGGTGCTGCTGTCAACAAATTGTATTACACTTTTCCTGGTAGGTTTTTGGCATTTTTTTTTTCTATTTTAACTAGAGTTCTAAATTTTGAAAAAAAGTCCTGGGACTGGATTCCATGTTGAACCTGAACCTGAACCGGAAAAATCCAGATCTTCAGGGCCTCGGCCTAGATTTATTTGAAATTTGTTGAAAATAAGTGATAGGTTCAAAAATTAGAAAATTAATTCTACTAGACCCAAATAAAAAATCTATGATTTACAACCTTTTTTAATACTTTATAAAAAAAAATTGATCCGCACGAAAAAAATCAACAAAAATAATAAAACCGATCACATTTTGTGCCGATAAGCACCACAGGGAATTCTAGTAATTTATTATTTTTTTTTGTTTAATAAATATTACATCAAAATTATCAATTTTGAGTTTAGCAATCACATTTAAAAAAAAATTTTTGTATGCCTAATTAGTGAATTTTTTTAATGAATTTTTCAGGTTCAGGTCGAACTCTAATTTTTACCGTATTTATTATTAGAGAGAAAAATAATTTTTTTAATTTAAAATATACTTTATATTTTTTGAATCTTTAAATCATGCTTTTTGTTTTTTGATTAGCCTCCGCCCCGCGCGGGTTAAGCCCCCAGGACCCGACTTGGATTGGCGCCTGGTGGATGGGCTTTTTGCTCATCGGTCTTATGATGATTGTCCCCTCCATTACGCTGTTTTTCTTCCCGGAATCATCAAAAAAGTGCAATTATATCAAAATTTGAAAAAAAATGAAAATTAAATTTAAAAAAAATAAATAAATATTATGATGTTAAATTGAATAATAACTTGGGAACAAAAAATAATGAATATTTAAAAATTAAAATTATTTAAATAAAAATAAAGTTTTAATTTATGCAAATTTTAATTTAAAAAAAACAATTAAACATAATGAAAAAAGCTTTTTAATTTAATATATAAAATAAATAGGTACGTCAATTTTTAATTTTCAAAACCCAATAAAAACAGTTACACTTTTTATAAAAAAATAAAACATTTTAACTAAAATATTTTATTTTAATTTTTTTTTTTAGAAAAACTCAGCAGAATAAAGTGCATGCCACAAATGGCACAACAGTCAATGGTGTGATTATTAAAATAAAATAAAAATAAACAAATAAGAAGGGTAATTATTTATTTAAACCCTTTTTTGTAAAGGAATGCCGCCGCCGCCGCCGCTCCATTCGGTGCCGGACGTGAAAGAGAAGAAAAAGTTGGCACTTTATGACCGCCATGTGAAAGCCGAAGGCACCACAGACCTTGGACTTTTGGGTAGTCCAATTATTTAACAATAAAATTCGAAATTTATTTGATAATTATAAAATTAATTAAAAAATTATAATAAATAAATAAAATTGTATTTTAATCATTGTTCAATTTAATAATTGAAATATATTTAATTTCAATTATAAAATAATTTAAAAATTACAAAAAACATAAAATTGTGGATTTCTAATCGCTGTCCAATTATTTAACAAATAAAATTTGAAATTTATTTAATTTAATTATAAAATTTATTTTAAAAATTATTAGAATATTAATTAGCTAGTTTTACCTTTTCGTTTTTCAGCCTTTTTGCGCTCTTACAGTGCTGTTTTGTCCTCAAAAGTTTATGTTGGCGCTTCCATTGCCCGTGTGTTGGACGTTTTCGCATTCAAAGGATATTTTGTATGTAAATATAAAAAAACATTAATTAAAATTAAAAAATATTCCGCAACTGTTTTTGAAAATTTCCGGAAAAAAGAAGGAAGGACCTTTGCAGGACAGAGGACAACACTCTCCTTCCTCTCCAGAGTGTCCTTATTTATTTGAATTCCTTTTCCAGGGGCACAAAGCAAAACGTCCTTTGTTTTAAGGACACATTTTGTTTGCATGTTCAAACTAGAGATCGGCATTTTGAGAAAATACGGATCAGGATTACGGACATCACATCGATACGGATTACGGATAAAACTCCGTAAAATCCATAGTCCTTAAAAATCTCTATGGATCCAATAAAATACAGAGTACGGATCCGTAAAAATTCGTATACGGATCCGGTCCGTAGCCGATCTCTAGTTCAAACAATACGTAGAGAATGAATTGAGATTAAGATTGAGGAAAAAAAAATAACTAAGAAAGTATTTTTTTTATTTTATTTTTTTTAAATGAAATACTCTATTTTTATGGTTTTAAGTCGTCCATTTTTTTTTGCTAAAAATATATAATTTTTTATTTTTCATATTTTTATATATACAAATTTATTTCTTTTCTCAAAAGGTTTTTTTGCCCAAATTTTTGGAGAATCACTACGGTATTCCACAATATCTTGTCCATCTGTACATTGCACTGTTCGGTGTCACCGGCTTCGCGCTTGGCACCGGAAGCGGCGGAGTGATTATGCGGTGAGCGGGCGGGAGCGTCATAATTAATTAATTAATTAATTAATTGGACTCTATTGCATTTTAGGCGTCCAATCAATGGCTAACTTTTTTTTTTTTTGCTTATTGATCAATGCCAACATTTATTCGTGTCAATCGAAAGCTTAAATTTTAAGCTTTTGTTTCTACTGTGACAAAGAATATATAGGCATTGATTAAGTAAGAAAGAAGTTATGGCCAAAGAAACTGAGGATAGCATTAATAAATTAATTATCGGTCACTAATTGGACGCCTAAAGTGCAACAGTGCCATTAATTATGCCATTATGGATTTACTTTTCACATTTTTAAGCATTTTAATTTAAAAATATTTTTTTCTGAGAAATTTCTCATTTTTCCCAACAGAAAATTGCGATTGAATGGACGAAAGGCTGCTTATTATGTGCTGATCGCGTCCACCATCAACACGGCACTGGTGATGGCCAAGTCAATGCTCGGGTGCCATTCCGTGGTTAACAAGTGAAAATTTTTTTTTAATATTATTCAAATGAAAATACCGGTAACAATATTTTTATTTTATTATTTCCCCATTTTTAATTTTTGTAATTATTTATTCTCAATTTATACATATGTTTAACTTTTCTTTGCTTTTTAAATTTTTCTTATTTTTTACATTTTTAATTTATTAATAAGTAAGTTCACCTTTTTTTTTAATTTTGTCAATTTTTTATCTTAATATTATAAAATATGTGAGTTTAGAAGGACAAAATTTAATAGTTTAAAAACGACAATTTAAATGTTGTTTTAACTTTATTATTTCCCATTTTTGAATTTTCTTAATTATTTATTCTCCATTTTATATGTTTAAGTTTTCTTTATTTTTTAAATTTTCTTATTTTTTGCATTTCCAATTTATTCAAAAATTCCTTTTTTTTTTAATATGTGCCATTTTTATAATAAAATATGTGAATTTTTATTTGTTTTTGAGTGAAAATGTTTAGTTTTATGTAACTTGTTTCTTGTTTCTTTATTTTTCAATTTTTTCTTTACAATTTTTATTTATTTTTTCATTTTTTTTCCATTTCCCCCCAGCATTGGCCGCGATGGCATTGCCACTGCGTTCAATTTCACGCGCGAATGCAACATGGCGTGCGGCTGCGCGCCCGACACGGCCAAGCTGTACCCGGTGTGCGACGTGCAGGGCAACGCCTTTTATTCGCCATGCCACGCGGGGTGTCGGCACGCGGAAGCGCCGGACGACGAATTGGTGAGGGGAGGGGGATTTTAAAATGTATAAAATACAGTATGACACAAAAAGATGGGTACACTACGGTCACGCCTTCCCCCGCGAAAAATTAAAAAAAAATTAAACAGAAATTTTTTCAATGAAAAATATTAGAATACTTTTCTATACGGAAATTTCAAGTAAAAAAAATTTATGAAAAATTATTGTTTTTTCAAAAAAAAAAAATTCCAGAATCGTTGAAAAATTTTTTTTTCTTGCCCTACGAATTTTTTTTATTTTGTAACTTTTTCAGGTTTCAAACTTTTTGAGATTTTCAGATCATATCAAGGGGTGATCTGGTTTTTTTTTCAATTTTCTGATTTTTAAAGTGAAACTAGAACATTTTTTGTTTTTATTTTTAATTTAAAAACAAAGAATTTAAAAATTCGATTTTCGTTCAATCTAAAATTGATTAAAAATTAAATTAATTTATGCGTTTGTTTGATTTGATTATTAGCACTTTTCCGAGTGCGAATGTGCTGCTGGTGCGGGTGAGGTCAGCAGAGAATTTTGCCAAAACGAATGTGTGCCAATGCGAAATGCCTATTTTGTGCTGGTGTTTGTCGGCGCGTTCATCGGCGGCACCGCGGTGGTGCCGGGACTGTTGCTTTTGCTGAGGCAACAAATTTTAAATTTTTGAGAAAATCATTTAAATTATTAGAATAAATAAAATTAAATTTAAAATTTTGAAAAAAAATATTCGTGAAAGTTTAATCCCAAACAATTTCCAAAAAAATAATCAGAAGCTCAACAAATTTTGCAGGGATATTAAAAGGAAGAGAATCAACCTATTTTTAACTAATTCATCCCATAAATTTTGTTTAAAATATTTTGAAAATTTTAAACATTTCATACAATTTTTAAATATGCCTATTATTTTAGGATTATATTTAAAAAAGTTTTATCGAACTTTACTTTTTCTATAATAAATCAAATCGCATATTCCCCGGTACAGGACTAACTTAACCTGAAAATATTTCAACGCTTAATGAATTTTAAAATTTATTTTTTTTACTATTCCCCTCTTTAAAAAAATTCAAAAAATATTTTGAAATTTTCAGGTCCGTTCCACCACAATCACGCAGTCCAGCACTGGGCCTCCAGGGCCTATTGGTCAGCGGAATTGGTAAAAACAAAAATAATAAAAAGAAAAATCGTATTCGATTACTTAAATTTTAAACAAAATAAAAAAATGAAAATATTTTTGCGCCCCTCAGGCACTTTGCCGTCACCAGTGATTTGGGGATGGTTGGTGGACAGTGCATGTTTGGTGTGGGACAATGAATGTGAGCTTGGCTCGTGTCAAGTAAGTGGGCAAATCCTCTTTTTATAATACGTTGTTAATTAAATTTAATATTTTTATCGTTTTTAAAAAAGGATTTATTTAAAAAGAAATATATTTAATGATTTAAAAATTTTTAGGCATTGTTAAACAAAACTTGTTTGGAGATTTTTAATTATTTTCAATTTATTTTTAAAAAAATATATTTTTAAATAATTGTTAAAACTAGAGTAGAGCGGGACCGGGACCAAAACACGGACAACTGAGTACCGAGGTCCCGGGTTTTTTCCCGGTTTTCCCAGCCAAAAATTCCCGGTTTTCAACCCGAATAGGTCCCGGTCCCGGTTAAGCCCAAAATTCCCGGTCCCGCTCTACTCTAGTTAAAACCTTTTCATATTCAATTTTTAAATAAACACATTTTATTTAAAAATATTTAAGCATTCAAAAAAATTTTTATTTTTTCTTATTATATTATACAAAAATAATAATTATGTTCAGTGTTCAAATATTTCTTGAATTTCAATTTAAAACTAAACTTTAATACAAAAATAAATAAATTTTATTGTTTTTTTAATTTATATTTTGTAAAATCTTTTCCCAGTTCTATGATCCGCGTCTGTTGCGTCTTTACATGCATTGGTTTTACGTTGTCATCCGCGTGTTGTCACTTTTTGCAGATATTTACGTGTGCATTCATGCCAAAGGGCTCAATTTACAAGTGCTTTTTTTAATTTAGTCCCAAAATTAAATGTATTTAAAAATTTATTATTTTATTTGCCGTTAATTTATTTAGTTTATCAAATATTAATTTATTTAATTTAAATACATTGTAATAAAAATTTTTCGATTTATTTCTTTTATTTATTTATTTTAATTTTTTTTTTAATTTACTAATTTAAATTTTATTAATTTGCTTTGTTTTTAAATCTTATCTATTATTTTTATTTAATTGAAATATTAAAATTGTTTTTTTTCCTTTTCCTTTTCCATTTCAATTATTAATTTTCGCTTTTATTTTTATTTTTTACTGTTCTAAATTTTTTTAATTTAAAATTTATTATTTTTTTAATTTGAAAACAATGTTTGCTTTCTTTTTTAATTTCATTTAATAATATTTTTTATTTTAATTAATTTATTAATTTTTTTACTGTTAAATTCTCTTATTTATTTTTACTAATTTTTATTATTATTTTTTAAATTATTTAAAATTTATTTTCAGGAGGATGATCAACACCAGGACAGTGCCAGCAATTCAAACACAGCAACAAAATCGTCAAAAGTTGACACAATTTCATTGGAGAATATTCAGCAAAAAGAATTGGACAAACAAATTTAATTTAAAATTTCATATTTTTGCTTTTTTAATACGGTTTATTTGAAAAAAAATAATAAAAATTTTATTTTATATTTATTTCATTAAAATAAAATTTATTTCAAAGGAAAACTAAGCTTTAATGTTATTATTTCTAAATTTTCTTGTTTTAATTATATATTTTAAGTCATTTCTTTTCTCTATTAATTTGGCATTTTAAAAATTCGCTAATTTGGCAATGGCATTTTATTGTTTGGCCACTCACTCAAATTTTGCTTTTGTTGGCACTTTGGACAAAGTCAAACAGGTGTAATTTGTGATCAATTACTTTATAAATTTAATTCAGAAAAATATAAAATTTTAAATAAAAAAAAATGGCCCCTTGCGGCTTTGAACCCGCGAAAGCAAATTTCTCCGGTGCTCAACACCTAATTCCATCTAATTTGTCTTTTTCTTTTCCTTTCTCTTTTTCTCTCCTCCCCACTCCCTCTCGCTTAAAGTACCGCTTTCTCTCTCTCTCTCTCTCTTTCTCTATATCTTAAGCTTTTCCTATGCTTGTCTGCCTTTAAAGTGTTATCTTTTCAACTCTACTCCTCTCTTCCCACACTCACTTTCTTCCCATTCCCTCTCCTTTTCCTCCTTTCTCTCTCTCTCTTTTTCTTTTCATTCTTTCTCTGTCTCTTACTTCCATGCTTCTTTGCCTGCCTTTCAAGTGTAAATCGCCGCTTTTCACTCTCTTTGCTTCAACATTTTTTCTTTCCTTCCCTTCCTTTCTTCCAATCGCATTATCTCTCCCTCTCTCTCTCTTTCTCTGCCAATAACACTGCTTTTCCTCTACTTCTCCTTCCTTCCTAATGAGTTGCTTTGCTTCATCTCTGTGTGTATGTCTGTGTGTGCCTTTTAGGCCCCCGGGGGAGTCAATCAACACAAACACACACACATTTCGCGTACACAAAACAGCCGGCCAAGCCCCCCTAAGAATCTGCCACAGGGGGATAGGCCCAAGAGTGAGTGCCATTTAAGCGCAAGCGCCTCTCTTAGAGAAGCGGCGGTGCCACGGCCGCCGCCGCGTCTTGGCCATCTGTCGACGGCACCGTTCCTTCCTCGTCGATGGCCAACCCGCCCTAAGGCGCTGTGCCTTGCGGGCGTGCCGCCCCCCGCACTCCCTATGTAATCATTGGTTTTTACATACATTTCTCATTTCCTGCCGCCGTAAAAGTTTTACGGCACGCTCCCCACCCTACCCTTTAGCCTAGAATAAAAATTATACCTATTTCCCGTTCGTGCTCATTTTTAAATTTTATTGCCAGATTTTCCCCATTTTTGTGATATTTTTTTCATCGTGATTTATCGGGATTATGATTTCCATATTTTTTTAAGCCAACAGATTTTTAAGTCTTGGAATTTCGTTTTCCCATTTTTTTTTGTTGCCTAAAAATTATATACCCTTTCTTGCTTCGTTTTTAATCTGTGACATTTTCACCCTCTCTAAATTAAATTTGTTTAGCATTACCAATTAATTTGCACATGTTTTTTTTTTTGAATTTTCCAATTTTTTTTAGTTTTTCTAAATTATTTTTTTCGCTGCTATTGCTTAAAGATCAGACTTCTTTTTTCAAATGATTGAACTTATTTTTCTAACTTTCCGTAAAAATAAAAATTTTTCCAAAAATATTTTCCCTATTTTAACCAAAAAAAAAAATTAAAAAAAAGTTTTTACGATTCATCAAAGAAAATTCCATTCCCATGACGGAAACGAATTTTTTTTTCCGTCTCGTACATAAAATACGCAAATATTTGCTCACAATTCCATTGCCGCCGCCGCCGCTTCTCCCGCACGGCCGTCGCCGCGCCGCCCCCGGCGGCGGGGGACGCAAAAGCATTTTTCATCTCCCCAGCAGTTGAAGCGGGCGGGCGGCAACAACGCCGATCAAATTTCACAAAATGTGTTCAAAAAAAGAAATTTTTTTTACGTTTTTGAAAAGCCCAAAAATATATTATTATGCCCATTGTTTTCACAGAAGTTGGAAGAAAATAAATTCATTCTTAAACCGCTGAATTTTCTTCCCCCCCAAATGCCAGACAATTTAAAATAGCAAAATATTTATTTGTTTATTTATTTGTAAAAAAAAGTTCAGCAGCAGAAGAACAAAAATCACTAAATCTGAAGAATGTTCAGTTTTTTTAATTTATTTAATGAATTTTGTTTTAATAATTTTTCTTATCCAGTCGATTTCACAGTTTTTACGATAAACCATTTTCCGACTTTTCTTTTTTTCATCCCGGGTCTGAAACTCGGACATTTTTGTCCAATATTTGGCAACTCTGCACCGATTTAAAATAGCAAAAATAAAAATATATATGTATTAGGCATGTATAAAATTTAAATCGAATTTTTATGATTTGTTTGGATGGATTATGACTAATGGCGAGGATTTCTAAGATTTTACTTATTTTTTTCTGCGGCTTTAACTCGACGAGAATGCACGAAAAACACATTTTTGTTCGAAACTTTTGCATTTTATCGCCCTTATTCGACCTTAGAAATCCTTATTTTAGATGGTCGCCCTTAAAATAAGTTTTTGCCCTTATTTTGGCGTTTTGTCTAAAATTTATTAACAAAAATGCAATAAAAACGAAGAATACACCCCCTAAGAATCGACCAAAAAATTTTCAGAAAAATTTACCCCTACGAATCGACACTAAATTTTTCAAAAATAGACCCATAAGAAATGAAAAATTTTCTAAAATATAGCTTATGACTAGGGCTGCAAAAAATATGTACAAAAAGTGGTCCAAATATGTACATAAATATGTAAGAAAAATCCCAAAATATGTACAAAAAACCCCAAATATGTAAATAAATTTTTTTTTAATGGTATTTTTGGGAAAGAAAATCCCCGTAAAATATGAAATAGCCACAAAATGACATAAAAATGACTTTTTTGGCGCCCCGTCCAATCAATTTTTGCATTTTGTCCCCCCCCCCAACCCCTAATACTTTTCCCACCTCCTCCTGCCCCACATTTGTGCTGTTTTGTGGTCCAAATTACATATTATGCATTTATTTCGCCGTCCCCCGCCGTTTCCCACACTCATAAAAATATGATTATTATTTTGACACGGCACGACGACGACGACACCTCTCTAAAATTGGATTGGATTTTTGTCGATGTTCCGCCGCCAGTGGCAAATTGAATTTTCTTTCTTTCCTTAACGGGTCAAATTTAATTAAAAATTTCATAAATTTTATTTATTTATTTTTCATTTTATCTCGCTTTTTTATTTTATTGAAATTATGCCATCTGGTAATAATTTTTTTCATGATGTGTTCTTCCCAATTCCCATCAAATCAAAATTGTTGGATTGATGTAACCCAAAAAGCTAAAAAAAATTTTCTCCGGTCGAAATTTTGGACGAAAATTAAATATTCCGGGAAAAATCGTAAACTAAAGAAACTTAATTTTCTTCTAATGACAGTTTGCATTGGATTTTTTTCTTAAGAATTTCAAAATGATTTTTTTTTTTTTGCAAGAAAAAATGTAAAATTTTAAGAATTTTCTTTTCGTTAATTTTCAAGTATTTTATTATTTTTTGAAGCTTTTTTTTTGTTTTACTAGCAAAAAATTCATTTTATAATTTTTTAAGAAAAAAATTAAATAATTTTTTTTTAATTTAAAAAAAAGTTTGTACGAAATTCCATTAAACGATTTATGCCATATGACACAGCACGGGGCGTACGTCTTGTGGACCACCCAAAAAAAGTTTTTATATTCGTAAATTCCATTTTTTATTAATTTTCCCGTTAAATTTATGGTGGTTATGTTATGTGATATTCAAAGTCGCTTATCTTAGCCGTATCTTATCAGTTGTTCCATTTTTCATGAGAATATTATTTCCCACCAATGATTTCAAATTAATAAATTCAATTATTTAATTTTGACATTTTTTTATAGAAAAAACTTTCATTAAAAAATATTTTCGATTAAAATATTAATTTTGATAATTTTTTTAGAAAAAAATCCATTAAAAAAATTTTATTGAAGGAAAATTTTTAATTCTAACAATTTTTTATAGAAAAAACTTTCATTGAAAAACTGTTTTTGGTTAAAAGTTTTTTTTTAAAAAAAAACTCATTAAAAATATTGTTTTTCATTGAAAATTTTTAAGTTGCTTTCTTAAAAATTGGCCTCATTAGGTGGAATTTGCTGGCCAAGAAAATATTGGTTCGTTGGCTCTGACAAATCTCTCCCGAAAATTCTTTCTTTATCCATTCTCTGCTCCCCCCGTCCGTCATCGACTTCGTTATGATGATGAATTAGGCTCATTTTGGCCAAAGAAGTTGGTTGACAGCTCATTAATATCTTCCGCCGATGGCTTTAGCATTTTTGGCCAATTTTGCTAAAATTCTTTTCCATAAAATTTAAAAATTATTTTTCAACTAAGTTTAGTTTATTTTTTATTTTTTGTTTTCTATTTTTACTTTTTAAAGGAACTTTACTATATTTAATCTTCATTTGTAATTTTTTAAATTAATTAATTTAAATTTCGTTAGTCTTTGCTTTTGTAATTAATTTTTCGCTTTTTTAACTTTTAAAATTTTTGGTTGAGCTTATTTTAATTTTTTATATATAAGAATTTTATTATGTTTAATTTTCAGTTTTAATTTAATTTGTTTAGCGTAATTAATTAAATTATTTAAATTTCTTCGTTAATTTTTATTTTTGTTTTCAATCTTATTACTAAATAATATTTGGTTTTTTAATATATAATTTTAATTTTCGCTTTTCTTTTTATTTATAAAGTTCCATAAACAATTTTTCCTGGCATTTTACCCTTAAAAATATTTTTTAATTAATTTTGGAATTTTTTTAATGGATATTCTAATTGAAAAATGCCCCCGAAAATCCCCCGCAGTTTTAATCCGGCCTTTGTCTGTTCCTCTCCTCATTTTTCCTCATCCTCCCATTCATTCATTTATCTTCCAAATCTTTCCCACCACAAAATCCGCTTCATCACTCCACGGGTTTTGCGGGGACGATGTGCCGTCGTTCTTCCCCCCCCCCAGGGGATTTCCAAAAATTTCACCGTTTTTTTTGTCAAAATTTCCAATCAATGGGATGAATACATATATTTGTTTGTTTTTTAGAAATTCAAATTTTATTATTCAATTTATATTTTTGTATGTTTTTTAATTTAAATTAATTGTTTAATTATTATTTTTTAGGCTCATTTTATTTCTGTGCTGGTGCTATAAGACAATTAATTCTTCTCATATATTGAATGCATTGTTGTTATTTATTTTAATACAATAATATATTCCTGCAATATAATTCTGCTTTTCATTTTTCCGTACGAATTTTGAATTTTAATTTGAATTTTGTGTCTAAAAAATAACATTCAAAGCCTCATTTTCATTTATTTTTTAGTTTTTTATTTCATTTTTAAGAAACATTTAAATGAAACTTATTTTTTATTGATCAAAAGTCGGAAATTCGCTTGCCTTTGCGGAAAATTTCACTAATTTTGCACTCCTAAGATTTTCGAAAATCGAAAACTCATCCTTGCTTGCATAAATTAAACTCCTTTTTATAATTTAATTCATTTTTTTGCCATTTTCAACAATAAAATTTTTCTTGAATTACAAAATGGAATTATTATTATTATTATTATTTCAATTTTTATATATTTTTTTAATTTTGGATTTTTTAAAAACATTTTTTTAAATTAATTTAATTTCTCAGCGTTTGTTCCGCCGAATGAATTGTGCTGTGTTCGGCCGATGGATGTGCTCAACACCACCACCACAACCACCTGCAACAGCATCACTGTTTTGAGCCCAAATGAAGAGCCAAAATGCCAATGCGAAATCATCATGGAGCAGCAGCAGCAGCAACAACCGTCGACAAGCCGTACAAAAATTTAAAATTTAATAAATAATAATTTTAATTTTATTTTTATAAATTTCAAATTACCCTTTTATCCACTCTTCCACGAAAAACTTTTTAAAGTCTAAAAAAATTTATAAGAAGTTTGAAGAAAGAATTTTTAGCTAAGTTTTTTCAAAAAAAAAATCAAACAAATCGTTGACAATTTTTTCAATTTTTTTTTTCTTAAAATTTTCCAATAAAAAAATTTTCTTACATATTTTTTAAAAAATTTCTGTTTAAAAATTTTAAAATAAAATTTTCGAGGGTTGGTTTGGGGTGGAAAGTAGTGGTGCATCTTCTGCTGAACGAACGAATCCATGATTTTGTTTATTAATCGGTTTGGGCTTTTACATAAATAATTAAATCAAAAATTTTCAATTTTTTTTCCAAGAAATAACTGACTTAAATTCGGCCACCCAATGAATTTTAAAATTTTTTTTTAAATAAGCCTTTTTTGGCGATAGGTTCAACACCCGTCGACCTGTTGCCCATCGGTTCGCCTCCGCCGCTGCGCATTGTGCCGGATGGGCAGGAAACGGCACTGCTCACCCACCACTACCAAATCTGTGACCTCATTGAAAAGTGAGGGGTGGCATAATAATAATTGTAAATGTTATTAGTATTTTAAATAATTTTTAATTTTAATTTGAATGTTTTTTCATTTTAAAATTATTTGGTCTCTTTTATAATATTTCCACTTAGTTTTATTTATCATTTTAGATTTAATTTTATAATATAACATTTTAACAATTTAATTTTCATTTTTATCATTTATATTTTGTTTTTATATACATTTTTTATTTAAACTAACATTTTATCTTTTTTTTATTAAATTAACTTTTTACAATTATTATTTTTAAAATTTAATTATATTCCTTTTAAAAATACATTTTTTTAAAATTTTAAATTTCAATTATTTTCAATTTTCCCCTCTCCACAGGGGTCCAATTTGTACTGTTTACCGCGCGTTGCATCGGAGCACCGGCCGAAGCCATACGGTGAAGAGTTTGGACCTGAAGCGATTTTGTGCCATTTCTGGGCTTAGCCAGGAGGGTAAAAAAATTGCAAAAAAATTTTTGGAAATTTTGAAAAATTTTAAAGACGCGGAAAAAGAGGTGGAAATATGTGCCTCATTGAAACATCCATATTTTGTGCAATTGAACGACGTGATTTCCGGCACAAATGCATTGCATATGGTAGAGAAGTGATAAGAAAAATATTTTTAATTTTAAAAATTTGTAAAAATAAATAAATAAAGTAAATAAATAGACAAAATTGCTTAAATCAAATTTAAATTCATTTGAAAAAATTAAACCAAAAAATATTTATTCTTCAAAAAATCAAAATTTATTTTGACAATCTTAAATATGTTTAGATAAAAATAGTTTAAAAGGAAGTTTAATTTAAATACCTTTTCAAAAAAATAAAATAATAAATTATTTTGACAATTTTAAAAATTTTTATAGACAAAATTGCTTTAAAATTAAAATGAATTAAAATAATAAAATATTTATTTATACATTAAAAAGTCAAGCTTTATTTGACAAATATAAATTTTATTCCAAGGTTTTTGAATGGGTCGACGGTGAGGACCTTTGCTTCGAAATTGTACGCCGTGCCGCCGCTGGGTTCATCTACAGCGAAGCTGTGGCGAGGTGTGGTTTTTTTTAATTTTTCCGAAAAAGGGTGAATATCTGAGCTAGACCTGAACCTGGTAGTCCAGGTCTGGGTTTTTCCTGACTCCAAGTCCAAGCCCAGGCCATTTTCCGGCAACCTAGGTTTTCCTGGGCCTGGATTTTCCTGAATTTTTGTTGAAGGACATTTTTAGGTTTTCATTAAATATTTTGTTAAAATAATTTTTGATTTTTTTTCTTTGGAATTTCTTAAAATTTTTTTAATTATTTATACTCATTTATTGTTTTTCCAACATACATATTTGCAAAACTGGTTGTTCAGCCATTACACACGCCAACTTGTTGAAGCAGTTCGCTACATGCACTCGCTGGGCATTGTCCACCGTGACATACGGCCGCACAATTTGCTGTTGGCAAAGTCAGAAAAAAATTTTCTGAAAATTTCGTTTTTTTAAATGGAAAATTTTGAAAATTTCTTATGTTTAAATGTTTGCAAAAATTTTTCAGCAAGGAAAACAACGCCCCGTTGAAGGTGCGCGGCCTTGCGCTTGCCCATCGGCTGCACTCCGACACGGCCAATTGTCCCGCGGGTGATTTTTTTTTTTTTTTGATTTGGGTTTTTTTGAAAATTTTAAAATTTATGAAAAAATTTTCCAGGCCGAATTGGAGTGCCACAATTTATGGCGCCTGAAATTGTTGCCGGGAAGGAGTACGGAAAGGCGGTGGACATGTGGAGTGTTGGTGGGTGGATTTATCCTTTTTATTTGTTTAATTGATTTAGTAATTAATTAATTTATTATTTTCTTTATTTTATTTATTTTTAAATTTTGTTTTTAAATTTTTTTAATGATATTTCCTTTTTTTAATTACTATTAATTAGATTGAATTCATTTTATATAATTTGTTTTTGATTTTTTGCTAATATTTATAAAAATTTTGATATTTTATCATTTTTTAATATTTTTAATAATTTTGAAATTTAAATTAAAGAATTAATAATAATATTATTATTATAATTATTTACAAATTCAAAGGTGTCATTCTGTATGTGCTGCTCTGTGGGCAAATGCCATTTGTGGGCAAACCTGGCGATGTTTTTCAACAAATTTCGGGTGGTCATTACTCCGTGCGTTTGTGGCACCATAAAATTGAATTTTATTTAAACATTATTTATTTTTTATTCAACTAAAATTAATTTTATTTCATTTTTATATTCATATTTTTAATACTTGAATTTTCTTAATTTTTTAAATTTAATATCGCTTTTTTAAATATTTTTCACTAAATGAATTATTTTGAAATTTTTTTTTCCATTTTTTTTGTTTGTTTTCAAATTATTTTTAAAAATAATATTTTCCATTTTTAAAACTCATTTTAAAAAAATGTTCAGATGTCCGGCCCAATTTGGGCTTCGATCAGTGACACGGCCAAAGATTTGTTGCGCCAACTTTTGTGTGTGGACACAAACAAACGCACAACGCCAGAAAAGGCAAATTTTATAAAAAAAATTTAAATATTTTTATTCAATTTTATTTTATTTTTAATAATTTTTCCTTTTTGGTCACAATTTTTTCAATGGAAAATTATTAAATTCATTTTTTATTATTTATTCTTTAATTTGGCCACTAATTAGTCGTAATAAATAATAAACACATGGTTTTCAAATTACAAAATTCCAATTTTATTTTTTATTTTAAATTATTTTTCAAATTAAAAAGTGCATTTTCTCACAAATGTTAATTTATTTTTAATTAAATACTAATTATAATAATATAAATTTAATAACAATTTGCTGTCTGTCACAGTGTCTTCGGCACGATTGGTTCAAGAAGAGTGTGGCCCCGCGAGTGCACTTGGGCGACACCATTGAGAACATTCGCCGATTTAATGCCCGCCGAAGACTAAAGGCCCGTTCATTTTTAAATAGATAATTTTTTCTTTTTTTAAATTAATGAAAATGAATTTTTCATTTTTCAGTTTTTTTTGTACTTATTTTTTGGACAAATTTTACCCCTCATTTTCAAAATATTTTGTGGAATTTCAACTTTTCCATAATTTTTTTGACCTATTTTTAAGTAATTTTAATCCCACATAACTAACTAATTAAATTCGCCATATGTTACAGGGATATTAATTACACGGTTCCATATGTTTAATTATCTTGAAAGTTGTATTGCAAAAATCTTTTTCAAAAGGTTTTCCCAAGAATACCTTATTTCCTTAATATAAGGCCCTACAATCTATAAAATTTCATAATATTTTATACCAATTTTTTGTTTATAAAATAAATAATCCGCGCATTTTCTAAGACAAAAAAATTTAATGTAAAAAAATTAAAATTTAATAATTTGTACAAAATATGAGGATTTAAAAAAAAATAATTATGGTTTTGCAAATTTTTAAAAAAATAACTGAAAAATTGTTTTTCAGAGTAACATTGTGTCGTCGGTGAACAACGCACGGCTTAACAACACGTTCACCACCACAACCATAAGCAATAGCAATTTGATGCCAAAATTGTTGGCACTGTCCCCCTCACCCTCCTATTTTGGCGCACAATCTTTGCCTGGAGGCGATTCGTGCGACTTTGAGTGCCTTCCGCCTCCAATTAATTCCAGTCATTAATTAATTTTAATTCGCAGTTGATTAATTAATTAATATTTACTCACAATTATACATTCACACATACATTAAATTATATTTTTTCACATAATTTAGGCAATAATAATAACGGTACCATTGCTGGCGGCCAACAAAATCGGACTGAAATTGCCGGCGTGGAACGCGTGCTCACATCGCTCGTAAATAAATGCATATTTACAATAATATTTAAATAAATGTACAAAATGCCTATAAAAAGAAATGCTATAGACTTTGATACTATGCATATCATTAAAAATATTTCTATTAATATTCCAAAAAATTTTATTTAAAATATTTTTAAATTAATTTTAAATTTTTATTAATATTCCAAAAAATTTTATTTAAAATATTTTTTAAATTAAATTAAATTAAATAATTTATTTATTAAAAATAAAATTTAAAAGAGACATATTTAAGCAATATATTTTCAACAGAATAATAATATAAATATTAAATTGCTTTTAATTTTTCTTATTATTTTTTCTGAAAATTAATAATTTTATTTTTTAGTTTTTTTTATTATTTTTCTTATTTTATTATTTTTTTTTAAATTTTTTTATTATTTCCTTTTATTTATTTTTTTATATATATAATTTTTATTTTCTTAATTGAGGACCAAATTAGCGTGCTCACTGACTGTGTGGCCGGTGTTCAGCACCAACAACAACTGCTTGACCAGGCACTGAACGACCGGGAGCTGCACCAACTGTTGCTGGTCAGTCAGTCAATTTAACAACAAAAACAATAACAATTAATTAATTAATTTTAAATAAATTTATTTATTTAAATATATAATAAAATAATTACAATTATTTATTTTATCAAACTACAAATATTACAGTTTTAATTTATTCACATTTATATTTTTTCATAATTTTTTTATTTTGCAAAAAATTAATTTATTTTTATTTATTTAAATACTATAGTTTTTTTTTCTGCATGGATTTGATAGACAGATTCACTTTGATTTTAACTCGTGGGAAAATTCGATTTTTTTTTAAGAGAAGTTCCATTTTTCAATAAAATAAAGGAAAGAAAAAAAATGGGTGAATTTTTTAGTGGAATTTTTTTTTTCATTTTTTGTGAGGAAATTTCACATGCTGGATCGTTTCATAAAACTGCCAATTTTACAGATTTTCGAGAAAATCAGTCATAACTTCTCTTAAAACAACTAAAAAAATATCTTGGTATAATACGATAGCTCTTGGCTTCTCTATTATCATGAAAATTTTAATATTTTAATAAGTTTTTAAAGTTATGTCCCAAATTTTGTGCCCTCCTAAGAAGCATCGATTTTGGGCAAGTGTTGAGACATCCCCCCAAAATAAAAGACCAAAGGGTGCCAAATTTTGGCGCATTATTATTTTTTTAATTAATGCCACCTTTTTTATAGTTTTATTGGGCCTCAAAAATTGAAACTCTGATGGCGGCATATGGTTTTATTTATGTACACGCTGAAATAGCCAGAAAATGTTTTTTGGAGAAGGAAACCCGACGACTTTTTTTTCTTTTTTTTTGCTTTTCGGGTCAAAAATTTAAAAAATTTTTATTGAAAAATCCCTCCTCCCCCGGCTACGGGCCTGAAGGGGGCATGAACATCAATTATTAAATTGAAATTTTGGCATTTTAATATAAATTTATAATTTTATTTGAAAAAATGAATATTTTACCCATTTTTCCTGTTGGGTTTCGATCCAAAAAAAAAAACTCTTTCAACCTTGGCATACTTATGCCCTCCTCTAAATATTATAATGCAAAATTTTTAAATTTAATTTTTTCTTTTGCAACCAAAAATTGATTCTTTCCGCGGCTCCATCCAAAAATCATTTTTTTTTCTGTTGGACCAACAACAAAATGAATGAATGTGTGTGATTGAGGATGAGTGGAAACGGAAGAATGAATGAATGTCTCACTTTTTTTCGGCCTCATTTCACCGCTGCCACTGCTTTTGGGAGGTCCTAAATTGATTAATTAGCGCCCGGGGGCCAAAGAATTTCTTTTCTTTTCCTGCCAAAATGTTTGACTCCCTGGGGGGTGGGGGGAGCCACCTGCCGCTGCCGCTGCTTTGCTGCTACCACCGCTCCTTAATCCGACTCCTAATTAGCCCAATTAACAAAAAATGGCACTTTTAGGGGCTTTAAGCATGCCAAAACTAGGCCCGTAGCCAGTGGGCGGAAGCGGGGAGAGAATCCCCCAGAAATGAAAAATTTTAAAAAATTTCAAGAAAAGGTGGGCAAATTTTTTTTTAAAGTAAATTCACTTAGGTTTGTGGTCCGAGTTCATCTCTAATTAAGCCGATTGGTTCATTTTGTCCATTGTTTTTAATTTTGTGCCAATCAAAAATAACAATTTTTGACATTACCGCCACTCTATTGCAAAAACCGCAGCTGCCTGGCGCACGTGCGCGTATGTGCCGCAGCGGAAAAAATGATGTACAGGCAAAACCTACAGCATCAGCAGCAGCAGCATGCATGCTGTTGCAGCATGCACTGCTGCTGTTGCACGCACTGCGCGCACCACACGCAACAATTGCGGCAAAAAGTGTGCCACCACCACAAGCAGCAGCTGAACCACCAACAGCAGCAGAAGGCGCATGAGGAGGAACTGTTCACCGTACTTACATTGAACTATGAGGTAAATCCCCGAAAAAGCTTGGATCGTATCTCCGTTTAAAAAAAAACACTTTTTCACAATTTTTCCTAATTTTAGCATAAAATTGGATGTGATTTTTGCCAAAATAGGTAATTTTTGCTTCCTATATTAATTATTTATTATTTTACAATTTTTTCTTTTAATTTAATCTTCGGACGAATTTTTTTTTCTTTGAAAAAAATATCAATTTTTATAGGTGTGTTTTTTTTGAAAATTTTTTGTGTCGATTTTTAGTAGGCGTTTTTTTTCGTTTTTCAGGCTTTTTCCCTAATCATAATATACTCACCATTTTTTGCATTTTATTTATTTCTTTTTTAAATTTTTCTGCTGATTATATTATTTTAAAGGGCATTATCAAAATTTTATTTATTTTTCCAATTTTCCTATTTTCATTATTTTAAATAGTGTCTGTCTTTAACTTTTTTTATTTATTTTTTCCAATTTAATTATTTTAAATGACATCATTTAATTGTTTTTTTTAATATTTTTTAAATTTCCGCTTTTTAAAAATCCAAAAATGTATAAAATGTTGAGTTTGCATCAAAAAAATCCTTTGACAAAAACCCTTTCTTTCACTTTAATTTCGGCACTTCCCCCCCCCCCCTTTTTCCCTGCTGAAGTCAATTTCCTCCAATTTTGTAATTGAATTGTGTGCCGTGTTCCGCGTCCTCTTGCGGCAAAAAATGAATGAATGAGGTCCTCCGCCTCTCTTCCTCATCCTTTCGTGGGTAATCAACCCCCGCGGGGCTTTTTTTTCTTTACACACACAAAAAAAGAGGGGACGGACGCATTTTGCCATGGAGCGCCACAAAACACTCACATCAGCAAGATGCCACTTGAAATACTTGACAAAACTTGTACTTATATTGTAACAATTCCTCACGAAGTGTGTTTAGATTCGAGCATGGATTGAAGCGGGATCTCGCGGGATTAAGCGAGATTAAGTTCGGGGTCCCGACCTCTCAGTATCCCTCCTATCCCAGTTGTCCGATATTGGGCTTAGAATAGGAATGTATGCCAATCACTTTTTTTTAGAGATTTCCATCATTTAAAAAAACCGGATTACGCGTTTCCGTAATTGAAAACCGAGTTACGTGCAGCCCTGGAGGTGGAGGGATGAATGAATGAATGCATTGCTTTATGTCCGTCCATGTTTTGGCATTTTTCCAAAAACCTTTATTAGAAAGGCATCTTCTATCAACTAAATTGGCTTTTTTGAGCCCTATAATAAATTTGATGAAATTTTTGGAAAATTTACCCCTTTTTGAAAAAAAATGTCCATTTTTTGTCATTTTATGGCCTTATTTTTTGCAATTTTAAGTGTCCATATTTTTGCCAGCCCTATTCTCATCACAATTCAACAATGGGGACAAAATCGTGCATTATTTTTTTTATTATTAAAAAAAAAATATTTTTTGCTAGAAAATTTGGTCCTTTAAAAAAATGAACAATTGAAAAATTAGCAACGAAAAAAAGCAATTTTTTAAATTTATTTTTAAGCAAAAATTTTTTTTGATTTTTTAAAATTTATTTTTTAAAAAATAAAAAAACAAATAAATAATTTGTGTGAACGAGTTGTGCGCCTGTGTACAACAAGTTGCCCCATTGGCCACAATGTCCGCCGCTATTTTTTGGCTGCCTTCCTCTCCAGCCAATTTGAATCAATCAATCAATCAATAATTCATAGCCAATCAATATTATCCCCCAATCAATACTACCTGACCGCCCAATCACAGGCTAATCAATAATCAATCAATCAATAATCCTGCTCTGTTTAAATTTTCTTTCTTTCTCCCCAATAAAAAATCACTGTGTTGGTGCCATTTTCTTCTTTTTTGCCCTCCTCTCCTCCGCTCCGCTCCCATTGATTGAATGCCGCCGGTGCTTTTCAATTTGACTGCCCAAAACTTTGCCGCCGCCGCCACACTCGCCGCCACCGGTGATTCGTCCTCTTCCTCTGCCGTTGTTTCTGTTTCGTCCATTGCTGGTCATTCAGTGCCCGAAACACTTCCATTTTTGTTGTTCCCTTCCGCTGAAGTCGCACTTTTTGTGCTGTTGATTGGCACATTTGTGGTTGAGAAATTTTTTGTAATTTTTTGAAAACTTTTTTCGAAAAACATGGCAGGCCTTCTGCATTTGCGCGTTCTGTGCCGGAGGCGCGTGCGGCCTGTGCCGCGAACAGCAGGTGATCTCCTGTCCTGTAACTGCATATGCGTGCGTGCGGGCTAATTGCAGCGCGCAAGCGCATGTCGAACAAAACGCCAAAATAAAAAATAAAAAAAATTATTTTTTAATTGAACAGGTTAAACAAAAATTTTAAATTTTTTTTCGGATTTTAACTTTTTTTAACGAGTTAAATGCCTGTTGCAAGTCGCGTGCGCAGTAACAAATGAATACTGCGCGCTACACACGCTTTCAAATGCACGCGACAGCATGCATGGCACGCTGCTGGCTTGCCATCATGCATGCTAGTTTTCTCTCAAACTCGCACCACCTGCAGGACCCTGCGGTGGAGTTGCTGCGACGACGCAACCGGCAACAGTCGGTGATGCTCGCATACGCCTCCCACTTGCCATCGCTGCTCATCCTGCAACTGCTTGAACAGCTTGACGACCCCGCTGCAACAGCTGAGGGCGACGGTGTCGCTGCTGAACGTCGTCAATCCGCACTGCGTGCGTTGCAAGCACGCCTCAACGTGCAGCGCACATCTGTGTGATCGTTGATTGATCATCCGCCGAACATTTTGCACACATTTCGCCCCATCCGTTCGCAAATGTTTGGCAAAATGTTTTAGTGCCAATTTGATATTTCTGCAAAATTCCGTCCCCTTCCTGACGGAGCAATTCGTCCCCGCCTCCCCGTTAAATTTTAAACAGAAATTTTTAAAAAATTCCAATAAATTGTCATAAAGAAATTCAAGATTTTTTGAAAAATTTTTGAAAAAACTTAGTCAGCATAAATTTTTTAAAAATCTTTCTTGTTATTTCTCTTGTTTTTTTTTAATTTATAAGATTTTTTGAATTTTTCTAGCTTGAAACGGGGAAAAAGGTAGTGAGTGCATCACCCTGACATATTTTAATAATTTTTTTATCAAATATTTTATAGAAATCCTTTTTAATTTAAAAATATTTTTTTTTGCATTTCTTATTTTTCTAATTTTTATTATTATTTATTTATTTAAATAATCTAATATTTTTTAAAATTAATTTTACAATTATATACACTAAAATAAATTATTATATTTTAATAATTTTAAAGAATTTTAATTACCTTTTTAAATTAATTTTACTTTTTTTTCTTTTTTAGCTTTACGACCACATTCGTTCCGCCTCCGTTCGTCCTGCGCCCGTCAACCGCGCCGCAGAGAGAACGCTGCGCGAAGCGCGCAAGGAACTGCAGTCTGTTCCAGGCGCCGCCAGTGCTGAACTGCTCGAATTGCTCGACAACGTGCACTTACAGGTAAATTTAAAAAAATATATTTTTATTTTACTTTCTTTATTCTTTTGCTTCAGGCCATTTTGCAGTCCATGGACGTCACGGTGGAGGAGGTGTTTGCGCCAACCGCTGCGTGCACACCTGCGACAACGCCTGCAGCGGGAGGCAATGAATGCACCAAATTGTTGACGGGTCAACTCGAAGTAATAATTTTTAAAAAAAATTTTATTAAAATCTGTCATAATTTTTTTTTCAACACCGCCAAAAAATTTTTGATTTTTAATTCGTTTTTTTTAATTAAGCACCTATTTTAGCCTATTTTTAAACAAATTTTTATCCCTCTGAACTCTTTAAATATTTTAAAATAATTTTTTTAAGACATTTTTTGTTTCAGAAAATTTCTATAATCTTTTTCTCAATTTTTTTTTGAAAATTTCCCAACTTTTCTCGCACCCCGAGGGTCGAGGATTAACCCCACTTTGAAGGATTAGTAAATTCTGAAATTTCGATTTTCATTTCATGGATTAAATTTTAAAATACTTTATGAATTTTGTATTTTTCGATTTTTTCCATTAATTATTTTTAATTTCCTTCATTAAAAACGTTTTTTTTTATCAAATTCGTTTTATTTTCCCGTTGAATTATGTTTCCGTTAAATTATTTAAATAATATTGATTTATATATATATATATATATATATTTATTTTTTGGTCCTCAATTTGGCCGGCACTTCCTCCACTTCGACTTCGTCCGATGCGGTGCCAAATTCGGTGCCAAACGGTGCCGTTTGTACGGGTTCATCAACGGCACATCTCCTCAGCCACCACCACCAGCATCATCAGCCTCAGCCTGACGAGCGCCGTATTCCTTCCGCAGCAATGCTAAGGTGTGGTGGATGGACGACTCGGAAAAAACAAAAAACAAAAAAAATTAATTAATTAAAACAAATTTTGTAGATTTTAGTATATATGTATAAATATTTAAGATTATTGGGAAAAAATTACGAATTTTATCGAATAGAATTTTATGATTAAAAAATAAATATTTTTAGTTTGCATTCCGTTTGATTAATTAAATAATTTTAATTTTGTTTTTAATCTAAAAATATTATTTCCTATTTCTTTCAATAAAATTCTTGACAAGTTTTGAAAAGCCGAAATATATTTAAAAAACTAGAATTTTTTTAAAAAAAGAATATTTCTTTTCATTTTTTAAACAATTTTTTTTCTTTCAATAATCAAAAAATGAATTTATTTTTTTAAATTTCTCAAATTTTCCCCAAATTTTTAGGCCCACCCGAATTGCAACACTTGCTGAGCATGAGGAGGAGCAGGATGAGTGCTGCTCATCCTCCGACATGGCCACCACCAGCGCGCCATTGCCCGGCGATGATGACGACTTGCTGCTGTGCGCGGTCAGCCGTGTCCGGCTCGTCCAGTTCAGCAAGGACACGGAAGAGCCGATGGGCATCACGCTCAAGGTGGTCGGGCACTCGGATTGACTTAACACAAATTTTTAAAGGAATTTTTAAAAAAAAAAAAAAAATTTATGTGAAAAGTTCAATAAAAAAATTTTTGAAATTTTCTAGCGATTTTTTCAAAAATTTATTAGTTAAATTTAATGAGTTTTTTTTCAAAACAGATCACGGAGGATGGCCGATGTTATGTGGGCCGAATAATGCACGGCGGACTGATCCATCGGCAGGGCACGCTGCACGTGGACGACGAAATCCTGGAGATCAACGGAGTATCGGTAGGGAGAAAGAAAAATGGAATAATTATAATAAAAAATAATAATTATTAATAATATTATTTTAAAAAATGGTCTTATTTACGGGAGCAGGTCTTCCTTGAAATTTTTTTTTAAAATTTTTAAACAATTTTGAGGTTACCCAATTTCTTGGAATTCCATATGGCTCAGCACCGCTTGGACATGTAAATTCCTTTTTTTAATTTAATATTTATTTAATTGAATTCTTTAATTAAGCATCGTTTCAAAATGGCCATTTCCGCCTCAAAATGGACCCATCAGCGAAATGACATTCACAAGCCACCGCCTTTTTTTGAAGAATTTCTTAAGTGACATTTCTTCAACATTTAATTTTACAAAAATTTAAAGCGAAATCAAAAAATTTAATTTAAAAATTTTTTAAATAAATTTCTTTAATTTCAAAAAATTAAAAATATAAACGGTTAAAGGTGGCCAATCGGAATGTTGAACAGCTCCAGCGGCTGTTGCGTGACGCGCGCGGGGCGGTCACCTTCAAAATTGTGCCTTCCTACCGCTCCGCGCCGCCGGCCTGCGAAATTTTCTGCAAGGCCCAGTGCGTAAAACAAACACTCAATTTTTTAATTAGTATTTTAAAATTAAAAAAAATTAGCCAACTATTTTAACGTTAAAATTGTTGGCCGTTACATTCGTTTTCTCACAATACAAAAAAACAATTTTTGCTCGGGTGAAAAATTCTATAAAAATTTGTATAACATTTATACTGTTCCATTACGTATCTCTGCAAAATTTGGTGAGCTTCTGATCATTTTTAAAAATAATAATTCTGAGTTTTCCATTATTTTAATTTTTTTTGCAATTTTTTTGAAAATTTTTGAAAAAACTTAGTAGTTTATTAAAAATCGCTAAAAGTTTAAAAAAAAATTGTTTTTTCTTGAAATTTTCTTACTAAGAAATTTCCTAACAATTTTGGAAAATTTCTGTTTGAAAATTTTAATTTTTTATGGGGAGGAAACGACGACGGAAAACGAACTGCTCCCCGTTTTTTCTAAAATTTCTTAGAAAATTTTTCTAAAATTTCTTCTTTTTTTTTAAATTCAAATTTTAATGCAAATGATGCGAGATGGTGGGCTTGAAAACATTTTTACAATTTATGTTATTATATTTGCATTGAAGGTTGTTGAATTTTGTGCCATTTTTGAGTAAAATTTTCACAATTTCAAAAACGATCAAAGATTTGACTACGACCCGGCCCAGGATGACCTGATCCCGTGCCCAAGTGCGGGCGTGCCGTTCCGAACTGGCGACATTCTGCAAGTGATCTCCAAGGATGACCACAACTGGTGGCAGGGTGAGAAATTGTTAATTTTAATTTAAATTTTTATTTTTAATTGAATCCAAAAATCGGGCTTTTTCCAATTCTTTGGCATTTAATTTTTTAAAATTCTTTTCATTGAAATTAGAGCCCGGAGCGGAACGAGATCCCGCGCAGGATTTTGCGGGATTTTCAGTCCAAAATCCCTCCATTTAGGGAAATGCGGGATTAATCCCTGCGGGATCCCGTCCCGCAAATTTTTGAATTCCAATCCCGCAGCGGAACCCGCAAATTTGAAATTTACTGGCTATGGTCCTTTGTTTTTTTCAATTCCTTGGCATTTTATCCATTTTTTAAAATTATGTTTAAATTATTTGTTAGCCCGCTTTGTGTGCCATTTCCCTGCGCTTGGCGGCTCCTCAAAATGGCACTCTTCTTCTGCTGGCCGATGTACAAGCAGTGCTTCCGGGTGCGGAGTGGCAAATGCGGTGAATTTAAAATGCAAATTTTTTAATTAAAATAAAATTATTATATATATGCGCCATGTTGCTTCAGCATCGCCAACATTTTTGAGCGCATTTGCACCAATTGTTGACGGACAGGTGGGCCAATATTTAAAATTTCTAATTTTATTTAATTAATTATAAAATTAAAAACAGATTGTGCCAAATCATCCGCGTGTGCTGTTCAACCCCCAATACGGCACATTGTTCCGTGAAATTGACCTTATGGTCGGCACTGTGCTTAATCCGGCACACCATCTGTTGGCGAAGGATGACCTGGAGAATGGCATCAGTGTGGAGAAGAGGGACAAAATATTGAGGTGAATGAACGAAATGGTTTTGGGCATACTGTCAGTACACAGTATATTTGACTGGTACTTAAAATTTTTACCATGGATAAGAGATATATTGTATATATGTATTATGACGGGCTATTCTTTCAAGAACTTTGGTGCGAAATATTTTCGACTTTCATCGCACCGAAATTTTTCAAGCCATTCTCAACAAATATACGGATTGGGAAAAAAATACACTTCAAAAATTAATTACATTTTATTGTAAATGAATTTGAGAATAATTAAATTATTAAAAACAATATTTTTTAAATTAAATTTTAAATGAATCTGAGAATAATTTAATTATTAAAAAAATATATTTTAAAAATTTTGATGAAAACCGAGTATAATTAGTTAACAAAAATATATTTTTAATAAATTTTAAATGAAAAAAATCATGAAAAAAGGTATATTAATTAAATTAAAATGCAACTTGAACAATAATTATCAAAAATATTTATTTAAATTAAATTTTAAATAAAATTCGAGTATAATTAAATATTAAAAAAAAATTTTTTGAATTAAATCTTACGTGGAATTCGAGTAAAATTAAATTATTAAAAATCTAAATTTGAAAGCATTGAATTTTTAATTCGTTTATCTTAAAATTAATTATGACATTTTTTTTGTTTAAAAAAATATAATTTCGTATATAAATTAATTTACATTTCGTCATTTAATGTATTTTTTTAATTATTTATTTTACCAAAATTATTTTTTGGATTTGTTCAATTTTTGATTAAAAAAAAAAAAATTTTTTGAAAATTTTAAAAATAAAAAAAAAAATCTCGAGGGTTTTTTTTTTGATAAAACAACTTTTTATTAGAAAAAGCGCAAAGAAATTTAGAAAATAAAACGATTTTTTAGGGGGGGGGGCGGATATTTCTCGGCGGGGAATGGGGAGGGGGAGAAAATTCTAAAATCATTTTAAATAACAAATTCTTATTTAGTATAATTTTTCTTCATTTTTAAGTATTTGCGTAAACATTCCGAGCTGTTTGACGGCATGGAAATGATCAGCTACGAAGAGGTTAAATTTTTTTAAATTTATTTTTTTGTAAATTTAATTAAATTTTTTATCAAATTCGAAATTTAATTAAAATTATTTATTCCAGCAATTCATTTAATTTTGTCCGATAAATTTCGCAATTTTTAATATTATTAAAAAATGCATTGATTAATTTCTAGGTGGTCAGGTTAGCCTCGTTCCGCCGCAAAACGCTTGTACTGCTCGGCGCCCACGGGGTTGGTCGACGGCACATCAAAAACACGCTGATCAAGCTGCACCCGCACCGATTTGCCTACCCAATTCCGCGTAAATTAAATTTGATAAACTTCAGATAAATTGAATTTTTAAGGGGTCATCCCCCCGGATGGCCCCCGTCCCAAAAATTCTAAAAAAAACAGGGTGTGGGTCCCTTTGAAGTGTGCCGCAGCGCGGTTTTTTCGACTAAGATTTATAATATTTGTCTAACAATTAATTTTGTATGGGATATAAGTAAGGGAAGAGAATGCAGAAATGCAGACACCACCACACACTCTCCCATTTTCCTCTCATTTCTCTGTTGTGCACTATCTCGCCCTCCATACAACAACAAAAAAAATAATAATCCAAAATCTGTAGCTTCTTCTTCTATTGAAAATTAAGCTTAAATCCTCGATTTGTTATGAATTCCTATAAAATTTGGTGCGAGTTTTTGTTTAATTTTATTTTGCTAAAAAATTAAATAGGACAAAAAGTAATTATGTAATGGGAAAAATAAAAATTCAAAAAAAAAACATTTAAACTTTAAACATTGGGCGCCAGATTTTAGGTAAGCTCTACCTAATCATTATTTTTCACTTGTTGGGCCTAGTTTTTGGAGGCGTTTTTTGAAATTTAATTTTTAGCGGCGTTTTCTACAACAAAAAGGCCGGGCACGGAATCAGGCGAATCGGTTAAATTTTTCAAAAAATTCCAATCTATTAAACCCACCCCCATTTGTTTTTCAAAAAACCGTAAATAATTGATTTAAAAAAAATTTAAAATTTCATATTTGGATTATAATTGTTTGATAATTTGAAGACACAACACGGCCCCCACGTCGGGACGAGATTGATGGCAAGCACTATTTTTTTGTGTCCAACGACGCAATGTTGGCGGACATCCAGGCCAACGAGTACCTGGAGTACGGCACACATGAGGTGGACCAATAATTGGGGGGGGGGAGGAAACAAATGGGGAAAATTGTATAAAAATTACATTAATTAAACAAAAAATTGGATTAATTATTCCATTAATTACATAATTGGGTTTTTTTTAAAGAAAATTCTCAAAATACCTAGACAAATTTTTAATTCTTACATAAAGACAAAAATATTTTTTACTAAATCAAAATTAATTGTTCCACTAATTATTACTTAATTGGTTTCTGTTTCTTCACAAAAACTCGATAAAAAACTGTTACATCACTAAAAGCGCTGCAAAAAAATATATATATATTTTTTGCCTAAAATTAAATATTTAATTTATTAAATTCATCGGTTTTTTAACATTTTTATTTCTCAACTTTTTTTTGTAGCAATGTTTAATGATTGTGAAATAATTAAAATTTAGGAGTGTTTATACGGCACCAAATTGGAAACAATCCGTGCCATTCATCGGACCGGCAAAATGGCAATTTTGGACGTGGAGCCTCAGGCAAAATTTGAAAAAAAATTTAAATAATTTTAAAATTCTTTTTTTCCAGGCCCTTAAAGTGCTCAGGAATGCGGAATATGCTCCATTTGTTGTGTTTATTGGAGCGCCCGATTTGCACGGATTGCAAGACGTAAAATTAAGAAAAAAAATAAAATCCAAAATTAAAAAAAATAATAATTTTATTAATATTAAAATTAAAATACCTATTCAATTTTTAGCATCATCACACTTATATCAAAAGTTAATTTAAAGAAGTATTTTCATTTTATGATATTTTTCTTGAGAAATCCAATCATTGTGTTTTTAATTTTATTATAAAATAATTTATTAATTATTTTAAATGGTTTATTCCAGCACTCCATTTGGTACTTCCGGGTTTTGCCACCCCGCCTGAAATTTTTTTCTAATAATTTTTTCTAGGCTAATTTTTGGTGCTGATCACGAATCTGACGTTTAATTTTAGCTACAACGTGAGTTACGTGAAATTAAAAAAAAAAACTTAAAAAGGTAATAGTGCCGACAGTACCCCAAACCCTACTCAAAAAAATTTTTCAATTTTTTTCACAAAGTGAAGTCATTTTAGAGGTTTTCACGGTCGGTTAATCCGATTCCTATATCCATTTCGACACAATTCGAACCTCGAACCCAAATTCGAACAAAAAGTCAAAATTTTCGAATTTTTCTAGTTTCGCATTTTTGGTTCAAAACCGGCTTAAATTTAAGGAAACAACTTAAAAGCAATCAGTAATGAGATTTTACGAAATATTGTTGTTGCCTTTGTGCCAACTATTTAAATGTTTGATTTTGAACTTTTTCACGTAAAATTTCACGTAACTCACGTAAATCACGTTGTAGCTAAAATTAAACGTCAGATTCGTGATCAGCATTAAAAATTAGCCTAGAAAAATTTATTAGAAAAAAATTTTCAGGGGGGTGGCAAAACCCGGAAATACCCTCCATTTAAATTTTAAAAAAACAAAAAAAAACAAGTTATTATGATGGCATTTTTTTCCGAAAAAACAATACGAGTCGGGATACAAATAATGTTGTGTTTCATCCTTGGCGAGAGATAAAAACGCAACAAATTTTGAAATTATTATTAATTTTTTCAATAATTTTCCATCATCCTTCCCCCCCCCCCATAGCCTGACGGCAGTCTTGAACGGCTCGTCAAAGAGTCGGAGCTGTTGCGCCAATCGTTTGGCCATCTGTTCGACTTTGTGCTGATCAACAACGACATTGACGAGACCATCCGTCAGTTGGAGTCGGTGGTGGAAAAACTCAGTGCCATTCCCCAATGGGTGCCGGTCTCGTGGGTCTACTGAATGTAAGCACGGCACGCGGCGGCGATCACTTATTTTGGCACTAACTATTTTACTCTCGAATTTATTAGTCTTTTTCTTAATTTCTATGGCGATTTATGACATCTGTTGATTGTTCCCCTCTGATTTTTTTTTTTGTTTTTAAATCATAAAGGGCGTTGTTATTTAAAAACTATTATTATGAAAATTTTTGTCGAAAAATTATTTATAATTTTGCTCCAAGGCAACCAAATTTTTAATTCTTAATATCTTTTGATAGCCCTAAGTGTTCTCTAGCAGTCTGCAAAATTTAAAAAAATTTCGTTAAGTTTCAAAAAAGTTGTAGCTCGAGGAACTCAAAAAACGTTGGTTTTCGAACATTTTTGGCCATAACTTTTTTTAAAGTTAATAAATTTTTTTGAAATTTTACAGGCTCATAAAGAACACACACACTTAGTTCTATCGAATGATAGCAAGGATTAATAATAGATTTGGATGTTTTAGAGCAAAGTTATAAGCAAAAATATTTATTTTGATAGTTTTTAAATAATGACATAGCACCCCTCCGTATCGTTTCCTCTTTTTAAATTTTTTTAGTTTTCAAAATAATAATTTTTTCAAAAAAAATTTAGAAAAATTTTTATAATAAAATTCATTACATTTTTTTTTTGCAATTTTATAGTGAATTACTAGTTTTTTCAAAAAATATTCCAAAAAATCGCTGAAAAATTTCTCAAAAATTTTTTCTTGAAATAAATTTTTAAAAAAATAGGTGCTGCTCGAGAGTCGAGTTTTACGAGTCTCGAGAAGAACCGAGTCCGAGAAGCGAGCCCTTGACTACTGCACCCAAAAAACGCGAATTTACTTTTAAAAGCATGGGGAATCCTGAAACTTACATCCCTAATCATTGCTGTTCTCGCAACTTTTGAGCTTCATTATCCTTCCTTTTTTTTACCTAGGCCTACCTGTTACTGTTTTCTTTTAAAATTTTTTTGCTTATTTTGAAATATTCTCGATGGTCGATAATTGTTCATCAAAAAATTTCTTGCCATTTATTGTCCACCAAATACATTTTTTTTTGTAAATTCTTTGCCATATTTTATTCATCTTTTGTTTTTATTTTTTCATTATACTTTAATTTGGTTGTTCAATTATCAAAATATTCTATGTGTTGAAATAAATTTAAAAAAAAAATTACTTTTGTATGTTTTTTAATTTACTTTATAAATTTAATATTTTAAAACAATTTATTGTTTTTTTTTTTTGTAATTTATATTTCAAATTTTTATAGATATTTGAGGTGTTGTATAAGTTTTGTTATTTAAAAATTCTTAACAATTCAAGTAATAAAGCAAATTTACGAATAATTGCTTAGGACCAATGTCATGGAAATTCGTACAATAGGCAGTCGTACTATGGGCAGGTTAGTTCGTACAAATCTTTTTTTTGCACTTTCAATAAAGCTAGTATTTTCTCTCAAAAAAAAAAATCAGAATCGATTTTCAAGCCTAGAAAAAAAGTTTTTTAAATTTTTTTTGCTTTTTTCAAAATTTTTTCACTTTTTTTTCTTCACTTGTAAATTCATTCTGTTTTTTTTTACTGCATTCTAATGCAATTTAAAATGAGGTGGTTTTTGTTTGGGTTTTTTGTCAAGAAAAAAATTGAAAAATATTTTTAAATGAGCAATTAGCAGTTTAACTCAGGGTTGCGATCTCAAAATTTTGAAAGTCCTCAATTCAGAGATAAAAAATACTCATTTGCCACTAAAATACCTCAAAAAAATCCTCATTTTTTAAAGCATAAAAAATGCAAATAAAATCAATTAAGAGTCATATTTTTCGTTTGAAACAATCAATGTCATCAATTTCTTGTCATTTATAAGCATTTTATGTAAGTCTGAGCACGAAAAATCGAAGTTGCACTTCACTTGGGCCAATGCTTTCACTGTGCATCTGTTAAATTTTTTGCTTTTAGATTTGCTCTTTTTGTGGCGCGGTTTTCCAAAAAACTTTTTGGAAACATTGGGGGAGGGGGTCCGGCAGTGCCGACAGGCGCTGCCGGAAAAAATTTGGAATTTTGAGTGCGATTGTTAACAAATTTTGTCAAAAAAATGATTTTGACTGAGGATTTTTCGAAAAAATGTTTAAAATTTGAAGAAAAAGTTCGAACATTTTGCCAAATATACCTAATTTTTAAAAAAATCATGCGGTTTTGTCACTTGTTTAACAAAAGACCACAAAAATCCTCAAATTTCTCAAAAGGTCACAAAAATATGCAAATCCTCATTTTTCAAAAAAATCCTCTTTGACCCTCTAAAAGACCACAAAATGAGTAAAAATACTCAGATATCGCATCTCTGGTTTAACTCATTTAACAAATGAATTTCTTGATGCTAATACAAACATCAGCAGACATATAAATGGCAGAGAAAGCAAATGGGGAGACAAAAATAGTACATAACAAAGAAAGAAAGGAAAAGAGGGAGAAAAACAAAGTGCAAAGAAAGAAAATTTTCAGAAATAGTGTGGAAAAAAGAGAGAAAAGGAAATAAAGTATACGCTCTTGGCTGGTTGAGCTACGCCTGGGAATCGGCGGTGTTGTAAGCGGGAACCGGCCACTTTGGCGCCAGCCATTTTGGCGCCAAACGCTATAACATTTTATTTCTCATTCAAAATAAATAAGCTTGATATCATTTTAAAGCGCTTGATAGTCCCTAATAGCCTGCAAAATTTCAAAAAATTTAATTGAAACACAAAAAAGTTATGGCCAAAAAACCTCAAAAAACTGACTTTTTCTGGCCGTTTTGGCGCCGCACGCTATATCTTTTGTCAAACAGAATTTATTTTTTCTAATATTTTGCATGCTAATAAAGAACACTTAGGCCTATTTAATGGTATCAAAATTATTTTATTTGGTTGGATAAGAAAAAAGTTATAACACTTTAAAGTTCGCGGCGCCAAAATGGCCCGCGCCAAAGTGACCCCGACCAATTTTTTTTTATTTAATGAATAAATTTTTAAAATTAAAAACAGAACAAAAATAAAAAAAATTGTAAGCTCCTTTTTTCAAATTTTTTTATTTATGTAATTTTTTTTAAATTTATTTTGCGTTTTTTAATATATATTTTACTAATTTGATGGGTATATTTTCCCTATTAAGAATTTCTTTATATAATCAAAAATGCAAAAGTATTGGAAGCAAATTTATATAAAGAAAAAAAATTTAAAATCTCTGGAAAACCTTTTATTTCTCCACATAAATAAAGTAATGGGGCAAAATATTTGTTCTCCAGTAATTCTGCAAAGCTAAATTTTGATATTGATCAAAAAAGGTTGTTTACATCAACTTGATCAGACCCTCCTTTATGGTGATCTAGTACGGAAAATCGGAAAAATTTCGAGAAAAAAAAATTCTTAGCGGATTTGGAAAATTTATTTATTCTATATTTGCTCCATTACTTTTGCACCTTGATTGTTTCAAATTCAGTTTTCACCCTTTTAAATACACGAAAACCGAAAAAATTTAGAAAAGAAAAATAATACAGTAAAAAAATTATATAAAAAAATCGGGGAGTTGGAAAAAATTTTTTGAATGGGAGGGGAGGGGTGGAGATGGACGCATCATTTTGACAGACGGACGCCCCGGCGCCCCATTGGGTTGGGTTGAGAGGCACACGAAAACATAGGACGGACGACGTAATGATTAGTGACTGATAGGGCGAGGGACTAGGTATCACCAATATGCAATAGATATTAATTTGTACATGAAAATTGCATTAAAACACCATATGATGTAATTAACCAACAACAGCAAGATGTGGAGGAGGACTGTCCCGCCCCTATCGCTGAAAATTATTAAATTAGGAGAACAAAAGTTTTTATGTGCCTCTCTCTACCTCCCATTTTGTCACTGATTTTCAAAAAAAAAGTTGAGAATGAATTTAATTTAAATTTTCAAAATATTTTTATTAACCTCCCTTCTATATTGTACCTGATTTTAAAAAAAAGAAGTTTAGAATGACCTTTTAAATTTTTAAAAAGATTTTTATGAACCCCCTCCAAAAATTTGGATGATAAATTTTTTTTTAAATACCTAAAACTGATTTTAATTGTGATGTAATTTTAAGCCGTTTAAAGTCCAAAGTTTCCTCTCTTTTTTTAGGAAAATTTAATGTTTCCCTTTCACAAAAAACACTAATTATGGAGTAATTAAGAATAAGTTGATCCCATTCTAACACACTATTTCATTGATTCCTTTTTTTCTTGTAATTTCTCTCATTTTGGAGGCGTACTTTCTCTTCAATCGAAAAAAAATATTTACTTTTTTACTAGCCTTTTTCCCTACGATAAATCTGCACCAAAATATGCAAATTGTTAGAGAATAATAAAACGAAAATTTTTTACGCTCGATTTTTATATGTACATATCTCCAACTAATGGACTTTTATTAATTCCATAATTAATACACACAATGCAAAAAATTACATTGACTTTTAGCATCATTACAAAATTATTTAAGCATTTTGGTTGGATTATATCCTAATAGGTATGTACAGTTTGGGGTAATACTACCGATGGTAGGACCCCTTTGTTGGAAAAATATTTAACTTTTTAAAAGTCACTGAAAATATGTTTCTAAGGGTTTTCGGAGTCGCTGAACACGAATCTGACATTCATTTTGACCAATTTCGAATCCCGGACCTGAATTCGAACAAAAAGTAGAAAATCTAAAATTTTCAAAATTCTCAATAGATTTTCTACTTTTTATTCGAATTCGGGTCCGGGTTTCGAAATTGGTCAAAATGATGTCAGATTCGAGTTCAGCGACCCCAAAACGGGAACCGGCCACTTCGGCGCGGGCCATTTCGGCGCCGATTCAAATAACTTTTTTCATTATCAACCAAATTGAATATTTTTATTATCATTCGATAGCTCTTGAGATTCTCTATTAGCCTGCAAAATTTCAAAAAATTTCATCTGTTTACAAAAAAGTTATGGCCAAAAAACCTCAAAAATTGACTTTTTCTTGGCTTTTTCGGCGCCGCGTGCCATAACTTTTTTATTGTTGAATCATTAATTTCTATTTTGGCATGTAAATATAGAGCACACATAGAGCTTTCAAATGATGCCAGAATGGCTAAAGTTGACTGACAAATAAAAAAGTTATAGCATTTCAAAATTTGCGGCGCCGAAATGGTCCGCGCCGAAGTGACCCCGACCCCCCCAAAACCCTTAGAAAAATATTTTCAGTGACTTTTAAAAAGTTAAATATTTTTTCAAAAAGGGGTCCTACCATCGGTAGTATTAGCCAGTTTGGTGCAAAAATATATGGACAAAGGAATTCGATGAAAAAAAAAGTCGTGTAAAATCCCAAAAAAAAAAAAAATGGATGTATGTTGCCAAAAACTCTCTTCGCACAAGTTGCCATTAATTTATTGATCATGTAAATAGACGAACATTTCTTCATTTTCAATTTCAAAATTTAATTTTAGAAAATAATTTCACTAAAAATGAATGAAAAAAACACAATTAACACCAACAACAGTTTAAAAGCCAAAGGTGGCACTCTCGATGAGAAATTACAGCCAACAGCCAACGGAGAGACAGAAGTGTTCATTCAGACGAAACCATCCAGGTTCTGTTTACGACATTATTTATGTTCCTAGCTGATTTTTTGGGACTGAAGCTGGACCATATTTTGAAAAAATTCAAAAAAAAAATGAAATTTCGACCTTTTGTTCGAGTTCGATTTAGCTCAAATCAATGCACTTTTTCCCTGCCCAGCGACCACCCAAAATACCTTTTTTATCGGCTTAAATTTTTTTTCAATGGTGGCAACCTCTTGCTTCAGTTATTGCCTGGTTTTTTTCCATTTTTTGCGGATTTTATTCGGTCATTTTCCTGATATTTTGGATTTCCCTCCATTTTTATAGGGCCAAAACCGCATGTTCCCGTGTGGACGATGTGTCCCTGCTGTCCTTCATCTCATTTTCTTGGATGTTCCCGTGGATGTGGCGGGCCTTCCGCGGCCAACTGAGTCCCGTCGAGTCGTCTGCCCAATGGACATGCTCCATTTTCGACTCGGCCAATGTCAACATGACAAGGTTTTGTTGTTCATCAGTTAGGTATATGAAAAAAAATGAGTCGCTATATTTTACGCAACAGCGCCTGATACAAAAATTCCGGCGCTAGTTAAAAAGTGACAGATTTTGAAAATTTTTTCACTTTTTTTTGGTCAATTTTTTTTTTGTTGTTTGTTTTGATATAGAATGATGAACACATTCAAAATTTTTTCGGTTCACCAAAAATTTTGAAAACACGTCGCAAAAAAAAAAAATGGTTTGTTGAAAAGCAAAAAACGGTCGTCCTGGGTTTTTTTTGTCATTCGTACCATCTGTTTAAAAAAACAAATTCTGTATCAAAACTAACAAAAAAAAAAATTGTGACAAAAAAAAAGTGAAATTTTTTTCAAAATCTGTCACTTTTTAACTAGCGCCAAAATTCCCTTAAAATTTGACTCAAAAATTGGCCCGCAGGCTTTTTTGTGAGACCAGAGCGGAATTTTTTTTTTTTTTTACCTACTTTTGCAACAAATTAACCTTTTCTTGTACAATATTTAATATATTTTTTTCATAGAAATGACGAAATATCCGTTTTTTCCCCGTTTGAATTTCATAATTTTCATCCCAGGTTGGAACATTTGTGGAATGAGGAGATCAAAAGTGCCGCTGCCTTTGCCCGTCCGCCCTCACTTTTCCGTGCCGTGCTTCGCTTTATCCGTTTTCGCTTGATGGTCTCTTTTTTCAGCATTCCTAATTTTTGTTTTAAGGATTTCAAAAACGGCTGCCATAACTTTTGATTTGTTTTTTTTTTTGCGTTGTAAAATTATCCACGATTTGGTTTCTCTTCGGATTTTTTAAAGATTTTTTATTTCGTTTATTAAAATTTTTCAGGAAAAAATATGCAAATTTTTTGAAAATTTTGCACAATTTCCCAAACTAAATTCATTAAAAAATTTCCAAATGTTGTACTATCAGTGTATACATAATGCATTTTGTAGATGACCTGCCTGGTGTTCCTGTTCTGCATTGTGTTCGGCTTCATCGGTCCCACCTGTTTGGTCCGCGGTCTGATCGCTTTTACGGAGCGTCCAATTCGGGACGAGACGGACGGCACGCCGCTGTACTCCTACGGCTTCTACTTGGCTTTCTCAATTCTGATGGTGGGTGCTGTGCTGTTGCAAAACCGTACATCAAATTTGTGATCAGAACCCTTGAACCCCCCCCCCCCCTCCCACACTTTTACAAATTTTTAGATTTTTTTAGGGGAGGGGTGGCAAAACACGGATGTACCACCAGTATGGGGACTGGATACGGGAAGCATAAAACCTGTACTACTTGTGCCACAAACAGGGTTTTTTCAACTTTTTCTCTGGTGATGATTCATTATCCATTGGTACTGCTACACCTTAAAAAAATGGGACAAAAACCGGAAAAATCTGTCACATTTCTCTGATTTTCTTTTACAATTATTTTTTCAGGCCAACTTTCATGGCTTTCATTTAATTTTCTTCAATTTTTTTAATTGGTTTTTTCTGGCCAACTTTCATGGCTTTCGTTTCCTCTTCTTCAATTTTCTTTAAATTGTTCAGGTTGAAATGCTCCGTGTGCTTGCATACGGCGCCACATGGGCCATCAGTTATCGGACAGCAATTCGCGCCCGCGGTGCACTGCTCGCGCTGCTGTTCAAGCGGCTGATGCACGCCAAATCGTTGCGGCGCAAAACACCGGCGGAAGTGAGAGGGAAACCCGGGGAGAAATGGCTGGAATTTGTAGTCATTTTTCGCCAAAACTTAATAAAAATCACAAATTTTTGGTGCCATTTTGGGATCTAGTTTTCAAAAAAAAAAAGTTAAAATTGGTGGTCCGGCAATGCCGTTTTTGAAATTTTAATGAAATTTTTAAAGAAAATTAGTAAAATTTTCGAAAAAATTTTGTGCCATTATGCACCCTGATCAATGATTGACCCAGAAAACTGACCAAAAAACAAATTTTCATGACTTTTATCTTCTTTCAGATTGTCAACCTTTTCGCCAATGATGGCCAGCGTATTTTTGACGCGCTCACATTTGCCCCGCTTGTACTCGTCGGTCCGTTTGTGCTCATTGGTGGCCTTGTCTATTTGCTGTTCGTCATTGGTGTGCTGTCACTGCTCGGCATTGCCGTCTTTTTTGTCTTCGACATCATTCAGGCACCTTTTTTCAAAAAAAAAATGAACAAAAAAATTTTTGGGATTCCGAATTTTGAAAAAAAGAAAAAGAATTTTTTTTTTTTTGCTAAACTCTTCTCTTTTGCTCAGGCTGTCCTCGGTGTTACCATGGTCAAATTTCGGAACCGTGCCATTGCACAAACCGAGCGCCGGATGGCATTGGTTGGTGAACTGATCCGTTGCATCAAATGCATCAAACTGAACGGATGGGAGGAGCTGTTCTACGACAGAGTGCGAGGTGATGAACAAAATATTTAATTTAAACAAAAAGTTTGCTAAAATAGACTCCCCTCCGCTTTTTTTTAAAAAAGCGGCAGTAAAAAAAAATTTTTGAAAAAAATCCATTAGTATTTGGACCCTTTGGAAAAAACTGAAAAATTTATCATCTATTTTTTTTTGGAAATTCTTGAAGATTTTTTTAAAGATTTCCCTAAATTTATCAGCTGTTCGTCGTGCTGAGCAGCGTTCGTTGGGCTGGGCCGGCTATGCCCAAAGTTTGGCGGTTGCATCCGGCGCCATTGTGCCGGTGGTGGCAACCATTGTGATGACGTTGGCCATTGTGCTGAACGGACACGACTTACGGGCCAGCGATGTGTGTTTTTGGAGGGCTAATTTTTTTAGAAATTTTTAATCCTTTGAGCGGATTAAGAATTAATGCCTTAAAATTTGAAAATCGATTAAAAAAAAAGTTTTTTTTTCAGGCCTTCAGTGCAATCACCGTGTTCTTTGTCATGCTGTTCGGCATTCGCATGATCCCATATGGCATCCGATATTTGGCCGAGGCCAAACAGGCATTGACCAAGGTTGGCGGATTTTATCATTACAGAAAATTTCCAGGGCAAATTTTTTAAATTAGAAAAAATTCAATTGGTTTGTTGTTCTCGCTTGGTTCAAAAAAATTCATCAAAGCATGCAAATTTATTAGGGCTGCTCGAGAATCGAAGTTTTTCGAGAGTTGAGACAGAGAAAATGAAGAAAATTCTTTGGAACATCCATTAATTTTAAAAATTAACATTAATTTATTTAAGAAATCTTTTTTTGAATTATTTTTTTGTGGGTCTTTTGTCCGTGGTGCTTTTGTCTTTATGGTTTCTCTGTCCGTGGATCTTTTGTCACTGCACCGCCAGACCATCCATTACTTTCCATTAAAAAAAATTTTGTTTTTTTCTTGTACAGATTGAGGCGCTGCTACTGTTCGACCCATACGATGCCGAGCCACAGACCGCGGCACTGTCGCCCGCCGCCGCGACGGATATTGTCATTCAGATGAAACAGTGCACATTTGCATGGGACGAGGCGGAGACGGAACAGGACACAACCAACGAACAGAAAAATGGGGGAGAAAAACGGGCGGCAAAGAAAGGTATTTGAGAGCGACATTTGCTTACTTTTTTTTACCAGGGCGGTGGTGAATGTGAAAAATTTTTTTGTGTAAGACAAATTTTGTTTTGCTAAATTAGAGTTGAGCCAGCCTGTCTCTCCCCCAAGGGTGTGCGAATACCAAAAAATAATTATATGAAAGCGAAAACGAAACAAAAATATTTATTTTTCAGGGAAACGAAAAGCGAAATAGAAAATTTTTTTTACCAAAACGCAAAAAAAAAACTGAAATTTTTTGTTGGACGAATCCACGATAGAAATATATATTTTTTCACATTTAAAATGCCCTATCAAAAACCCAGGTTCAGTCGTTGCACAACAACAGAATGGCACAATTGTTGCGATGGCATCGGCGGTGCCTCCTCGTTCAACTGAAAATGGCATTGATTATGATGGAGAGATGGAAGTGATCATCGACACTGTTGCTGACACTGAGAATGGCGCAACAAAAACAGCAACAACGGACGAGCAGAAGCCACGCTTTTGTCTCCAGGATGTGTCATTCAATGTGCACAAGGTGCGAGGATTTGTTGCAAAAAATTGCCAAAAATTAAAAATAACATTTTGTTTACCCCCCCCCCCCACTCACGAATCAAAAATTGAAAGAAAATTTTATCAATTTTTTACAGGGTGAATTGGTCGGCATTTGCGGTGTGGTTGGAAGTGGCAAAAGTGCGCTGCTCAACGCACTGACGGGCCATGTAAGTCTTCAAAAAATCTTATAAAAAAAAAAAATTTTTTTTTCAACGATTTAAAAAAAAAATTTTTTTTTTACATTCAAATCTGTAAGGCAATATGGGTTGGTTGATGTAAAAAGACACAAATTTATTCAATTTTAAGTTGGTCGGACATGACGGCCGTTTGTCCATGTCGGGCACTGTCGCATTGTGCGGTCAGCAGCCATGTGTGTTGAACACCAGCGTGCGGGAGAACATTTTGTTTGGCCAACCGATGCATTTCAAACGTTACTATCAGGTTGGGGCAGCGAATTTTTTTTTTTTTTCTAAATTTTTCATTTTTTTTTCTGTCCATTTCAGGCAATTTCCGCTGCCCAATTGACCAAGGACTTGGAACAGCTTCCGGAGAACGAACAGTCCAAGGTGTGTTGGGCATTCACTGATTTTTTTATAATTAGGATTTGGCGTTTTTTCTTAAAGTTTTTTCAAGAAATACACCGCAAAAAATTTTGTAAAATTAATAATTAAAAATTATACATTTTTGAGAAAAAAATTTGATACTTTTATGGAGACTTTTTCAAAATTTTATGATGAATTACTCTGTTTTTTTTAAATTTCTACAAAAATCATTAAATTTTTCAAAATTATTTTCTTGAAATACCGAGCTATATTTTTATTTTGTATTTTTACATCGCAACAAAATTTCCAACCATCTCCATTAATCCAACCGTTTTATATTTAAAAAAATTACTTTAATTTCCGTCACTTTTTCCCTTAGGTGTCCGCCTGTAAACTGTCGGGTGGTCAACGTGCTCGGATTGCGATTGCGCGTTCACTGTTCTCCAACCGTGACATTTACCTGTTTGACGACATTTTTGCCTCCGTTGACAAAGGTATTACGGGTTTTCGAAAAAAAAAATTGCAATTTATTTTATTTTTTAGCGGTCGCCTCGAAAATTTTTTCGGCTGGTATCAAGGAAATGCTGGGCAACCGAACACGGCTGCTGGTCACTGGAGACCCCGAGGTGAGGAGAATGGACTTGGATTTGTTTGTGCGACTTTTTTTTAACGGTGCTATAGCATGAAACTTTTTTTTTTAAATTGTTTTTTATGCCGCGCACTTTTTCACGCTTTTTTTTTAAAAAAAGGGGGGGGAAGTAGAGGGCAGGCAATGCCTGTAGGCCGCTGCATACGGAAAAAATAGGAAATTAAGTTTTATTTTTAACTGATTTTAACAGAAAGCACTAATTTTTGGGTTCAATTCTGAAAAATTTTATGCCTGGGTACCGAAAGGCGCCACCGGGGAATTGTTTTTTTATTTGAAAAATAAAACTAGCTAAAGTCATAAATGTGTTTTGCTTGTTACAGTAAAATGATTGTATAATTTTTTACAGTATTTGTCTTCCTGTGATCGTGTCCTGTTCATGCACCGGGGCCGTCTCATTGCGCAAGGCACACATGCCGAACTGGTGACCAATTCGGCACAATACCGCACATTGTTTTCCTCCTATTCCAACGGTAAGTGAGTGAGATTTGGTGCTATACGTATCCCCCACCAGTCTGAAAATTAAAAAAAAAAAAGAGTTTTTTTTTATAGATTTTAGTAAAATATATAAAAATTAAAATTTTTTTTCTTTAAACTTAGACTTTTATAAATGTTTCTTTGAAATTGTCAAAAAAAATAAAATAAGAAAAAAGGGAGTATTCGTTTGAAAAATTATTTCATTTTTTTGCAAACTTTTTAAATTTTTTTTTAATAATTGCACATTTTTCTAAGCGTCTACAATTCGTTCTGTGAACAGCGATACTGTGCAGCTTCAGCAGCATTCAGTGGCGCCAAGCATTGTTGCTGATCAAATGGCCAATTCAATTGGGGCGGAAGAAAAAGCACCGATTATGACGACCAACAAAAAACCATCCGTCAATAGCGGTAATAACAAATTTAATGACCCATTTAATTGGTTGGTTTATAAAATTTCTAATTTGAAGAAGACAGTGTTGGCACTGCAGAACAAAATGGAGAGGAGGAGGAGGAACATTATGGGACGAAAGCGATTGGCAAAGAAATTTACATGTAAATTTAAATTAATTGGGGCGAGGCGGGGGGGGGAATGGAGAACCAGAAAATTTTTGAATATTTTTTCTTTATGTTGTGTCCCCGGGTTTAAGGCTTCAAGCCATTTCAAATTTCCGTTTTAAGAGAGAGGAATTTATTATAAGGAAGAGCATTGACAAATAATTATAAGTTAAAAACCGGAAATAAGTTTGGGTAACAACAACCTCAGAGCATTTTGGGTGGGTCAGTGCAATTGGTTATTTGGGAAAGGATTGCGAAAGGCAAGAAATGGCACAGACTGACCCACCGCAGACATCTCGCAGTCCCCGAGGGGGAAATTGGATGGACTTATATACTGGCACAATGGGGATGGACTTTGGATAGGATGAGGGGTAATGACGGAAAAACACAAAAGGGAATAAGAGAAATGGATGGCATATGCAACAGAGGTTAGGAAGAAATGGCACGATAATATTGGAAATGAGAGGGATAGGATTGGCTTGGGATGGGATGAACAGATGGATAAGTTTACGACGGGATTGGTCGGGAGAAAGTAGGGCAATGTACATTATGCACAAAATATGAAATTTTGAATGCTGCGGATACGGCACTTTAGAAAATTAAAAAAACGAATTCTATTTTATTTTTCATAGAAGTATATAATTATATTGAATTTATGAGTTGTTTGATATAATTTTTTCTTAAAAAATTGAATTAAATTTTTTTTTTTACTAAAAGAATTTAATATTTTGATTTGTTATGTTATTTTTGAGTTCTTCTAATGTCAAATAGTTCCAAAATTTCAGTTTTTTTTTGAATTTTAAATGAAAAATTTAAAAAATTTGCTGTTTTCCCCCAGGGAATACATTCGGGCTGGTGGTGGTCCTTTGCTCTGCTCATTGGTCATTGCTGCGTTCATTCTGAATGTTGGTGCCAACATTTTTGGCACTGTTTGGCTCAAAAATTGGATGGTACGACTTAAAATTTGTTTTACCTACTTACAGTAATCAAAAAAAAAATTACAAAACCTAATTATGTCCCACATTAGCGTGCCGCACACAGCAATCACAGTGCCACTGATGGAACTGGTGGGAGTTTGGCCGACAGTCCATCCTTTTACATCAACATTTATGGTGGGTTGGGTGGTTGGTTGGTTCACATTTTCTCGGCAATTATATTGAAATCTAAAAAAATTATTTTTTATTCCATTTTTTTGCGTTTTTTATATGCCAAAAAAAACTTAGAAAATTTCGATTATAATCCGCTTTAATGCAGCTATTAAATATTTTTTTTCCAAATCTTTTTTCTTTTTTTTGTAAATTTTAATTGTGAGTCGTTTTTAGGCCAAAATAAAATGCATAACATTTTTCAGCTTTCACTTTGCTTGTGTTGTTTATCAGCGGACTGCTCAAGGCATTGGTGTTTGTCAAGGTGTCAAATTTCACAAAAAAAAAATCATTAAATAAAATGATTTTGGTATTTTATTCCTACAAAATTTGTCCCATAGTTTACGCTTACTGCCGCCACACGGTTGCACAATCGGATGTTGCGCCGTGTACTGTACGCCACTGCCGCCTTTTTCCACCGTACACCGTCCGGGCGCATTTTGAACCGGTTCAGCAAAGACATGGACGAAAGTGAGCACAGCTTGTTTTTATTTTGTTTATTTGACTTACAATTAAAATGATGGCTAATTTTTTCATAGTTGTCTGAAGCAAATTTAAATTTAAAAAATATTGTAAAACTTTTAGCATCCGCTAATTCCAAGGCATGAAGAATTTGTAATTAAATTTTATTTAATTGGATTGCTTTTCACAAATTGTTTTCTAATTTTCCAACTTTGTTCAGTTGATGTGAAGTTGCCTTTTTCGGCCGAAGCATTGCTTCAGGGAATGTTCACCTGTTTGGGTTCGTTTGGGCAAGGGTTAATATTTTTAAAATAAATTATCTTTTTTCCCTAGGATTTATTTTCATGATCATTTGGACTTTCCCACTCTTTTTGGTTCCATGTGCTCCATTGTTTGGCCTCTTTTTGCTCTTTTTCCTATGCTTCCGTGCCGGCATTCGATGGTAACAATTTTTTATTTATTTTTTGCATTTTAAAGAAAATGTTTATGCCCCAAAAATTTCGCCCCTTGTTGACCGTTTTAAAAATTTTGAGGTGTAGGCACAAAACCGAATGTATTTTAGCAATCGAACAATTCCAAGCATGCTTAATTATTTGGTTTACAACCAAAAAAAAAAATACGGTCCAAAATCCTCAATCGACATTTTTGAGTGCACCGAATCGAATGCTTTTTTTTGTTTTGTTTTCAGTTTGAAACGTGTTGAGAATGTCACCCGTTCACCAGTGTTTGAGCATTTGACCACTTCGCTGGACGCCCTTCCGACAATTCACGCGTTTGGCCAAACCCAACGCTTTGTGGAGCAGCTGAAGCAACACTTGGATGAGAACAGGTAAGAGTTTTTGGTGTTCTAGAAATGAACGCCAATATGTCACTTTCTTTATTCCTCCTCCGCACTTTCCCAAATTTTAAAATTTCTTCAATTTCGAAAAAAAAATTTAAACTACCTCATTGTAATGAATGCAGCCAACCAAGGACGTAGCCAGGCCCTTGGCTTCGGTGGGCTAAGGGCTAACTGGTACAACTCCCCCCCCCTCCCTGTATCGTTTTCAAAATAAATTACAATTTGAAATTTCGCAACAAACAAAAATGAAAATTCCAAAAAAAAATTAAAAATTTTCTACGATTATTCAAGAAAATGTTATATTTCCCGCATTTAAAAAGACCATTTTCTATTCGGTCGTCAAAGTTTTTGGTTTTTAACTTGTCGTTATGTATTCCTCTTGGCCCATTTTTCGTCCGTCTGTTTTTTTTTTGTTGCCACATTAATTTTTGCCGCAAAATCGTCTTTCCTTAAATGGTACAATGCTGCATAGAGTTTAGCATATTCAAAGTTCAAACAATTTAATTGTGTTTTTGGTTTTAGAAACAAAAAGAATTATGGACCAAAAAATCACCGGTGCTGCTCCGGAATCTGCGCCGTTTTTTCCTTTGTTCTGACTGCAACTATCCATCCCTCTCAGAAATTAGGGTTTTGTTTTTGCAATTAGGGGAGGGCATCTAAATTAAGGAATTCTTCCTTTCTTTCTCATGTGGTGATTGCTTACCCCCCCCCCCCCCTCTGCAATTGAGGCATTTGTGTCCTGTAGGGATGTGCGAGAAATGATTTTTACCGAGAAATGACCCCGAGAAACGATACGAGAACCGAGAATTGACCCCGGGAAACGATACGGGAACCGAGACCCAAAAAACCCGAGAAATTTCTCGACTCGGGAATCGAGAACCGATAAATGTAAACGAAATTAATTCAAATATTATTTTTTAAATCGTGCACCCAATTGCAACAACGCCCAATTAGTCTCAATTATCTTCCACAAAACAAACATTGAATAATTTCGTCATTCAATTTTACCTCCCATCATTTAACACAGATGAGTGGCATTTTTCAATTTGCGGTCCGTTCTCAAACTGAACTGGAGGCCAAACTGACGTCAGTGGAACGCGTCAGCTTCTATTACAAGGTTTTTGTTTCACTCATTTTTTCGCGTATCCGCAGATTTTCGTTTTTTTTTAAATTAAAAGTCTAATATTTCCGCAAAATTTTCCTTTCCCTTTATCAATAATATCATCCCCTTCACAAGAACATCGAGGTGGAATCGGACAAAGATGGAGATGACCCGGCTGAACTTGGCCCGGCCTGGCCCCAATCGGGCACATTGGAATTTGATCATGTCATGTAAGTAGGCTTCGGGAATGGAAATATAAATATATATTTTTTTTGAAACCCGAATTTTTTTGAAATCATAAGAGTCGATTGACCACTGGTAATATTATTATTTTTAGTCTCCGTTATGTGCCTCAAATGAATCCGGCACTCAATGACGTGTCCTTCATTATTTATTCCGGACAAAAAGTTGGCATTGTCGGGCGTACCGGGAGTGGTAAAAGAAATTAATTTAATTTATTTAAAAAAATGCCGAACTAGGCAAAACGTCGCTGTGCAATGCACTGTTTCGCCTCTACCCCATCGAATCGGGCACCATTCGGTTGGATGGGTGGGACATTGAGCGGGTTGGGCTTCGACGTTTGCGCCGTTCAATGGCCATCATTTCGCAAGAGCCGACACTTTTTGCGTAAATTTTTTAAAATTTTGTTTAATCCTCTATAATTAATTGCTAATAATTTGGTAACTTTGGAACATGAAAACTCGTACAATAATAACTTGTAAACAAATGTTTTGCTTGAAAAATTGAATTATATAAGTTTTTAATTATTATTATTTTTTTTTAATTTTCAAGTTTTTCTTGCAAAAAATCTTGTATTTTTAAGAAAAAATAAAAGGGGTTTTTTGTTAATTAAAAAGTATCTACGAGTTGCCATTGATTCGTTTATTTTGCTCAGGTAATTACTACCTAATTAGATAATGTTAATAATTTTAATCCAAAATTTAATTAACCTACGAATTTTCCATTTTTCCCCAGTGGCACACTTCGTTTCAACGTGGACCCGGAAGGTGGCGCGGATGATGCACGCATTTTGGAGCTGTTCAGCCGGTTTGGAGCAGATAATGGACTCGGAAATTCGGTTCCATTTTTTGATTGATTTGTATTCCGCTTTTTTTCCTGCAAACGACATGCGTAAAACCGGGATTTTTTTTTTCAAATTTTTTTTTGTAACACTAACCAAGTGGTTCCTAATAGTATTATTATTTTTTCTCCAATAGATTGGACTGGATTTTGCTGTTGAGTCGGGTGGCCGCAATTTGTCGGCCGGCCAGCGCCAGTTGGTGTGCATGTGCCGTGCAATGTTGCGCAACGTGCAAATTGTTGTGCTGGACGAGGCCACCGCCAACGTGGACATGTAAGAGATGTAGTGGCTTTGTTAACTGGAATAAAAGATTTCTTGTCAGGAGCAGCCCGTACCTCCCCACACTCGAAAAATCTTTAAAAATTTTCCTGACAGACTTTTTCTAAAAAAATTTTTTTTGGAAATTATGAATTTCTAAAAATTCCCCAAAATTTTCTGTTTTTTTTAATTTGGTGATATGGAGCGGAAAATGGTGGTGGGATGTAAGTTACCTTATCCATGTCTAAAATCCGGGGGTTTTTGAACTTGACCAAGATAAAGTTTTTTTTTGACCCATCCGGTTAAATTTTTCTATTTTCCGTCATGGTTCTATTATTTATTACTAGAAAAAAAAAATTCCAGTCAAACGGACGAACGCATTCAACAGTCGATTCGCAAAGAATTTGCTGATCGCACAGTGTTGGTGATCACACATCGGCTGACCAACGTGGTCACTGGCCTTGGCCGTGTGTTGAGCATGGCTGACGGAAAGGTGAAAAATTTATACGCAACGAATTTTGAAAAAATCGAATTGCCAACCCCTCAGTTTTTCCAATTATTTTTTTTAGAAAATCACAAAAAAAAATTTTGTTTTTATAGCTTTCCGATGACAACATCACCACCACCACCAACCATCGTCCAACTTCAACGACATCAACGGAATTGCCGAAAATTGTGGTGGACGAAGCGCCACCGCCGCCCTCCTCACCATCGGTGGACGAATAACCAAAAAAGGGAAAAACGAAATTTTCAAATAAACCAAACAAAAAGTCTTACGGCATCAGGTAAAAAACAATAACAACAATCATCAGCAACAAACTGAATTCGCATTTTTGTAATTTATTTTTTTTTGTTCTTAATCCATTTTTTTTTTGCGTTTGAATTTATTTTATTTAAATTTTGTCATTTATCCATTTTTTCACCGTTTTCTTTCTCCCAACTCCATTCATTTACCAATCATTGTTGTGCCAGAAGTTTTTTTTTTGTTTTATCTCTATTTGCTTACTTTTTGTTCAAAAATCAGTGTTTGCACATAATCTCAGTTTTGGATTAAGTGGATTTTGCACAATTCATTAGATTTTGGATTTTGTTTCATAATTTTTACTGTTTAAATCGAGATTCCTAACCATTTCCGGCCCTTCTATGAATTCCCAAGACCCTGGTGGCCATGGTCCCGCTTCATGAGCGGCTTTATTCCAGAAAAATATTAAAAAGTTAAATGTTTTTTCGAAAAAATCTAAATTTTTTAAATTTTAAAAACAGAAATTTTTATTTAAAAAGGAAATTTCTTTCGATGACCAGTGAATGATGTGATGTGTGCAAACACCAACCACTTTTTTTTGTTGTCCATCATTTGCTTGTAAATTTCATGGCAAATAATCCCTTCGTCGGGTATTTGAGCATTTGCTTACAAAAATGAAGCTCTCTCTCATTTTTCATTTTCTTGCACAGGACGAGCGTCTCTTTTTTTCGCCGCTTTAATTTAATTTTTTACCATTTTTATGCGTTTGAAAAAAAAGTTTTAAATGTGTAAAATTTTTTTCTAAATTTGTAACCATTTAAATATTTGATTTTAAACTGCCAGCCATTAATTGCTCTTTTTTCAATTCTTTACCCCACAAACCAACCACTTGTGTACTGCTCGAGCAATCATTTAATCATGCCTAACAGCTCAAAAGCATTTTTTTGGATTTCATTTTTTTAATCTCTTGTTTTATACAATAAATTTTTCAAAATAAAATTGCATGCAATGTTTAAATATATTTTTATTTGAATTTAGTAAATATATATATATTTATTTTATATTATTAACAGGGATTCTTTTTTTATGTAAGAAAAATCGCGAAATATGTACAAAAACCCCAAAATATGTACTAAAACATGTAAATAAAAAATTTTTAAAGGTTATTTTTTGGAAAAAAAATTCTTCGTAAAAAGTGAAACAGAGGCATAAAATGCCATAAAAATGACCAAAATAGGCTTAGAATCACCTTTTAATATATCAACAATTAATTTTTGATATATCATTTTTTGAAAAAAAAATTCGATTTTTTAGGGATACATTTTCACAAAAAATTTCTGTAAATTCTCAAAAATCCTCAAATTATGTAAAAAAAAATGAAAATATGTACGAAAAAGTCCAAAATATGTATAAAAATATGTACATATGTAATAAGTAGAAAAATCCCAAATATGTAAAAATATGTAAATAAAAGTCCCAACTTTTGTTCGCAAACACAAAAAAGAAAGTTTTTTTCCTACTAATTAGGCTATGGAGAATCCAGGAAAAAATATGTATTCACATAAAAAAAGAATCCCTGATTATTAAACATTCTCTGTAATTCTTTTTGTTTTATTTTGCTAAATAAAATGGTTAACGTGAAGAAGGGCACCGTCATTCGTTGTGACCCGGCAATGCGACAGTTCCTGAAGCATTTGGACGAGACACGGGCTCTGGGCAGGCCGTTCATCGTCAAGGTGGTTGAGAGATCGTTTTTCGTGAAATATTTCATTCTCCATTTTATTAAAATTTTCCCATTTTAATTTTTTTTTTTTTTTTTGAGGCCTCGAGGAATGAAAAGGCAAAGGAATTTGGTATTTGCGCTGCGTGTGATCGATCATCACATCTGCGTCATTTTGTCATGATTGATCACAGAGGCTTAATTGTAGGTGTTCAATCCAGTTTCTTTAGCCATCAATTTTTTCTTCATAAAGGCCCACATTTGTACCAAGCAAAAGCTTTGTCTAAAAATTTTTTTCTTTAATTCAATTCTGAGCCATTCTTGAAAAGCTTTCGTTCGGTTGATACCAAGAAAGCTGTCATTGACCAAATAAGAAAAAATTGGAGGCCTAAAAGTCGAATTTTGAAAAAGGGTTTGAGTTTTTGTCATTTTTTAATTTATCCCGTTTTGACAGGACCTTGACGAGTTTTGTTTGTTCGTGGAGCGTGACATTGTGCCAATGTTGGAGCAGAGAATGGATGCCCTTATGGATGCTTTAACACCCGACACTCAAACATAAAACCCACAATTTTTTGTTTCTCATTTCCTCAAATGTTTATTGAAAAATTTAATTCGCAATTCTGTTAATTGGCTAAGAGTTCATTCTGTGATGCTATCTATTATTATACAAAATTTTTTAAAAAACAAAATTTACACATTTTTTCAAAACATTTTGTTGATGAACGACGCTAATGGCAAATTGGAGGCGGCACAGAAACAATTTGAGGCAATTTTGGCCAGCTTTTCTCCCACCGCCGATGGCAATGAACAATCGCAGCAGCAGAAGGAGCAGTTTTTGCGATGGGTTCGCCAACGGTTGCGCCGTGAAAATGCGATGCCAACAAAAGACACACTGCAGCACAGTGACAAACGGCATCCAACGGATTTGTCGGTGCGCAAGCAACTTGGACGTATCGCAAAACGCCTGCGCGAATTGGTACACATGTCATTGTGCCTGTAGCTTCCGCTTTTCCCAAATATAGTTGGCTTTATTTGCTAAATCATTCATTTGCATATGCTTTTATCAGCTAATTAGTCTTCGATGTTGAAGAAATTATGAAAAAGCGTGTCCGATTATGTCGAGGTCATTGAAATTGAAGACACTTCCATTTTGACGAATTACCGAAAACCTGAGTCCGAATTAAAGCAAAAATTCAGTTCTAGAAAGTTTTTTAAATAATGTAATTTTCGAATTTCAAGTAGTCAATTATAAACTTGAGTATTTGAACACATACATTTTGATGAATTCTTGACTTTCGGCTTTGTAGTATGTAGATCCATTAAAAAGTTTTGTTGTTGTTGTTTTTTCCTGAATTTCAACAAGTCAGACCCCGTTGGAGTACTGCTTGGACATCCCCGCTGCTGCTGTTGCTGCTTCTGTTGACGAAAAACAGCAGCAGCAGCAACAACATTGCCCGTCACCATCAGCAGCAACAACAGAAGCGGCAAAAGTGCCAAGTTCGACGGCACCAACAACGACAATGCCAGTTCCGGCCAGTCCACCAGCAGCACTGAAGCGACACCAACCGCAAACTGTTTGGCCCGTTGACGGTGCGTTTGCCGACTGCACCGAACAAAATACGGTCAGTCATCAACAATAGTGGGTCGGTCATCCATCATCTTTCGTTTCTTGTGATGCTCGAGACTGAAAGTCACGAAGGCTTGCTCGACTCATAGACTCGAGGCCGAGACCCAAAAACCCCGAAATTTTTCTCGAGATCAGAAGAATTTGCTTGTGTACTTAAAAATCGAATTAAAACTTTTTATATACTTTAAAAAAACATTTTTTTAGGATTTCCCTAACAATGGTTTTTTTTTCTCTTTTGTTTCTTTTTTTTTTGATCGAACTTTTCTCTATAAATACAATTTTTTTAAGAATTTACCAAAATTTGAGAATTTTTTCGAAAAATTCTGAATTTTTTTCTATGCAATTTTCTATTTAACAATAAGCCTAAAAATATAAAACAAAAAAGAAACATGAATTCGTTAATTTAAAAAAAAAACATTGTTTTCTAACAATTCTTGAATTTTTCTTAGTTTTTTCCCTGAAATTTTAGTTTTTAATCCCTTCCCCCTCTCCTTTCTGTTCAGGTCCATGTCGACGCCTTTCTATTCGATGACGATGATGTTGATCAGTTGGCCACCGATGGCATTCTGCGGCGCCATTTCTGCACAAAATGCCGCTCCACCGACGTGGAACAGTTCAACTTCATCTCCCATTCGTTGACCATTGATGAGGTGTGTGGGTGCTTGTGGTGGTGGTTTTCAAAATTCTCAATACATTTTTTATTGAAAAATTATAGAAAAAATTAATTTTTGTTTCTATGTATTTTGTCGGGATTCTCGCCCACCAAATGAACCGATAAAATTCTAGGAAAATCCATGTTTTTTTTCAAAATGGATAAAATTAGTTTATCTAAAAAATAGGAACCATGGCTGGACATGTAAATCATTAAAAAAAATTTCTAACTTATTGTTAGAAGTTCTACAAAAAAAAAAATTTCTTAAGAAATTTTTTAGTGAGAAAATTTCAAGAAAAAGATTTTTTTGAAAATTTTCAGCGATTTTTTTTTGAAAAAAATTTTTTTCTTGAAATTTTCTTACTAAGAAATTTCCTAAAAATTTTTATGGAAAATTTCTGTTTGGAAATTTTTTTTTAAATAATTTTTCGGCGGGGGGGGGAACGACCTGTTTCCGGCTAAAATGAGCCTTGCTTATGCTTTATCAATTGTTTTTGAAAATGGGCTTTTTCTGCCTGTCTTTTCATTCCTCTGCTGCTGCTGCTCCAATTGATTGCTTATGCCAGGCAGAGAGAGAGAGAGAGTGCATTGCAAATAATGAGGCAGAGAAATGAGAGGAAAAGGAGAGAGTGTGTGGTGGATGGTGTTGGCCCTCTGCCCCAACTTTCAACCCATATTTATTTGGCTTCTTCTTTGATCATAAGGAACAATAAACACACGCAAGTTATGCTAGTGCGCGAAAACCCCCCCAGACACCCTGGGTTTTAGAATTTTTGGGACGGGGCCATCCGGGGGGATGGCCCCTTAAAATGAAGGCACAAATTGCGAGAAATAATCAAATGAATGGGTCAGTCAATCAATGCTAATCAAAATGAAGCCTCTCACTTTTTTTTGGTCATGGCTAACAATAACAAACATTTAAATTAGAGTGCCACGGGACCGGGAATTTTTGCAAAAACCGGGACCGGGACTTGACGGGACCTGAGAAGCCGGGACCGGGACCTCGATTTTTTTTCGGGACCGGGAACCGGGACCAACCGGGAATTTTTAAAAATTCAAAAAAATTCAAAAAATTTTTTAAAAATTCAAATTTTAATTTATTTCAAGTGAAAATAATACAAAATTAAATTTTTATTTATTTTTTATTTAATAAAATCCAAAAGTTAAAGCAAAATTAAATTAATGAAAATTTTCAAACAAATTTCTTTAATTATTTCAAACAATTAATTATTTTTTGGACTAAATGATTGAATATTATTATAAATTAATATTTGCTTTTCACATTTTTTCGGCGCGCTTTTTCAAAAAATTTTTGGGAAAGAAGGGGTCCGGCGGTGCCGATAGGCACCGCCGGGGGAAATTTTGAAATTTGGGTGTAATTTGTTAACAGATTTTCAACGAAAAAAGGTTGCTTTTTGGGATTATTAAGCTCAATTGGTAGGATTTCATTTAAAAAATGATAAAATATGTATCAATTTAAAAAAAAACTATGAGGAATCATATTTTCTCTATAGGAAACCCACGAGTATACAAAAAGAACATTCAAAATAATTTAAGGAATGCTAAAAATGGCATAATTTACTTACCTATTTTAAAATTTTGCACCAATTTTTTAAATTTTACGATTTTTCGAGTTTTTCTTGCTAGAAGCCACAAGAAGAATATGACTTTGAACTTTCATTTTTTTTTATTTGGCATTTATTTTATTTTTTCTTTCTTTCAATTTTCTGCTCATTTTGCTTGGCCATTTCTTCTCTGCTGGGCGCGAGAGAGTGTATGCTGCTGCACAAAACGGAAGAGAAATGAGAGGGAGATGAGAGAGTGTGTGTGATGGTGCCTGCATTCCCTGCACCCATTCATCCCATACGAAAATAAAACTCATTTTCTTTACATTTGTTATACACTAACTGGCCCGGCGGCAAACATCAAAGGGAAACCCACCCCACACCCCAAGGTTTTAGAATTTTTGGGACGGGGCCATCCGGGGGGATGGCCCCTTAAAGAAGCAAAGTTTGTACACCCATCGACTCGTTCGAAAAGTATCAGCAGAAATGCACCAAATTTTGAAGGGATAAATATCAATGCAATGATAAACTGTAAGAGTGATTTAAATTTTTGTTTAAATTATTTTTAGAATTTCTATTTTTTTCCTAGCTTCACCATCTGTTCACTGTTCGTCTGCCTTCGTTGGATGGCAAAGTGTTGGTGGACATCGGCTCTCGCCTCGGCATAGTGTTATACGCTGCTGCACTTTATTGGTGTGGAATTGTTGAGGATTGAACTTGTCATTTCTTTGTCTGTCTGTTTGTCTCTCTCTCTCTCTTTTTCTCTCAAATTTGATTCGTGTCTCGCTTTCTCTGCGTAATGTTTATTAGCTGGCTGTCTTTTTCTTTCTTTCTATCTCTTTCGTTTTCCCTCTCTTCTCTCTCTCTTTCTTTCTTTCTATCTCTTTCGTTTTCCCTCTCTTCTCTCTCTCTTTCTTTCTTTCTATCTCTTTCGTTTTCCCTCTCTTTCTCGACTGTCTCTTTTCTTTCTTTCTATCTCTTTCGTTTTTCCTCTCTTCTCTCTCTCTCTCTTTTCATCTCACTCTCTCATCATTTCTTTTGCCTGTGTTTTGAATTACATATCTTTTTATTCCAATCAAAAATATTTATTTTGTTTAGCCCACGCATTGGTCGTGCAATTGGCATTGAGCGTGACGCATTTCTGTATGAGTTGCAGTGTCAAATTGTTGCCGAATTTGGCGACTGCTTATCTCCAAAAGTTGAGTTGCTGTGTGCCGATGTTCGCGACATTGGCACAACATCAAAAGGTAATGCGCCCGATAGGACTCGAACCTGTTGCTCTTCTATCTACCCAAATTCGGCAATTTAACCAACTGAGCCACACAGACTCACTTCTAATCAAAGCGCGTCCATTGGGACTCGAACTCGGGCCTTTTCATATAAAACATTTTATACAGTTGGTATCAATTGAATCATGACCATTCTATTTTAGCAATTAAAATGGAAAGTGCAAGAATGGGGGTCTGAGTGAAAAATTAAATTTAGCTTTAACTTTTGGATTTTATTAAATAAAAAACAAAATAAAAATTTAATTTATTATTTTCAGTTGAAAAAAAATTTAAATTTGAATTTAATCTTGGTATCATTCGAAAGCCCTTCACAAGCTCTATTAGCCTTACAAAAAACAAAAAAAAATTTTAGCTTGTAAAAAAGTTATTAAGAAAAAACTTCCAAAATTTTGGTTTTTTTTTGTTATTTCATGTTATAACTTTTTTGGTAATTGTTTAATCGCTAAGCAATAGGTTAGAAAAAGCTTCTAAACATATAAAGCTTTCGAATGATACCAAGATTATTAGATTTGGTCAACAATGAAAAAAGTTTTAGTCCAAAACTTGGGCTGGCACCGAACCGTCCCCTACCGTTTCCCCCACCTCCCCCCACCCCCGAAAATTTAACAAGCTGAAATTTTACAAGAAAAAAAAACACTAGAATTACTTAAGTAATTTTTGGAAAATTAAAAAAATAGTAAGTCAGCATATAATTTTTTAAAAAGCAGAAGAAAATTTTTAAAAGTTTTTAAAAAAAATTTTATATTTACTTTTTTCTTTTTTGTGATGGTCATGCCGATGCTGAAATTCAAAATTTGAAAATTTGAATTTTAAAATTTCATATTGATTTTACTTGGTGGCAAAATCAACCCCAAGGGTGGGCTTATAATTTCCTGACATGCTGTTGTGAATGAATCGCTGGATCAGCGATGTTTTGCCGGTGCTGATGTCGCCGATCACAATAATTCTATAAAAAAAATTTAGGGCGGGGTAAAATTTATTAAAAAATTATTATTTTTTTTTTAATTTCAATTAAACTTTGTCTTTTCCATGACTCCCCCCCCCCCTCTCTAAAAAGGTTTCGTGTTGGCAACATTTGCGTGCCCATTTGCGTCCTGGCACTCTGTTGTTGCACTCGCCATCGCTGGAGTTGGTCACTGCCCATCTCTGTCCGTCGGCACTTGGTTTTGCCTTCGACGATTGGTTACAAGCGGTCGGTCATCATTCTGAATATTTCTTTATAAAATAAATTTTTTCTTTCTTTTTTTTGAGTGGGCAAAGTGAGAAATCTTTCAAATTTCAAAAAAATTCGTTAGGTTACAAAAAGATTAAAAATTTTCGAACAACCAGGTTTTTTGAATTCTTCTGCCCAAAACTTTTTGGAAACTTAACGAAATTTTTTGGAATTTTTCAGGCTAATAGAGGACACTTAGGGCTATCGAATGATACCAAGAATTTTGAATTTGGTCGTTTCCAAAAACAGTTATAAAGCGTCAAAGTCGTCACAATCAAGGGCGTAGCCAGGACCTTCGTTTCGGGGGGGGGGCGGCTCTAGGAAAATCCGACACTGGAAAATCCGACACCGGAAAATCCGACACTGGAAAATCCGACACAAGCGGAAAATCCGACACCGCTTGAAAATCCGACACTAGCGGAAAATCCGGCACTGGAAAATCCGACACCAACTTTAAATTTTAAAAATAATTTTTGATATTTTGAGTTAATATTTAAAATACATATAATAAAGTTACAGTACTGAAGTTATTTAAAATAAATATTTTTATGGTCATATTCTATCTAGGTAGGCATATGAATATTTTTCGTATGCCATTTTTTGATTATCTCAAAAAATAGTTAAAAATAATTTCTGTGATCCTTGTGAAACGTCAATGTAAATAGGCTTAACAATTTTTAACATATGGGTGAGGTAATTCTCCATTTTGAATGCTATTCCGTCCTCTGTTCTCGAATAATTCGGTTCTACCCCATCCCTTGAGTTTGTTAATGTCTTCTGAAGAGGCGAAATTCATGAGAATTCACCTGGACCTAATCCTCTCCAGGCAACAGAAGTTGATCAGATCATTCGTGAAAAAAAGACGCAAAAAAAAAAATAATTCTCGGTAAATTCAATTCGAGAACTTGCTAAGTTAGGCAGATAGATATTAATTCAAACAAACTAAAAAATTTTAATTTAAGTTATTGTCGGATTTTCCATCGGTGTCGGATTTTCCGCTTGTGTCGGATTTTCCAGTGTCGGATTTTCCGGTGTCGGATTTTCCAGTGTGGGATTTTCCGGCTCCCGGGGGGGCCAACTCAAAAAGTCGGTTCTTAGGGGTGTATTTTTTCGTTTTTGTAAACCTCAATACGTGTTTTTTTTTAAATTGAATTGATTGCATTAGACGCGTTCAATTGTAAATGATCTGTTTTTTTTCATTTCATAAACTCGTTTGTTATTTTTACAAAAAAATTAATATAATATTTAAAAAATTCGTTCATCGTCGGAGGGATATTGAGTCATCGGATCCCGACCGATCCCGAAAAAATCCCGCGGGATCCTGATCCCGTCCGGTCTCTAATGATTGCCTGAATTACCATTACATTTTTCAGCTGCACATTGGCACTGCAGCGATGAGCACTGCTGTGTCTGTGGGAACTGATACATTTTCTGTTTACCAAATTGTTGCGAATAAATGAAATTCATTGTTTTGTTATTTCAAATTTTATATATTTTTTTGTTTTTTGATTGGAATTCATTTTTGAATTTTTATTTTATTTTTTCTAACCTAAATTTATCTTAAAAAAGCGGCACAATCATTCATCCACAGGCAATAATAATAATATAATGCCTTTTTGTCCGATGGCATCGCAGCGGACGCACTGCGCCCTCTTTCAGCAGCGACATTTGGCCACAAAATACGTCCGATTTCCGCTAGTTGTAAGTGTTTATTATTACTTTTCAATCAATAAAAAAAAAAAAGAAGACAATCTATAGGTTTTCGGGGTCGCTGATCGCGAATCCGGCATCCATTTCGGCCAATCCTGAACCTGAATTCGACAAAAAAGTCGAAAATTAAAATTTTTGGTTTTCATATTATTGGTCAAAAAAAATCATTTAAACCATTTTTAGACTAGAAATGAAAAATAAAAACATCTTAATTTTACGACTTCTTGTTCGAATTCGGGTCCGGGATTTGGAATTGGCCGAAATTGATGCCGGATTCGCGATCAGCGACCCCGAAAACCTAAGATTGTTTTTATAATTTTTCCCCGACGGCGCCTATGCCCGAACCCTAAAAATTCCGCTAAATTTTCCAAATAATGGCACCCGAAAATTGTACCAATTTTTGGTGAAAACAAAAAATAGTTGGCTAAAATTAAAACAAAAAAAATTCTTTTTTTTCAGCCTCCCGACAACAAAAATAGCGTGCAAACTCTGCAGCAGCTGATCGCCTCGCAAAAGGACCCAAATGCCTTTGTTTTTGGCACAAATATGGCGGGCCGAGTGGGCCAATGGCTGACGAAGCGTTCCTTTGAGAAAACGGTGGACACCGAACTGCGCATTGTGAGCAAAAACAATACAACAATTTTACACAAATTTAGCCCCCCCCCCCTGGAGGTTCCTGCTGCACACACTTGAAATTTTTGAGGGGAAAATTGGATTTTGTGTTGAAATTTTCGGGTTTTTTCTTTATTGGACCCTCTCCTAGACCTCCACCCATCAAAAACTTACAAAAAATGCCCCAAATTTAAAAAAAAAAATTCACAAATTCCAATTTTTTTGGTGAAAATCTATTAACAAATCGAGGAAAATATACAAAAAAAAAAAAGAATTTTCCGACGGCGCCTTTGGCCTATTTGTTCTTTCAAAATGTTGCCTCAAAATGCTTTTTTGGCGAGAAAAAGTTAATAAATTTTCAAAATTTACACGGCGATTTTAATTTTTTGTGTATTTATTTATTAGTTATTGTTTTTTGCAGCTTCTGTTGAAGTCGGCCAACCAAATGTACCTTTGCTGTGCCAACAAATACCCATTCATTCCGTTGTTGAACGGTAATTTTTTTTGGCAAACAAAACAAAAAAAAAATTTTTTTTCATTTTTCTTCAGAATTTGGCCTTCCCGACCATTACTCAAGCTGGTACAGGCTGACACTGTTGCATATTTGGTCAGTGAATGCACATGGACCAGGGATTTGTCTCGAAATGCCGAACTCCGAATGTCGAATTTTTTTTTTTTGTTGGGGGGTTGGACCGTTGGCACTTTTGATTTAAATTAAAATTAGGACAAACTCCCCACAAAATTGACGAACTTTTAACGCAAAATCAATTAACAAATCAGCCAACACTCTCCAAATTCTTTCGACGGCATCGTCGGTCACCGATTTCCACAATTTTTTGGTTCCCTCGGAATGCCAATTTCAGATTGCCGAAATTTTTTTTAGGCGTCTCGGCACAGCTCCCTGATATGTGCCACCACTTTTTAAAAACTTTTACCAAATTTAATTAAATTTGTTGCCTTAGGATGGCATTGTGCCGTGTCCAACAGTCGCTGGAGGCAATGGCCTACATTTACTTCATGCACCAAGTGTTGGAGGTGTTCAACACGGACTGGTACACTCGCTTGGACAAAGCAGCGGTAAAAAAATTAAAAAAAAAAATTTTTTTCAGCTAAATTTGGCGCCTTCAGTTTTTAAGTGCCATAACTTTTTTCTTGGGCAACTAAATTCAACAACCTTAGTATCATTCGATAGGTCTAAATGTTCTCTAAATGGGGGGAGGAGGGAACGATACGGGGACTTCAAAAATTGAGACTTTATGGCAGAATTTTTCAGTTTTTTTTTTTGCCATGGTGCCACTTTTTTCATGTAAATTTTTTTCCAAATTTTATAAAGCCTCCCCGAATCTGAGAAAAAATGAAAAAAAATTTCCCTTGTGTTTTTTAATTAACCCCACCACAATTCGCCCACATTTTCAGAAAGAAATGGGCATGTCGGTGAACAAGCGCAAGGAGGGCATGGCATTGCACGCCATTTACATCAGCACGTTGCACGACTATGACGAGGTGTGGTGGTAACAACTCAATCAATCATCAATTAAATTACTCACCCCTAATCAGTTGTAATTACCCTAATTAATTGAAGAATTCTCTCCCTCTCGAAAAATTAAAAAAGTATATTGAAAATTTTTACTTTTTTTTAAATTTTTTAACGGGGATGGGGGCGGTATAATGCACCCAATCAATTAGTGATGGTTTGCGTTAAATGACTAAAATTGCAGGGATTTTTCGGAGATGACCGCGTGTTGGCCGCCGCCGTGTGGCGCTCATTTTTCCTTCAACTGCCGGACGTGAGCCCGGCACAAATCAACCGGGTGGTCCGTTACATGAGGGCAACGGTGCGTTTTATCACGAATTGCAAACATTAGCGCCTAATTGACGAAGACGAAAAAGGACGATTAACGACGAGGGACGATTCCAAAATGTTGACTTATGGTGTTCTTTTTTGTTGCTCTCCACAGTAAAAAAAAAAGATTTTTTTTAAGCGGGAAGGGTGCCTTTGCCTGGAAGAAATTTTTTACAATTTTTATTTGTTAAAAAATTTCAACAAAAAATTAAATGGAGGGGGATTGTTTAGGAGGGGCCATCTTCAAATCAAATAAACCCAACATTTTTTGGTATAATTCGAAAGGCACACAAAATTTTGTGATAAACAGGAGAATGACCCCCCAAATTGTCTCGGCATTAGGATTCGGTTTTAACATACAAAAAAGTTATGGTCCAAGAAACTGTGCAAATTTGTTGGCCACTTTTTCATCCAATTCTAATTGGAGGCATTTTTTAGATGGCCTCGCTGGCACGGATGGACGACACGCGCCTGTTGACCGACGGCATTGAGCGCTGGGATGTGGCGGAAGAGTTGGCACGCCTGGTGAGCGCGGAACAGTTTGGCACCATTCCGGCAGCGCCGCCTTCATCCTCGATGGATGATGATGGCCGCAACTCGGCACAACCGGCGCCAAAAGTGGCGGCATCAAATTAATTCATTACTTTTTATAAGCAGACCCATTATAAAAAAAACATTGTTTATTATTTGTTTTGATTGTTATTATTATTCTCTGTCTCTTCTCTTTTGTTTTTGTGAATTTCAATTGTGCCGATTAAACTTGTAAATAATTAGTTTTTCCCCCTTTAGTTCTCCTTATGTGGTGGGTGGGGGGAACTTAGAAAAAAACATTGCCACGTCGTCTTAGGCACGTAGTTGGCCTTGCGCAGTCGGAAAAGGAACTCGCGGCCTATTCATAAAATATTCACATTTACGCTATGCATACAAATCATAAAATTCAGAGATGGGCTAGAAAAGCATAACACACAACATACACACAGAAGAGACTGGCATATGCATAAAAGTAAATATTGATGTGTAAAAAATATTAAGCATACGCATTGCGTTGCTGGCAAATGCTTAGGCGTGCGTGCTTGCCATCATAAATGTGCATTAATCTGGCGAAACATTGATTAATATATGAGGGAATATTCATAAAAATGTGCATTAATCTGGCGAAACATTGGGTATGAGATGGCATATGCATAGAAAATATATATGCTATAATAAAAATGTGCATTAATCTGGAAAAAGTGCAACCATATGCTAGATTCCTAAAATATACACATACACATAAATTCATACATACACGTATGAGACGGCATATGCATAGAAAATATACATTCATATGCTATAATAAAAATGTGCATTAATCTGGCGAAACATTGGGTATGAGATGGCATATGCATAGAAAATATATATGCTATAATATTCAGTGAGAGAAAAAAAATTCATAGAGATGGGCAAATGAAGTAAAAGTGCAATCATTTGCTAAATTCTTAAAATATGCACATACACATAAATTCATACATATACACGTATGAGATGGCATATGCATAGAAAATATACATTCATATGCTATAATACTCATAGAGATGGGTATATTCATATAAAATGTGCATTATTCATGTGAAAAATGTTAAGCATACGTATTGCATTGTTGGCATATGCTGCTATGCGCTTTGGCGTGCGTGTGCTATCATTATAAAAGTCGAATGAATGTCAAGGAAAATTCACAAAATCTAAATCCCCAAAAATTTTCCCATTTTACTCCAAAAATGCTGCCCACCACCACCAGTCTCGTCATCATGCTCGTCGAGATTTTGTCATTCAGAAATGTTGAAGCAAATGGTACAGTCACAATAAAAGCTTACTGTACAGTAAAAGAGCCTGATCCACCTGAACCGGTCTTTAAACATGTCAAGGAACATATTGAGAATTGTAAAAAACTCGGATATATTCAGCAGCCAGGTGATAAGTGCATTTATTATTGTTACATATAAATTAATTTTGAAAACTTTACATTTCTTTTTAATCAAACTATCTCGATATTTTTGCGCCTGCAATCAGAAAACACAAAAATAAACCAACCCTAAAAATAATTAAGGCCTTTTTAGAAGTGAAAGCCATAAAAGATGGCATTTATTATGCATTTACTTTGGAACCACCTCAAGAATTTTCGGCGGTTGACATTCCAAAAGAGAATAAATGTATGGATTATGAAGATGAGGAAGACAATGAGTTGGAAAAACTGTTGAATAATTATCAGAATGCGAAAAAAATATGACGGAGAGTGAAAAGGAGTTTCAACAGAAGCTGCGTGAGGAATCAGTTCAATCGCAAGTGACATTGAGTTTGACGGCTATGTTGAGTGCGTATGATGAAGGGAAGAAACTGTCAGGGTCCAAGGAGGGAGGGAACAAGGCAATTATTAATGAGTTCGAAAGTAATCACAAAAGCTTATATGATCCGCTTTTTGAAAAGGAAAAGCCTTTTAAAGAGAAGAAAAGGTGGTGTGCCATTGCGAAGAATGCGTTGGATGCGTACATTAAAACGATGGAGGAGGAGAAGGATTTGGTGGAATACAGGAAATATTATGATGCTAATGGAATGGATGAACAGTTTGGGAAACTATTGAAGAATTATAAGGAGACCAGGGAAGAGAAAGAGAAGTGCCTAAAGAATTGCATTAAGATAATACAAGAACCAGAACTGGCGAATATGATGTATTTTGCAAATAAGGCTTTGACGAATGAAGAAGAATCGTGTGCCATTGCGAAGAATGCGTTGGATGCGTACATAAAAAAGATGGAGGAGGAGAAGCACAAACATTTTGAAAGTGTTCGGACAGAGAAACGAAAAAACGGTGAGGAATGGATGCAGAAGATAGGAAGACAGATGACCATAGCATTGGAAACAATACGAAGAAAATGGAAAAAGAAGGAAGAGAGGGAAGGGGGAAGGAAGAGGAAGAGGAGAAGGAAAGGAGAATGAGAGGATGAAAAAGAGGAGAAAAATGGCGTACAGCAGATGACATGGCAATGGTCTAACATTTTGGGAACTATATATAACAGTATTTGTTTTTGATTAGAATGGATTATGGCCCAAAAATTCGACGGTTGCCATGTAAAAAGAAAAAATGTTGCCAAAATGACTAGTGATGCTCGAGACCGAAAATTTCCCGAGACTCGAGACCGAGGACTTGACCCCGAGACTCGAGACCAAAAAAACCCCGAGACTTTTCTCGAGTCGAGACCGAGAGTCTCGAGCAGCACTACAATGAGAAAGTAAACAAACTGATCAAACATTTATTCTGTTTCTAATTGTTCAGCTTTTCCTATTCCCTCTTTTTGTGTTCTTTTAAAGTCTGTCATTTTTAGGGCTTTCTCTTCTTTAAGTTTTAAATGTTCTGTCATTTTTCTTCGGTTTTCCATTGTAAATTTTCTGTCATTTTAGCAATTTCCATTAAAAAAAAAAAAAATTTTGGCAACGAAAATCGAAACTTAAATGGTGCATTTGCATTAATTAGTCTGTTCTATGAACGTGAGCATATACTGTATTGTAGAAATTCTTGATCAAAAAATTAAAAACAAAATTATGCCTCCAGAAAAATTTGGCGCCTTTTAGGAAAGACTGTTCGGTATAATGTGATCAGAAAACAATTAATTATGTAAGTCACGTAGGCCTAAATGAATGCTTAATGCATTAATGATTTCATTCCAAATGAACATATACTAAAATTGGAACAATGCAGAGAAGATTAACATGGCCCCTGCGCAAGGATGACACGCAAATTCGTGAAGCGTTCCAAATTTTTTTTTCATTCATTCCTCACAAAATATTCAATAATGGGAAAAAAGTAGAGTCCGGTAAAAAAAAATTTTCCGGGAGCGGGATCGGGAGTTCAAAATTTTCCGGGACGGGAGTCCCGAACGGGAATCCCGTAAAAATCCCGCTCCCGTTAAAAATCCCGTTCACCGAAAAAAGCGGGAGTCGGGAGCGGGACTCCCGTAAAATCCCGCGGGAGTCCCGATCCCGCCGGACTCTAGAAAAAAGAGACGCACTACCCCGAATTTGGCTGCTGTTTTTCAAAAGTCCTTTTTGTACAAGGAAAACAACAATGAATTACTCAGCCATGAAAATCCTGATCAGATTACAGACATTGAATTTAATGTTTATAATCTTTGGAATTTATTGAGAAAACTCCCTAGAAGAAATTCGACATCGCCTGATGGCATCCCTTACATATTATTGTAGTAAAAGAATGCGCATTACCTTTGGCACCCATACAAACTGAACTCTTTAGAATAATTTTAGATTCATCTAAAATCCCTGAAATATGGAAAACGTCCATAATTATCCATCCCTGTCTTCAAAAAAGGAGAGACAGATAATCCCATAAATTAGCTAGAAATACTTAAATTTTTGAATAAAAATCAATTTTTTAGTCCATTTCAGTTTGGATTTCTGAGACAAAGATCCACCACAACACAACTCTTATCAACTTTAATGATTTTTATAAATCGATTGAAAATAAAAGTTGTGTTGATGTAATATATATTGAAATTTCAAAAGCTTTTGTTAGTGTTCCAATTGAATTACTTCTACAAAAGCTTAAAAATGTCGGTATTAATGGCAAGATTCATAAATTTATTAAAAATTTCTTAAATGACCGTTCATTCAGAGTTAAAATCTCTGAGCAGTATTCTAACTCAAAAAACATTTATAGTGGGATGCCACAAGGTAGTGTCTTAGGCACCAGGACTGGAGCGCGACCGCGATGCGCGATCCGCGATTCGCGGCGTTTTTTTTTTTTGCGCGATCCGCGATCGCGGCCGCGGCAATTTGAATGCGCGGTGCGCGGCCGCGGTTTTTTTTTTGCGCAGTGCGCCGCGCATTTTTTGGTTGTAAAATTTTTATAAAGAAAATTTTTTGAAGCGATGTCTTTTTTGAATATTCAAAATTTAAATGAAATTTTTTTGAAAACTTGTATTATTTTCTCAAAAATTCGTTTTAAAATTCCAATTTTTCCCCGTCAGAGCTGACAAAACCTTAATTTTTCTTTAAAAAAATTGGCTCTAAATCACAAAATAGGTCATTTTTTACAAAACTTTAACCAAATTGCACTGAAATTTTCAAAATTTTTCCCGGCGGCGCCTATCGGCACCGCCGGATCCACTCCCTCCCATCAGTACCCAAAAGTTTTTAGAAAAATCACGCCGAAAAAAAACTGTCTGAAAAACAAAAAATCATAGGGCTTCCATGAATGGAACTCCTTTGCAAATTTAAACACTGACTCACCCCCTCCCCCATTCAGTCCCTTCCCGAATTTTATATGCATCGGGATTTTAAAAGAAAACTTTAAAAAAAAGTTTTAAAAATGGTCTAAAAATTGCAAAATTTTGAGTTTTTAAATGCGCGGTCCGCTGCAATTTGAATGTGCGATGCGCTTTTGTGTTAAATTTAGCATTTCCCCCCCCCCCCCTCAGCTGCCACCCATTGTCATGACGCGCGCTATTTGCTGGGCAAGGGTTTGTACGCCAAATTTCGACCGAATTGGGATGACAAGCAAATGATGCGCATCATCGGCGGCTTCTTCACAAATTTTGCCAAATATGGGTGAGTGGGTTGGGAGCCTTTCGTTTTCCACCGAAAATTTTCTTAAATTTTCAAACAAAATGGGTTGGCTGGCATTTAAAAAATTTTATATAATGGTGCGCGGCCGCGGTTTTTTTCTGTGCGCGCTCCAGCCCTGTTAGGCACTTTGCTTTTTCTTATTTTTATTAATGATCTTCCGAATAATTTGCCTAAGAATGTTGGTATTAAGATGTTTGCCGATGAAATTAAAATTTATATTGAGCATTAAAATGATAAAAATAGAGAGAATTTATCTCCCGCGCTTGAGGCAATAAATAAATGGCAAAAAATAATGGCCTAAAAATATCAATAGAAAAAACAATGGTCCTTTCGGACCGGGTCGAAGCCGAATGGGCGCCAATCAAATGGGCGCCAGCCAAATGGGCGCCAACCAAATGGGCGCCAACCAAATGGGCGCCAGCCAAATGGGCGCCAACCAAATGGGCGCCAACCAAATGGGCGCCAGCCAAATGGGCGCCAACCAAATGGGCGCCAGCCAAATGGGCGCCAACCAAATGGGCGCCAACCAAATGGGCGCCAGCCAAATGGGCGCCAACCAAATGGGCGCCAACCAAATGGGCGCCAGCCAAATGGGCGCCAGACCCCTTTTCTTTCCCTACAAGTTTTTATTTTTTGTATCAAATTTTTCATTTCGTATGGTCAAACATTTTTTATAATTGTTTTTTCGTCAAATTTAGTTTATTTTTAAACTATTTATTTTTTATATTTTATTTTTACGCCACTGTTAGAGTGCATATGTAGCACCTTGTGGTTTGTTCGATAAATAATAATAGACATTAAAAAAAGTCACGTAGGCCTAAATGAATGCTTAATGCATTAATGATTTAATTATTTTATTGGCAACATTTAAGATTTTGTTAATTACTAGAGACCGGTAAAATGCGGACCGGGAGTCGGGAACGGGAGTGCGAAATGATCCGGAAAAAGGACAGGAATTCCGGTAAATACCTCGTCGAGTCCAGCGGGACTAACTCAAAAATGTAATTAAACAAAAACAAAAATATATATTTAATGCTAAATTTTGAAAGGCAATCTTTTCATTTAAGAAAAAATAATCAAAAAAATAAATCAGTAAGCATAAATTTGAAACTTTAATGATATTTCTTTCCCAAATTGGACGGTTTTCGAATTTTAATCCGCCACCAAAAAATGATGGGAAAAACGAAGATTTATTAACCCATCGAAAAAGGAATTTGTTTTCAAAAAAAAAAAAGTAACCTGACAGCGCTTCATAATATAAAATATTTTTTTTAAAAATGTGACCGGAAAATTAAAAAAAAAAGAAAAGTTATCAATCATTGCTGATCGGAAATTGTGATCAATTTTAATTGCTCTGATCGACCAATCGGTTGAAAAACCAAAGTTGCAATTTTTTTGAATTCTGTTTTCATTTCATTTAAAAAATTTATTGCAAATTACCTATTTAATTTTTTTTAATATGTTATTCCCTCCCTACCTCCCAAGACACACCGCCAAAATCACTGACGTTTTATGTCCGTGACGGCAGCGGCGGTGGCGGCGGCCGATCGATCAGTCAGTCAGTCAGCTAATCAGTGGCCCCACTCTTCCACCACCACCATCACCACCAGCAGCAGCGATGACAGCGGAATATATCCGATCCAATATCCCCCAAAGCCCACCCAGCGCTAATTGAAGAGAGCGGGTGGGGCGGGGGGCGGTGATCTGTCCGCTCAGAGGGGGCGGCTGACAGCAGAGCAGCCGCTTCTCCTCCCCCCCCGGGCCCCCAGTGATCGCTGTGCCAATGCGTCTCCCCCGCCCCCCCCCCTCTCGCCCATCCGGTGGACCCAATGCTTTCGTCAAATAATATGGCTTTTCCGGAAGGGCAAGCCAAGGCTTCATCTTCTTTCCTCTCACTCTTCCCTCCCCCGCCCGTCCCGGCCCATTCACTCCATGGGCCAACCGTGGGCTAACCGCTGGCCCACCCTCTTCAGCCATTTAAACTTTTGGGCTATCTGCTGTTGTTTGGTGAGTAGCCTGCTTATTGCTTGGCTTTATCCCTCCCTCTCGCCCCCCCCCCGCTTTTTGCTCAATTGAGCAAATTATTTGTTTTTTTAAGTTGGGCGTAAGCGGCGCTTACTAAGCGCCGATTCAGATGTACGGAAAATGAATCGCGATTTTCGGGGCGCTATTTTCACGTGACCGCGCGCAATTCGTGCCAATTTTTTCACTATCGCGGCATTTTTCTGTCGCATGCCTACGCCTCCCCCAAACCCCAAAAAAAACAATCCAATTGAAAACAATTTCCCATTCTGTCCCTTTTAATTTTTCGCCCATTCCCCTCTCTCCCTCTTTTAATATAGTTTAATTAATTAGGACACCTTATTTTCGGGGATGGCCCCTCCTTCAGCAAGTGCCGTTGGGTCGCACATCGGCGGTCCGTCGCCGTCACCGCCGCTGGGCATCCGCGCACAATTTCGGCGACAGGGATCAAGCTGTAATTAATTAACTAATTGTTTTTAAATGAGCTACTTACAGTTCTGTTTATCTTGCCCTGATTTATTGTTCAATTTGAACAAAAATCCGAAAATTTAATTTATTATTGTAAATTTACAAATTGTAAGGAATTGACAAAAACCCTAAAAAAAGTATTTTAAACTATTTAAAAATATGTTAAAAATAATAAAATTAATCAATTAACAGATGGCCATTCGCATGTCCATCACATGGCCCTAATGGTGACCCCCAAACGAGTGGATTACAGTGTAAATAAGGTGAAAATTCAAAAATTAAATTTCCAATTTTTTTTTCAAAAGGGTGGCTTAAAAACGTGGATTGTGCTCATTGTGTTTGTGTTGTTGTGCTCCGCCATTTTGACCATTTTTTCGGACGAAAATGAAAGCGGTAAATTTTAAAAAATAATTAAAAAAATGCAATTTAAAATAAAATTTAATTGGAAAAAATAGAAAAATTAAATTTAAATTTAATTGGAAAAAAATAGAATTGGCCAACGAAGCGCCGCTGGCGGACCAAAAAGATGGGGATGAAGAAGACAATGATGGAGGAGGAGGAGAAGCAGCAAAAAATATTCAATCAGCGGAGGGAATAACTGGGACTGATGATGGGGAAGAGGATGAGGAAACGGAAGAGGATGAAGAAGAGGAGGAGGAGGAAGAGAAAGAGGAAAAAGTAAGTTAAGAGGGAAACGAGGAAAAAAAGAAAACTAAAAAATGAATAAGAAAGAAAGAGGCAAAAACAGAAGGAATAACCGGGGTTAAGATGGGGAAGAATAAATGGAAGAGGATGAGCAAAAGGAAGAGGAGGAGGAAGAGAAAAAGGAAAAGTTAAGAGGACGGGGAAGAGGAAATGAGAAAAAGTAAATGAGAAAGAAAGAGACAAAATTATGGAAGGAATAACGGGGGCGGATGATGGGGAAGAGGATGAGGAAACGGAAGAGGATGAAGAAGAGGAGGAGGAGGAAGAGAAAGAGGAAAAAGAGCAAAAATGGAAAAGTAAATGAGAAAGAAAGAGACAAAATTATGGAAGGAATAACCGGGGCTGATGATGGGGAAGAGGTAACAGAAATAGGATGAAGAAGAAGATGAGGAGGAGGAGGAAGAAGATGAAGAAGTAAAAGGAGGGAAAATAGGATATATGGAAAAATAAAGAGGCAAAATGAAAAACCAAAAAATAATTTTTTAAATTTTGTGAGGATGAACAGATGAAGAATGGCAAAGATAATGATGCCGATGATGAAGAAGAGCGGATGTTAGCAAAGCTGAAGGAGGCGGCGGAAATGGCACGGCGGCGCCAAAAAGAGGCAAAAAATGAAAATTAGAAGCAATTAAAAATAGAAAAAATTGTTACCAGGAAGCCAAATTGAAGGCACGAAAAGAAGCAAAAAAGCGCCAAAGAATGGAAATGGAAAAAGAAGAGGAAGACAGACAAAGAGAGAAAACGAAAAGAGAAGAGAAAGAGAAAGAAGAGGAAAAGGAGGAGGTCAGAGAAAAAGTGGAAATTTTATTGCCTAAGGCAATTTAAAAACAATCTTAAGGAAATTGAAAAAAGGCAAGATAAAGAAGAAGAAAAGGAAGAAGAGGATGAAAAGGATGAGGAGGAGGAGGAGGAAGAAGAGGAGCAACAGATTTGGGAAAGGAGTCGGCACGGAAAGAAGGAAAAGCGAGTGCCGTCATGGCGTGGCACACAACTCCAAGCAGCCAAGGTGGCACAATTACTATAGCCACGGAACATGGCATTAATTAACATGGATCCATAAATTAAAAAAACAAATTTTTTTGGCCGACCTTAGAGCAGCCTTCGAAGATTTTTTCTAGTTACGGGCCTGATTGAATCATAAATTAAACTCGAGAATTCATTTCTTCATGTTTTGAGAGGACTGAATGAGCCACGAGAGTATGGGATTTAAAAAAATATATATTGAAAAATTAACCCAAATTAACGCCCGCGCGGGGACCTTGATTCCTCGAGAAATTCCCGACTTTTTGTGTTTCAAATATCGCGTTCGATGAATGATCAAATTTCAGAATCGAGTGATTAAAAACAAAAACATTTTAAGGAGGACACGCGAAAACCGCGCATGAATTTGCTGAAGCAGCGAAAAAAGGTGAAAGAGGAAGAATTATAAAAATAAAGAACTGTAAAATTATTAATGAGTAGAAAATAAATTTATATTTTCAACTGTATATATATTTTTTTTGTACATTTAAATTAAAATTTGCTTAATTCTCCAAACTGAAAATTAATTTTTAGTTTTCTAAATTTCTTAGAGGCTTCTTTCTAGCAAAAAAAACTTAAACTTTTTTGAATTTAGGACCTTTTAAAAATTGTAAAATTTCCTGAAAGAAATTCTTTTATTGAAAA
>CP049708.1:1276104-1440211 GCA_004148225.2 Heterodera glycines | reverse complement strand
CTCATTCAGATGCTCATTTTGAGCTCTACAACATTTGTGCGTGTGTCTTTTACGCCCGACTAATTACTTAAAATTTTGGAAAAAACAAGTACTTGATAAAAATACATCATAGATAAAATCAATATTTTGCAAATCCGAGCTCAGATTCGTAATCAGCGCATTTTTCAGCCTAGAAAATCTGCTTCTTAAATTTATTTTTCGAAGAAACCACACAACTTTACCATTGCCGCTAAATCTGAGCTCAGCATTTCAAAATTTTATTTTCCGACGGGAGAACTTAAGGCAGAGTTTTGATTGATTTATCGTTCCGTGGTCATTGAAATACATTTCATGATGATGAATAAAACGGAACACAATAATACAGGGCAGTCTCAAGATACGGATATGGATCGATACAGATCACTCATTTTTTCCGTTCGTCATTCTAGTTCTTGCCACCACGAAGGCGCAAGACGAGGTGAAGAGTGGACTCCTTCTGGATGTTGTAGTCGGCCAGAGTGCGTCCGTCCTCGAGCTGTTTCCCTGAAAATAAGGGTTATGTATAAAATCGAATGTTCCAACGGCTTGAAAGTTGATGTACCAGCGAAGATGAGGCGCTGCTGGTCCGGCGGGATGCCCTCCTTGTCCTGGATCTTCGCTTTCACGTTCTCAATGGTGTCACTCGCCTCGACTTCAAGGGTGATGGTCTTCCCGGTGAGCGTCTTGACGAAGATCTGCATGATAGCCAAATTGAAGGGGGTATTGAATTCAATCGCTAAATTATAATATTAAAATGATGATATTACAATTACATTGGGAAAGAAAAAGTGATGAAATTGGAAAGAAACAGAAAAATTAGAAATGAATGTCAGAGAAGGAATAAGCGCTGAATATATGTGAACTGAGTGGGAGAAGAAAAAAAAGCCGTGATGAGTAGGGCTGCAAAAAACGGCACCCCCACAAAGTGTCCAAGCCACGAAATGTCCAAAAGAGTAAAAACCCACGAAATGTCCAAAATTTTTCAAAATTTATAAAAACAAAATGAGTCTAATTTAGGATTTTTAGGGTTTTCGGGGTCGCTGAATACGAATATACCCTTTATATTACCCCTTGCCTAACCTTAGGCCCATCTGAATAATAAAAAACTCAAATTCGAGACTTGGACATTTCGTGGGCTGGACATTTTGTGGGTCAGCGCAAAAAACATGTACAAAAAGTGGTCCAAATATGTACATAAATATGTAAGAAAAATTCCAAAATATGTACAAAAAACCCCAAATATGTAAATAAAATTTTTTTTAATGGTATTTTTTGGGAAAGAAATTCCCCGTAAAGTATGAAATAGCCACAAAATGACATAAAAATTACTTTTTTTTTGGTATTTTTAGGCAACATTTTCAAACTTATTTTTTCTTTATAAATTTTCAAAATATGTAAAAAAAATGAAAATATGTACAAAAATATTTGCCGAAATTTTGGATTTTTTTTTTGAGGATTTCCAAAATTTCCATAAAAATACTCAAAATATGTAAAAAAATGAAAATATATATGAAAAAAATCCAAAATATGTACAAATATTAGGGCTGGTCGGGACCGGGACCGGGGCGGGAAATCCCGGTTTTTTCAGGTCCCGGTCCCGGTTTTTGGAAAAATTGAAATCCCGGTCCCGGTTTTGCCAATCCCGGTCCCGGCGGGACTAAATTAAGCACTGGTAAGAATGGGGGTCTGGGTGAAAAAGCGAGATGAAAGAATGGAGATTTGAGGTTAAGAAACTTTAAATAACATAGGTAAACATTTTGCCAATTTGGTCCATTTGAAAATTATTTCTTTTAGCATTTTTTCCATTCATACATGTCGAAGTAAAAATTTATAGTTTTGTCTATTTTACCAGCTTTATCCGGTCTCCGGATTCTTAAATTGGATCGAGAATTTTTTCCCCGAATTTTCAATCGATTTCAAATCGTTTTGTAGAGGACTTCCAGGGGGACAGAAAAGGTCGGCGTAATAGTTTTGAACTTTTGCAAGAATTCGGGCATCGGCTTCACGGTATTTTTTCTTTTTTTGAGGCGGCTCAATTCCTTTGATAAATTTGAGTAATCGGCATCTGTAGTCTTAAATGGGATGTTAAGTATAAATAAGCAATGAGTTAAATCACTTTTTGAATTTTTCGAAGAACGTCAATGCGATGATCACAATTATGTTAAACGACATCCCCGTAACATTGAGTGTATGAAAGGTATTTCCCGAAATTATCAGATGAATCCTTGATCATTTTTTGTTTGTTTTTTTAATATTGATATTATTTTTGGAAATTTTTTAGTTTCAATAAAACATTTTTAATAAAAAACAAATTAAAAAATTGTTGGAATATTGGCGCCCACACGTGCCGCGCCCAAACGTGCTGGCGCCCAACCGTGCGCGCCCAAACGTGAGCGCCCAACCGTGAGCGCACTACCGTGCGCGCCCAACTGAGGTAGACCGGAACTAACCCCAACCCCAAAAAAGGGATTTAAAACTTTAAAAATGCAAATTTTTATTGTCGTCTATTGTATAAAAAAATACTTCCAAGTTTGCCAAAATTTCGAAAAAAAATTCTCATTTAGAAAAAGAAAAGTTCGCAAAAAATGGCGAAAATATTTATTCAAAATGCCAAAATGACCGACGAAAACTCAAATTTTCGTATTTTTGGGGGGTGCATTTTTAAAAATTTTCAAAAAGTCAATCTTTAGGGGTGCATTTTTCGCTGTTTTGCATTTTTCTTGTGAAAATTTGCCAAAAATGGTCGAAATATGGATTTATTCCCGAAAACCCCAAAATATGGATTTATATGGACTAAAACCCTTCATCAAATCAAAAAATTTTAACGCAGAAATTGAGCCCCTTTCTTCATAGCATATGCGCAGAAAAAATATGTAAATCCATATAATTTCGAGCCCTAATAAATAGAGCCTGGCGGGAGCGGGATTCTGTATGAATATTTATGAATATAGCAAGCAATATATTGAAGGTCGGATTTGTTGAATCTGCTTTTTACGATTTAGCATATATACATGTAGCATCATCAAACCAGTGATATTTAGTTGAGTCATCAGGTTTTTGGCTTAAGGCTGACTTCGTTTAATTGTACGGTTATTTTGCTTTTCCCCTGGGGCATTCCCCTTGGCTTTATCCCAGGGCTGCCAAATGTGATGATGATTTTTCCTTTTGAAATGATGATTTTGCAAAATCGTAAATTGACATAAAATGGTCAATTTTCAGTGAAAATTAAAAAAATTGGCTCAAATTCGAACATTTTGTCTTTTTTTGGCGCCGCAAAAGAAAAAAACATTTTTTTTTTGATTTGAAATAAATTTTTTCAAAATTACGATCTTTGACCCCAAATGCTGATTTTTTGATGACAAAATGATGGTTTTGAATTTTTTCATCTGGCAGCCATGCTTTATCCCATCCAATATAAACAATGTTCACAATACATATTATGTTCATTCACCGTCAAAAATGCTTCCCATCGCTTGAATGCAACGCATTGTGACGACGAAACAAACGAAGCGGACACAATTGGCTAATTAGTGTGCAATTAGCACAGCAATTACATAATTAATTGTTCAATGTTCACTTCACTAAACAGTGCTTTCATTTTTTATTGTTGTTGGTTCCTGTCATTTTGATCCATCTTTGATCATTGTTTTTTGAAAAAAAGAATTGGATAGAATTTAATTTAATTAGATCATAAATAGGCTAATACATCTAATAGAATAGGGGACGGTTCGGTGCCCGCCGTTTCGGTGCCAGCCCAAGTTTTGGACTACAACTTTTTTCATTGTTGACCAAATCTAACAATCTTGGTATCATTCGAAAGCTTTATATGTTTAGAAGCTTTTTCTAAGCTATTGCTTAGCGATTAGACAATTACCAAAAAAGTTATAACATGAAATAACAAAAAAACCAAAATTTTGGAAGTTTTTTCTTAATAACTTTTTTACAAGCTAAAATTTTTTTTTGTTTTTTGTAAGGCTAATAGAGCTTGTGAAGGGCTTTCGAATGATACCAAGATTGTTAGATTTGGTCAACAATGAAAAAAGTTGTAGTCCAAAACTTGGGCTGGCACCGAAACGGCGGGCACCGAACCGTCCTGTTCCGAATAGAAACATATGATGATAATCAAATGGCGAATAAATGATCAGTTTAACAATAATTAGAAGGGTAATTAGTAAATTGTTATTTACAAAAATTATTCACATATTAAATTCAATTTTTAAATTTAGCATTGGCAAATCATTCTAAAAATGCTAATTTTTAATTAGTTAGCATTAGCGACTCCCTCTTCTTATTACGCTCATAAAAAAGTAAAAGCCATGAAGACAATTTTAATAATGCTCATAAATTTTAATGGGACCCGGATGGGCATTCATTCATTTTCCTGTTTATTGCCCATACGAATGAATTTTTGTGCGCATGGCTAATTTATGCTTTTTTGGCTTTCGCTAAATGCGCAAAAATTATTGCCCCCGGGGGCGTTGATCATCGGCTTCTGCTGCTGGCGGGAACAACAGAGGCGGGTGGGCATGGATGGCTCTCCACACGCTCATTAAGCATCATTAACATTCATTAATTATGTAATTGCTGGCAACCGCCCGCCGAACGGAGCAGCACATTAAAGCCAATCATTCATTCATCATTCGACTAATTTATTATGATGAACATAAAAGGGCGCAACAGAATGCCAATTCATTAAAATTTTTGACAAAAAATTAATTTTTGGATTTTCGTTAAAGTCAAATTTGGATTTCATTTTTTAAATAAATTCAGAAAATTGTGTTATTTTTTATTTTTAAATTTTTTGCTATGCAAAAGAGCATCTTCCCACCAAAATTTCCAATTGAAAACCCGTTTTTCAACAAGTTTTTGCATTTGAAAATGTTGTTTTTCCACCATCCCCTCCCCCCCCCCAAATGAGTGCCAATTTGTAAGACGACCGCCCATGAAAAGAGAAGGTGCGATCGGTGGTCATTTTTAATTGGCGCTGGAGCAAAGCACTCCTCACTCACTGCCCAACAAAAGTTCATTCGCCAAGTGCCGAAAACTTCCATTGGGGGTGGTTCAAATTCAAATGAAACCCCAAAATTTTCAAAAAATTCGATTTTTTTTTAATCGCTATCCTTCAAATTTCAATTTTTTCCAAAAAAATGCCAAAGTTGAATTTATAAAAAAGGAAAATTGATATTCCGCTGCTAGAAAATTCGATAGTTTTTCGACAAAAGTTGGAAATAATTTTTGAATATAAACCCGAGAGTCACGAACACATTTCTAACAAATTTTAAACAATCTATGATTTATTTAGCCAAAATTTATTAAAAATGAAAATTGTGGGAGAAGCACTAATTTTTTCACATTGGAAGTGCCATTTTTGGGCAATGGCACTATTATGCCTTTCATTGCTTGGCCAACTGTGTTCAGAAACAGAAGCTGCTGATGACAGTGCCAAAAGTGAGTTTTTTAAAAAAATTTCGCGCTTTTCCATGTCCAAAAATTTCAAAAAAAAATTCCTAAATTTCTCCTAGCCCCAAAATTATTTTTTTGTGACAATTTTATGGTTTTTCTGAGCTTAAAAGTCCATTCTCTAACAATAGACCCTTTCTCCCATGGGTGGGCCATTCCGTTACAAATTAGCAGCTAAATGATGCTAATTTGATTAGCGTATTATGTGCATTATTTTATTTATCGGCGATCGAACGGTCCATTGATCACACGCATTAATTAATGATCGCAAATTAATAAAAATAGAAAAGAAAAAATAATAGAAATTGTGCAAATAATAGAAAATATTTTATAATTGTGAAAATATATAAAATCTTCTTAAAAAATTAATTAATATTTTCCATTTAATTTTTAAATTTCATCCAAAAATGTAATTTTTAAATATTTTCAATATTATTTTATTTTTTACATATATTATACCTACATAATTAAAATCAAAACAATTTTTCAAATTTGTTAGTGCCATTTGCACAATCAGTTCGGCGCCATTTTCACCCAATTGGTAGTGGACGTCCGACAATTATTCAACATGGCCACAACAATTTTCGTGATGAAACGGTGGAATAAAAATAATTAATTTATAAAAAATTTAAAAATTTTGGAATTTTTAAAATATTTAACAAGAAAAAAATAGAATGTTGTTGCCGCTTCTCCGATTCAAGCTCCTCATCAGCAGCAGCAGAGTTTTGCGGTAGCCGCGCCTCAGGCAAAAAAAAAATAATAGAAATTTTAAATTGAAAAATGTAGAAAGATTTAAACTGAGAAATAAACGATATTTTGGCATAAATAAGGGGTGGGGGGCAAAATCCGGAAATTCGAAATTTAAAAAATTTATGACCCCTCATTCGTAGGCTTCTCCTCATGTGGCGTTCGATTATGGGGCGACAAAGCTTGCTGCAGCCGCACCGTCCAGCTACAGCTCGGCCTCCGAGGCCCAGCCTGCCCCAGCAGGCGACGAAAATGGCGTAAAACAAAATTTCATGAAAAATTTTGAGAATTTTCAAAAAAAAAAAAATCGCCCTGCCCTCTGGCAGACTAAAGAGGTGTCGCAACGAAAAAATGCAACACCCGCGCAAACGGCACAGCACAATAATGCACCACCACAACAACCGGCACGGCAAACCACTGCAGCACAAAATGTGCTGGAGCAACGGCGTGCAAAACGGCGTTGTCCCAGGGAAGCCGGGTTTGTGCAAGCTGATGCAGCTAGCGGAGGAGGCATGCATAGCCCAGCAGCAGCAGCACGCATTTCGCACAGGCATGCAAAGCGGGCGCATGCATCATGCTTGCAATTTACACATGCACATGCATGCACACTTAATTAATTCTGAGAAAATGACTCATACTCATATCCACGCCACTTGCACTTAATAAATGAATTTTTTGAAAAATATTAGCCGTATTCTGAAAACGCGCACAGGGTTATTGGTCATACTGCACCAAGCACTGAATATGCGTCCGGTCCACGGCCAGCGGGAACTGATGCACCACGAGTGTATGCAGCGCAACCCTACGCTGCACCGACGCGATCAATTTGTGAGTGAAATTTGAATTAATTTTATATATTTTTTATTGTATATATCAAAAAATGTTGATAAAAAACATTTCTTTATTTATATTTAAGCATCTGTCAGCAAATCGAGGGGCTCAATTGGTCCCGAATATGAGCAAACGGCGGCCGAACAATCGCCGCCATCAGTGAAACCGCCGAGTACACGCACAAAAGCGCAGCCTGCCGGATCGGCACCGTGCAACACGCAGCGGTGCAACGGAAGAGGCGGACCAGGAGACCATTCTTGGGCATACATCAAGAAACCGGTAATTAAAAAATTAATAGATTTATATTATTTTGATAAAAATTAATCTTTTTTATATTAAATTTGTTCAAGAAAAAAGGCGGATCTCGACCTGCTGGAGGTGGTGCAGCGCAGCAACCAGTGACGCCGCCGCCTGCGGCGGGCACTGCACTTGGCGGTCTTGGAAAGTATCATACCAATGCGCAAACACACATAATTTTATATTTTTGTATTTTTCAGGTATTTTACGGCACTTCCGCAAGGTGTTAAGGTTAAGCACACAAAAACACATGCACAAACAACAAATGATAACACACAATTGCACCCTTTTTAACATTCCGAAAACTGAATGGCACGCTAAAAACGCAATTTATTATTACAATGGCCTAATATGACTAAATAAAACCGAAAACACATTCACGAAAACCAAAACACATTTTACAAACTCACAAATACAAAAAACACATTACAACACACAAATAGCAAAGAAAACACATTCATCAAAAACCAAAATACACATTTTAGAAATTCACAAATACAAAAAACACATTACAACACACAAAAATGAAAAAAAACACACACAAATTTACCAGCGTAAAATATTTATAAAAAAAAACAAAATAATTTAATGAAAATATTTTTTTATTCGTTTTATCTTTTTAATTTCAGGGCACTCATTATCAAACAATAAACAGCAAATATTTGCCAACGTTAAATGAAGTAAAAAATTAATCAAATAATTAAAACTAATTGTGTCTAATTAGGTCCATCGTTATTATTACCCGCCTCGGATGCCGCTGCCATTGGCCACCTGTTTCCACAATCCCACCGGTTATCCGTGCTGCAATCCCGGTAAAAAATTTACTTTACGGAATTTTTTGAAAATTTAAATTGCATTTTTTTAAAATTAAAATTGTGTCAATTAAGGAAATATTTTTAATTTTCGAAATTTTTCCATTTTTAGCACTCAATGACCTCATGGTTGAGACATACACCGACTTGGAATCAAAGCCAAAATTTCACACATGTAAATAAATTAATTAAAAATAAATTTAGAAAATTTTAAAATAATTTTAGGAAAATGTAAAATAAAAATATATTCAGGCAACATCAATGCAATTGCATTGCATCTACAGATCAAAGCTGAGGAGCGGTAAGTTCTTTCATATTTTTATTTTTATTTAATTGAAAAAATTTATTTATAATTAAAATATTACTCTCTTTTTTTGTAATTTGACTGTTTTTTTATTCATTAAATTAATTTTAAGTAAATTTTTAATTTGCATTTTTTAGCTTTAATACTTCATTCGAAACTGTGGCAGCCTTTGACGATTTTGCACAAAAAGTTATCACAAAATAAATATTTAAAATAAAAAAAAATATTTATTTAATTTAGATTCATTTCTATAGCGATTTGGTCTGTAAAGTGGAATTGGGCGGAAAGTAAATTTTAAATTTAATTTTAAAAAATTCAATAATTTTAGATCTAATTACTTAAATACTAAATAAATATTTTACATTAAAAAGGTTCTTTAAAATTAATTGGAAATATTGCAAAAACCATTTGTTTTTAAATTATTTTTTGATAAAAAAAATTAAAAAAACAATTCAATTATATTTAAGGTATTTGTTAGCATATGGAACGGTCAAAGATGTGGATCAAGTGTTGAATAAGGATCAGGCAATTTGAAAAATTAAAATTTATAATATAAATTATTTTTAATTTATTTTAGTCCGAAGCAACAAATTACCAACAAGACCAATCTTCATCAAATTCAAATGGAGGGTAATTAATTTTTAAGTGTCATTGTGTTTTTTAAGTTTATTCGGCGCTCTTTGGAAAGTGGGTATTTTGAATTTTATTCCTTTTGATTTACCAAATTATTTTTTTATATAAAAATTCGTGAAAACCTGTTCTAGAGGGTTTTTAGGGTGCCTGATCAGGAATCTTACACCAAATTTGATCAATTTTCTGATCCCGAACTCGAACAATAACCGAAAACTCAAATTTTTCGTTTAAATTTTTTGTTAAATCTAGGTCAGGAAGTCGAAATTGGTTAAAATAGATGTCAGATTTATAAACCTCAGAAACAAGTTTTCATTGCTAGCGTCATTTATCCTTATTTTTTATCCGTTAAATAAATTTTAAAAAAAGTATTAAAATTTATATTTAAAAATTAATTAGTTTTTAATGACTCAACAAATTTTTATTTTTTTTTAAGCGGAGGAACTCCCAATAATGTGGTCGCATTGCCCCGCACTGGTGGCTCATATCCGGCCACTGCGGTAATGTGCATCAATTAAACAATTAAACCCAATTAGTGTGGCTAATTTCAATTAACACGCAATTTTTGCAGATCCGTCAAAAACGTGAGCACACGCCTATGGCGTCGGCACCATTTGTTGGGCCACTTTTGCCAAACGTTGCTGCTGCTGCGGATGAATTGTCACGTCATTACTCAATGTGGATTTGACGGAAAACACAATGATAAAAATGCCGAAATACACCGTTGTAATATTCACTTTTTGCGTGCTTTTTTTGCAATACCAAATTTCACACGTTTTTTGTAGCTTTGTATTTTTTGTCTGTGTTTTTTAACTCAATTTTACAAACCACTTAAAGTGTGCTGCTTTTGTTTGGTGTTTGAACAATAATAAAACAATTGAAAGTGCACGCGGATTGGATAAAATAAAAATTTAAAAAAATTATTGAATCAAAAATGGAAAATTTGAAAAAACAATTAACAGAATTATAAATCTATTAAATAATACAAGTTTATTAATTAATAAAATTTCAAAAAATTTCTATTATAAATTAAAAGGAAAATTTGAAAAGCAATTAAATTGAATTAAGAAAATATTTAAATTAAATATCAAATGACTGTTTTATTACTAAAATTTTCAAAAGTGAGTATTATCCATAGCTTATTGTTTACAAATTCAAATTTTAGCGTCAAAGGAAATGCCGCCCCATTTGGCACTGCTTGCCATTGGCAAATTCGTTGATTAACGGACAAAATTTGCCGCCGCCACTTTTCGGCACGTTCAAAGCGATGGCGACGATGGCACGGGCCGGAAACAGTGGCAAATATGACCAGAATTAGTAAGTGGTTGATCCCATTCAATTAGTCACATTCTATTTTTAAACATTTTCAACGTAATAATAATAATTATTATTTTTGTTAAAAATATAGTGCGCGACGCCTAAACAGTGTTTTTTATTTTGTAACGGAAAAGCGACATTTGCGGCATTGTGGTAGGCCAAATCGACGCTTTTTCCGCGATTTTGGCTTGGATTTTTGCGGAATTTTCCAAAAATTCGGGCTCAAGAACTAGAAGATATGTTTTTTTAAATTAATTTTTTATATTTTTTTGCTAAAAAAACTATTTACAATCACAGTAAATCTCCAAAATATTTCGGAAGCTTCCTATTCAGTATCGCAACACCCCCCTCATTAGAAAATTTAGCAATTTTAAACCTCGGCCAACACATAGTGAATTTTAGGGAAAATCTAGACCAAAAATGTGAAAATTCGATTTTTTGGCACAAAATTTATTAAGGAATTTCATTATTATAATTTCAATAACAAAACTACTGTTACGAATCAGTGATACCGTTTTCAAAAAACATCAAAACCGACGAAATTTAAACAGCAAAAAAAGTTGCCCTATTTTTTGCCTCGTTTTTTAATTTGTGGCACATTTTTTTTTTGGTGTTTGGTGACAGAAATTCTACACGAATTTTTTTTTTTTTGTTTAATTTTCCATAAATTGTTTGTTACATGACAAATTTCTTTAATCTGACACTCTCAATTTAACTGAAAATTTTTTAAAAATTTTTTGTGCCAAAATGCCGGCGCCAACATCTTCGGTTCTCCTTTTTTTATGTTCAAATTTTCACATACCCTCCCCCGTTAAAGGCCTTAGCTCTCTGATTTCCGTTTTCGATTGGACTGTATGTACAAAATGATGGTACTATTAACAACGAATCACCACAGCACATCCCCAAGGCACACATAAATTGTCCGACTCTGATTTCCGAAATTTTCAAGCCCCGGAATTCTTAAATTTATTTGATTTTTGGCAGTCGGAATTACATAAGTGGTTTTCATTTTCACCCTCTCTAAATTAAATTTGTTTAGCATTACCAATTAATTTGCACATGTTTTTTTTTTTTGAATTTTCCAATTTTTTTAGTTTTTTCTAAATATTATTTTTTGCTGCTATTGCTTAAAGATCAGACTTCTTTTTTCAAATGATTGAACTTATTTTTCTAACTTTCCGTAAAAAAAAAATTTTTCCAAAAATATTTTCCCTATTTTAACCAAAAAAAAAAATTAAAAAAAAGTTTTTACGATTCATCAAAGAAAATTCCATTCCCATGACGGAAACGAATTTTTTTTTCCGTCTCGTACATAAAATACGCAAATATTTGCTATGAGGCGCTGGGCGAGGGGAGGGTAATTAGGGGTACTGTAGTAGCTTCTAATTGTCGGCTCTGCGTGGTAACCAATTAAGATTGTTGTAGCTTCAATTAGCCGCGGGTTGTCGGCTGCTGCGTGGTAATGTGTGAAATGCCGTGATTGAAAGTGTCGCTAATTGACGAAAATTGAAAAGCCCAAAAATATATTATTATGCCCATTGTTTTCACAAAGTTGAAGCAATTACCGATCATTCTTAAACCGCTGAATTTTCTTCCCCCCCCCCCAAATGGCAGACAATTCAAAATAGCAAAATATTTATTTGTTTATTTATTTGTAAAAAAAAGTTCAGCAGCAGAAGAACAAAAATCACTAAATCTGAAGAATGTTCAGTTTTTTTAATTTATTTAATGAATTTTGTTTTAATAATTTTTCTTATCCAGTCGATTTCACAGTTTTTACGATAAACCATTTTCCGACTTTTCTTTTTTTCATCCGGGTCTGAAACTCGGACATTTTTGTCCAATATTTTGGCAACTCTGCACCAATTTAAAATAGCAAAAATAAAAATATATATGTATTAGCATGTATAAAATTTAAATCGAATTTTTATGATTTGTTTGGATGGATTATGACTAATGGCGTGAGAAGAGCACAGAGTCCTTCTTCCTCTCTCAATCACCATCATCATCACAAATTGTACTTTCCTCATCAAAATGGACTGATTTTACATGTCCAAAAAACAATAAATAATAAATTAATAATAAAATTACAAAAAAAAATTTTTTTTTGCAATTTTTTAGAAAATTTTCCTGCCAAAAAAAGGACAACTACAAAAAATTGGGGTAAATCACTCACTGCTGGGCGTAGAAAATGTGAAAAATGATTAATCAAATCATAATTACTTATAAATGATGGGGGTGGACGAGTCGAAAAATTTATCGGCACTTTTCCCCGGGGTCCACCACCACCACCACTGACACTGATATACCCCCCAAAAATTGAACCGTTGGGTGAGTGTGGGTGCTGATAAATCTTGTCCAACAAAATCAGCGATTAGAAAAATGATAATTTTTCTGGTGCTAATGATTATAAAGATGGTATGATAAGTGGACGTCTTGAAGTTGTTGTTGTTGTTGTTGTTGCTGTCATTTGTTGTCCACAACAATTTTTCTCCCGCCCCCGCCCAAAAACGCCGGAGGGGCCATTTTTGGGTACCACAATATCTCAAGAGTGACAACGAGGAGAGTAATTAAGTCTTGAGAACTGAAAACTATCATATCATCATCACCACCCAACCTTTATCTGTTGAAATAATATCTATCCCATTAACCCTAATTGCCTTTAAAATGATAAAAGGGTCGGCGCTGGGGTCGGCAAAATTTGGTTTTGATAAAAAAATGATGACAAATTTTTTGATAAGATTTTTGCTAGTTTTCACACTGAAAATGGAGGCTGCCCCAGTGGAGGTCAACAACAGCACAATCGGCACGAGCAATGCTAACAACAACAACAGCAACAATGGCACCGGCATTGACAGCATTGAGATCAGCAACAATGCCATTGACGGCATTGGCATCAGCAACAATGCCATTGATGGTATTGGCATTAACGGCACCGGTATTGGCATCAACAACAATGGCATTGGAATCAGCAACAATGCCATTGATGGCATTGGCGTCGTCGGTGGTGGCCAACACTTTGCGGTGCCACCGGCTTGCAGCAGCAGCAGTCCTGGACCGGCACCAGGCTTGCTGACCATGGCTTCATCATATGCCACTACAACAACATTGCCACCTATTGGGGGTACGGGTTGGGAAATTCTGAATTTATAATTTTCTGAAAATTTTTGTTTTTAGAATTTCCAATTGCGCACGGTCCACCGGTCAGTCAGCAGATGGATTCCTCATGTTCAGCAACAACATCGACAGCATCATCAGGGTCCACAAATCTCTTTCAGCAAAGTACATTAGGTTTTTGTGATTTCTGGGTTATTTTTTTTTAATATTATTATTAATTAGTAAAATCCACTTTTTTATTAGGGTATACAAATTTGGGTTAGGATCCCCGAGACATTTTTTATTTTTAAAAAATCTTTTATTTATTGAAATTATGCCATCTGGTAATAATTTTTTTCATGATGTGTTCTTCCCAATTCCCATCAAATCAAAATTGTTGGATTGATGTAACCCAAAAGCTAAAAAAAATTTTCTCCGGTCGAAATTTTGGACGAAAATTAAATATTCCGGGAAAAATCGTAAACTAAAGAAACTTAATTTTCTTCTAATGACAGTTTGCATTGGATTTTTTTCTTAAGAATTTCAAAATGATTTTTTTTTTTTTGCAAGAAAAAATGTAAAATTTTAAGAATTTTCTTTTCGTTAATTTTCAAGTATTTTATTATTTTTTGAAGCTTTTTTTTTTGTTTTACTAGCAAAAAATTCATTTTATAATTTTTTAAGAAAAAAATTAAATAATTTTTTTTTAATTTAAAAAAAAGTTTGTACGAAATTCCATTAAACGATTTATGCCATATGACACAGCACGGGGCGTACGTCTTGTGGACCACCCAAAATAATTTTTTATATTCGTAAATTCCATTTTTTATTAATTTTCCCGTTAAATTTATGGTGGTTATGTTATGTGATATTCAAAGTCGCTTATCTTAGCCGTATCTTATCAGTTGTTCCATTTTTCATGAGAATATTATTTCCCACCAATGATTTCAAATTAATAAATTCAATTATTTAATTTTGACATTTTTTTATAGAAAAAACTTTCATTAAAAAATATTTTCGATTAAAATATTAATTTTGATAATTTTTTTTAGAAAAAAATCCATTAAAAAAATTTTATTGAAGGAAAATTTTTAATTCTAACAATTTTTTATAGAAAAAACATTCATTGAAAAACTGTTTTTGGTTAAAAGTTTTTTATTTAAAAAAAACTCATTAAAAATATTGTTTTTCATTGAAAATTTTTAAGTTGCTTTCTTAAAAATTGGCCTCATTAGGTGGAATTTGCTGGCCAAGAAAATATTGGTTCGTTGGCTCTGACAAATCTCTCCCGAAAATTCTTTCTTTATCCATTCTCTGCTCCCCCCGTCCGTCATCGACTTCGTTATGATGATGAATTAGGCTCATTTTGGCCAAAGAAGTTGGTTGACAGCTCATTAATATCTTCCGCCGATGGCTTTAGCATTTTTGGCCAATTTTGCTAAAATTCTTTTCCATAAAATTTAAAAATTATTTTTCAACTAAGTTTAGTTTATTTTTTATTTTTTGTTTTCTATTTTTACTTTTTAAAGGAACTTTACTATATTTAATTTTCATTTGTAATTTTTTAAATTAATTAATTTAAATTTCGTTAGTCTTTGCTTTTGTAATTAATTTTTCACTTTTTTAACTTTTAAAATTTTTGGTTGAGCTTATTTTAATTTTTTATAAGAATTTTATTATGTTTAATTTTCAGTTTTAATTTAATTTGTTTAGCGTAATTAATTAAATTATTTAAATTTCTTCGTTAATTTTTATTTTTGTTTTCAATCTTATTACTAAATAATATTTGCTTTTTAATATATAATTTTAATTTTCGCTTTTCTTTTTATTTATAAAGTTCCATAAACAATTTTTCCTGGCATTTTACCCTTAAAAATATTTTTTAATTAATTTTGGAATTTTTTTAATGGATATTCTAATTGAAAAATGCCCCCGAAAATCCCCCGCAGTTTTAATCCGGCCTTTGTCTGTTCCTCTCCTCATTTTTCCTCATCCTCCCATTCATTCATTTATCTTCCAAATCTTTCCCACCACAAAATCCGCTTCATCACTCCACGGGTTTTGCGGGGACGATGTGCCGTCGTTCTTCCCCCCCCCCCCAGGGGATTTCCAAAAATTTCACCGTTTTTTTGTCAAAATTTCCAATCAATGGGATGAATACATATATTTGTTTGTTTTTTAGAAATTCAAATTTTATTATTCAATTTATATTTTTGTATGTTTTTTAATTTAAATTAATTGTCTAATTATTATTTTTTAGGCTCATTTTATTACTGTGCTGGTGCTATAAGACAATTAATTCTTCTCATATATTGAATGCATTGTTGTTATTTATTTTAAAACAATAATATATTCCTGCAATATAATTCTGCTTTTCATTTTTCCGTACGAATTTTGAATTTTAATTTGAATTTTGTGTCTAAAAAATAACATTCAAAGCCTCATTTTCATTTTCATTTATTTTTTAGTTTTTTATTTCATTTTTAAGAAACATTTAAATGAAACTTATTTTTTATTGATCAAAAGTCGGAAATTCGCTTCAGTTATGCAATTTGTGAGCCATGCCATGAGCAACAACACCAACATCATCACCACCACCAGCAGCAACAGCAGCAAATGGAGTTGCATCTGCAACAACCGCAGCAGCAACAACAGCTCGAAATTGACGGCTTGGCCAGCAGCCAAATGGTGAAAAAAAAACTAATTAATTCAATTAAAGTAAATTTGCCTAAAGGGCCGCATACTTTACGGGCCAAGCATGGACAATCAGCAGGGAAAGGATGATGTGTTGTCGTCCAATGCATTTGCATATCAACAAATTGTTGGGCCACAGAATATAACGGCAGTGAGTGTTTTTTATGAGGTGGACAAAAAAAAATACGAATTTGCGATTATTTGAAAAAATTAAAAAAAAAAAAATTAAAAACTGCTTGGTTTTTTAATCCTATTAGATTTATATATTTTTTACATTTTTTCGGGTAAATCATAAAAAAAAATTTTTAAATTTCCTGATTTTTTTATAATGAATTCCATAAATTTTTTCAAAGGCACTCCCCCCGTTGAACAGCAATAAATTGAATTCTTCACCCATTCACTATAAGGCCATTGAAAATCAATCGCAGCTCGAGGCAAAAGGTGAATTAAAAATGGATTTTTAAATATGCAAAAAAATTAATATTAATTTAAAATAATGAATTATTTAAAAATAATTTCAATTAATAATCAAATTAAAAAAAAACTAATTGTCCACAGCATCAGCAGTAAAAAGTGTGAAATCAAAGCCAAAAAATGGGACAACAAAGAAGGTTGCTGCTTCAACATCCGCATCACCAACAAAAAATGTAAAATAATTAAATAATGGGTTAATTAACGAACATTAATTAAGCAACCGCCAAAGGGAGGGCGCCAAAATTTGGTGTGTTCCAATTGTGATGGCAGTTCAACAACATTGTGGAGACGTAATCAACATGGGGAGCCAGTGTGCAAGTGAAACAAGCAATTTAAAAAATAAAATTTAAAATTAAAATTAATTAAATAACATAAAAATTTAAAAATTAATTTAAAATTACAAATTAATAAAAAAAAAATTTTCTAAATTGACACATTTTAGTGCTTGTGGTCTCTATTATAAGCTGCATAACATTAACAGGCCGTTGACCATGAGAAAAGAGGTGGAAAATATAGAAAATTTATTTTTTTAAACATTTTTATTTAATTTAAAATATTTAAATTTATATATATTTTTGAAATTTTTGACTGTCCAAACGCGCAAACGGAAGCCCCGGGGCGGCATCACAAAAATGGAAGAAAGTCTAATGAAAGCGCGGAAAAATGCTAATGGTGGTGGAAGCCAAAAAAAGAGCGGGAAAAAACAGGCGGAGCCGCTGAATAATGTGAATTTAAATTGAATATTAATTTTATTATTTCATTACCTTGTTGAATAATAATAATTTTTTTTCTTAAAACAAATATTTTTAAGTGTTTTTTTTAATAAAATTTATTTCAATCAAATTTAAATTAAATTTTTAAATACTTTAATTAAAAAATTTTCAAAATAAATTTTATTAAGAATTTTATTAATTCTAAAATTAAATTATCTAAATTCCTTTTATCAAAATTACTTCAATTTGAATATTTTATGTTAAAAAAATTGTTTCAAAAGCAAATTAAATTTAATAAAGAATAGTAATATTAGATTCTTTTTGAATAAAGAAAAAAAAACTTAATTAACAAAACATTTTTTTAATATTTAAATTTCTTTGCCATAATTTTTTCAATTATTTTTAAAATTAAATATGTTAATTGAAAATTATTTCAAAATAAATTAAATTTTAATAAAGAAAAAAACTATTTTTATTTTAGTTTTTAAAAATTATTATTTTTTTCTATGAATTTTAATTCATTTCTAAAATATCAAAATAGCATTATTTTACAGTAAATGTAAATAATTCTAGTTTTTATTAAATTTTTTCTTATTTCGATATCGTACATATACAAGGGGTGTCTCCACAATTCAAATAATTTTTCCCGGCGGCGCCTATCGGCACCGCCGGACCGGTAGGGGTCAGTTGCGTCTGAGCCAAGCTTAATACATCATAACTTTTTTTCAGGCTGGCCAAATTTTATAAATTTGGTATCATTCGAAAGCTCTGCATGTTTAGAAGCTTTTGATAAGTTATTTTTAAGCGATTGAACAACTTAGAAAAAAGTTGAAACATGAACACTGCCAAAAAGTCAGAATTTTTGCATATTTTAATTTATAACTTTTTTATATGTCAGTATATCTTTGTGATTATTAGGTAGCCGATAGAGCTTGTTAAGAGCTTTCGAATGATACCAATTTTGTTGGATTTGGTCAACAAAGAAAAAAAGTTATGGTGGTCTAAACTTGGCTCAGACGCAACTGGCCCGTTTCGCCGCCGGACCGCCCGTCACCCCTTCCCCAAAAGTTTTTTGGAAAACACGCCGCAAAAAAAAGTGTGGCTGGCCGCACAATTTGCTGTTGGCAAAGTCAGAAAAAATTTTTCTGAAAATTTCGTTTTTTTAAATGGAAAATTTTGAAAATTTCTTATGTTTAAATGTTTGCAAAAATTTTTCAGCAAGGAAAACAACGCCCCGTTGAAGGTGCGCGGCCTTGCGCTTGCCCATCGGCTGCACTCCGACACGGCCAATTGTCCCGCGGGTGATTTTTTTTTTTTTGATTTGGGTTTTTTTGAAAATTTTAAAATTTATGAAAAAATTTTCCAGGCCGAATTGGAGTGCCACAATTTATGGCGCCTGAAATTGTTGCCGGGAAGGAGTACGGAAAGGCGGTGGACATGTGGAGTGTTGGTGGGTGGATTTATCCTTTTTATTTGTTTAATTGATTTAGTAATTAATTAATTTATTATTTTCTTTATTTTATTTATTTTTAAATTTTGTTTTTAAATTTTTTTAATGATATTTCCTTTTTTTAATTACTATTAATTAGATTGAATTCATTTTATATAATTTGTTTTTGATTTTTTGCTAATATTTATAAAAATTTTTGATATTTTATCATTTTTTAATATTTTTAAGGGAGGGGATATAATCGAAGAAATACGGTAATTTGTGTTCCCCATTTGCTAATTGCCAAATAGCCAAGGTAAATTCGCTATGCCTTAGAAGACAAAAAAAAAATTCTTTTTAAAAATATTGAAAAATTCTTTTTTTGAATTGGCTCTATTTAAAAATATTGAAAAAAAAATTTTCTTTAATGCACCAATCTCAACCAAGAATAGAAATCTTAATGTTTTATTTTCTTCAAAAATAAGCATCATATTACATTATGGGGATTTCTTAGAAAACCGCAAATAATTTTTCATGAAAAATTTAAAATAATAATTCAAAATTGTTTTTTTTTTCATTTAGCAAAGCCTTCTCCAAGCACCGCCGCCTTATCATCCGACCGGCGCCTATTTAATGGACGATTTCCATCAGAATCATCATCTCCATCATCATCCATTGATCATTCCCGAATTCCAACAACAACAACAACAAAGGTAGAGAGAGAGAGAATACGGCAATATTTAAAGATTTTAAGTTTTAAATTTTTGTTAAAATTTCAAATTGGCACTTTATTTCGTCGGCACCGGCGCCAGACTTTGATCATTAGAAAATTTTGAAAATTCCTTAAAAGCATATCCGGCGCATAAAAAAAGGGCTGTCACCTCTTGAGGGCGATGATAGCCTTTCGAATTGTTGGCATTTCTCTCTGTCGAAAATGCCAAAAATTGGATTTTTGGGTTAAATAAAATTATTTACCCCCCCCCCCTCTCCACCAGTAATTCAAGCAGTACAACAATTGGTGAACACTTGGGCAACACCAGCAATAATGCCAACAATTTGTTGATGCCGATGATGGCAACAAAATGTTGCACAGAATCAGCGGACGCCGATGCCATCGCCGCAACGCCGTCGTCGGCGGCACAAATTGGCAAAATGGACAAAGAGTTGGCAACAAATGGCAGCACAAGACCATTAACCGCAACAACAATTGGACCAACAAAGACAACAACAGCAACAGCTCCAACAACAAAAATTCTAATGCCATTGACAATTGTAAGGGGAAAGGCCAGAAAATTCAAAAAATGCCATTGTCGGAGTAACAATGGTGGCAAAATGCCATGGTTTGGATAAAATGACATTTAAATGACAAATAAAATGAGGTAAAATGCCATTGCCGGAGTTAAAAATCGTGCCAAAATACAATTATCGGGGTAAATGATAGAAAAACGCCATTTTTTCGTCTCGAGTCCTACAAAATGCCATTGCCAGTGAGGAAATCCTTCGGCAATGCCAATAGCCCCCGGGAAAATTGTAAAATTTAGCCCTTTTTTGTTTCAAAAACTAACAAATTTAGGAGACTGATCATTATCAACATCCGATGCGGAATGAACATGATTGTTGCAGTGAGATGGGAATGGCAAATTCAGTGTGAAGAAATGGAAGAGAAAAAAAATCAAATTTTCCGCGTTAATTATTTTTTTAATTTTTTTTTGTTTGACACACCACCGTATTAAATTGACCCAATTTTCCATAAAATAAAATAAAAATTTAAAACGAAATAATTTATACAAATTGATCACCAATTTGTTGGCACAAACAAACACATACAAAATAATCAAATCATCAATTGAACACATTATATTAAAGCACAAATATTTGGCAATTTCTTTTGTTTTTTGTTGGGTCAGACATTTTCAGGAAAATTCAATTTATTTTTCCCGCAAAAATTAAAATTTTTCTCAATTAAATTTTTGGCGAAGTTCGCCCACTTTGCCCGGCTCGGCGCCACCAATTTTTTTCGAATTCGAACCACCACCACCAGCAGCGTTCTCATTATTCACAGCTGTTGCCGTCGTCGGCGCAAAAGCATTGAAACGGGCGATCAGACCGGCCACTTTTTCTGAAATTTGGCCAAATTAATTTATTTAAAAATTTTTTTCGGCATTTTTTGTGCCAACTTTTTTCGCGCATTTGGCCAAGAAAGGCTTCGTCAGCAGCAACATTGGGTGCTGGACTCTTCACTTTCTCCGCCGACTGATAAGGCTGAACGGTGTGAATTTGTAACATTGCTGGACGGGGACGACCCTTTGCTTCGAGGGGGGCCTGAAAATTTTTGAAAATTTTTTTTTTAATTTTCCGAAAAATTTTGTGCCTCTGCCGTCGTCATTGTCTCCTGCTGTTCAATCAGTTTGAGTTTTTCCTGATCACAACATTCATCACCATCATCAGCTGCATTCCCATTCTGCTGATGATCATGACGATCAAGGCAAAAGTCAGCGCGACAATTCTTTTTTAAATGGAAAAAATAAATAATTTTTTTAGCGTGCTCACTGACTGTGTGGCCGGTGTTCAGCACCAACAACCTCATTCTGACTTTCCACACTTTGCAAGTCGTCCTCCTGAAAATTTTGTTGATTTTAATTTAATTTACCCATTTTTAAATTAAAAAATATATAATAATATTTTAAATTTAATTAGGGTTTGCCCCAATTCTTTATAAAGCTATATCCATCCAAAGCATCCCTTGCATCGGGTTCTGAAAAATCCGAGAATTCACGACAAATCTCCGCCGGGGTTTCCAATTCCGGAACCCCTACCCCTTGTGTCAGGCAATTTGGGACAAGTCTCGGCCGGAATTCCCCCGGTTCCGAGCATCTCTTGTATCGGGTTCCGGAAAATCCTAGTATTCGAGACCAACAATCCCAGTCGGTAGCTCGATACCGTAAAAACGGGTCTGGATTCCATGCTGTATCTACCTGCTGGATCAGTTCCTCGTCCTCCTCTTCCTCCCCCTCCCCAGTTTTGCTGATCCGCTTTTTCTGCTGTTGGCATTGTGCCGCCCCCCTGCTGCTCGGCTTCACCTCCTCCTCTTCCTCCTGGTGCTGCTGATGCTGTTCTTCATCATTTCCGCTGGTCACCATCGCCGCTGTCTCATCGTCGTCCTCCGGCGCACATTCGCGCGATGACGCGTTGGCCCTCCTAAGAAGCATCGATTTTGGGCAAGTGTTGAGACATCGAAAAAAATAAAAGACCAAAGGGTGCCAAATTTTGGCGCATTATTATTTTTTTAATTAATGCCACCTTTTTTATAGTTTTATTGGGCCTCAAAAATTGAAACTCTGATGGCGGCATATGGTTTTATTTATGTACACGCTGAAATAGCCAGAAAATGTTTTTTGGAGAAGGAAACCCGACGACTTTTTTTTTTTTTCTTTTTTTTGCTTTTCGGGTCAAAAATTTAAAAAATTTTTATTGAAAAATCCCTCCTCCCCCGGCTACGGGCCTGAAGGGGGCATGAACATCAATTATTAAATTGAAATTTTGGCATTTTAATATAAATTTATAATTTTATTTGAAAAAATGAATATTTTACCCATTTTTCCTGTTGGGTTTCGATCCAAAAAAAAAAACTCTTTCAACCTTGGCATACTTATGCCCTCCTCTAAATATTATAATGCAAAATTTTTAAATTTAATTTTTTCTTTTGCAACCAAAAATTGATTCTTTCCGCGGCTCCATCCAAAAATCATTTTTTTTTCTGTTGGACCAACAACAAAATGAATGAATGTGTGTGATTGAGGATGAGTGGAAACGGAAGAATGAATGAATGTCTCACTTTTTTTCGGCCTCATTTCACCGCTGCCACTGCTTTTGGGAGGTCCTAAATTGATTAATTAGCGCCCGGGGGCCAAAGAATTTCTTTTCTTTTCCTGCCAAAATGTTTGACTCCCTGGGGGGTGGGGGGAGCCACCTGCCGCTGCCGCTGCTTTGCTGCTACCACCGCTCCTTAATCCGACTCCTAATTAGCCCAATTAACAAAAAATGGCACTTTTAGGGGCTTTACTCTTTCACTCTCTCTCTTTCTCCCTTCTCTCTCACCCTTTTCTTTCCTCCGCCGTTTTTTCGCATTGAATAAATTTATTTTATTCAAAGCAACGCAAAAATGTGCGAATGAGAATGGTGGATGGCTTTTGGTGGCTTAATCATTTCCATTTGCATTAGTCATTTTCCATTCCATTCCAATCCGTTGCCCCTGGGGGGACGGAGGACGAGGGAATGGCCAATGCTTCGTCGCAGCCGTTTTCGTCGTCGATCGGTAAACGCCGATGAATCCCCCGCCCCCGGGGCCCATCCATCCCCCCCTGATAACAGCAGCACAGAAAATGGAAAATGCATAGTGATTGAAAGAAAGAATGTTTTGTGTGCTGAATTTGTAGGCAATCAATTAATTACTTAATTTTCAATTAATTGCGCTAATTAATGAAATTCAAAAATTTAATTAAACAAAAAATTTTGATTTTAAATTTTAAAAATTAAGCAAATATTCAAAAAGCCTTACAAAAGCTTTAATTTTTTTTTCTCTTTTTTCGCAAATTTTTGGGTTATATTTAAATAAAAAAAAAACCTACATATAAAAAATTTAAAAAATCAAAAAAAAAAAAAGGCTTACAACACCTTCGATTCCCAGGACGTCTCCGTTCCAAGTACTAAGAAGGCCCAACGTTGCTTAACTTGCCAGATCGGACGGGATGGCGTGCTTTCAACGTGGTATGGTCGTAAGCGAAAGGATACGCAGCGCAGCCATTCAAAAGAATATAATTTATTTCTTTTTCTCTCCATTTTCCACACTATTTCTCTAATTTCTCAATCTTTGCTTTTCATTTTCCTCTCTTCTCTCCTCTCTTTCTTTGACAGAGGAACCAAAAACTTTCTCACACTATTTTTTCTATTTTCTTTCTCTTTTCTTCCTATTTTATACAGAAAATTACTCTTTTTCTTTTTCTCTTAGTTCGCTATGCTATTTCTGAGTTCTTTCTATTCTTCTCCCAGCTTGCCTTGCTCTCTCAATTAAAGGAACTGTTTCACAAAAAAATATTTACATTTTGTATTTATTTAATTTATTTAAGTCAATTAAAATTATGGAAAAACGACGGAAATTAACTCAAATTCCAATTACGGAGCCCATTGAAGGCAAGAAACAATAAAAAAATTTCATGAAATTTTCTTAAAAATATGTAGGCCCGTCCGATGCTGCTGTTGACAATACTACCGCTGCTGCTGTTGCTGCTCCTTCATCGTCCTCCGTCAAATTTGACTTTTTCAATGCCCATTTTTGTGTTGGCATATCTGAGCATGAATTGCAACAAATTTCCATTGGAAATGGAAATGATGGTAATTTAAAAAAAATCGAGGGTGGGGGGGGGCTCGAAAAATTTTGGCACTTTTTACGGATGGGCCCTCCCCTGACAAATATTGAATTTTTATGAAAAGCGGAAAAAATTTCGAGCCTAAAAGGTCCCTATTTGGGGTTGGGTTTTCGGGGGCCTAAGCATCCGGGAGAACACACCCGTAAAAAATGCCACAAAATTTTTGCCAAAATGGCACACAATTTCCAGGACATGGTCGGTCAAGACCACCAGCCACTGCTGTTGAGCGAGTGGAATTCGAGGACACCGAGCTCAGCAAGCAGTACACATGCTCGTTGAGCAACATTTTGCCAAGAGTCAGTGCAAACAAATGAACTGTTTTGCTATCTATTTGCCCCGATTTTTGCACAAAATTGTCAAAAAAAAAGACGCATTTTGGTGTCTCTGTACTCGAATTTTTGATTTTTCTCGTTATAAAATCTCTTACCCTTTATTTCATGTTTTTTTTTTGCAATTTAAGTTGGATTTGGCCCATCAGATTTCACCGGACGATTGCATTCCCTTCAAGCGCATTTTGCACCATTTTCATCGACTTCGAGCAGGTCAAATGACTCTCTAATTTTTGTCGAGTGTTTTCATCTTTTTCTTACAATTAGACGATTTTTGGGGTTATTTGCAAATTAAAACCAAGGGGCAAATGTACCTTTTCGGTATTTGTAAAATTTTCCTTCCAGGAAACACATCCTTTTTGGTTTGTAAATTTTTTTTTCATAAAAATCAGGGAAATCTTACCCGGGCATTGTTGGGGTTGTTGAAACCACGAAAAATTCCAATGAAATATTTATAAAAATTACTAAAAAAAAAATCATAAATCCTTTCCAGCACAAACACCATCAAATGGCGTTGTTGGCAGCATTGACCAAGCACTTTACCAATACATTGGTCGTTACATGGATTTGTGCTGTGCGAGCACTGGGGACACTGACTATAAGGTATTTTGCAAAAAAAAAAAAAAAATTTTTTTTGGAAAATTTCCATTTTTTTTCCTCTAGCCCCTGTTCTGTTTGCACGCGTTGAGCCATGTGATGCGCACACGGAATTTGGTGATCAGCAACAAACAGAGGCTGGAGAAGGCCCGGGAACAAGTAATTGCAATTGTGTGGCAACAAAACAATAAAATGGAATTAATTCTGGCGTCGGTGCCGACAAAAATAAAGTTTTTTTACAAAGTTTCCCCAAGGCGCCTTCCGCTGAAGTCGCACTTTTTGTGCTGTTGATTGGCACATTTGTGGTTGAGAAATTTTTTGTAATTTTTTGAAAACTTTTTTCGAAAAACATGGCAGGCCTTCTGCATTTGCGCGTTCTGTGCCGGAGGCGCGTGCGGCCTGTGCCGCGAACAGCAGGTGATCTCCTGTCCTGTAACTGCATATGCGTGCGTGCGGGCTAATTGCAGCGCGCAAGCGCATGTCGAACAAAACGCAAGCGCTGATGGAACAGTGCCGGGACCAAGGGTTGGCACGGCCGAAAGTGCTCATTTTGGCACCGATGCGCAAATTTGCGTACGCAATTGTAAAGACAATGGTGGCACTGATGTTCGGGGAGGTTTGGCACAATTTTCGGTTTTTAGATTTTTATTTATTTTTTTTATTTAGGATCGTCCATTTGTGCAACGGTTGTCACGGTTTGAGTCCGAATTTGGCGACACGGAAGGCAATCAAATCCACGAGAAACGGGCGGTGGCCCAGGACTACAGGGTTTGTTTTGTTTATTTACTGACGGAGGTTTCCTGGACGGAAATTTTCTGGAATAAAATTAACCAAATTTTTTTTTGAAATTTTGGGTTTTTCCCATTTAAAAAAAAAAATTTGATTGCATAATTTATGCAAATAAATTTGAATTTTTTGTCGGACTGAGTTTTTCTCGAACGGATATTTTCTGGAGAAAACGATCGAATTTATTCATTTAAAAAAATGTTTTTTTGGCACTTCAAATTTTTTTTTTATTTGGTGCATAATTTGTGTGCCAAATAATTTGACTTTCGTGTTTTCAACGTCTCGCATTAAAATTTTTTTAAGGAGTTGATGGATGGGAATGTGGACGACTGTTTCCGTTTGGGCATCGGATTGGCCAAGAAATGCTTGAAGCTGTACACACCGTTCAACGAGGTGAGCGAACTCGGAAAACTGGAAAAGCTTAGAAGTTTTTTTTAGGGTTTTATACATTTTAACAACACATTCTTTTTATTTTTTTGATAAAAAATTCTAGTTTTTATTGAAAATTTCTTTAAAAAAATTTTTTATACGAAATACGAACTGCCATTAACCCATTTCTGATCTCTAATGAAAATTCTGTAAATTTCATTTGAAAACCCAAAGTTGTTTAAAAATGGGGTGCTGATTTATATTTTTTTTAATTTCCGTTTTTCATTCATTTTCCAGTCCGATTTTATCCTTTGCTCACCGCTCGGCCTCAAAATGTTGCTGGACGAAACGGCGACGGAGGGCGACGAAACGGCGCCAAAAAAGCAAAAACGCCAAAAAGCATCCGCGCCATTTTTGCGTCTCGGCAGCGAAAAGCGGCGGAAAACCGACGGGGCAACTAACGACGACGACGACGACGGAGGACCAAATGACTTTTTGGCATCCATCGAATTGCTAATTGTGGAAAGAGTAATTTAATTTAAAAATTAATTTTCATTCATAAAACCTGAACCATTAATTAACCCATGAAAAAAAAATTTAATTAATTTTTTATTTTTAAAACAATTAAAAAAAATTATTTGATGGCAAAGGGACTCGAACCCGGGATGCAAAACTCTGTGTTAAACAAACGCATAGACCACTCGGACACACTATAACTCCCACATGTTCAAGGCGGACATTCTGTTGATGCAGAACTGGGAGCATGTGCAGTCGGTGTTTGCACTGCTGAACAGCGTGCCGTGCCGCGTGCGCACCGACATCACGCGCGTGCGACGGTGGGCGCTCAGCGGGGACGGCACGCACGCGCGCCACTACCGCCAGACGCTGCTGTTCACGCGCACGCACGCGGTGGAAATGCACGCACTGTATTACAATTTTTTAAAAAAATTTTCGAATTTTGGACCCAGGATGGGCTGTCTCTAAAAAACCAAAAAACACTCGCCAAGGGCGGATGTTTTTCAAAAAAAAAACGACGCCTGAAGTAACCTTTATGAAATTTTTTAAATCTTTTTTTTTAATTAAAAAAAATCTTAATTTTTTCTGGGGATTGTTCTTCTCCCCGACCCTAAAAGAAAAAACTTTTAAAAATATTTTCTTTGCTAAATTTTATGATGAAATAAATTTTTTAAAGAAATTATTCAAAAAAATCGCTGAACTTTTTTCAAAGAATTTTTTCGTGAGTTTTTTTTTAAATTTTAACTTTGAAATAAAAAAAACATTTCAGAGGAGGGGTTGAAGCTGTACCCAACTGCCAGTGCTTTACCGATTGACAATAACCAACTCAATAATTATACCCATTTTCCCACAGTTTTGCCCAACACTGTGCCAATTTTGCCGGTTTAGCCACTGTCGTGCAGAAACCCATGGACCCGCCATTTGTTACGCAAGTAAAAAAAAAAAAAAAAAAAAAATTTTTTTTGGCTATTTTTATTTAATTTACTATTTTTTGCCAGCTTTCCATGCCGTATGTGCAGGAATTCCATCGGTTTGACGCCGCTTCGCCGGCCGAGCAGGCGGAGCAGCGCTTCCAATATTTTGTGCGACAAATTTTCCCAAAATGTACGGGAAAAACGTAAAAAAAAACGGAATTTTGAATAAAAATTTAAAAAGTGGAACTCCCTTTTCAGTTTGCGACCTGCTCCCCACCCACTCTATATTTCTGTGACTTGAGAATTTTTTTTTTAAACATTTTTTGGAGGGTGCTATTTTTAGCCGTTTTTCGCTCCAGTTTTTTGTCATTTTGGAGTCAAATTCCCAAACATATGGACAACATGGGAGTTTTGGCGGTGACTAGGAAAAAATTGGAAATTTTATTAATAAAATTTTCAACAAAAAAAAAATTGCCCATTTTTCTTGAAAAAAATTTTTTTTTAATTTTTATTAATAAATTCGCCTGTCCATTCATTATAAATAATTTTTTTTGCCAGGTCAGTCCGGCACTTTGTTGTTTGTGCCCTCCTATTTTGACTTTGTGCGCGTGCGCAATTGGCTGAAGCGTCAGTGTGAGCACTTTGTGCAGTTGCATGAGTACGCGCAGACCGGCAAAGTGGCCAAGGCGCGCAATTTGTTTGCCCGGGGCGACCGACGGATAATGCTAATGACGGAACGGTGAGAGAGGGACGGGGTGATGCTCGAGATCGAAAATTCCTGACACTTGACCCCGAGAACTAATTGTAAGACGGCCCCGACACCGAATACTCGATACCCAAAAAAAACGAGACTTTCTTCGAGACCGAGACTTGGCTCTCGAAAAAAAATTCAGGGAGGGGGAACGGGAATCCGAAAAATTGGCCAAAATTTAAAGAAAATGCCAATAATGAAAACTAAAACTGGGTTCAATGACGTGTGTTTTTTCTCGCCTTACCCTCTCCAAATCTCAAAAAAAAAACCTATTTTTTTTAAATTTTGCAGGTTCCACTACTATTTCCGCTACCCAATCAAAGGGGTCAACGCGATCATGTTCTACCAGGCACCACAAAATGCGCATTTCTACAACGAATTGATGCAAATGGGGGCGAGAAATTTGGGTAAAATTTTATATAGGGGGATAAAAAAATCGTAAATTTTGAAAAAAAAAACAATTTTTTCCAGAAAAGTCGGCCTCCGATCATCAACGTTTGCCCTGCTGGCTGTTGTTCAGCAAATTTGACTGTCTTCGTCTGGAAAACATTTTCGGCACGGAGGCCACCCAAATTTTGTTGGACCAAAAGCAAAGTGAAAACCCACAAATTTTGGAGGCGAATTGAACAAAAATGGAAGGATGGAAAACGAGATTTTATGTGTGCCAATTGAACACGCACTTTTGTTGTTGTTGTTGTTTTTGTTAGCCATTTAAAAAAAAAATTAAAATTTTTGTTTTTGGCAAATTCGATGCAAATTTTGGGTGCAAAATTCACCGATGAAGAAATAATTTGAATGCTAAAAAATGGGTAAAAAAAATATATAAAATTACGAGAAATCAGAGCCAATTTTTGGGTATGAAATCCACAATTTATTAGTAGCAGAGCTGATCAAGACATTCAAATTTTGCAAAGAGTAAAATGCTCTTCAACTCGAGAAGCCCCAACAGGCCGAGAAATTCGAGCAGTCCAAAATAATTATTCCATTTCACTTTTTGTTCGATTGCCAGGGCTTAGTTGCCATCCATCCCTATGAAAAAATACCTTCCTCTTTGGGGAGCGAGTAGAGGATTAATTTCAATTTTTTTCCCATCAAAAACTGATCAAGAAGCATCCATAGCTAATCCGCTTAGCCCCCTCTCTTGCTTGTTTGTCTCTCATTTGCGTGCTCTTTCGCTTTCAATTTCCCCCTTAATTCCAGTTTAATTAGTATTTTCTGGGCTACAGTTTGGTGTGGCATTCCGAATTTTTGGCACAAAATTTCCGCGGTTTGTTTGTGCCACAGCTTTACGAATATTTTAATGGGCCAATTTAGGCATTTTTTTTTGCCAAAAATCAATCAAAAAACATTCTTTTGAAATTGAAATATGATGATGCGCATTCGCTTTTTCTATGTGCACAAATTGGTCCAAACGGCGATCACGGCATTTGCCCTATGGCGACTTCTGTCCGAGTCGTTAATTTGCGGCACATTTGTCAATGTGAAGGTAACATACACACATAAATAATTATTCCTGTTTGTGAATGGCACAAATGTGTGCGTAATTACCTAATTAATTAACCTAATGAGTTGGTCCATTTAATTGTTACCGTAATTGTTTTACCGACTCCCCAAGCATTTTTGGACAGGATTTTTTCTTCCTTTAACAAAAATCTAAGATAGCCCGGGAACGGGATTTAGTGCGAACATTTAATACATTAGTCCCGACCAGTCATTTTTTGGCAAAATCTCGACCCCCGGGTCCCGAATTTTTGCGTTTTTTTCTGCACTCTTGGCAATTAATCCCCTTATTAGTGCCAAATTAAATTCAAAAAAGGAACCGCTTCATCATGGCCTTCGCGGCGCGTGCAAAGCACTGTTCTTTTATGTGGACCCGAAAAGACAGCCGTCGATGGGCGACAACAACCATCAGCCAACGGTTAGCTGCAGAAGAAGCAGCGGCGATTGAATCATTATTTAAATTAGCTAATTAATAGCTAATTAACACCGCTCTCCCCCTACCCGCCGCACCGCAATAATTTAATAGCTCTCGAATAAATCTCTCAGGGCTCAAATGGTTCAGCTCTCAAAAGGTCATTAATGAAAATTACGTGCACTTTCCCCGCATCAAGGAGAATAGCCCCCTTCCCCGCACCCGAAAATTTTTTTTACGGCGATGTAAGTGAACAAGCTGCTCCCCATTAAATTTGTCAAAAACAATTCATTTATGCAAAATGCCAGGACAAAAACAATCAGATTCTCTCGAATAAGAGCTCTCACATAAAGGATCATTCAATTAGCTGATTAACACCCTCACCCCCCCCCCAACTTCGCCACAATCAATTAGAGGCTCTCTCAGATAAGAAGTCCTCGGCTGTAAAGTGGTTAATTACCTTATTAATTCTCGCAATTAGAATTAATTTTTGTAAACGCCCTCTCACAAACAATCAGAGGGATAACCATGCAAAATCGCGTGCCAATAAAGCATTAATTAACTTTCCTCATCATCATTCTCAGCAGCAGCAGCAACAACACATTCGGCCCCGTCTTCGCCTCTGGTGGTTCTTCGAGGGGTCCAATTTTCTCCCATCGCCGCCCACCCATCAGGAAATTGTGCGATTGGTGGAACAGGTGAAGCAGGAGGAGGAGCTGCTGTCCACGGACGGCACCGGCACTGCCGGAATGAAGCGGCGCAGCAAAAGCAGGAGGAGAAGGAGGTGCCGAAATTTGATCGAAAAATACATTTAAAAATTTATTTTAAACGATTCAGCAGTTTTGGCGATGATTTGCTTGCCGATGCCAATGCCGATGACGGAGAAACGGCGGCAGCAGCGTCCCTCTTTTGCTATGAGGTGAAGCAGTGGCATGGAATTTGACAAATGAATGGTAATGGTGACATTACACGAGAAAATCTCAAGTTCGAGAATTTATCTCGAGAACCCAATCCCCCCCCGCCCCCGATTTAGTCGGCTTTAATCTCTTGGGACAGAAAATCTAAAGTTACAACATTCTCGAGCCAAGGCCCACTCTCTCTTCCCCCTCTCTCTCCGCTCTCTCTCCCCACTCTCTCTCTCTCTCCCTCTCTCTGTCAGTCTCCCACTCTCTCTCCTCTCGAACATTGTTAATGAGTGGATTATTATTAATTAGTCGTGAATCAACTCGCCCCATCCTCTAACAGTAATATTATTATTAATTAGTCGTCATCAATCAACTCGTTCCCTCTTGTCATCATTGATCAATCTACCAATTGATTATATCATATCATTAATTAGTTGTCAATTAACTCGCCACCTCCTGCAACAGTTGAACCTGCAAGGGTCGTCTTCACCATCATCATCATTGCCTAATGAGCCAATAAGTGCCCAATTAGTGCAGCAACAGCAACAATCAAAGGGCAACCCGCTGATCATTTTGGCCAATCGCAGTGTGGTCACTGTTGCAGTTGCGTTGGCCCAATTGCTGTTGCTTTTTGCCCAAATTTATCTGCTCAACTGTTTGGACGAGGACAATTTTCAGCAGAAACGGGGAAAATTGGTGGGTCAAAAGAAAAGCGAAATTTCTTTCATTAAAATTTAATTTTTTTTTTTAATTTTCACATTTTATATGTAGTATTAGTTCTGTTTGAAAAGTTTGGAGTTCCGTGGTCAGTCTCGAGTTTTTAAAATAAATAACCACACAGTAACTTTAATCTCAAGCAAAATTTCTGCGTATAAATGGCACTTAAAATTCAGAAAATTACATTGGAAAACATTTTTTGGGGCTGAGGAACAAACAAAAATGTACAATAAATTTTTTTTATTCCCTTTGCTAAGTTTCTTGAACTGTTTGTGCTGATCTTGAGCTGCTTGAGCTGGCTGATCGTTTTTCTGTTATCTCTTCGCACTGAATTTGACTGGGAACACATGTGGCTGTGCACCAACTTCAGGCCAAAACTGCTCAGTGTGGTCATCATCATCCAGGTGGTGCACGTAATTAATTAATTAAATGGATATTTGTGAATTCAATAGAAGCAACTCGTCCTCTCCCCCTGCATCGTTTTATGCCCAAAAATTTGATTTTTTTTTCAAACAGAAAATTTTCAAGGAAAATTCTTACAAATCTGTTTATAAGAAATTAAAGAAATTTTTTTTTGTTGAAATAGATTTTTAATGAAATTTTATGATGATTACTTTTAAAAAAAATTTCCAAAAATCGCTTAAAAATTTACAAAATTTGTGTTCTTGAAATTTTCTTCGAAATTTGGTTTTCAAAATCCACAAATTTAACAATTAAAAATTTTGAACGATTCATTGACTTTTTGGCTAATACAACACGGAAATGTATAGTATTGTCATACTGTAAATGGGAATACTACCAATCAATGATCGTACCTCCTCCCCCGTAAAATGGCGAAAATGGCATTTTAATTGCTTTTTGCAGACTGTTTCGGCCGTGCTCATTCTGATGTGCCTCTGTGAAGGCATTCGCGTGTTCATCCGAATGAAAAAGTACGACCGACTGATCGAACGGATGAAACAACGGAAGATCAATAAATACAGACCAAGAGGCTAATCTAATGATAATGATCCGTGCAATGAATTAGTTAATGGATGACATGCTCAGTGTCACATTTTTTTCAATCGTATAAAGTGATCAGCGCAATAAATTAATTGCAAAAAGTGCGTGTCACCAAAAAATAAATAAATTTTTGAAAAAATAAACATGAAAATTTTAAAGAGAAAAAGGAAATATCTCTAATCCTCCACATCCTTATTAGGAATTCTATGATTTTTTAAATTTTAGATGTACATATTTAACTGCTTTTGATTTTAATTAAAACCAGACACAATAAAAATTGGACTATTTGGCAAAATTTGTTAATCCTGCAAATTTTCAGTATCATACCAAATTAAACAAAAATGTTAATTTAAATGCATGAATGTATTTTTTAAATCCATTTATGCTTTAAGTAAAACTGTCGGAAGAATAAGTAATTAATGAATGAATTGTGTATGTGTAACTGTTGAGAAAAGCGGTCGGAAGACAAAAAGTACAAAATAGAGAGTAAATGGTGGGAGAAGACTGAATATTTTGAGGAGAGATTTAGTGAAAGAATGAAAGAGAAATGTCAAGGCAAAGAGATTGTGGAAATGCCAATGATTTTTGAATGGATTTTTAATTTACAAATGATGGCACCACACTCCCGACCGACAAATCTTAGAATTAGGCATTAAAAGTAGAAAGTCACTATGAATGGGAAGCGATCAGACGGGCGGAACATAAGGAAATGGTAAAAGAAACATGGAAAGGCACGGAATTTGATCACTGACAGAAGACAACAAAGATGGGAAGATTTTTGAGGAGAGATTTTGTGAAAAATGAAAAAGAACTGTCAAGGCAAAGAGACTGTGGAAATGCCAATGTGAAAATGCCAATGATTTAATTTAAAAAATGATGGCACCACATTCCCAACGAACGAAGGACAGACAAAACTCTTACAAAATTAGGCACCAAAAATAAGAAAGTCTTTGTGAAAGGGAAGTGATCAGACGGGCGGAACATAAGGCAATGTAAAAAAACGGCACGGAATTTAGTCACCGACGGAAGACACACAAAACGCCAAAAACGCCCGCCACAACACTCATTTGTCAATTTGCTCGCGGTCAAACGCCCTTCGTCGCCTGTTGAAATTAAAAAAGATTAATAATTTATGTAAAATTGTGAGAATTTGAAGGCCAATTAAATGCTATACAAATTATTAAAATTCTGTCTCACCTTCAAAATCTCAACATTTAACAATGCGAGGACCGCAAAAAGTTGTATCTTGACCTCTTCGTCCGAAAAATGTGCAGGAAAAAATAAGCGCATTCTGTCTTCGGGCTAATTTAATGAATTTAAATGAGTGTCAATGCACAAATCAATTATAATTTGGCGTTCTTTATCCATACCAATGCCCGTGTCGAGAAAAAATTTTGGGATGAGAACCCGAAGAGCCATTTTAATTGGATGCCGTGGAAAAACTATGAAATTTTTTAACCATTTTAACCAAATTTGGCCATTGGGGTAAATTTTGCAAAAAACATGAAATGCCGGGGATACGGCTGTGCCCTTACGCGCCACCGGGAAAATTTATAGAAAATTTTATTTAAAAAATTGAGTAAGATTTAAAAGGATTGCCCATTTTTCCTGTAAAAATAAAAGCCGAAAGAAAATTAAGAAAATTGGTAGCACTGTAAAACTCACATTGGCCGAAAAGTAAAAAAAGCCGCAGGAATTGCGCAATATTTCATGGCTGTTCAGGGCGAATCGAAGCACAAATTTCTTAATAGACAAAAATTCTGAAAATGCTTACCAAAGGGGCGATTTGGATTTTGAAAAGTCGGGATAACATTGGGATTTAACCACGGCAATACATTCGGATAAGGAAATGATCAAAATTTTGTAAAATACACCTCTTAATTCGGGATTTCAAAAACGAAAAATACACCCCTAAAAATCGAATTTTCGACTTCAGCCCCCCCCCCCCGAAGGCAAGGGTCTGACTACGCTCTTGGGTCATTAGACCACCATGATCGGATGCCCCGAACCCAGACAAGACATTTAGACAATTAAAACATCTTTCAAACAATCCCACCGCCATTTGTACAGTTCGTCCTTCAGGCAAATGGGCCGGATCGATGGTAATCACCACAGCAAATGTCTTCGACTGGACATGTGTCTCCTCATCGGTACTCAAATGCATGTATCTGTCGTAATGCTCTGAAAGCTCGGATAAGAACAAGCCCGAATATGAGTGCCAACGCGGGATCAGTGGAAACATCTGAAATCATGGAATATTATAGCATTAGTGAAAAGCAGTTTTGTGCACATAATTCGGTGTAGGGAAAATCTGCCGGCATTTTGAACTTGAAAACTTTTCCCAAAACTTAATTAATGACATTGTTAACCTTAAATCCGGTCAAATTTTTGTGGAAGAAGGTGTTGTCCAGGGCCTGTAATTAAATTAGAATTAATTAGCACAATCTTTGTATTTCCTAAATGAGAAATGTAAGTGAGTGAAAGTGAAAAGGATGAGAGATGACAAACGCGAAATGAAAGAAAAATTAATTACTTAATATCATAAAAAATTGAAAATTAGTTTATTTTTCAGTGTTTTAGCTTATTCCAAAATTTCATTGCTTTTCAAAATGGTTATTTTGGTTGGAAAAGCATTTATTTGCCCGAGGCAAACACCGCAAACGCCCCCAACCGTCGTTCGTGCCATACCATAATTGGCAAAGGCTTTCGCCAATTTTGTGTCTTTTTACTGTCCGCAATAATACGGTAAACAAGTGAAGAAGTGAGCAGCAGTTGGCGTCCGGGCCATTTGGTACTCGGCACACACAAAACCAACTCAAAAATCAGTTCGTTTGGAAGTGGTCGCCGATTTCGATGTCCATTTTCGTCGTCTGCCGTTGTTCCGTTCCTTTTTGGCGATTTGTCCATTTTGTTCTTTGTGTTTGTTGGCATGGGAATGAGTGAAGGTGGCAGATGTTGAACGATGGCACTTTCTGTTGGCACTTCGCTCTTGGCACGGCACCGTCTCGGTTTCAGCGAACAAAGTCCAGCGTCAATGGCATTTGTTGACCAAAGATGTTGGACGATGGCACTTTCTGTTGGCACTTCGCTCTTGGCACGGCACCGTCTCGGTTTCAGCGAACAAAGTCCAGCGTCAATGGCATTTGTTGACCAAAGATGTTGGACGATGGCACTTTCTGTTGGAACTTCGGTCTTGGCACGGCACCGTCTCGGTTTCAGCGAACAAAGTCCAGCGTCAATGGCATTTGTTGACCAGCGAAGGTTGTCGTCATTCCGCGCACTGATAAACGAAGCAAATTAAACATTGGTGATCAAATTGACAAGTGCCCATTTCTATTGATCAAAGAACAGTAAATTGATGATTGATCATCCATCGTTCAAGAGAGAGGCGTGGCAAAAGGTGTGCCGCCTTCGCCTTTGATCTTGCGCAGCGACTGTCGACTGCTTTCGATGGCGTCAATTTTGCGAAACAAATTTTTAAAAAATCGCGAGAAAAATTGAGTTAATAGCTGCTCGAGACCGAAAATTCCCGAGACTCTCGAGCAGCACTAAATGGCACATCATCCAATTACGAAAGAGACATTTAAAAGGAGAAAAACACACACAAAATTAACCATTTGAATTGATTCATTGAAATTAAAGTAAAAATTATAAGTTGAAAATGGAGAGATTAAGTCAGAAGAAATGCATGAAAATGAAAGAATAAAATAAAAATGTACGAGTTGCATAGAACATATACATACATACATACACCGACTTTGTATTCGGGGTAACCAATTTTTGAAATGCCCGTTCGGTTTTTGGGTCGAACAAAAGATATGCCGTTAGTCGGCTGATTGTCCTATGCAACTCAACTCCATTAGGCCACAATTTAACAAAATGAGGACACAATTAAAGCAGGAAAGTGTAAAACAAAAATAGAAAATTTTCACTTACTTTAATGTCGGCAGAGTTCGAATGGACAAAGTTAGTGAAATCGAATTGGTATAAATTCATAATTTTGTAATTGTATTAATCTGAGGTACTCATGCACTTTGTATCCACATTTTTTTTTTTCGCATTTTTCAATTTTTTTTACTTTTTTATTGTCACAATTGCTTTAAATATCAAATAAAGGAGCTTTATGTGCTTATTGGATACAATTCCGCGATTTGGGTCCACAAATTAAAAAAAATGTCCGGTCCTCCAAATTGCCTACGCCACAAAAAATCAGATTCCACCGTCGCACCTGCTGCGCCTAAACTTATCATTTAGTAAAACATATTTAAGCAAACAAAAAACGGAACCGATTTTGATTGGATTTCTGCTGTAAAATTCTGATGTCACATCGCGCATGAAATTTTTCCAATCGGTAACTGTGTGCGTGGCCAATTCCATTTGAAAAATGATTTCCTCATTTGAACAGTTGCGTGCCCAATGGTAGGAAAATTGAAAAACCTTAACATCAATTGATTCATGTAAAAAAAGGGTATTTTAAACTTGTTTAGGCGACAAATGGGCTCCTTCAAAAAAAGTGCCTTTGTAAAATCCAATTGTTGGTTGTTTGCCGTCATGATTTTTCACTGAAGTGCATATCCAAAGCGGGTGATGACGTCCTTTAATCCATTTGTAGCTCATTTCCTTGCCACAGTCGCAAAAACGGGTGGTGTGTAGAAGCTTAAGTTCTCTGAGCCATTCTTCGAATTCTTCGTCTGGTAGAGCCAAAACTTTGAATAAAGCATCAAGTTTAAAATTTTTAAGTGTTTCCATTAATCTAAAGCAATTGTGACAATAAAAAAGTAAAAAAAATTGAAAAATGCGAAAAAAAAAATGTGGATACAAAGTGCATGAGTACCTAATCTGAAAAATTAAAAAACTTTTTGTTGCCGGTGCCCACAATCATTTAGTCTCGGAAATATAAATTTGATAGGTCAAGAGTGGGATGGGATGGGCATTAAAACCAACAAAAAAAAACAAGAATTCTAGCTGAGAATTTTTGAGGATAAACAGAGATTAGCATTTTAAGAAACACAAATTTTTGGGTGGAAAACGAGGACATGGAAGAGCAAAAAAAATGGCTTACAATTAGCAATTATGCTTAATTAGAGCAATTATGGCTAATTAGCCATTTTGTGATTTGAAACAAAACCATTGAAATAATGGGAAAAAGGAGGATAGGCTGATGAGATAGCCACGGACAACAAAAAACCATAGAAATGAATAAATTCAAATGGCAACACTGCTGGCTAATGATGAATGGAATGGCTGAAGAAGTTGAGAATGTATAAATGGATCCCCATCCTTGTACAAAAAGAAAGGAGTGCCTGTCGGACAACACAAAAATTGATCTTAATCAATTTGAAAAAACGGCAAACCGACAAATCACACAATCTGTATCCTTTCTTTCTTTGTCTTTGTGTAAAGTTTGTGAGAAAATTGCCTCGCTAATCATTGTGTATGAGAAAATTGCCTGTGGTTCATCAGCTTTTTGTTGGCATTTGATTGGTGCCACTCCTTTTTTCTTAGTAGTAAAAGGAACCATTTGCACATCTCAAAACCCTAATCATTCACGGGGCTACCCACAGCAGATGAAAATTTTCAAAAAAAGAAATCAACATTTTACTCACAAAAATTCAACATTTAGGGTCAAAAGGCAGAAATTTTTACAACACTGTTAAGCCAAGTCACCAAGACATTGAGGTTCCAAGGTTCTCTCCCCCCCTCCTCCTCTCTTTTTTTTTTAAATACCTAAAACTGATTTTAATTGTGATGTAATTTTAAGCCGTTTAAAGTCCAAAGTTTCCTCTCTTTTTTTAGGAAAATTTAATGTTTCCCTTTCACAAAAAACACTAATTATGGAGTAATTAAGAATAAGTTGATCCCATTCTAACACACTATTTCATTGATTCCTTTTTTTCTTGTAATTTCTCTCATTTTGGAGGCGTACTTTCTCTTCAATGAAAAAAAATATTTACTTTTTTACTAGCCTTTTTCCCTACGATAAATCTGCACCAAAATATGCAAATTGATAGAGAATAATAAAACGAAAATTTTTTACGCTCGATTTTTATATGTACATATCTCCAACTAATGGACTTTTATTAATTCCATAATTAATACACACAATGCAAAAAATTACATTGACTTTTAGCATCATTACAAAATTATTTAAGCATTTTGGTTGGATTATATCCTAATAGGTATGTACAGTTTGGGGTAATACTACCGATGGTAGGACCCCTTTGTTGGAAAAATATTTAACTTTTTAAAAGTCACTGAAAATATGTTTCTAAGGGTTTTCGGGGTCGCTGAACACGAATCTGACATTCATTTTGACCAATTTCGAATCCCGGACCTGAATTCGAACAAAAAGTAGAAAATCTAAAATTTTCAAAATTCTCAATAGATTTACTACTTTTTATTCGAATTCGGGTCCGGGTTTCGAAATTGGTCAAAATGATGTCAGATTCGAGTTCAGCGACCCCAAAACGGGAACCGGCCACTTCGGCGCGGGCCATTTCGGCGCCGATTCAAATAACTTTTTTCATTATCAACCAAATTGAATATTTTTATCTCTCTCTCTCCTCTCTTTCTTTCCACCCTCTCTCCCCCTTTTCTTCCTCTTCCTATTTGTTCATTTGCTCCTCCTCTTCTTCCTATTCTTCTTTTGTTCGGGAAAAATGCGGTTTTGTTAATTATAGAGAGTCAAGTTCAATAAAACATTTTAAAATATAAGCCTTAAATAAAGGCATATTTAATAATTCGTAAAATTTTTCAAATATTTATTTATCGGACATTTTCAGAATATAAGCATTAGAATGCATCAAAGACATCACAATAAAATAAGTTGCTCATCTGATCACTTTCGGATAATTAGTTGTGATTAATTTTTCACTTAAAATAACTAACAAAAAAGTCTAACTTTTAAGCGATTTTAACTAGGTCTAAAACTTTTAAAAAATCATTGAATTCTTAATAAGGAGGTGATGGAGGCAAAATGGGAATTGTCCAATTAATTGGTGCCATTGCCAAAAAAAATTGCCGTCCTCATTTCAATCGAGGGAAAAGTGTGTCCATCATTTTGTCAATCACGTTTCGATATGTTGTCGATTTGTCGACCGTTTGTCCCCCGTTTCGATAGATTGTCACCGCTCCTTTCGGGTTCACCATGAACACGGTGGGCACTTCGAGTGCGTCGTAGGCAATTTTGTCACTTTCCTGGTTGCCAAAGCCGGCAAAAAACGGCGCGAGATTGAACAATTCCTTTAAATTATCAAAAAAAAAAGGTTTTTTATGCCATTCGAACCAGCCAATTTCACTACTGTATAAAATTGTCGTTTTACATTACTGTACTAACTACTGTAACCTCCTTAACAGCAATCCATGCCATGATGCTTTCACTGCTGTGCTCACTTTTTGACACATACAGTAACATCTTCCGCGTTAATTTTGCTCACTCACCTTTCCCGACTGTAGCTTTTTTTCATTTGTTCCCTACTGTAACCTCTCTAATTCGCTTACTGTAATCTCGACGATCTCTTGGTGTTGCTCTGTTGAGCTCACCCCTTTTATAACTGCTGTACCCCTGGCGCCCCCCCCCCCTTCTTCATATAACATTTCCAGTTCAACCTTTCAACTACTGTATCCCGTTAAGTTACGGTATTTGTATATACAGTACCTTCAGTCGCTGCATGCATACAATTTTGACCCGCTGCGGGTCTTTCACCGCCGTTTTCACTGCCTTTTCCAACGGTTCATAGGAAAGCAAAAGTGCGCCTGAGGGCATGTTCAATTCTTTCAAAAAATCCCTTGTCATTGTGCCGGCCGCGGCGGGCCGTGCCGAAAGATAAACCAGCTGATAGCCTCGCTCTTTGATCTGTTCATACAACTCGCGCACACTTTTCTGCATCCAAACTTTTCCTGGATCAAAAATGTATTTACGACAGGACGGCAGGGCACCAAAATTTTAAAAAACTCACTCCTTCTCTTTCTTTCGCTCTCTCTCTTTTCTCTCTCTCTCTCGCTCACTCTCTCTATTTTTTCTCTCTTTTTCTCTCCTTCTTTCTCTCACTCCTTCTCTTTTTCTCGCTCTCTCTCTTTTCTCTCTCTCTCCCTCCTTCTCTTTCTCTCGCTCTCTCTCTTTCTCACTCCTTCTTTTTCTCTCTCTCTCTCTGTCTCCTTCTCTTTCTCTCGCTCTCTCTCTTTCTCACTCCTTCTCTTTCTCTCGCTCTCTCTCTTTTCTCTCCTTCTCTTTCCTTCTTTCTCTCTCGCTCCTATACATATCAAATGTCTGTCAACTAACTGTTGTTTCTCTGTCTGTCTGGTTAGTATCTAACACTTTGTCAAGGCTTGCCTGGGGCTCGATTCCGTGACTTGTGGCCCAGGTGAAAATTTGGCCAAAAACAATCGATATTCCAAAATCCAGCCGGAAACCTCATGGCTTACCAAGTAGCATGCCGCGAAGGTCACTTTTCGTCACCGTGCCGTCAATGTCCGAGACGACCAGCTTCGCATTGTTGTCCAAATAATACAGGGTACAGTTCACACTCAGCATCCGTCCCTTCGCATTTTTGGCCGAAAATTGTACCGAATATGGACCGGTTGTCTTCAAAATGTTGCTCAACGGTGCCAGTTTGGCATTCCGTTCATATACATCCCCATTTTCGTCCGTCCGCAATCCCATGCCGTCAATTGATTTGCCATTGACTGCAATTTGGACGGGCACGCCCTCCTCCTCTGCCGCCTTTTGGTGCCCATTTTTGGCAACAATTTCTGTGCCAAAGTGTACCAGGATGGGCGAAGATGCCAATGTTCTGTCACTGCGTTTGAACACAATAAAATCGGAAGCACCTGAAAGTTGTGGAGTTTCTTCCCAACCTCTGATGAGGTGTGCCAATATATAATTTCAGTAAGCTCAAGAATTTTCAAAAATTCATGTGGTGTCAAAAAAGCCGGGAATTTGAAAATTTCAAACGAAAATTATAATCCCAATGCTTTACTAAGAGGCGATGTCGAGAAAATCCATTATATTTTTAAGTTTTAACAAAATTACTATTTTGAAAAATTTAAAACCGATGCGCTGCCAATTGGAAAAAGAGCAAAAAATAAAAAAAAACGCTTTACTACCGTATGCCGGGAATAATTAAATAATGGATAACCCTAAAAATAATGATACCAAATGATTACTTTACTTGCCTGCTGGGCTTAATTAGATCTAATGGCTTTGGAGTCAAAATTTTTAACCCTGCAAATCTTTCCTACATTTTTTTTTATCAATTTTTGGTAATTAATATTAATTATTCGTTAATTGTTTTATAGCTTCTCACCATGTATTTTCATATGTTTGAACACTTCTGACATTGTGTCATCAATTAGATTGGCGCAAAGAATTGGATTTGTATCAAAAATTGTTACAAAAATAATAATTAAACATATTATTTTTGTACAAATTGGGTTTGGGTTGTTGATAAGCACCATTCTGATCACTTTCAACTTCTAAAAAGGTTTAAAAAATTTAAAAAAAGGACTGAATTAGAATTGGTTTAATTATTATTTTTTTAAATAATTTAATTGTTTAAATTAAATTGAATAATTAATAATGTACCCTTGAAGAAGGGCCTAAAAATTAGAGAGACCGTACCGGATATGGTCTCGCCGCCTAGACTCCCGGTCAATCCCGAGTGTTTTCGAGAAACCCCACGAGCTTCGGCGGCAAAACCAAATTTTTTTTTGTCCCGGAAATCCCGATCCCGTTCTTTCCAAAATTTCTGATCAAATGTAAAAATCCTAAAAATATTGAACGGAAGGAACTCGGGTTGGATTTTTCTGAAATTTCGACACCAAATCTAAATAGGGACAACAAAATATTTTCGAGAAATTTATGCTTCAAGTGTTTAAAATCCAGTGAATATGACTTTTTGTTTTTAAATTTAGGCAGCCTTGTGCTTTGGTGACCATTTTTTGTTTGGCGCCCCGGTTGGAGAGAGCTTTTTCAATTTTTTTAAATTTTAAAGCCTCAGTCTATGGGCTATCGGTGGGTGGCTTAATTTAAACTAATTTCATTTTTAAGAGTCAAAAATGGATTTATTTGTTTGCATTAACATGAATGCACACAGCAATGCAAACAATTGCCCGAGGGGGGGGGGGCGGCGATGAATCTCAAAATCCAAAATCACAGCCTAATCCCAAAACTTGGCCAAGTGTTTGCGTTTGTTTCAAAATTTGACCATATTTCCTAATCAATCACATCACTTTTTTTACCAAATTAATAGGCGGCAAATTTCGAAATGCGACGGCGAAATTTTTTGTTGTTGCACTTTTCCATTTAATAATCTTCACAAAGTTTGCCCATTCCGTTGGATCCAGCGAACCGCCAATTCCGCAGAAAATCATGGGGGAAAAAAACGGTTTTTGAGACCATGGTTTAGCAGTGATGGAAATTCCAACGTCTAACTTTAGGAAATAAATCCGAGGCTTCAAAAAATTTCGGGAAATTTCGAGGCATCAGAAAAAATCGCAACTATAAATAGCAAGGCCTCAATTTGCTACATTTTGGCACCAAAATGACAGCAAAAAACGTACGGCCCGAAATTCCTCGATGGAGTTGACGTTGAGCAACAACTCCTCGATGTGCTTGCGCGCCTTGAAAATCTCCTTGGGCACCTGCTCAAGACGGAGTTGGCTGAAGTCCAACTGCTCAATGGGCCCCGCGCGACAGAACAGAGAGGCGGGAATGCAAAAGAATTTCATTGTGTGCCCTTCAAATAAACAAACCGCAAAATTAAAAATGAGAAGGTAATTAATGAATTAATTAGGGGGTGATGGATGGTAGGGGGCTAAAATTAATGGAAAAATTCGATGAAAATGAAAAGCTAAAAAAGACAAAGGTCCACATTTTTGAGGCTAAAAATGATTCATTTTTATTTCCCCTTTCCCCTCCCTTTTACCGCATCGACGACGACTGAAATGAAGAGTAAAAGAAGAATTTGTTTGCTGGTCATTTTATATGTACAATTGGAGTCTGTATCGTTTCTTCGGCGACGCCGTTTCGGCGCCAAGCCAAAATTAAAAAATCATGAATCAGTTGGAAATTTTGAGCGTTTTATATTTTCAAAAATTAAAAATTTTAACAAAAAGTAGAATAATAATTAGGGTTGTAAATTATATGGATTAACATATTTTTTCTGCGCATATGCTATGAAGAAAGGGGCTCAAAAATAGCATTTCTGCATTAAAATTTTACGATTTGGTGAAGGTTTTTAGTCCATATAAATCCATATTTTAGGGGTTTTCGGGAATAAATCCATATTTCGCCATTTTTGTGTTTTTAGTCCATATTTTGGCCATTTTTGGCAAATTTTCACAAGAAAAATGAGAAAAAAGCGAAAAATACACCCCTAAAGTTTGACTTTTTGGAATTTAAAATTAGACCCCCAAAAATATGAAAAATTTTGGTTTTTCATCGACCTTTTGACATTTTTAATTAATATTTTCACTATTTTTTTTTTGCGAACTTTTCCTTTTTATTTAATGCGAATTTTTTTGAATTGGCAAACTTGGAGGTGATGGTACGATAATAAAAAAAATTTCCATTTTTAAATTTTAAGTCTATTTTTGTTTGTTTATTGTATTTTTTAAGTTTATTTAAGCAAATATTGAATATAAACACCTTTTTCGTAATTTTTTATGGTTTAAAGCATATATTTTGGCAGTTTTTAGTCCATATTTTGATCCATATTTAGCCATTTTTGAGCTTTTTAGTCCATATTTCGGGCTTTTTTAATCCATATTTTATGTCCATATTTAGCCTTTTTTAGTCCATATAATTTACAACCCTAATAATAATAAACTAACAAAAGAATAAACAAAAATTCATTTGTTTACCATATTTACTGCACGAATCAAAAATTGAAAGAAAATTTTATCAAGAAGCCCAAAAAAAATTTTTTTTTTCCAAAACGATTTTAAATTTCTTACCTATTTGATATCACATATCATTAGGGCTTCTTTTTTAGGCAAAAATTTTTTTTGATTTTTTGGGCCTCGGGAATTTAGGCAAATGTTTGAATCTTTAAAAACGGAAATATTTGTTTGGCGCCGAAACGACCCTGGCGCCGAAACGGCGTCGCCGAAACGACCCTCGCGCCGAAACGGCGGCGCCGAAACGACCCGTTCCCGTACAATTGGTATCTAAATGTTGGGGATTAATCGAAGGCTTTACTTTTAGAAGTTTTTGTCTAACTAATTTTGGGTTCTCAAGACAACAGACAAATTCTTGAGTAAACTCGTAAGAGCTGAATTTTTTTCTTATTGTCAGTTTTTGCTCTTGTTTTTTAATTCTTGAGGACTACACTTTTGAATGGAACCAAGAAAGCCGCATTTGAATGAGGGATTTGATAAAAAAAAGTAGATGTGAAATATTGGGAATGTGGGTCGTTTTGGCGGCGCCGGCGTTCCGACACCAGCCCGAGTTTTAGGACGAACTTTTTTAGTTGCCGACAAAATCCAACAAGCTTGGTATCAATCGCAACAAGCGTATCATGTTTTGGAAGCTATTGCTTCGTGATTAAACAATTAAAAAAAAAGTCATACAATGAGAATTCAAAATAGTCGAAATCTTTCTTTATAACTTTTTTGCATGCTTAAAATAGTTACTTGGGTTTTTTGTAAGACTAATAGAGGCATGTGAAGAGCTTTCACAATGATATCAAGATTGTTGGATTTGGTTTACAATGAAAAAAGTTGTAAATAGTACAAAAGTTTAGCCGAAACAATCCATCCATTCCTGGAATAACTATTTTGTGAACACGAGAAGGGAAGAAATGTGATAGAGAAGAATGACAAATTTACATTTTTAAATGCCCATATATACACACCAGGGGTGTGACTTGTCTCAGAAAAGACGAGAGCGAGAGTTTGGCGAGAGGCGAGAGTCCCCAAAAACACGAGAGTTGGCGAGAGGACGAGAGGCGAGAGTTTTTCAATTTTTTTCTGTAGCCTTATTTTTTAATTTAAAAAACTTCAAAATCGTATATTAAATTAGGGGTACGGGCCTGGGTATTTGGGCAAATACCGGGTCAGGGTATTGCCGGGTACAGAAAGCCGGGTCAGAGTCCTAGTTTTTAAACCGAGTCCAAGTCATGAAAAATCCAAACAAAAATCTTTAAAATTTTTTCATGAAAATTAAAAAATATTTTCATGAAATATATTTATTTTAGAAACAAACTTTATTATTTGTCCATTTTTTCCACCTTTTTTTGCGGTGCGTTTTTTAAAACTTCGGGGACAGTTGGGGTCGGGCGGTGCCGGTAGGCAACGCCGAAAAAATTTTGAAAATTGTCTTCGGATTTGTTAACAGATTTTATTCAAAAAATGACCAAAACTTGTTTTTTAAATTTTTTATGTTTAAGTCGCTTTTTTTGTGTCGCTGTTTTTTAAAAAAAACTTTTTTGGAACATTGGGTGCGGGGTCCGGCGGTGCCGAATCGGCACCGCCGATAGGCGCCGCCGGAAAAATTCTAAAATTTTGAGTGTAATATATTAACAGAACTTGTCAAAAAATGATCAAAGTTTTGGTTAAATTTGCAGTTTTAGGCTGTTTAAAAAAAGAAAAAATAATAATTTTTAAATTGAAATATTTTTTATTAATTAAAATTTCAATTGAAAAATAATTTAAAGAAATTATTTAAAAAATTCTGTACCGTTGGGGAATTGAACCCAAGAGAAAAATAATGAAAGGCAGAAGGTTTAGCCAGCAGACCATGATGGCTGCTCAAAAGTTCAATCTTTAGGGGTGTATTTTCAACTCTCGCCTCTCGTCCCTAAAAACGAGAGGCGAGAGTACCAAAAATGGCGAGAGTTGGCGAGAGGCGAGAGACGAGAGGAGAGAGTTGTCCCACCCCTGGTGTGTACCACACCAAATGCTTTTTTTGGTCTAGCTTTTTTGTACGAAAGCAAATTTTTTTGAAATTAATTCAGGAATGAGTAGATTTTATTTTCGATCACTAAAAAATTCGTGAAAATGTGTGTTTTTGGCATGGTTTGCAAAAAACTCAAGAAATTTTTGTTTAATAAATTTCAAGAAAAAATTCTGGTAAAAATGAATTTTTTGCAAAAATTTACCAATTTTTCCATTTTTTTTTCTAAGTTCGTTATTTTATTTTTTTGTAAAAAATAAATAGGAAATCTCAATTATGGAATTATATAATTCATGTATTAAAATGATTTTTTCCTTTTTGACTAAAATTTTATGGGTTTACAAATTTTTTTCAAAAAATCAAACTAGGGTTGGGCCCCCGACGTCGGGGTTGGAAAATTCGGGGTTCGGGGTTGTCGGGGTTGGAAGCATCGGGGTTCGGGGTCGGGGTTGCCAAATCGTTCGGGGTTCGGGGTCGGGGTTCGGGGTTTTTCAATTTTTGCCTTATACCATATAGTCAAAAAACTTTATATTATTTTTTTATTCATTAATAATTTATGTGCTTTTTTATTTCATAATATTTTAGTATAGAATTAATTAAAAACGCATAAGGCATTTTTAAAATGGCAAATTTTCAGTGAAAATCTGTAAAAAATGTCAAAATTTCAAATTTTTCCTCCGGCGCCTGGCCCCCAAATAAAAATAGAGGGATTTTATTCAAATAAATGCCCAAAAATTTTGTTTTTCAATTATCTTTTTTCGCGACGCTCTTTTTCTAAAGAACTTTAGGAGAAAGGGGTCCGGCGGCGCCGATAGGCGCCGCCGGAAAAAATTTTTGAAAATTTGGATGGGTCTGTCTGTTAACATCTTTTCTCCAAAAAATGATAAATTTTTTCGATTTTGAGCTGATTTAAAAAAAAGGTTTTTGAGGGGCACCGGCGATGCCGATAGGCAGCGCCGGGCGAATTTTGAAATGTAAGGTCTATTTTGTAACAGATTTTCACCAAAAAATTTATGAATTTCAGATAAATTTTTGGGTTTTTTTCTTGTTTTTTTGTCAAAATTAATCTTTATTTTCTAATAGTTTTTCAGCAAAAATTTATGAATTTCTGCGAAATTTAATTTAATATTTTATATTTTGTAAAAAATATTTTGAAAAATATTAATCTTATTTAAAAAAGTATATTAATCACAAAAAAATAAATTAAAAAGAAAAGTCAACCGGTATCGAACTCATAAGAAAAGAATTGTTATTGTTAAAGCAATAACCACTGTACCACACAATACACAATAAACAAAAAGAAATTTACTTTATTTAATAAAATTTGGCAAAATGGTTAAAAAAATTCAAATTTCTTATAACTTTTTTGCCTTTTCCCCCACAAAAATTCCATTCTTAGGGGTGTATATTTAACCCCGACCCCGATCGGGGTTCGGGGTCGGGGGCGGGGTCGGGGGCCCAACCCTAAATCAAACTAATTTTCTGAAATTTTTTGTCCATATTTCAGCATTTTTGCCATATTTTGTCCATATTTTGCGATTTTTATTTTGGGTTTTTTGTCCATATAAATCCGGTCCCTGTTAATCAAATAACTTATTTTTTTGCTGACTTAAATGAACTCAAAAATACTTAAAAAGTGTTCAACTATTTGACTGTTTTTTGGTATTTTTATGACTTGTTTTTTTTTTGTATTTATTGTTGAGAATATCCCATGAATTGAAACAATCTCCAATCTTTATCAGATTCTTTAAGGCCAAGAAGCTGACTTTAAAATTTCCCCCAATTTTATGTCCCCTTTTACAATGATTTTTTGGTACTTTTCCGTTTTGAGGCCAAAATTTGAATTTTTTAAAAATCAACAGCGGACGCGTAGAATTGTTAAAACTACGCGCCAAAATTATTTCGGAGGCATAAATGCCACAATTTGAGCTAAGATCTCTTCGAATGGGTCTGCTCTGTGCCACGGGTGGTTTTGACATTTTCGCGCCAGAGAAATTCGCACAAATACGAGTCAAGCAAGCATTTGGCGATGTGTGCCGTGTTGTTTTTTCACCGCCACAGTCACATGCCCGCTCTCTATGGATAATCCCCCTTTTCTTGGCGGAAATGTGCTGCGGTAAATTCATTTGTTGTTTTTTTTGAAGAGGGTTATAAAATAAATTAAAGCTCATTTTTATTATCAATATTGGGGGAAGGATCGGGTTGGGAAGAATGAGGGGAAGAAGCACCCTTAGGTAACGCGTATTGCGCTAATTTATTCATAAAAATGGTGGGAAGGCAGAAAGCAAATGCCCTTTCGTTACTTTATGCAATGGGAATAAAGATTATTACAATTCTATGCGCCCGCTGGTGATTTTTTAAAAATTCAAATTTTGGCCTCAAAAGCGGAAAAGTACCGATTTTTTGCTATAACAAATTTGGAAATGTGTTTTTTTTATTGTAACTAGAGTAGAGCGGGACCGGGAATTTTGGGCTTAACCGGGACCGGGACCTTTTCGGGTTGAAAAACCGGGAATTTTTGGCTGGGAAAACCGGGAAAAAACCCGGGACTGCTCCCGGTCCCGGTCAAAACCGGGACCTCGGTACTCAGTTGTACTCAGTTGTCCGTGTTTTGGTCCCGGTCCCGCTCTACTCTAATTGTAACCAAAATAATTGTTTTTTATAAATCTAAAATTGTTTTTTTTAAATCATGGTTAAATTCATGTCTTTTGCATTTTTTGTAGCATTTTGGCGTTTTATGTCCTTTTTGGCGATTTCTTATGACTTTTAGTCGTCTTTTTTTAGATTATTCACGATTTAAATCTGTTCTCAAGCGATACAAAAAAAAATGAAGGGAAATGCATGTAGACGGTCGGGTTAATCCCTACTCATCGGGAAAAGCTCGTTTCCCCCTCTCCCCGCCGGTTCCCTGCCCCCCCCCCCCAACGCTGTGTAAAATCTACAGATATTTTTTCTAAAAATTTTTGAAAAATCTTAGTAATTCACCATAGAATATTTAGAAATATTTTTTTCCTTGTAATCTTTCTAAGATTTTTTCATTGAAAAAACCCAATTTCCAGAAATTTTTGTCCTTATTTTCTTTGTCCATATAATGCAGCGTTTTTGTCCATCCTACGTCCATATTTTGTGTGTTTTTGTCCATGTAAACCCGGACCCTAGGACCCTAAATCTTTGCAATTTCGCTCTCCCATTCAAATGGAAACAATTACATAAAATCGTTCTTTCCTTCTTCAGCGTCACTTCGCTTTTTTTTCCCGTCCCCTCGGGGGCCAAATTCCCCACCCCCTCCACCTGCTGCTATCCGTTCCCCAGCAGCATAATGTGGAAAATGCAATTTCATAAATTGATTTATGTGTTGAAAGAACGAAGCCCATCCCTTATTATTATAAAAAGGGCGAGGAAAATAAAATGAAATATTTTGAAAAAACTAAATATTTTTATTTTAATTAAAAATAACAAAAAATATTTTTAAATTTCCTCGACCAAATTTAATCAAGAATTTTTAAGTTCAATTACCATTTTTATTTCTTTTGTTATTAATCATTTCCCCTTTTTTATAGGATAGGATAGGGTAATTAGCGGAAGCGCCGTGCCGTTCGGCGTCGCATTGATCGCGCGCCGATGGCACGGCGCGAAAAGTTGCTCGAATCCTTGATGGCATTTGGGGGCGCGGGGGAGTCGCATCACAGTACGAAACAATGCCAGAACATTTGACCAAGAAGTGTGCACAGGTTGGGCAATTGCAAGAGACCTCTTAACTCGTTAATTAATTAATTACTTCTTCAAAGGATTTCTGATCTGCCTTGGCAAATCAACAAAATGGCACTGGCATTTTCTGCTTTGTATGCTTCAATTACTAAAAAAGAAGGTAAGAGAGTTGAAAATAATTTTTAATGGCTCACTCACTCATTGTTTGATAGACGTTTAAAATCAACAAAATAAAATGAAAAAAACGAAATTTTAATGAAAAAAATCCAACCAAATTAAAACAGCGAAGTCGCATCAATAACCATTGATTTAAACTCATAAAAATCTGTTCCTTAAATATTAATACATTAGCAAAGTGCTCTGAAAATGGAAAAAACAAAATTCACCAATTTATTTAAAAATATTAATAATCAAAAATAAAAAAAACAATAAAATTCATAAATTTTATTAAAAGCCTCCGAATTATTTACTTTTTTGACATAATTTCCATAACATCTAATCAAACATCAAAATTTTCATTGAAATTTTCCGGGTTTTACCATTTTCATTTTCAGAATTGCATTCTTTGGGCATGGCTTGCACCGTAAGCGCGAATTGCCAAATTTGACGATTTGCATTAATTTGACCAGGGGAAAGACCGGCACAATGAATGACGAATTGCCAAATTTGACGATTGGCGTTGTTTGATCAGAGGAGAGGACCGGCACAGGCACAACTCGGCACATGGTCTAAATATCATACCCAATTTAAGCCCCATAACTTCAAAATTTTCCTTATAAAACAGGGATTAGATTTTATGGTTTTCGTAAGAATTTTATTAAAAAAAAATATTTTTCACAGAAAAACATGGGCAATGTTAAAATTACTATTCTAAGGAAACAGCAGGAATTTAAAAAAAAAATTAAATCATTGCCCCAATTATCATCACTTTTTTATCATGTTTTTCTCTTGTTATTATTTTTTTCTAATAATTATGTTTATAAGGACGTACAACAATTGGCGCACAGAGTTAAATGGGGAAACAATTTAAAATCATTTAAATGAATTTAATTTAAATAATTTAAATTCAAATATACAACGAATGGTAGAAATGGGGAAAATTTCTGTTTTTTATATAAAATCACAAAAATCACTTTTTTGGATAGAGCAAATTGTTTTATTGTTCCAAAAAATCTGTCGAGTTGCCTCCCCCCCCCCCTCAACTAATGAGAAAAATTTTAATGATGTACATCACAAAGCGGCACAAATTATTACGAGAGCAAATTTTGTGATACATTTAAATGTTTTTGTTTATTATATTAAAAAGTGGGAAAGGGAAATTAATAATTTCATTTTAAATTTTAAAATGCGGCTTTAGCTATGCACAAAAATTGTTTAATTTATTAAACCATTTAAATATTGCTCTTGCCTTTGAATTGTTTAATAATATAAAAATTTTTATTTTTATTTTTTTCTTGAAAAATTCCTCTTTTCATTTTTGATTAATTGAAAATAAAACTCCTATTTAAATAATTTGTGTTTTTTTAATCCTATCAGTCGATTTGTATGGCAAAATTTGAGCGCATTAAAAATAAATCTGTTCCCTGGTAATAAGTTACTGTAAAATTTACTTATTTTAAAATTATTAATAATTTTCTCTGAGATTTGAGTTGGCAATTTGAAATTTTAACACTGACATTTTGCAGGCATTTTCTAGTGATGGTGGACAAGAGTGCTTAAGTGTAAGCAGAATGCGTACGCGCCGAGAAAAATGCCAGATTTTGATTTATGCCGTTGCATTTTCCACATTTGAGACCGCTTGAAATTGGTCAGTAAAAATAATTCAAATTTCCAACATTTTTGTTTTTGTAGTCATTTTGCGATTATTCTTTTAAGCTGCTGATGGTGCCAAAAATTGAATTTTGTGCGCAAGTGGTGCCAAAGTCGGTCAGCTGCTGATGGCACATTATCACGTAATTATCATTTGGCACTTATGAAATACGTGGCTTTAATATGTTTTCGAAACAACTGAAAATTCAATTTTTTAAATATTTGTTTTTGGATTTTTTTTGCAGACTGAATCAATTTTTTTGATAATTTCTTAAGAATTATTATTTTTAATAGTCTCTGAGTTCGTCACTTTTTAAAGTAGGTTTAAACTTTGAACTTTATATCTAATGAATTAATATTTGCTCTGAAATTAAACATAATTTTTGCTATAAATTTATTAAAAACTGAAATTTGCAGGCATTTCGCTGATTTGTTAAATGATTTGGAAAAGTGATGGTGGACAAGAGTGCTTAAGTCAAGCAGAATGTGCACCGAGAAAAATGGCGGATTTGGATTTATGCCATTGAATTTTCCCACCATTTTACACCGTTTGAAATTGGTCAGTTATAGGCCAAAAGAATTAAAGTAATAATTTAAATTAAAAAATAGTAGTAAAAATATTTTTGTTATTAACCTTTATTTAATTACTTTCAATTATTCAGTCAATTTCTGATGCGCAACAAAAAAAAAGCAGTGAATGCGCCAAAAAATGGTTGGTTTTATTTTTATTAAAAAAAATAAAATTTCAATAATTGGGCCCTCGCGTTTTTTGAAAACCAATAAAAATTATTCAAAGCAAAATTTAACATAAAAATTGAGCATAAATGAAGTGACATTTTTGCCTTATGAGTATGAAATGTTACATTCTCATTCCTTCAGATTTTATAACATTTATTTTCATAATGTTTTTTTTTGTTGTCCAATTTGTCCATTAGTCAGAAGCATTTGGGATTTTGAATGTGGCGGCGATGAAATTTATTTCTCCATTTTCAGCATTTTTTTGCTCATTTATTATTTTATTTTATTTATATAATTATTCCTCCATAATCTATTAATTATCAATTCCACATTATCAGTGAGATTTGATGTTTGCTGACCTGACCTAATTGGTCAATTAGAATGAATACCTATTCCATAAAATGCATCGGTTTGGGTGGCAGTGTGTCCATCCCATTTCCCGTTTCAACAATAATCACACATCATCTTCTACTGACCAAAATTTCGTGATCCATTTATTCATTTGTCATTCGTCTATCCACAAATCACTAATTTGGAGAATCCATTTAAATGTTTTGATTGATCATGGTTCCGCGGCACGGAATTCCGACTTTTTGGGGCCTTGGAATTTAAAGTTGAAAATTTCGGTTTTTTTCGAGAAACCTTATTTAGGGTGAAAAAGTTGGAAAATTAATTTTTTTTAAATTCTTTTTTTAATTTTGTTTTACCTCAGCTTAATAAAAACTAAATTTTTTTTTCTATTTTTTCGAATCTTTTAAATTTCTTGCTTTTTTGGGTCATTCAAATTCCAATTTCCTAAAAATTTAAGGCCCTTGTAATGACATCCACCCCTGTTACATGATGCCATATTTTGAATCTATTATAATGTTTTGATCATTTTTGTTTGCTCTTACCATGCTTTATCATTTTTGAACCCTTTTTTTTGGCGGGGGATGGCCTCTCCCGACTGTCCCTCGTTTTTTCTTTTTTTCACATTTATTCATTGTCCTTCTTCGATCAACTTTGAGTTTCAATTGCGCAGAGTGAAAATATTATCTATTATTTATTCTTTCAAAATGAGGCTTTTTGAACTTAAATTAGGCAATTAAAAATTTTCACTTAACATCCATGATTTGAGCATTAAAATAAATATTTTTTTTTTCTAATGAGCAAATTAATTTTTGCTTTTTTTATATTATTTTGCCTAATTTTTGAATAGGTTCCGAAAACCTGGCATTCACTCCTTTTTGGTGGTTCTGCCAATTTTACTGTTTTTCATTTAAATGTCTTATTATTGGCCCTTTACAATGGCCACTTTTACAAATTTATCCCAATGTTTCTTCGTCGTTTCGTAATTTTGCATTTTTTGCCAAAGAAAAATTCTTAATGAATTTTTCCACTATTTTCTTTTTCTTTTTTCTGCTTAACTTCAATTCGGTTCAACCATGTGGTTGGCTGAAAAATGGGCCCCCCACGGTGATTCAAAGGCCAATTTGGACAGACTCGGCAAGTTACAATGGCCTGGTCAGTAAATGAATAATTTTGAATTTTATTTAATCTAAATTATGGTGACATGACAATTCGTACCAAAGCGTACTTGCGCCAATGGTCTTTTATTAATTTTTTAAATTTTTATGCATTATTTTGTATGAGTTGATGTTGACCCCATCTTCGTGGCATGGCGCATGTGAAATTAATCTCAATCATTGAAAAGCAAGAATGATTCAGTGGTCCTTGAGAAGAACTTTACAACTCTGTCTTAGATTAAGATTTGCTTGGTTTTCCTTTTGTACGGGTTGTTAGGAGGTTGCTCTGCCAATGGTCCCATTTCATACCATTAGAACGCAACGATGACCGAGCAGCACTTTGGCATTAATTGCGTTGACCTCGAATTGCCGATGGACATTTCACAATTCACCGTTAACGTCTCAGCAACACTTTTTGATCTATCGTGTGCAATGTTTCTTAAAGAACGGGACCTTGACGAATTGCCCGACAATTATCTTCAAGTCTCAAAGCGTTGGCAACTTGAAGCCTGTAAAATGATGCCTACAGTAATGAGATGCAAAAAGTAGAGTGATTCTCTTGTTAGCCGACATTTTTGACCGAATTTTGCGGATGATTAGTGAACAAAAATATGATGAATTAATAAATAATTTATAATTGAGATACAATTTTTAAAAATTATCATGAAAAAATAAAACGTTAGCAGCAGGGCATTACTGCATTGCTCTGTGATGGCTGGCAGATTTGCTCGTTCTTATAAGATTTTTCCAAAATTAAAATCAGCTTTTTAATTTAGCAAAATTATTAATGAAAAAAATTAAAAAATATTTTTAACCTAAAAAATATATTTTAAAAAATTTAAAAATTAATTTATTTTTTAAAGTTTTTTTTTAATTTTTTTAAATTTTTTTAACTGCCTCTTGATTTTTTAAGGCATTTATAAAAAAGAAATCCTTTTTAAAATAAATTGTCTAGAAGTGTACATTTGTTTATATTAGGTTTTTAATTTTGTAAATCATATTTTTGTTTATTTATATTATATTTTACCAATTGTTTATTAAATTCATCATTTTCTAATCATCCGTAAATTCATTTGCATATGTCGGTCCTAAAATGCTGCACTACGATTATGTAAAATCTCTTCTCAAATGACAAGTTTAGATCCTCTGAACTTGTTGGGTGTTTTGTTGGCAACAAATTGCCCATAACTCATGGTCAAATATTCGCGTTGTGTCGTCGACATCTTGGGAAATCTCGTTTTGCCGCGGGTTTTCGAATTCGGCACTGTTCCAGACGCAGTCCAGAACAAAACAAAATCATAATCGAATCGACTTTGGATTTTTCATTTACCAAAAAAAAGTGATTTAAAAATTTTTTTAATAATTATTATTTCCTTAATTAAGGTTTTCCATAACTCGAAGTTTCCCAATCAACATTCACGCGGTTGAAACAGCAAAAAAACGAATTCCTATTTTCTTAATTGATTTTGGAAACAACCCCGATCAAAGTGCACTCCGAGAAAAAAGTGATGGCATTGAGATGCTAACGGATATGGACAAAAAGGTGAATCAATTTTAAATAAATTTAAGTATTTATTTTATTAATCTAGAACTTTTTGGGGAAAATTAGGGGTTTTAATTATGGCTCGTGTAGTGACCTACAAAAAATACAGGTCTGGTCTGGTATATGTATATGCAATTTGGAAAAAGCAAAAATTCAATTTTTTGAAATGTTATACTAATTGTTTATAACTTAAGCAAAAAATAAAATGCTGGCGCCCTTTTTGTAATTTTCCAAAAAATTTCTAGGAATTGAGGTTTTGGGCTTTATCAACGGAATTCACGAATATTGCATCCTTTTTATGTAATTATTTAATAAACATGAACCGAAATTAAATGGCTGTTTTTGTTTAAAATTTTGGGTACTTTTCCATTATGCGGCCGCAGCTCAAATTTTTATAAAAAAGGGAGAAAGCGTCAGTTTTGTGCACAAACAAAAAATTATTTAAGAAGCATAAAAGCCGCAATTTGAACTAAAATGCCATCGAATGGATCGTCGTCATCCTTTAAAAGACCGCAAAAAAAATTTTGCTCGCTAAAACTGGCGCTTTTCCTCCATTTAAAAAAATTTGAAGGGCGACCGCATAATGGAAAAGTACCAAATTTTGTGTCTCCTCAACTGTTATAATAACCTTAATGAATTAATATTAGTGTAAATATGAGTGATTAAGGATACGATCAGCGCAATTTTACCTTCCATCGTTCGTCGACCCGAAAATGGGTGCAGAACAAAGTCGCTGCACTTTATCCCTCCAGCAGATACATACACGCGTGTCTTTTTCCAATTGGCTCAAAATGGTGTTTCGGTCCTGATTAATCGTGAAAAGGAAGTGCAGAGATATGAAAATAACCCTAACATTGTAAAGTTTAAAATATAATAATTTTAATACAAAAATTACATTCCAAAATAATATTTCGGAATTTATTTATTTTCCTTTTCATTAATTTGGGCAATGTGGGTTTTTTGCAGGTTCCAATGTGCTTTTGCATTTAGACCTCACCATCCCGCTGCGATGTGTTAGGTGACGATTGCCAAGCAACCCGGGAATTGTTACTCAAGGCTGAACAACTTCTTGAGTGTTGTTCACCCGCCAAAAAACCTTACCCATGTACATGCGGGCGTCGTTCCCCTCGCGTTCCATTAGTGTGTTTTTACTTAATTATTTAATCTCAATCAGATTAAAAATATGAAAATTTTAATTTTCAGGGTAAGTGTTCTCAGTCACACTCCATGGTGAAAATTGCTTTTTGAATCAGAATCAATAGCGGACATCAGCAAAAGAAAGGGCGACCCATTGAAAGCTGATGACATATTGTACACAAAGGAAGATGCGCAGGAAATGTTTGACGAATTTTTCGAAGGTGAAAATGAGCTATGATATTACATATCTCTATTAGAGACCGGACGGGATCGGGATCCCGCGGGATTTCTTCGGGATCCCGCGGGATTAAATTCGGGATCCCGACCTCGGGATCCGTCCCGAGCGATTTTTTAAATTCATTTTTAAATTAAGATCTTGAATTTTAAATTAGAAAATAGTGTCATTAGCTAATTTTTCTTTAAAAAAATCCCTTAAAATCCCAAAAAATTTTCCAGGTCTCCAAAATTCCACAAAAATTTTCAAAATTTGACGCAAAAGTTGGCCATTTTGTGACTTTTATTTCTTCATAAAAATAATTATTTTTTTTTAATTTCTAAAACATTATTCTAAATTTTATTAGGTAGTTTTATGGCACAACGATTTCTAAGAATTCTGTCCAATAATCAGAATAAAAATTGTTGTCTACGTATTTTTCTTCCGGTGCCAATCGGCATCACAAGACCCAAGAACCCATTATTTTCTTATAAATTAGTTCAAAATCACAAAATATGGACAGTTTTTGTATAAATACTGTTAACAAATTACATTTCAAATTTTCAAAATTTTCCCGGCGGCGCCTATCGGCACCGCCGACCTCCCCCCCCCCCTCGGTTCTCCTAAAGTTTTTGAAAAAATTTGCAGCAAAAAAAATCTTAAAATTCTGATTTTTTCATTCCGTTTCTCAAAATTATTAAAAATGATCATCTGAGGCGAAAATACAAAAATTGATATTAATTTATTAAATTGTAAAAAAATTATTTAAGGCATGTTGTTAAATGCTCTCATTTTTGAAAATCTGATTTTTTGGGCATGATATTCCAATTTTGAAAAATTTCTATAAAAATCTGATATAATTCACATCTCTTTTTTTTCTTCATCGAATTGATCAATTATAAATATTAGATAAACATTTGAACAAAACTTGGCACAAAATGTAAAAAAAAATTGGGTTTGAGCAAATCCCGATAATCCCGCGGGATCCCGAAAAAAAATCTTCGAGATTGATCGGGATCGGGATTCAGTCGGGATCCCGACTCGGGATCCCTCCGACCCCAGTTGTCCGATCTCTAATCTCTATATTTTATGATAGATATTTTTCAAAATTGGTACCAAATTTTGAACCCTTTTTATACATATTTTTGGCAGTCCTAATAAATATTATTTATTATATTATTTTACCAAAATACTCAATTTTAATTTAATTGTTTTTTAAAATTTTGTTCAAAGCGTGCTCACAATGCTACCCATCACTGGCAAGGGCAGAACGACGTCGACAGAAAAGACAAGCCAAGCCAAAACTGAATAAATGGACAAAATTCCCGATCCCAGTCAAAATCAGTTCAGTGATTCATTTTATAATTTTTTGTTTTGCTAATTTATAATTTAGTGCTAGAAGATCCGAATGAATACATTAATGCGATTGAAGAAGGAAACAAATTGATTAGGCAAGTCATGAATGCAAATTTGAAAGGAAAAAATATAGGCTAATTTTTGTCATGTTTTATCTAAAACACTTTCTCTCTCTATGAATTTTTTTATTTTCTTTTCTGGGAAATTTTAATTATCACTAATAATTGATCATTTCGCCTTGGGTAATAATTTTTTATTTAACAACTATATTAAACAGGGTTGCCAGATTAAAATTTTAAAAGCCTCATTTGGCAGGCAAAAAAGCCTCATTTTTACAAAATGTATTCTAAACACGTTTAAAATGTTCAAATGTTATATTTTTGAAAACGAAGCTGATTTTTTTGCGGCGCTTTTTCCAAAAAACTTTTGGGGCGCAAGGGGGGCCGGCGGTGCCGATAGTAAGGATTTTTACGGTCCGGCGGTGCCGATAGTAAGGATTTTTACGGTCCGGCGGTGCCGATAGGCGCCGCCGGGGGAAAAATTAAGAATTTTGACCATATTTTTAGTATATTTTCATTAAAAAAATTCTTTAAATTGCCAAACATTATGCCAATTTATCAAAATTTAAAAGATTCTGAGGATTTTCCCCAAAAGCCTCAAAAATCCTCAAAATTTCTCAAAAAGCCACAAAAATCCTCAAATCCTCATTTTCCAAAAAAATCCTCATTGACCTATCAAAAAGCCACAAAATGAGGATAAATCCTCAGATCTGGCAACCCTATATTAAAATGATTTCAGTAAGCACACATGCGTAAAATTTACCACCGATCTGAGAAACAATCCAACCGATGGGATCACTGTGGTTGACGATGGGGACACTTGGTCAAAAGTCGGGAAGAAAGGAGGATGGCAAAAACTGTCCCTGGGGCAACGAAATGTATGTAGAAATAAACACAAGCGAGAGATTCCTAATTCACACTAATAATTAGGGAGGGGAATTATATGGAAATCCATATTTTTTTCTGGACTATGGGGGGCCTGAAATGCACGAAAAACATGTTTTTAGCTTGGTTTGAAGCTTCTAGGATGGAGTTCCATATCCATATTTTCCATATTTTTCCATATTCGCGATTTATGTCCATATTTCCATATTTTGGCATTAAGTCTATATTTTGGCATTTTTCAAAAAAATCTCTATTAGAACGGCCCCCCATCAGATAAATTCGGATTTGACCACCCAAAATCGGAAAATTTTTCCGAAAAAGACATTTTTTAGCAAAATTTTGTAGAAAATATTGATTAAATTTAAATTTTCCTAAAAATTGGTTAATTTATGTTAAAAATAAGCAAAAAATGGAAATTTTGGTATTTGGGTTGGTTTTTCGCTTAAAAATGAGCAAATTTTAGCTGTATCATATTTTTTTCTTCTAAAATGGTATTTTGATACCATATTTAGCTATTTTTAATAGGTTTACTTTACATTTAGCGAATTTGAAGAAATTTTTAGAATTATACACTCAATTTTGGAAAATTTATGTCCATATTTTTAGCATTTTATGTCGATATTTCGCGATTTTTGGTCCATATTTTTGCGATTTTATGTCCATATAATTCCCCGCCCTATTAATAATTAATTTCTCAAAAATGGTAAAGGAATTTTTGAAAGTTTTGTAATTGATATATACGAAACCGCAATTTTGCCGATGGGACGGACGATAATAATTGGCTAATATTTTGTTTTTTGATAGCCTGGGACCGTTGTGCATGAGCTCTTGCATGCAATTGGTTTCCACCATGAACACCAACGTGACGATGCGCGCAAGTTCATCAAATTTGTAACCGACACAAAAGATGACGACGTAATTATTTTAAGATAACAAAAATGCTTTTCTATTAAAGGACTGGAAAACAAATTTCGAGCCGAAAAATAGGACCGAAAACTTTGGATTTGCTTATGACTTTGCCTCAGTCATGCATTATCGTACCCGACTAAGAAAAAATGGGTAATGGAAAATATTTATAAATTGAAAACAATTTTTAATTTCACATTTTGTTTTATTTTTGGTAATTTACATATATCCATCCTCCCAGTTCAGTTTAAAGGGCATGGTCACCCTCAACCGTTTTTACATGCGTACAACTGGGCAGAGGGAAAAGCCATCATTCAAAGACATTGCGTTAATCAACCGCATTTATTGCAATGGTAAATGAAATGCAAAAATAATAAAAAATAAAACTATTTTAAATTTCCAGACAAGTGTAAACGGGTCCCCAACAAATGCCAAAATGGTGGTTACCTGAACCCATTAAAATGTTGGCAGTGCCTTTGTCCCGATGGTTTTGGTGGCATTCATTGCCAATTTTTGCAAAGTGGTTATAATAAATGAGAAATATATATATTCAATAAATCAATTACTATTTTAATATTAAATTTTAGCAAATAATTTCATTTTTATTTCTTAAATAAAAAACTTAAAGACGAACTTATTTATTTAAATGATCAAATTTTCCGAGTAAAAATCATTTTTTATAATAAATGAATAAATTTAATAAATCATTTATTCTTTTATTATTAAATTTATAAAATAATAACATTTTATTTAGTACTAAAAATTATTTGCTTAAATGACCAAACTTACTGAGTAAATGTTATTTTGATTATACATTCAGAGGGGAATTGCGAGGATTTGGCTAATGCAAGCGAATTGGAAGCGGATTGGCAAACGCGGGTGTTGAAGCCCAAAGTGAGATGTGTTGGTCCCCCGCCGTGCACCTGTTTTTGGAGAATTAAGGCAAATTTAACAAAAGAATTTGAATTTTAATTATTTGATGGACAAAACAAAAACCCTATTTTGACCCATATTTTTCATAGGCCAAGGACGGAAACAAACTCAGCATCAAAATGAAACGATTGGACGCAACGGCACTGAGCTGCAGCGAGCCATGTGGCATTTTGCGCATCGAAATCAAATTCAGAAAGGACAAGCGCGCAAGTGGTAAAAAATGGAATCATTTGTTTTGGGATTCAAATTTCGAGTGTTTTCCCTTTTCTGGTGCTTGGCTTTGCTGTGCCGAAGACGTTGCCCGGCTTGAGACAAAAAACTGGATTGAAGCAGATACGGGGGAAGACATCATAATTTCATCCCATATTGACGCTACAAACCCAACAGAACTTTTTGAATTGACCTACGAAACGGGTGGGCATATTAAACTTTCTTAATTAGCACTCAAATTTCGTAATTAGTACTCAATTTTTTAATTAATACACAATTTTTTAATTTTCGTACATTTGCCAGCCGAGGCCAATGGGAAAAGGGCTAGCATCTCACTAAATATTATAAAGCACACAAAGCCACTGCCGGCTGCCAGTAAGGCGCTTGTCAACCCATCGGACCCCTCATTTTGAAAAATTAACACAAAATCAGTCATTTGGCCAATTTTACAAACAAATTTCAATAATTTCATAAATTTCGCCAGCAGCTTTTATCGGCACAGAAATGTCATTTTCATCTCAATTTTTCTTCTTAACCCTTAATTATACCTTCAATTAGGAATTTTGGTAAATTTATAGGCGGTGCTGAGCTCGTGACTTCCGCCGGCTGTCCCCAAAACATCAATTGGAACCCGGGCCGAAACCCAAAATTACGCCTTTTTTGCCACCATCCACTGACTGGAAACAAATTTCCGTGCAAGTGTTTTAACGAAGAGGAGGACTGTGCGCCAATTTCCAATGCAAATTTGGAATGTGAAGTGTTAATTGTAAAAGAAAAAAGAAAAAAATTAATTTTCATAAATATTATATCTGAAAGGAGTTAAAATATTAAAAATAAATTTTAAATGAGCGGAAAAAAGTTTTTAATTTTCAGCTCAACGGCCATTACCGTGAAATGAAGGGCGAGAACGAGAACAGCAATTTTGCCTTTGAATGCTTGGCAAGTTTTTTTAATCAATGAGGGTGTGAATTTATTGACTTATTTTTGGTTAAAACAGCATTTTTGTCAAAAATTATATCGAAAAAAGAATTGCTAAAAAATTTTAAATTAAATAATTTTGAAGAAATTTTTTCAATTACCTAATTGTTTTTGCCATAATTTTTAAATGTTTGAAAACTTCCATAATTCAGCAATAAATCACATAATTAATCACTTACTTAATTAATATTAATCACTCACTTAACATTTTTTTAGCCCCCCCCCCTGGAGGTTCCCAGAAACGCCAAGGAGACTCATCGCCATTTTGGGCATATTGGAACGACAAAAACAGCAATGTGCCAATTCACATTGACGATTTGCAATGTTTGCGTTATGAGGATGTGGGCATTGATGGACCGCCAAAAGAAACGATGGTCGATTATTTGCTGATGAAACGCATTCATTACAATCGCCATTCGGGTCCATGAAAGGCGAACGAAAAAACATTGGGCAGAGCGAGTGCCAAATTTACATTGAAAAGATAAATGCCAAAACACTGTTTGTATGGAAAAATTTGTACTACAAATTACCAATTAAAAGTGGACATAAAATGTTAAGAATACATAAAACGGGATTTTGATTTTAAAATTAATTTTGCATAAAATTGCTTCATATTTATTGCAAAAAAATCAATTTTTAAATCCCACAAATTCAAATGACTCATGCTGATAAGTGAGTTTTACGAAAATTGCATTTCCAATAAATAAACTTGAGTAGAGCGGTTCCATAATTGCCTTTTTTTTGGTAGCGGTACCGGTATCGGATGAAAAGCTTTGTACCGGTACGGTATTTACAGTACCTGTACAATGAAAAATAGCTGTACTGCTCAGGGATGGCATTCCGAGGCCCCAAAAATTTTCGGAAATCGGAATTCCGGGGGTCCAAAATTTTTCGGAAATCGGAATTCCGAGGCCCAAAAATTTTTCGGAAGTCGGAAATCGGAATTCCGACCCCAAAAACGTCGGAAATCGGAATTCGGAAGTCGGAAATCGGAAATTTTTCAAAAAACATAAAAAATAATAAAAAATTTTCTAAATATTTTAATAGGCTAAATTTTAAATTCCTAACCAAGTAAAAAGTGACTAAAAAATTTTTTGATCTATTTAAATACATATTTGCTTTAAAAAATTATTCAATGATTTTCATCAAAAATTTTACCTTTTTTTGCGGCGCGTTTTTTCAAAATTTTTGAAAACATGGCGGGGGAGGTCCGGCGGTGCCGATAGGCGCCGCCGGGAAAAATTTTTATAATTTTTAATTCAAATACTTAACAAATTTTGTCCAAAAAATGACCAAATTTAGCGATTTGAGGCAAAAATTTCTCAAGAAAAAGAAATTTTTGAAAATTTCAGTGCAATTTATTAACAAAATTTGTAAAAAATTGTTAATTTTTGAAAAAAAATTTCCGAAAATTTCCGACTTTTTATCAAAAATTCCGGAAATCGGAAGTCGGAATTCCGACGTCCAAAATTTTTTCGGAAATCGGAATTCCGACCCCAAAAACGTCGGAAATCGGAATTCCGTGCCATCCCTGGTACTGCTCTACTCTAAAATAAACAAAAAGCAAAGAGAGAAAATGAAAACAACAATTGGAGTTTATTAAGTATGGCATCAATTTTACATGCCTACTCTCATTGAGTTTTTCAGTTAATTTTTTAAATTGACTTTGAAAATGCGGATTCCGCACAAAAAAATGCGGGATTAACTGGGATCCCGCAAAATACTGCTCGGGATCCCGCTCAGGCTTTAATTTTTACAGCAATTTTTTCATGGACTTCAATTGATTTTTGAGTTATTTTTTATAATTGGCTTTGAAAAGAGATTCTTTTATTTTTAGAATTAAAAAATTTATCTTTTTGCAAAAACAAAAAATGTCAATGGCATTGATGAAAAGCAACAAAAGAAGCCGAGTCAGAAATTGAGGAGACAGTTGTTATTAATGGGAAAGCGAGCAACAATATGTTTGCAATTAGTGAAGCATGGCTGCTGAGAGTAACCAATAAACTGTCAAAAACTCAAATCCAATCTAAATTAAAATATTTTTTGTATATTTATGCTTTTAAGGGCATCAAAATGAAAAAGTGTATGTGAAAATAAAAAAAAGTAAGGGAGAAGCATTATTCCTAAAAAAATGCATGCATATGAGCTTATGAATTTCGGCATCATTTATGTCGCCGTGTCATGCCAATTGACAAACGATCCAATTTTTAAATATTTTATATTTTTATGGCTTCAGATAGATCATTTGTATTTGAATCATTTTGATGGAAAGTATATAATTTAACATCGTCCGCATACATTTTAATTTTTACATTTTTAGGTATATTGGCCGGTAAATCGTTGATAAATATTAGGAATAATAATGGACCCAAAACGCTCCCTTGTGGTACCCCTGTAAAAGTATTATAACTTTCAGAGTAATGGTCTTCAATTTTTACCCTAAAACTTCTTTGTAACAAGAAATTACGTAAAAACATCAAAATTTTCCCAACTATTCCAGCATTTTTAATTTTTGCAAGTAACAAATCAATAGGAACAGAATCGAATGCTTTGGAAAAATCGATATAAATGACATCAACCTCTTTTTGATTTTGTATAGCTTCGTAAAAATCATTTAATGTCTGTAATTAATAGTTGGGTTGTCGTGGATCTGTTTTTTAAGAACCCAAACTGCTCTTTCGAAAAGAAATTATTTTTATTCAAAAATTCTGTTATTTCCTTGCCAAAATTTTTTCAAATACTGCGTTTCAGCAGTTGGAAAAATATAAATGCCTTTTCAATAATTTTTATATTTATTTTATTTTCTAAACCAGAAAAATTTTTGAAATCGGTTAATTCACTTTTGCAGATTTTTATTTCTTTGCTGGAATACGGGCCCAAGATGAAATCTGGCTTTACACTTCTTCAGTTATCAGTTTTATTCAAATCTTGATGTTTAATTTAAATTCTGCGACCGACATTTTTTGATGAAAATATTTTATCCCATATAATTTTCCATGAAAGTGCACCAAAAACAACAAATAATTTATATACACGTATGAGATGGCATGCTATAATAAAAATGTGCATTAATCTGGTGAAACATTGATTAATATATGAGGAAATATTCATAAAAATGTGCATTAATCTGGCGAAACATTGGGTATGAGATGGCATATGCATAGAAAATATATATGCTATAATATTCAGTGAGAGAAACAATATTCATTGAGATGGGCAATTGAATAAAAAGTGCAATCATATGATAGATTCCTAAAATATACACATACACATAAATTCATAAATTACACGTATGAGATGGCATATGCATAGAAAATATATAAGCTATAATATTAAGTGAGAAAAAAATTCATACAATATTCATTGAGATGGGCAAATGAAGTAAAAGTGCAATCATTTGCTAAATTCTTAAAATATGCACATACACATAAATTCATACATATACATGTGAAAAATGTTAAGCATACGTATTGCATTGTTGGCATATGCCAAGGATAGCACGGAATTCCGACTTCCGACATTTTTGGGGTCGGAATTCCGACTTCCGACTTCCGAAAATTTTTGGGGCCTCGGAATTCCGACTTCCGAAATTTTTGATGAAAAGTCGGAATTTTTCGGAATTTTTTTGAGTTTTTTTTCAAAAAATTAGCAATTTTTGTACAATTTATGTTAATAAATTGCATAGAAATTTTCAATTTTTTTTCCGACGGCACCTATCGGCACCGCCCCGCCGGACTCAAAAAAAAACTTAATTTTCTTGAAAATTTGCTCAAAATCGCTAAATTTTCCATTTTTTGGACAAAATTTGTTAACAATTTACATTAAAAATTACAAAATTTTTCCCGGCGGCGCATATCGGCACCGCCGGACCCTTCCTTCCCCACAGTTTCTCAAATTCTCTTTGGATAAAGCGCGCCGCAAAAAAAGGGTGTAACTTTCCCAAAAAAAAAATCCAAAATAATGTAAAATTACTTAAAATATTTTGATCTTTTTAAAAAATATAGAAATAAACTAAAAACAGTTTGAAATTACCTTTTACATGGTTAAAAATTTAGCCTATTAAATATTTTTTAAAAAATTTATTTTTTTTTTTTGAAAAATTCCGACTTCCGAGTTCCGACTTCCGACATTTTTGGGGTCGGAATTCCGACTTCCGACTTCCGAAAATTTTTGGGGCATCGGAATTCCGACTTCCGAAAATTTTTAGTGCCTCGGAACTCCATCCCTGGCATATGCTATGCGCTTCGGCGTGCGTGTGCTATGATTATAAAAGTCGAATGAATGTCAGGGAAAATTCACAAAATCTAAATCCCCAAAAATTTTCCCATTTTACTCCAAAAATGCTGCCCACCACCACCAGTCTCGTCATCATCATCATCATCAGCGCGGAGATTTTGCTAGAAGCCGACGGATGGCAATTGTGGATCACTTGGATATCAGAAAAGATTAATTTTGGCGATCAATTTTTGAGAAATTTTTTCAATTCTTAGGGGTAGAGTTGTACGGGAACGGGAATTTTGACAAAAACCGGGACTGGGACCAGAAAAGTCGGGACCGGGACCGGGACGTGGATTTTCGTCCGGGACTGGTATCGGGACCGCGAGAAAAACCGGGAATTTTACAGTTTGAATGTTCTGAGTCCAAAATTTCTGGATTTTTTTTTAATAATTTCAACAATTTTCGCTAAATTTTTTTTTGATAATTTTATATTGTTTTAATAAATTGACAATCTTTTACATTTTTTGCTTTTAAATAGCTCTTTCTTTGTAGCGCGGCTTCATGGGGGGCTGAAGTCAAAAATTCGATTTTTAGGGGTGTTTTTTTGATTTTTTGAAACCTCGAATTAGGGGGGGGGTGTATTTATTTTACAAAATTTTTAGCAGTTTTTCGCCAAAAAATACTATTTTTTGCCTTTTTAGTCTCCTTTTTTCAAAAATATAGTAACCTGGGGTCCGGCTGTGCCGGTAGGCGCCGCCGGAAAAATTTTTGAGAATTTTAATGCAACTTTTTAAGAAATTGCTTAGAAATTTGCTGAAAATTTACTTTGGGAACTATAGGGGGGGGGGGGGGGGTTTGATTAGAATGGATTATGGCCCAAAAATTCCCCCTTTGCCATGTATTGGTTGGGAATTGGACAACGGACCCAAGTTTAGGCCTCAAAATTTTTTTGTTTCTGTACACGAAAAATTTTGGTGGTTTTCGGACCCAAATTGGAAGTGCCTTAATTGGTGGGTCCACAAATTTGAGTTTTTCCAATTTTTTCTCTTTTTTTACTATTTTATAGTGATGTTCGAGAGTCTCGGTCTCGACTCGAGAAAAGTCTCGATTTTTTTTTGGTCTCGGTCTCGAGTCTCGGGTTTTCAGTCTCGGTCTCGGTCTTTGAGACTCGAGACCGAGACTTTTTTACACCCCTAATGATAGGCTTTTTGTAAGTTAGAAATAAATATACTTTTGGTATATTTTTGTTTCATTACCTTAATAGTGTGCGTGGCTCAGTGGGTTGTGTTCTTGGTCATGTCTTCATTTTAGCGTTGGATCAGTACCCCTCCAAGTAGTTTTTTTTTCTTCTAATTTTTCAAAATTATTCCTTTTTAAGTGAATCTAATCAAATTAAAATCATAAAATATTGTCATTTTTAGTACTAAATTTGTTCACAAATTGCACTCAATTTTTAAAAATTTTCTCCGGCGGCGCCTATCGGCACCGCCGGAGCTCCAAAAATACCCTTTATTTTTTTAAATTGACACAAAAACTGCGAAAAAAACAAACTAATTTTTTGCTTTGTGCTTTTTTGAAATGATAAATATTGTACCAAATTGAATCAAAATAAAAAAAAACCAAAAATTAGTTAAGAATAGAGTCAAAAAAATTTTTAAACGATTTTTAAGCGAATAGGAAAATTTTTTGAAAAAAGTCTCGAGTCTCGGGTTTTTTGGGTCTCGGTCTCGGGGTTTTCAGTCTCGGTCTCGGGTCTCGGGGTCGGGTCTCGGGGTCGGGGTCAAGTCTCGGTCTCGAGTCTCGGGAAATTTTCGGTCTCGAACATCACTACTATTTTACAACAAAGCAAAAAATGATTAAATTCTTTTTTTAATAAATGACCATCGATCACTGATCAGTATGGAGAGGAGGGAATGGAATGTTTAAAGGGTACAACAGGGAACTGATCGCATCGGCCAAAAAAAAAGGAGGTGGAATAATCCTGATCACATCGAATGCGTTCCTCATTCGATCGGACTCACTGCTTTGCCCGTCTTCTTCAGCACCTCGAGAATCTTAAAATGGAAAAAAAGCCTTTTTATGTAACCAAGGATATTGAAAATCCGATTCCCAAATTCCGGGAAAATTTTTTTGAAAAACTTAGTAATTCTTATACAATTCACAATTTACTTAGCATTTCCTCCACCAAATGCCCCGAGACCAAGAAGTTTCTGCCTAATATTTTGAATTTTTCGATCACTCAAATTGCATAAATCCCCCCCCCCCCAAAAAAGAGAGAGCACCTCATCTTGGCCCATACTGCTGCTCTCCACCTGCACCTCTTTGGCGTTCAGGTCCACACTGAGCAGCTTTACCTTGTCTTCAAAAACAATTTTATTATTATTTTAGGAAAACTAATTTTTTGTTATTTTAGGAATTAAAATGCCCGGCCAAGATGCCCAATTGAATTGGCAAAAAAAAAAAAAAGTTATTCCGAAGATTTCACCTTTTTTTTAAAGTTCGGGAATCGGAATAATTCGGACCCCAAAAATGTCGAAATTCTGTGCCATCTCCCTGCTTGTAGATTTAATCAAAGACAAAGTTGTTGTTGTTTTTTTGCCGAGGTTTTGAGAAACAAAATTTTTATTTTATTTTTTTGACCTTCCAATTTGCCAAGTACACGTTTCACTGCATTTGAGCAGCCTTCGCAGGTCATTTCGACATGGAATTTGTACAACTTTAATAAAATAAATACTTTTTTTTTAATTTTTAATTTTATTTTTTGCCCATTTTACTTTTGGTGTTGCCATGATGAATATTTATTTGTTATTTGTGTAAAAATAACGAAAATAATTATATTTTTAATTGGAATGCTGCTAATGGAATTAAAATGAGGTGATTTTGTTTGGGGTTTATTTGCCAAGAAAATAATTGAAAAAATATTTTAATTTTTTTTAAATGGTGCGTATTAGTGAACAATTAGCAGTTTATTGATAAAATTCAATTGCTCTAATAAATATGTAAGGAAGGAAACAAATGAATTTTTGCTGCTTGCTAATACAAAACACCATAGCAGACAAAATGGCAGAGAAAGCAAATGGGAAGAGAGAGAAAAATAGTACAGAACAAAGAAAAAAGAGGAAAAAAAAAGAAAAGATAGAGAGAGAAATTTGAGAAATATTGTGAGAAGAGAGAAAAAAAAATGGCAGAGAAAGCAAATGCACAAAGAAAGAGAGGAAATGAGAGAGGAAAGAAAAGGAAGATAGAGAAATAATATGAGAAAAAGAGAAAAAAAATGAATGTGTTATTTTGTTACACAAATGGCAGAGAAAGCAAATGAGAGGAAAAAGAAAATAGTACAGACCAAAGAAAAGAGAGGAAAGGTGAGAGGAAAAGAAAAGAAAGGGAAATTTAAGAAATAGTGTGGAACCATGAGAGGAAAAGAAAGAACTTATATTCCATTCCCTTTGTTTCGACGAATGCGTGCGTCTTTGTTTCCTCTGTCAAAGAAAGAAAGGAAACAAGAAAAGGAAACAAAAAAGCAAAGATTGAGAAATTAGAGAAATAGTGTGGAAAAAGGAGAGAAAAAGAAATAAATTATATTCTTTTGAATGGCTGCAAGCAAAGATTGAGAAATTAGAGAAATAGTGTGGAAAATGGAGAGAAAAAGAAATAAATTATATTCTTTTGAATGGCTGCAAGCAAAGATTGAGAAATTAGAGAAATAGTGTGGAAAATGGAGAGAAAAAGAAATAAATTATATTCTTTTGAATGGCTGCGCTGCGTGTCCTTTCGCTTACGACCATACCACGTTGAAAGCACGCCATCCCGTCCGATCTGGCAAGTTAAGCAACGTTGGGCCTTCTTAGTACTTGGAACGGAGACGTCCTGGGAATCGAAGGTGTTGTAAGCTTTTTTTTTTTGGTTTTTTATGCAAATTTTTTATACAAGTTTTCGTCAAACAGTTTTTCCGTTCTTTGTATCATTTTAAATTCCATTTTGCGAGTGAAACAACTTTTATCATTTTGGGGCTGGCAATTCAATAATGGATATAAAATTGCAAAATTTGGTCAAAAAGTTCCAAAAATATATACTATTATAGTTTTTTTTCACCATTTTTGGAAATATGCGGAATAATCGAGAGAAATGGAAAATTTGGGTATAAAACTTCATCTTCAGTGTTAAAATTTTTGATTTGAACGTCATTTTTCGTCACTAGAAATCACCGGTTTAGCGTTTCGCCACTTAAAATAGTGAAAATTCATATTTTGGCGTTTGGTCACTATTTTTTCACTTTTTCGACATTTTTTGGAAAATTCCTCAACAAAAATGCAATAAAACCAAAAAAACACCCCTAGTAATCGACCAAAAAAATTATTTAGAAAATTTTCTCAAAAATTCATCTACCAAATTTTTGGGAGTCGGAAAAAACATTTAAAAAACCCTTAAAAAAATTTCAAGAAATTTTTCAACTATTTTCAGCGATTTTTTTGAAAAATTTTCGAAAAAAACTTAGTTATTCATAATTAAAATTCTGAAAAATCGCTACAAAAATTCGCAAAAATTTTTTCATTGTAAACAATTTTCTACATTTCTGTTTGATTTCTTTTTAATTTACTCCCAAATAAAAAGCGATTATTAAATAATCGTATTTAAAAAAGCTTTTAAGTATTTTCCCCCCAATTTTCAAATTTTTTTTCTGCATTTGGCCATTCAACCGTTTTTTGGCCATAAATCAGGAAAAAAAATTCAAAATCTCCAATTATTATTTCATTTCTTGTTGTTGAACTGTTCAGACATCTTCTGCCAAACGACCCAATTTTGAATGAGTTTGAGCGTGATCGGTCCACGGGTGGCGGTGGATACCTTCTGATCACCAATTCGGTGCCATCCGCCAAAGCGGCGCCGTTGACGCATCAAATTCTGATCATTGCAACAATTCAATTTATCATCATCATACTCAACACTAATTTTATCATCAGCATCCTTAAACATGCCTTCTAATATATGTAATTATATGAAAATCTTAAAATTTTTTTTTTGTTATAATGGAATAAATCGGGCACACCTTTTTATTCGAATTTAATGATGATAAAATGCTTATTTTAAAATACTCATTGTTGCCTAATTTGCGGATCGGGGTCATTTTGGCGTTGGCGCGGGTTTTTTCATGTAAAATTCACAAATTCTTTAACAAAAATGTGTTGTGACTGGGATGTAGTCCACTCGGCCAAGTGGACTACATCCCAGTCACAACAAAAAGGAACTTCAAGTTCGATCCATCCTGGCGTAGCGGATTTTATTATTTGTTCACAATCCCCGCCACGGCGTATCCCATCATCATCATTCATCAAGGGGCCGTTAAAAGGGAGGAAGTAGGTGCACCATTCATTGCACTGAAAAGTCGAGCCGACGGAGGTAACCAATCCTGAAGGCACATCATCATTCCTTGTGACTGGGAGCTCAAATTCAGAGCCATAAAACTTGAAGTTCCTAAATGCAATGAAAACAAAAATTTTTTTGACACGATAACATTTTTTGGCGACTTGTTTAAAAATTTCAAAAAATTTTCAACTAAATTTGTTTTGTTTTTTTGACCAAAATTTTTTGTAATTTATTTTCTTTCTTTCTCCCTTATTTACGGCCTTATTTTGGACTTTTTTGCCCTTAAAAATCCCATCCCTAGTAATAATTCATGCTAAAATTAGTAGGCTTTCACCTATTTATTTTATATAGAGCCTAAAAAGCCTAAAAATTTAAGAAAATGTAATAAAAAACGAGAAATACACCCTTATGATCGACCCCAAAAAATTCGGAAAATATGGCACTAAGAAGCGACCATAAATTTTGAAAAAGCTACACCTGAGAAATTTCTTCGCTAGAATTCAGATTTTGCCTTAAAAAGTAGAGCTGACAACGGAAGGTCCTAGGGTGTCCGTGGGATTTCCGAATGAAATATTGGTATGGTAGTGCGCCAGTCAACGTTTTTTAAGCCCCAGGTTCGGTTCCCCTACATACAAATTCTTTTTTTTTAATTTCTGCTTTTTTATGCCAAGCAAATCCAACCGTCGACTCAACAGATTACCGCTTGTTGGACGTTGCTACAGACAAATATATGTTATATTCGTAAAAAGCCTTTTCTGGGCATATTCATAAAAAGTGCAATCATTTGCTAGATTCTTAAAATATGCACATACACATAAATATACATATGAGATGGCATATGCATAGAACAACATACACACAGAAGAGACTGGCATATGCATAAAAGTAAATGTAAAAAATATTAAGCATACGCATTGCGTTGCTTGCAAATGCTTAGGCGTGCGTGCTTGCCATCATAAATGTGCATTAATCTGGTGAAACATTGATTAATATATGAGGGAATATTCATAAAAATGTGCATTAATCTGGCGAAACATTGGGTATGAGATGGCATATGCATAGAAAATATATATTCTATAATATTCAGTGAGAGAAAAAAAATTCATAGAGATGGGCAAATGAAGTAAAAGTGCAATCATTTGCTAAATTCTTAAAATATGCACATACACATAAATTCACACATATACACGTATGAGATGGCATATGCATAGAAAATATACATTCATAGCTATAATAAAAATGTGCATTAATCTGGAAAAAGTGCAGCCATATGCTAGATTCCTAAAATATACACATCATACACATAAATTCATACATATACACGTATGAGATGGCATATGCATAGAAAATATACATTCATATGCTATAATACTCATAGAGATGGGCATATTCATATAAAATGTGCATTATTCATGTGAAAAATGTTAAGCATACGTATTGCATTGTTGGCATATGCTGCTATGCGCTTTGGCGTGCGTGTGCTATCATTATAAAAGTCGAATGAATGTCAAGGAAAATTCACAAAATCTAAATCCACCAAAATTTTCCCATTTTACTCCAAAAATGCTCCCCACCATTGCCAGTCTCGTCATCATCATCATCATCAGCGCGGAGATTTTGCTAGAAGCCGACGGAACAACAGTCACTATAAAAGCTTATTGTAAATATGACAAAAATGGACTAATCCCAGTCACTGCGCAGTCCAAGGACCACATTGAGATTTTTGAAAAGCTCGGATATAAACAAGGTGAACGTTTTTCGAAAATATGAAAAGCACGGGATACACAATGGCAATTGTGAATCACTTGGATATCAGAAAAGATTAATTTTGGCGATCAATTTTTGAGAAATTTTTTCAATTCTTAGGGGTAGAGTTGTACGGGAACGGGAATTTTGACAAAAACCGGGACTGGGACCAGAAAAGTCGGGACCGGGACGGGATTTTCGTCCGGGACTGGGACCGGGACCGCGAGAAAAACCGGGACCGGGAATTTGGCGCAACTGTAAAAGTTACCGATTTTGAAACAAAAGGGGGGACCCTTTTGTTTTGCAAAATTTTTTTGTGATAGTCATAAAAATTTATTCTCTGGGGTTTTTGGGGTCCCCGATCACGAATCTTTCAATTATTTTGATCAATTTCGATTTTTATTCGAGTTCGGGTTAGGGATTAGAAATTAGTCAAAATACATGTCAGATTCGTGATTAGCGACCTTTAAAACCCCGGATAACAAATTATTTTACAGTAGAAAAATTTTTGAAAAAAAATTTGAAAAATTCCAAAAATTTTAATCTAAATTCATAGATTAATAAAAATTTAAACAGTTTAGATATTTCTCAATGTAAATGCTTGAATATTTTTTTAATGGACAAAATATTGAATGTTCTGAGTCCAAAATTTCTAGATTTTTTTTTAATAATTTCAACAACTTTCGTTAACTGCCTATTATTTTAAAATAGGGTTGCGTCCCCGACCCCGAACCCCGACATTTTTGGCCATTTTTCGAGGTTTACCCCGACCCGAACCCCGACGACCCCGACCCTTAACCCCGACTCGGGGTCGGGGTTAAATATACACCCCTAAGAATGGCATTTTCGTGAGAGAAAAGGCAAAAAAATTATACAAATTTGAATTTTTTTTAACCATTTTGCCAAATTTTTATTAAATAAAGTAATTTGCTTTTGTTCGTTCAGTGGTGTGGTGGTTAGTGCGTTAACACTAGGGTTCGGACCCCGCCCCCGTCACCCCCACCCCCGCCGGGGGCGGGACAGGTTTTTTGGCCTCACCCCCGTCCCCGCCCCCGTGACTCTGACCCCCGCCATCCCCCGCCCCCGCGACCTTCACCCCCGCGGGGGCGCGGGGGTGAAAATACACCCCTAAGAATGACATATTCATGGATAAAAGGCAAAAAATTTATACAATTTTGATTTTTTTAACCATTTTGACAAATTTTTTATGAATTAAAGTTAATTTTATTATTGGTCATTGATGTGTAGTGTGGTGTAGTGGTTAGTGAATTAACCTTGACATTACTTTCTGTCGTGAGTTCGATTCAGGTTGACGGTTTCTTTTTTAATTTATTTTTTTAATTTTAAAATTCGCCTGGCGCTGCCTATCGGCATCGCAGGGCCCAAAAATTCGTAAATCTTATTAAAAAAATTCTCTAAAAATTGCAAAAACCTATCATTTTTTGGACAAAATCTATTAACATTCCCGGCGGCGCCTATCTGCACCGCCGGACCTCTACGCTCGCACATTCACCAAGTTTTTTTTTTTTTTTTGGAAAAATGTGCCTCAAGAAAATATGTTACAAATCTGAGTTCCAATTTTGCTTGAGTAAATCATGATAATTTAATATATTAAAAAACAAAAATTTATCGTAAAAATCTTATTTTTTTTGTAAACATCTGTTAGAAATCGAGCTTAAATTTCAAAATTCGCCAGGCGGCCTATCGGCACCGCCGGCCCCCCAAAAACCTATTTTTTCTTAAAAAATTAGCCAAAAATCTCTAAAATTTGGTAATTCTTTAGACAAAATCTGTGTAATTTATGCCAAAAGGAATTGAATTGAGGCGATACACTGACTAAAGGAATGTAGAGCCATCACATCATTCATAAAAAATTAATTTTTTGTAAAATTTTTTGGAGTTAATTCAAATCAAACCCCCGCCCCCGCCCCCGCGGGGGCGGAATTATCGTGCCCCCGTCCCCGCCCCCGCGACTCTGACCCCCGCCATCCCCCGCCCCCGTGAAAAGCCACCCCCGCCCACGGGGTCCGAACCCTAGTTAACACTAACCCCCGACAACCCCGAATTTTCCAACCCCGACGGTCGGGGACGCAACCCTATTTTAAAATTCCAAAAGATTCGGTGCCTAAATTTTTTGTTTGAGAATTTTCTATTGTTTTAACAAATTGACAATCTTTTACATTTTTTGGTTTTAAATAGCTCTCTCTCTCTCTTGAACATAGCCCAAGGCATTTTAAATGGAAAAATAAATAAATAAATATTTAAACATTAATTTAGAGGCGGTGCCGGAAAAAATTGGAGTTTTGAGTGTATAAACAGATTTTGTCAAAAAATGACCAAATCTTTGGTCAATTTGTGACCGAAGTCCCGGTTTTGACCGGGACTAGTCCCGGTTTTTTCCCGGTTTTCCCAGCCAAAAATTCTCGGGTTTTCAACCCGAAAAGGTCCCGGTTCCGGTTGTGCCCAAAATTTCCGGTCCCAACCTACCCTAGTTAAAATAATGGTAATGAAAACATAAAAGATATTCTATCCCGCCGGTGGGGATTGAACCCAAGCGACAAACAATGAAAGTCAGAAGGTTTAGCTATTTGAACAAATGAAGATATGGGTGTCATCGCAACTCGTACAAAAGGCAACCCGTACAAAAAAAAATTCTAAGAATTTTCAACAAAAACCTAGAATTTTTAGATTAAAAAAATCTAAATGGATTTTCTAGCCTAGAAAAACTTTAAAAAAATCTTTAAAATTTTTTTTACTAATTTTTCAGCTATTTTTTAAAAAGTTTTTCTAGGCTAGAAAATCCATTTAGATCTTTTTTATCTAAAAATTCTAAGTTTTAAATTAAAAATTCTTAGAAATTTTTTTTTGTACGAGTTGCCATTGACCCGAAGATATGGATATGCACATTAAAAGAAATAAATAATTTAATTTTTTTCTCAAAAATTTCTCCTTCCTCACCAATTTCCTTGTCTAATTTTCATTCAGACCTCATTCTTACCAGTGCTTATTTAGTCCCGCCAGGACCGGGACTGACAAAACCGGGAATTCCCGGTCCCGGTCCCGTGCAACTGTACTTATGGAGTGTATTTTCTGAAAAATTTTCGGATCATTTCTAAGAGGTTTTTTTCCGATTTTATTGCATTTTAATGCTAATTTTCGAGAAAAAAAAACGCCAAAAAAGGCATGAAAACACAAAAAGGTCCAAAAAAGGCATTAAAGGCACGAAAATCCCGAAAAATGCAGAAACAAAAGCATAATAAAACCCAACCTAGTATACATTTTAAAGGGTTTTTCCGAAAATCCTAAAATATGCATTAAAAATAGCGAAAAAGGCATCATTTTTAATTCAGTAATTCACCATAAAATTTCAAAAAAAAAAAATCGCTCAATTCTCAAATATTAAAAATTTTTGACTTGAAATTTTCTTGTAAAAATTTTTCATATATTTTTTCTAGGGTTGCACCCCCGAAATCTTTTTTGTTTCCCGTCACCTTCAAAAATTGGAATTTATTTTCTAATTTTTTTTTCACCCACCTTTAAGTGGGAGAACCAAAATTGGACGGCATTTCTTGTGCATTCACTTTGGTGAATGATGAAGATGAGAAAGATGAGGAATTGGTGCAACTGTTGAACAATTATCACAGTGCGAAGGAAGCGGAGGCGGAGAGTCGTGCTAAATTTGTTGGTATATGTGGTTTTCATAAAAGGATTGATGACGGTACATATAATCGCAAAGCCGATCCGGAGCTGTTCGATCAATGGGAAAAAGACGAAAAGGATAGTGAAAATGTTATGAACGAAAAAACTGCCGATTTTTTGCGTGCGGATAGGGCGTTGAACAATTATATCCAAACAGCAGGTAACAAGAAAATTGGGGTGGGAAAAATGGGTCGGCTGGTATTAAAACTAGAGACCGGCGGGAGCGGGAGTCCCGCTCCCGTACTTTTTTGCCCGGCGGGATTTTTACGGGATTCCCGCTCCCGGAAAATTATGAACTCCCGCTCCCGGAAAATTATGAACTCCCGCTCCCGGAAAATTATGAACTCCCGCTCCCGGAAAATTATGAACTCCCGCTCCCGGAAAATTATGAACTCCCGCTCCCGGAAAATTATGAACTCCCGCTCCCGGAAATTATGAACTCCCGCTCCCGGAAATTTTTTTACCGGTCTCTAATTAAAACCAGGGTGCGGATCTGTTCATATTTGTAAGAAGAAATGTTCTGATTTTGGGCTATTGTTCTTATTTTGTTCTTATTTCTTAAAATTATTCATAAATTTAGACATTGATGGCATCAATGTTCTTATTTTACCTATAAATTTTAAAAATATTTGTTAAAAATCTGATTTTTTATATCAAAATTGCACTGAATTTGCTAATTTACTTCCCAAAATCGTTAAATACCTATGATAATTGGAGGCAAAAAATACAAATGCTTATTAATTGTACAAAGTGTTATACAAGCGATTTAAGCAATTTTTGTTAAATGTTCTTATTTTTGACCCTAAAATCTTATTTTTTGGCCTTGATGTTCTTATTTTGAAAATTTTTCGATCTGCGCCCTGATTAAAACGCACAAAATTGACAAAGTTAGGCAGTGTAAATTTAAAAATATGTAATGCACATGCTTTTCTGGCGTTTTGTCCAAAACTTTTTAACAAAAAATGCAATAAAATCGAAAAATACACCCCCTAAGAAGCGATTCCAACAATTTTAAAAAATATACCCCTAAAAATTGAATTTCAGAAAATATTCCCCTAAGAAATGAAAAAAATTTTCCCAAAAATTCGTCTGCACAATTTATTTATTTAATTTCTTGACAAGAATTTTTGATTTTAAAATTATTTAGCTTAAAACTGATTTTGCTTAATTTTTTTAATTTTTTGAATAAATTTTGTCATTTTACACCCCTAAAAATTTGAGATTTTTTAGAGCCTATTTTCCATTTTTTAGTGCCTATTTTTTGGGTTTTTTAGAGCCTGAATCCTACCTATTTTGGCAGTTTAGAACCTAAAAATCGTATCCCTAGTGCCAAATATGCAAAGAAATTTTTAAAATGGATTAAAAAAATTCTTCGTAAAAGATGAAACAGGCACAAAATGTCATAAAAAAGGACCTAAATAGTAGTGCTGTTCGAGACTCTCGGTCTCGAGTCTCGACTCGAGAAAAGTCTCTGGGTTTTTTTGGTCTCGAGTCTCGGTCTCGGGTTTTTAAGTCTCGAACAGCACTACTATTTTATTAGCTCAAAATGCCAAATTTGGTAATTTTTTGGTGAAATCTGTTAACAAATAACACTCAAATTTTCTAAATTTTCCCCGGCGGCGCCTTACGGCACCGCCGGACCCCTATTACCGAAAAGTTATTTGAAAAAGTGCGCCACAAAAAATGATGTAAAAAATCATTTTATGAAAAGGAAAATGGATGGTAGCTTAAATAAGGTAAAAAGCAAAAAATTGTGACAAAAAACCTCAAATGATTGATTTTTAATCGATTTTTAAGTGTGTTAGAAAAATTGTTGGAAAAAGTCTCGGTCTCGAGTCTCGACTCGAGAAAAGTCTCGGGTTTTTTGGGTCTCGCTCTCGAGTCTCGGGGTCAAGTCTCGGTCTCGAGTCTCGGGAAATTTTCGGTCTCGAACAGCACTACTAAATAGGCTAAGAATCACATTTTACATTTTAATGTTTCAAAAACTAATTTTTTGGAATCTCTTTTTTTGATGAAAAAATCGACTTTTCATGGGTACATTTTCAAAAAAAAATAAAATTAATTTTTCACAAGAAACTTCTATAAATTCTCAAAAATTCTCAATATATGCAAAAAAAAAGAAAAGAAAATATGTACCAAAAATTGCTTGGGTTTTCTGGGGACATTTAATAAAATTTCCTAAAAAAAATTCTAAAAATGCAAATAATATAAGAAAAAAAGTGTTAAAAATCCAAAATATGTACCAGGGATGGGCTTTCGCTTTCGCATTTTGGCGCGAAACGCGGCTTTTACACACCTAAGAATTGGATTAAATTCCCCTAAAATTTTTCAAAATTTTACCTATAAATTGGCTAATTTTCAATGAAAACTTGTTTATAAATGATCAAAATTTCCAATTTTCCCCCGGCGGCGCCTCTCGGCACCGCCGCGCCCCAAACTATTATTTTTCCTTAGAAAAATGATACAAAAATCGTAAAATTTGATCATTTTTTAGTGAAAATCTGTCAACAAATTTTATTCAAATTTTCAAAAATTTTCCCGGCGGCGCCTACCGGCGCCGCCTGCCCCCTCTTCATAAAAAGTTTTTTGGAAAAAGCGCGCCTCAAAAAAGCTTTTTATTGATTTTTAAAATTTGTATAAAATTTTACAAAAAACTGATTTTTGCTTTATGATTTTGACTATTAAAAAAGTTTTAGAAAAAATTTCGCTTTCGCGTTTCGCAATTTCGCGTTTTTTGGAATTTCGCGTTTCGCATTTATTTTCCTTTCGCATTTTTTACTTTCGCAAATTTCGCGTTTCGCATTTTATTTTCCGATTTGGCCCATCCCTGATATGTACCAAATATGTCTAAATTCCCGAAATATGTAAATAAAAGTCCCAACTTTTGTTCACAAACACAAAAATGAAAGCGTTTTTCCTTCTAATCCCAGTATGGAGAATCCTCGAAAAAAACATTATTATTTACATATTTTTGCCATCCCTAATTATAAATTGGGAGCTTCATTAAAGGGCATTAAACATATTTTAAAAATTTAAGCACAAAAGAAGAAAGCACAAAACACGAACACTGAGAAGGTAGATGGAAGCAAAGGAAGTGAAAGCAGTAAAACTGGGGAGGAAAAGAAGGATAAAATGTGAGGAAAAGCAGAAGGAAGGGAAGGGAAGAAGAAAAGGAGGAGGAAGAGGAAGGAGTTCACACTCATCAACTGCGGACATAAATGGAGGAGAAGAGGAAAAGGAAGAAGAAAGGAGGAGTGAGAGGAAAAGGAAGAAGAAAGGAGGAGGAGGAGGAGGAGGAGGAGGAGAAAAACGAGAGGAAGAGGAAAGGGAAGAAGAAAAGGAGGAAGAGGGAGAGAAAAAGGAGGAGGAGGAGAAAAACGAGAGGAGGAGGAAGAGGAAAGGGAAGAAGAAAAGGAGGAAGAGGGAGAGAAAAAGGAGGAGGAGGAGAAAAACGAGAGGATGAGGAAGAGGAAAGGGAAGAAGAGGAAGAATAGAGAGAAGGAGTTGGAAGGAAAAGGGTGTATGGGTGGATGAAATGGCAATGGGCTGAGTTTTTGGAGACCATTTTTTAATTCTTGAGATCATTCGACAGCCCTAACATGAATCAAAAATTGATGGCCAAAAATGTTCGAAAAACCATTTTTTGGAGTTTTTACAGAAATTAGAGAACATTATTGAGCACTTTTGAGTGATATCAAGAATTAAAAATCTGTTTACTTTTGAGCAAGATTTGGATTATGGCCCCAAAATTTGGCCATTGCCATGCAAAAAGAAAACTGTTGCCAAACTGATCAATTTATCAAACTGATCATTTTCATTTCGTTATTTTTGTAATTTTCCTACCTTTTCCTAGTTTATTTTAAACTCTTCATTCTTTTTTTTTGGGCTTTCTCTTCTTTAATGTTTCAGTCATTTTCTTCGGTTTTCCATTGTAAATTGATTCTATCGTTTAACAATTTCCATTTTGAAAAAGTAAAATTTGGCAACAAATTTGGAATTTAAATGGCGCATTAAATTCGCATGCATTTTTTCTTGGGTTCAAATTAGGGTAGGTCGGGACCGGGACCAAAACACGGACAACTGAGTACAACTGAATACCGAATTCCCGGTTTTGGCCAGTTTTGACCGGGACCGGGAAATCCCCGGTTTTTTTCCCGGTTTTCCCAGCTAAAAAATCCTGGTTTTTCAACCCGAAAATTCCCGTCCCCGACATACCCTAGTTCAAATCCCATTTGACATCTCACAATTTTTTAAACCTTTTCAAAACAGAAAATATTGTGTCATAATTTAATGACATTAAATGCTACATCTTTTTAAAATACATTTAAAATGACAACATCTTTTAATTAAAATGGGAAATTTGATTAACATTTGACCAAAAATTTGAAAGAAAATTATTCGTATTTATTTATACAAATTTGTTTTATATAATTTTTAGTTGACAATTAGGCGCTGCCAAAATTTTCTTGATATCAAATGGCAAAACATGGCCAAAATGTCAATGAAAAAATATGGAAAAATGGGATATAATTTGCAAAAGATGGAAAATTTGGATATAGAAAATACAACCTAGCACAGCTTCAAGCCCAGTTAAAAACATGGTTTTTGTGCGTTTCATTCTTTTCAAAAATCCAAAAAAAAAAAAAATCCCGGATTTCCGTATAATTTTGCCAGCCCTACACTTTATCATTTTGATCAGTGTTGCTGATCAATGTTGGGTCAACAATAGTATTTGATGGGAAATGAGTGTTCTTGCAGTACTCATCCGGCGACGGCATCGGCTTGAAAATGCGCGAACGTGCCACAAATTGGTGCAATGTGGCATTTGTTTCGCAGCCGGTGATGTTGTGTGTTATGTCCTTGAAGCCGGCCAATTCGGGTGGCCAATGCAAAACCTGGACACATAGAGAAAATGGCATTTTACGAGATCAACCCGTTTGAATAAATTATTTCTAAATTTATAATGAAAATTTGCTAATTAAAATTTCCCCAAAAAGACAATTAAAAATCTTTTTAATGTCCCAAAATTTTAATTGAGTTGAATTTACTTTTTGGCAAAGAATGCTAACAAATTTGTTTAAATCCCCGGAGGCACTTTTTGTTTCGCCGCCCTTACCTTCACATATGGCTCCCCTCCATTCGTCACATTCCGCCAGAGTTCAACCGTTACACAAGCAGAGTAGTGCGGGTAGCTTGATCACAAAAGCATTGTTATTCGAGAAACCGGGGGATGGGTCACAGATTATATAGTAGAGACCGGACGGGAGCGGGATCCCGCGGGATTTCTTCGGGATCCCGCGGGATTAAATTCGGGATCACGACTCGGGATCCGTCCCGAGCGATTTTTTAAATTCATCAGGATTGATCTGGATCGGGATTTCATCGGGATCCCGAACCGGGATCCCTCCCGACCATTTTACTAATCCCGCGGGATCCCGCGGGATTGAATTCACAATAATTTTCCAAAAAATCTCCATTTTTTAATGAAGATCTTGAATTTTAAATTAAAAAATATTGTCATTTGTTCATTTTTCTTAAAAAATCCCTTAAAAATCCCAAAAAAAAAAAAATTTCACAGGTCTCCAGAATTCAACTAAAATTTCAAAATTTTACGCAAAAGTTGGCCATTTTGTGACTTTTATTTCTTCCAAAAAAGAATTATCAAAAATTATTTTTTTAAGCCTAAAACATTATTCTAAATCTTATCAGGTATTTTTTATGGCATAACGATTTCTAAGAATTTTGTCCAAATAAAAATTGTTGTCTACGTATTTTTCTTCCGGTGCCAATCGGCATCACAAGACCCAAGAACCCATTATTTTCTTATAAATTAGTTCAAAATCACAAAATATGGACAGTTTTTGTATAAATTCTGTTAACAAATTACATTTCAAATTTTCAAAATTTTCCCCGGCGGCGCCTATCGGCACCGCCGGCCTCCCCCTTGTTCCTCTAAAGTTTTTGAAAAAATTCGCTGCGAAAAAATTCTTAAAATCTGATTTTTGATTCCGATGCAGTTTACGATTTTCTAATTTAAAATTGTTAAAAATAATAATAGGAGGCGAAAATACAAAAACAAATATTAATTAATTAAATTGTAAAAAATTTTTTTTTAAAGCTATGTTGTTAAATATTCTAATTTTTGGTCTTAAAATCTGATTTTTTGGGCATGATATTCTAATTTTGGAAAAATTTCAATAAAAACCTAATATAATTACCATCACTATTTTTCATAATCGAATTGACCAATCATGAATATTAGATAAGCAAAAACGTAAAAAAAAATTGGTTGTAGCAAATCCCGATAATCCCGCGGGATCCCGCAAAAATCTTCGGGATTGATGGGATCGGGATTCGGTCGGGATCCCGACTCGGGATCCGTCCCGATCGTTTTTCAAAAATGTTCGGGATTGATCGGGATCGGGATTCAGTCGGGATCCCGACTCGGGATCCCTCCGACCCCAGTTGTCCGGTCTCTATTATATAGTCGTCTGGATTTACTTTTGGTAAAAAAAATAGAAAAATTTTAATAGGAAAATTCAAAAAAATTTCTTTTGAAGTTTTTAAAAAATCACGGGGGTGGGGACGCACTGCTCACTTTTGAATTACTGAGATCTAATCAAATTTTGAGAGGTTAGCATATCCTTATGATGGAATTGATCTCAAGGCTGGTTTAAACAACCGTTTAATCGCATGAAATTCAAATGTTTTTCGCTTTTTTCGGTTCCGTTCATTTTCAAATCGTGCCGTGCCTATGAGAAAATTGACCGATCAACCACAAACAATTTTTTTTTTGATCACTCAACCAACCATTTTTTTGCCTGATCGCTCTAATTTTCTCAAAAATTCCTCAATGTTTCTCTCCTTACCCATCAGTGTCATAATTTGTCTTGTCAAATCCAAGCGCTGCGAACAGTGCGGCGATTGTTGTGTCATGCTGAAAAGTGTTAATTAAGTAATTATTGGTCAATTAAATTTGCGGGAAAATTTTGCGCCAAAACCGCTGAATAGGCAAAATATTTGATGTGCTTGATCCAATCACAAAGTGGTGTATGGAAGGGTGATTTGAGCACTTAAATGAAAAAGGAAATCGGTTTATGATGCATGCCAAAAATGATATAGTAAATGCCAAAGGTGCTAGGCAGTTTGGTAAAAAGTGCCCATTTTACAAATTCATCGAGAAAAACTCGCCATAACTTTTCTTAATACAACCAAGTTAAATAATCTTGGAATCATTCAATAGCTTTTGGATGGCTCTATTAACATAAAAAATTTCAAAAAATTTTATTGAGTTTTCAGAAAGTTAAGACAATTTTTTGAACATTTTTGCTCACAACTTTCTGGGAAACTCAAAATTCTATGAAATTTTCTGAAATTTTTCATGCAAATAGAGCAAACCAACAAGAGCTATCGTATGATAGATACCAAGATTATTTAATTTGGTTGTTGTTTGTTTAGGAAAAGTTATGACGAGTTTTTCTTGAAAAATCTGAAAAATTGGCACTTTTTACGGAATGACCCAGCCACGAATGCCAAAAATTTCAATTAAAAATAAAATCCGACATGCCAACAACGGATGATTTGTCGGCTCATCCAAACAGTTCAACTTGTTCCGCATGTTATCAATGAGAATCCAAAGGATTGGCCCGCCACGAATCCGTGGCAATTCGACGTCAAATTGGACACCTCCGAAGGCGGAAATGTCTAAATGATCGGATCTAATTAGCGCTCTCTGATCAAATCTCTAAAACATTTTTTTATTTATCATATTTGTGATTATTCCGTGCCCATTGGTGTCTTTATTTAATTACGATCAAAATTTGCTTTGTAATTGGGTTTAAGCCATCTCTAAACATCTATTAATTGATTCCAGCAACTCTGATTAGTTAGATCATCCTATCAAGCTCTTATTTGTTAGCCAGTCCAGCTTACGTAATCACTGAACAGACTCCGATTAGCTTTTGGACTATTCTTACAAGTTTTGATCAAACTCTGAATGGTTTTTGGATCAGACCCCAATTAAAGGACTTAATTGTTTTAAATCGGCATGCCTTTGCCGTTCAGCCATCTGTCAATCAGGTTCTCAATCTTTTTGAGTTCGGCACGCAGCGTTTTGTTTTGTGTCCATTCCGGCATCGGATCTGGCAGCTCATTACGGTAGATATCCTGTCAATGAAGGAATACGGTATATGGCCGGGAAATACGATAATCTAAAAAAATTGGCACCGACACCCGAAAAACGTGAAAAATTTCTCGAACCGAAAACTGAGTCCGAAAATCGTATTAATTTGATTTAAATTTTATTTTTTTAATATTTTATTATTTTTAATTTGCCTTAAATCCCGCCTATAATTCTCTTCTATTCCTGGCGGGTTTAACCTCAATGAAAAGTGTGTCGGAGATTGAATAGAAGTTAAACAGATCAATTTGTTCGCCCGTCAAATTCGACAAATCGGCAAAAAATTGCTGTAAAATTTACAAAAATAAAATAAAAATAAAATTTTCCTAAAATTTTCCCCACTTTCTTTTGCTTCATGAGCTGTCGGTACTCAAATGTCCGCGCCATTATCTGCAAAATTTTGCTTTGCCGTGGGCATGGCACATCCGGCACGTCCGGGATGATGTGGTCCGTAAAGGCTTCACGGGTGTGCACGGCCACCGGTGTGAAACTGTAAGTTGCTAAGTACCGTAATTTTTTGAAAAATGTACGGTAAAAATAATATTTAAACGATTTTCTAAGAAAACTTCCAATTTGCAACATTGAGCAAGTCCACTCCCGCCCCACTCGGTGAAAATAAGTTTTTTTTTAAGAAATTCTTTATTTTTGCCTGCTGCACAACTTGTGCTGGCTGATTTGGCTGGGGAATTGCATCTCATTTTTCCGCGTTCCGCGTCGGAAGCAGATATGTGTTACGGTGAAAATTAAAAAACACATATTTATTTTTTTGTAAAAAATCATATTTTTTTCTGGCCTTTTTGAAAGGTTTCCATTACAAAATTTCATATTTTGAATTTTTCGGGGGGTTGAGATCGCAGAAAGGGTCCGCGCGGATTTTTTTTTTTGCGTGCGTTTTGCGTCCACTTTATTTTTGAACCGCGCGTTCCGTGTCCGCGTCATCATTTGTTCAATCCGTCCGCTTCCCACCCATGGCACCCACCCACCCGTGTGGCCACCACTGTGCCTGCCGCTCACTCGGGTAATCCGTGCCGGCAATGCCGCGGTCAAAAAAGCCGATCAAATTTGCGATTGCGCTTGTCAGCGTGCGGTTCAGATCGGTGCTTCGCACATAAATTTCTTTGCTCAAATAGCGCCGGTTGACAAAGTTCAGCCCGTCAATGTAACGTGCTTTCAGCTTGGCGCCAAGCTTAACATGCTGTGCCATCCCTTTCTGAAGGCATTCATTTTTAGGCAGGCGCCTCGGGGCATATAATTATTGTAAAAAAATGTTTGAAATCAATTATGCTGCACCATATCCATTAAAAAGTACAAAAATGATTGCGTTACTGTATGGAAACTTTTTGTAAGAATTTGGTGCTACAGTATTGTTTCTAAGCCTCCTATGGCTTTACTCACCCCCCCCCCCCCCGTCGACGCTTTGTGGGGTATATTAGAGGCAATGTACAGTAGTATTTGGCCAATTCCAAATCCGAATCCCGCCTTTTTCAAAATTCCGGACTCTATTTGGAACCAAACAAAACCCATGAAAATAACGAGATCGGGATCACGACAAAATTGGCGGTGCCAAAAGTTTTGTCGTGCCAAAAGCAAACTACCCGAGCCTCTTCCTGCAGGTTTAGGTCCAAATTTGGCACTGCCAAATGCCAAAAAATTTGACAAACAATTAATTAATGAATGACTAACTGCTGAGAGTTGGCCCCATCCCTGGGGCCATGCGTCCTCTTGGTTCGGATCATTTTTGAATGTGCCAAGCGGGGAACGGTCGCCATGGCGCCATAGCTGTAAAATGTTTGATCGAGAAATGTTTTGTCAAGATGGGTGATCATTTGATCGGAACCAATCCCGGGGTTTGAGAATTTGTGAGGGCCTATGGAAATTTCAGATTAATTACATTTATTACTAGCCATTAGCGCTAATTAATTTTGATGGCAGATTTTTGAAAGGCTATTAAAAAGTTAAAAATTCAGGGAACTTGAAAAGTTATTAAAAAGTTAAAATTCCTGGAACTTTTTACGCACCCTGTAAGGCCTAATTAGGGAAACCGAAAAATCGCATTGCAATTCCCATTTAACCAACAAGCAATTAATTCAATTATTTTTTATTTACAATAATTAGCAATTATTATAAATCGGAAATATTTTTAAAAAATCTTAATTCGTAGGATAAATAGTCATTTATCCTTTATTTTATTTACTATTTTTCATAGCGATTGTTTTCGCGTTATTTTCTCATTTAAATATTTATTTGTTGGCATTTTATTCTTTTCATATTTTTCTTCATTCGAAAATTGTATTCGAATTTTGTGTTTATGTTTTCCTTTTATGATGATTTTATTATTTTATATGTTTTATGATTTTCTCTTTTAATCTCCTGATAAATTCCCCAACTTCTGATTATTCTTGGCTTTAAAGCTGCCGTTACAAAAACGAGCAGTTAGCATTTGACTTTAAATATAAAGTGGTGTGGAATTTGGAATTATTCCCCCCAAATCCCTCCCCAAAGTCTGATTTCTTATTCCCTCGCCCATAACATTTCTTGTTTCTCCAACGAATTTGAATCTTTTTAAAAATGAAAAATCTATTAAAATGGGAAAACTTAGAATGAATGTACCGCTTGGACCAGCAACAGTTCGTCTTCATCACTACAATAACAAACATTGAAAGATGAAATAATAAAAATAGAAATTAAAATTAAAATTGCCATTGGCAAATTCATCGGAAACAAATTAAGCTAATTAATTCATATTCCCGCAAAAATTAGCGAAATTCTGATCATTATCGAAGGATTAAGGGCGGAAATATTAATTTACAGAAAAAAATACAAATAAAAAAAAACAAAAATAGTTTAAAGGATTTAATCAGTGCATAAAATTTGGAAACATAGAAAGAAATGATTAATTAATTTAATTTACCGGAATTTCGACGATTTATTTAAAAATTGCAACTAATAAAATGGGACAGGAATGATGGATGATAACAAAACGGGGCAAAAATGGTCAAAAATTGAAATAAAATGTGATTAATTTATGGACATAAGACTGAAATGTGGACAAAAAATGAAAATAAAATCAATTAAAAAATGACAAAAATGTGCACAAAATATTTATTTTATTAAAGAAATTATATAAAAGTTAAAACAAAAAATTTGTTAATTAAATTTTTTTGGTATATCATTATTTTAATCTTTTTTCTCTCTCATTTTAGGGTTAGACATTTTGAAAAAAGCCTGAAACTAATCTGGACCTGGCTTCCATATTGGAACTGACCCGGAAACATAAATAATTAATTTCTTAGGAAAATCTAAAGTTAATTTCTTAGGAAAATCTAAAGTTAATTTCTTAGGAAAATCTAAAGTATCTAATTGGAGCAATAACCAATATTGTTTTAAATTTCTATTTAACCATTTTTGATTAAAAAAACGGTCATTCTAACTAACAAAAACTTCAAATGTTATCCAGGAAATCCGGGGTTTTCGTGTCAACCTGGAACTAGGCCCTGGGTTTTTTCACAATTGACCTGGACCTAGATCCATGTAAAATCGAGGCTTGGATCCCCAGGTCGAGGTCGAACTATAAAGCATTTGTTTTGGTTAATAATAATATATATATAGCAAATAATAATCAGTTTTTCGATTCTATAATTTATAATTGGACTGTGAACAAATGTAATTTTATTTCTGAGTTTTATCGACATTTTTTTTTTTTGGTTTTTTTAATTGTTTGCTAACCAAAAGTGAAATTGTTTTGCCTTTTTAAATTCAATTAAAAAACTTTTTTTTTGAACAAAAATTTTATGCTGATGATTAATTGTTTGATTGAAAAATGCTTTTGAAAGAAGCTTTTTTCCATGGATGAATTTATTCAACAACAACAACAACAAACAAAATAAGAACACAAAAAACTGAACATTTGCAATTTAAATGGAAAAATAGCAATTTTTTAACTGAAAAATTGGATTAGAAATTTTTAAAAATGAGAAATTTAGAATAAAAAAAAAATTGGAAATAGAAATTTTAAACGGAAAAATTAGAATTTTAACGAAAAAAAATAGAAAGTATGAATTTTAAAGGGAAGAATGAAGAATTCGAATTTTAAACGAAAACAATAATTTAAAATAGGAATTTAAAATGGAAAATAACAGGATTTTGTCTTTGCCGTTCAAATTTGGCATTTTTTATGCCCTAAAATATGCTATCCCCCCCCCCACTTCAGTGCACTCTTTTTTCTAATCATTTTCTTCTTTGTGCTCCTTCATTTTCTTCCCATCATTTTCATATTGTTTAAGCCATGTTTCCCATTGTTCAAAATGTTCAGCTTCGTCTCCATTTTCGTGTTCAATTCATCCTCCTCTGAATGTCGTTGGAATGGCGATTTTTACGCTTCGGATTTGGGGAATTTTCCGAGTTTTGGTTCGGGTAGTTTGTTCATTTCTTTTTTTTTGCCCATCCCTCTAATCCCGGCCCCAGCTTATGATGATCATTCCATATGGCATCAATTTCGGGTTTTTTTTTGGGAATTTTGATCAGGACAGGCTTCCGGGATTCCAATCCTGGTTTCGGGATCAGATCCGGGCATTTTTCAAAAAAAAAAATCAAGATACGGATCGGGATCCCGCGGAAAAACCCTGACATGGTTATGTTGGACTGCCTTACGGACATTTGCGGACGACGGACATTTGCGGACGGACATTTGCGGACAATTTCGGGAAAAATTTAAAAATTTCGTAAAAAAATTTCTGAAAATATGGAATGGGACTGAAAACTAAATAAAACTTTGTTTTTCGGCTTTTAGGCCATTTCTAAGAAATTAATTTCACTACTGGTATTTTGAGTGATTAAAGTAAAATTGGTCCCCAAGATCGGGGATGTGAAATTTTTCCACCGACATTTTTTAAAATTCTCTAGCCATACAGACAAATCTTGTAGGGGAATTTGCTACTCGCCCCCTGAATTTTCTTTTCCTTTTGTTCGGGATGGAGAAGAACCCAAGACACATAAGTCTTGCTCTACTTTTCATCAGCAGGGAAAGCATTTTAGGCCCCAAAAATTTTCAAAAAAGGAAATCGGAAATCTCATGCCCAAAAATATCGAGAATCGGATTTTAGTACAGCTGATGTTCAAGCATTTAGAATAATAGGCTGTTCATTTTGAAATTATAAGCAAATTTTGTTCACGATTAAGCATGTCTCAGAATTTTTTCTAAAGATGAAAATAGCACTCTCACCGAATTTGAGTGTAACAGGCGACATTCACACCTCCCCGATCTTGGGGACCAATTTTACTTTAATCACTCAAAATACCAGAAGTGAAATTAATTTCTTAGAAATGTAAAAATAAAATATTAGGCCTAAAAGCCCAAAAACAAAGTTTTATTTAGTTTTCAGTCCCATTCCATATTTTCAGAAATTTTTTAAAATTTCTTTACGAATTTTTTTTTTATTTTTTCCCAAAATTGTCCGCAAATGTCCCACTGCGGTTGGGCTAGTTCTGTCCGAGTTCCACTGCAAAACTAAATTGCCTCCAGACCCTCACCTACCGTGGGCTGCTGTTGAACATCTGTTTGAAACTACCTCCTCCATTTTCGGCACAACCTCCTCAATTTTCGGCACAACCTCCTCAATTTTCGGCACAACATCCTCAATTTTCGGCACAACCTCCTCAATTTTCGGCACAACATCCTCCGTTTTCGGCACAACATCCTCCATTTTGGGGATAAGCTCCTCCTCCATTTTCTCCTTGCTATAAATGTACGCGTCAAACTTCTGCTCGACCTTCTTGATCTCCAGATACAACTGCTCCAACCCTTCTTCATCTCCAGAAACAACTGCTCCAACTTTGGGTCCTTAGCTTCGGCATAGTCCACACATTCGACATTTTGTTCATGATTTTCTTTTTCATTAACATTGACATATTTACGCAACGTAAATGTAAAGTAAAAGGCATTTGGATCGTTGGTTTCAACTGAAAATGTAAAAAAATATATATTAAAAAAAACTTTTCTAAATTTAATTACAAATATTTCCATGTCGTTCCTGGACCTGGGTTTCCTGAACAAAAATCCAGGAAAATTCAGGTCCAGAAAAAATTGAATTTCAATTCAATTCCATATTCACCCATTTTTTTTTTAGAAATTTCAGGATTTCGTGAGGTTTGCGATTGTTAAAATCCTGGACCGGAAAGCAATTTTCTGAATCCCAGTATCGCCAAACTGGGACATAAAATTTGAAATTTTCTACGCCGGTCTTTCGTGTTTTAGTTTTAACGAAATTTACGGATTTTCCAATTAAATTAAAATTAGTTTAAAATTAACCAATATGTATAAATCAGAGATCAAGATTGGGCAGGATTTTTCGAAAATCCTGAAAATAAGGGCCCATTAGGCACAAAAAGCCCGAAATAGGCAAAATAGGGCATTATAAAAGTCATCGTAGACTCCCTAAACTAAGCGGGAAAATGCGTTTTTTTCGTGCTTATCTGTGCGTATCAAGTGCGCAAAATTTTTTCGGCATTTGCCAAAAAATCGCAGCCCCACGGATATTTTGTCGAATAAAATGCCGAAAAATTGAAAAAAATTCAAATTTCTCGACAGATATTTTTCAATAAAATAACGAAAAAATTTTAAAAAATTGATTTTATATTATTGTCCTATTATGCCATTCTCGAGTGTAAATAAATAATTTTGTTCAACCTGTCTCAACAAGATAGCCAAGCTTTTCACAAACATCAAAACGTTTCCGCGTTTTGGCATAAATTGCCACCGCGTCCAGCGGAGTCCCAGCTCCTCCTGCTGCTGTACAGTATGCTTGAATTTTGACTGTTGCCGGCACCGCTGCAACCGTAACAGATTGGAACAGCAAAAGCACGCTAATGAGGATGAAGCTGCTAATGAGCAACTTTGGCACAAATGGGGCCACTAGCATTTTTATTTTTTTCGAAAAAAAATTAGCAGAGGATATGTGAATTTTTGCTTTTTCGATGATCAATGATTGGATTTCACTTACTCACTCTGCGCTTTTATGGACAGGGATATCCATGCTCCATGCCAATTTGCCAACAATACAGAATCGCTATGCCTATCTATTTACGTGTATATACGCACGCGAGTAACGCACGTTTTTATGCATATGCCATCTCCAGCGTGTAAGATTCTCTTATAAAACATGAATTTCTATGTATGGGGTGTATATTCGCGTATACTATCTCTCTCTCTCTAGGTATGGCTATGTATATTTTTATGTTCTGTATGCCCTCTCCATTGTATAGTATGTCAATATTTCATCTGAGTAATGCATATGAATATTTGGAATATCCCTTCCCACATGTACATATGTAAGCCAGTTATTACACGCGATGTTCTGTGTCTGATTTGTATAGTTTTATGCATATGCTATCTCTCTCTCTCTCTCTTTGTATGTCTATGTGTATTTTTTATGTTAAGTATGCCCTCTCCATTGTGTAGTATTTTAATGTTCACCTGAGTAATGCATATGAATATTTTGGAATATCTCTTCCAATGTATACATATGCTTAATACCAAATTTGCCAGCAACACAGATACTATGCATATGTATTTCACGTGTATAAGCCATGAAGAAGACACATTTTTACGCATATGGCAGTTATTACACGCGAGTTCTGTGTCTGATTTGTATATTTTTATGCATATGCTATTTTTTCTATTTCTCTCTATGTATGGCTATGTATATTTTTATGTTATGTATGCCCTCTCAATTAGTATGTCAATGTTTCACCTGAGTAATGCATATGAATATTTATGAATATGCCATTTCAGAAATTCCGGATTAGCTTTTGGTTCTGCAGACTTGTAGCAATTTGCTCTCCATTTTTTTACATCCCTAATAAGATATTCAATCTTTATAATTATTTTTAATACAAATTTAAAAAATAAGATAAAAATAGTAAGAAAAAAAACAAATGCCCGTGCCCGGTTTATATGGATTTATATGTGTTCTCTTCTTAATCTCTCTCCATTTATCTTCTCTTCCCCTTCCCCCCCCCCTTCTCTCTCTCTCTCTCTCTTCTCTCCTCTCTCTCTCTCTCTCTCTCTCTCTCTCTCCTCTCTCTCTATCTTTCTTTCTCTCCTTTGTCTCTCTCTTTCCTTTTTTTCTCTCCATTTCACTTTTCTCTCTTCTTCTATTTTTTTTCTAACAATCTGCTGCACTCTCTCTCTCTCTATCAATTTTTTTTTATTTCGGGTACAAATACATAATAAACAAACAATTTGATGAGCTCCTTTTCATTCCATTTTTTTCTTTCTTTTCTTATCATGTCATTCGAAGGTAATTAATTAGCTAATTAGCAAATTTTATAATTGCACCGCCATTAAAAAATTTTACAAAATTATTTTGCAAATTTTCAAGGTCGTTCCGTCCAATTGGAAAATTTGGGGTACTTTACACCTTTCTCCCCTTCATTTCCCCTGATAAAAGGGTGTGGAATGGGGAGACAAAACGGAAAAGTAACGAATTTTTGAGAAATTTACTAAAAAAAAATAATTATTTATTTTATTTTTATTCTCTTACAGTATTTTATGAGTCCAATCAATTGAAAATCCCGGATTTTTATACAATAACTTTGTTCATGTTCGAACAAACCCTATCTTTTTGGTATCATTCGAAAGCACAAAGTCTAACGAAGCTAAAATATGTAAAATCGCAGTGTTCAGGCAATTACCAAAAAAGATTTGATTAATTAATTAATTGCTGATTATTTTCGTCTGTAACTTTCTTTAAATGTTAGAATTCTCTTGTTTTGGGTTTGTTTGAACATGAACAAAGTTATTGTATAAAAACCCGGGATTGTCAATTGATTGGACTCATAAAAGTCAGATTGGACTCATAAAGTGCATTAGAGCCAGTAATTTTTATTAAAAATCAAAAAAATTTGAAAATTTAGCATTTTTCAACATTTTATACCAGGCCGTAACCTAGAAAAAAATTTCTTCGGACCAAAAATTCCATTTAAGATAAAATTTTGAACAAAATATATGCGAAAATCGAGGTGGATGCCGTTTTCAGCCCCCCCCCCCCACCCTGGTTACGGGCCTGTTTTATACCGATAAATTTCAAAAATTTTTTTTTGCAATTTTCGTCCCATATTTTTCGTTCTTTTCAATGCCATTGTCATTTCATTAAAGCAAACTTTTCAAAAGATCATCCATATGTACCACAAAATTTGTCAATCATCGTTTAGATGTAAATCCCCTATTAAAAAAAATTTTAAATACAAAATTTCCAAAAAATTTTTTACTTATTTAAAATGTCAAAAATTTGTTCCGTCATCACCTCATTCATTCGCCAACATATATTTTCTGTCTCCTCTTCTGTGTGTGAATGCACATTTTGTTCACACTAATTGCATCTCTCTCTCTCTCCCCTCTCAATTGCCCACAAAATGGCGCCGTTTTAATTTGCCCCCCGCTAATTATCAATGTAATTAATCGTCTTTGTCAATTAATTAATTAACCCCCCCCCCCACCCGCCCACCCTCTCCGCCTAATTACGCCCTCCATTTGCACAATGCAAAAGTAAAAATTTCGACAAAACGGCGGCGCATTTGTGATGAGAGCAGCAGAGACCGATCAAACTGATCACAATGATGACTTTTTCATTCAAATTCCGTTATTTTAACAAAAATTATTTAATTGCCCGGGAGAGGCCAAATTCCCCACCCCCTCCAGCCTACGTCAAATAATGCTAATAAATTTTTTAAGAATTTTGGTTAGATTTTTATTTTTAAAAAAATAATCATCAAATTCAACAAAATTTCGGGTATCATTTGAAAAGCTCTTAACAGCCCCTAATGAATTTGGTAATAGTATCAGTGTCAAAACTGACAAAAATTTAGAAATAAAAAATGTGAGGGGAAATTTTAAGGGAAAGTTTTTTTCATAAAATTTCACACATTAAAATTTTATTAAAATTTTACAAATATTTGGGCCCTGTTAATTTTTTTTAATAAAATTTTTGTCAATTAATTAGTTTTACTTTTATTTCGCGTGGCTGCCATTTAAATTTGAATTTGAATTTACAGTCAGGTGCAAAACAGGGGTGGGCTGACGTTTCGCTTTTCGCATTTCGCCTTTCGCATTATTCGCATTTTTTGGCGTTTCGCATTTCGCTTTTTGGCGCGAAATGCGAAATTTCCACCCCTAAGAATGAATATATTTGAAAATTTAAATTTTTAAAAGAATGCTTCAGTTTATTATTATTTTTGCATGATTAATAATTAGCTTTTTTCTAACTTACTATGGCCTAATACGCACGAAAACGAGTTTTTAACTTGGTTTGAAGCTTCTAGTTTGAACTTTTTGGTGCATTTTTTTGCGTTTTTTTTTTTTTTGCGATTTTGGTGCCTTATGCCGGGCACATAATTTTGTTGCCTTTTTTGACCTTTGTGCCTTTTTTCATGCCTTTTTCAGTATTTTTTTGAAAAAAATAATAAATTTTTGCAACTTTTCCTATCATATTTTATTACAATTTCCAAAAAATTTCCGGCGGCGCCTGACGGCACCCCCCGACCCTCATTTTACCTTGATTTTTGGAATTTTAACCCCAAAATGGGTAGAATTTTCATTTTTTGTGATCTGAGAAAAAGATTGAACCGGAAAATGCAGTGATTTTGTTTTTGTTTTTTTTGCACATAACCACAAAATCTATGATTTTACTATTGGTAAAAAATTTTGAAAAAAATTTCGCGTTTCGCTTTTCGCGTTTCGCATTTTCGCATATTTTTGGCTTTTCGCATTTCGCTTTTTTTTTCAATTCGCAATTTCCAGTTTCGCAAATTTCGCTTTTTTTTCATTGATTAAGCATTTTGATGCAATACTTTTGCACCACCAAAAAGGGGGGGTTGTTTGGGTCATGACCGATTTTTTCGATAGCATAGAAAGTAATTGGAGCAGTTTTTGGGTATTTATTAGTACACTAATTGATGTTTCTTTTGGCGTAAATTAGACCTTTTTCACACCATTAATTTTTGAGAAAATCGAATTTTTCGAAAAAAATTTTTTTTTGATGCAATACTTTTGCACCTGACTGTATCAAAAATCTATGATTCATTTTGGTGGTAAAAGAAAATAAAGAGCATTTGAATGCATAAAATTCCTTCCATTATTTAAAAACAGATAAAAATTTCATTTTTTAAATACATTTTTTGTAGAGAATTCAGAGAGTAATCATTCAATAATTTATTTAAAAAGCTTATCACTCAAAATTAATTTATGAAAATTTAATTTATTAAAAAATTTTCAAAAATGTTTTAATTTTTTTGATGAAAAATGAAAAAATATATATTTAAAAATCTAATCACTTCATTTTTAATTTAATTTAAATAAAAAATAATAATTTTTTAATCCCAAAAATTTTTGAATTTTTGATGAAAATTTTAAAAAAAGCAACAAAGGGCACGCAAAGGCAGCGCGCCGAAATTATGAAGGACCAAAATATTAGCATTGACAAACGAATAAATTATCTGTTTGCAAATGGTTGCCCTTTTGCCGGTGCACCCCAAAACGTCGTCGGCCGAAACGTCGTCGGAAGACTTTTTGAACCATAACTTTGTTCACTGTCAATCAAATTAAGAATTGTTGGTGTTGTTCGATAGCTCTATGTGTTTATTATTAATTTGCAAAATCTCAAAAATTTTCGTTAAGTTTCAAAAAAGTTATGGCCAGAAGGAACTCAAAAACCCAGTAATTCGAACTTTTTTTGCTCTGATTTTTTTGTGCATAAATAAAAAATTTTGAAAATTTGCAGGCTAATAGCATTTTTCGAATGCTTTCGAATAATACCAAGAATGTTTAATTTGGTTGAGAAAGAAAAAAGTTATGGTCGAAAAATTCGTTCGACGACGTTTCGGCTGACGACGTTTTGTCCTACTCCGCCCTTTTGCTCCTCTCTCAAGGGTAAAATGTCGCCTTATATGGCCAGCCTCTGTGCGAGTCAGTGATGCCAACCCGAACCCGAAACCCGAAACCCGAGGTTTTTCTCAACCCGAAACCCGAACTCGAAATTTTTCGAGTGCCCGACCCGAAACCCGAACCCGAAATTTTTCGAGTGCCCGACCCGAAACCCGAACCCGAAATTTTTCATGAAAACAAAATTTCTTGCCCTTAAAAATGAATAATTTTTGGCTTTTTGGAATAGAAGCCGGTGAAAATTTTATGCAAAACTATTGAATAGGCTAGCAATAGAACAGACTTGCTTCGCTTCCTGAAATGGACAAAGCTTAAACAAAAAAAATCCCAGTCCCCAGAGCAACGAATCGAAATTTTTAAATTTACAAGAAATATAATGCCAAGTTCTCTTGATTTTTTTTTGCTTTCAAGGACGTCCTTGTTATTCAAGGACGAACCAGAGCCGGCCGATTTTACACGTACTTTCATTCATCATTTCTGTTGTCTTTGGACAATGAAAATTTAAGAGACCAAGATAGACAAGAAAAAGCTAGATATTTTCATTTGTCCAATAATTTTGATTTATTCATTTTTTTTTTCAAAATTTTGGAAAAAACCTAAATTCTTTAAGACACATATAAAACGCAGAGAATGTTAGCGCCATCCTCAGCCTCAGCAGAACAAAATCACAAAATGTTGATGCCCTCCCCAACAAAACATCACAAAAAAATGTTGTTGCCATCGGCGGCCATGAAAATGCGTCGCAAATGCTCATTCAATCCGGCATGGCAACACCAATACGCATTTGTCCGCCGTAGCAAAAAGGGCAACGGCTTTTTTTACTGTGCCTATTGTGAGAAGGACATCAATGTGCAAACAATGGGCATTTCGGCGGTCAAATCGCACATTGACAACAACAAACATCGGCAAATGGAGCAGCAACAAATTGTCATGTCGGCGGTAATTGGAAATGCCGAGAACGGCGCCATTGTTGCGGCACATCAGCAGCAGCAGCAACAATATCAAATGAATAATCATAATTGTAATGCTGTTGGAGGAGTAAAGGCGGAAGAACCGCCGTTGCAACAACTACACCAACAGCTTTTTGGTCCCGAAATTTTTCTCAACCCGCGGCATCACTGGTGCGAGTTTCTTTGGCGCGAGGCTGTTAAAAACCGTGAAGTTGATCCATTTGAAAACATTTTGGAGCAAATTGTGGCTCTTATGCCTCCTTCATAATTTCGGCGCGCTGCCTTTGCAATTTGCGTGCCCTTTGTTGCTTTTTTTAAAAAATTTATTTTGCGGACACATAACAGGAAAGTACCTAATTTGTTTGGCTATCGGCCAAATTGTCATCATTGAATTGAAATAAATCAGTCAATCATTTTAAACTCTGTTCCGCCTGACTCATTCCCCCAAAATGACGGATGACCTCTTTTTTTTTCTTTTTTTGCCTTGGTAACCATAGAAATATTCTCTCTTTTTTTTTGATTCCCATCAAGTTTTGGTGGGTAAATTATTATAATATTTTTTTTTCATTTATTTCACGAAATATTTTAAATTTAATTGAATAATTTTCTCATTTTTTCAATTATCTCAAATTATTTACTCCAAAAATTATATATTTTTTAAATTTATATTTAAATATCTAAAAAATTAATTATTATATAAACATTTAATTTTATTTAACTCATTTAACTTTAAGCCTCAACAATTGTTAAATTAAAAACTTATTAACATATACAAATATATATATATATATTATATATATTAAAATTAGCTCCTAAATTATGGTGTCATTTTTTTTTTTAAATTAACAACTTTTAATATTACAAATTTATGTATACACTGCCCTAAATTGTGCGTCATACACATATACATATATACATATATATATATTATAAATATGCTCCAAATATACCCTCATTTAATTAAAAACACGGTTATTAATTTAAATTATAATTAAAATTGCCTAAATGATGACGTCATTTTAATTAAAAAGCTCATTAGTTATATACATTATATTTAAACGGCTCTTCAATTATGACGTCAACCTCGCCACCTTTGACCAACGGTGTCGCCAATCATTTAACCGAGAACGGTTCAGCGACAAGCCCTGAACTGATCGTGTTCGGCAGCATTGTGCAAGATTTGGTTGGTTTTTGGCCGAAAAATTTTGAAAAAAAAAAATTTAAATTTTTGTAAAAAATTTCAAGGTTAGCTATGTGGACCGCTTCCCGAAGCCGGGCGAATCCGTTCGTGGCCACACATTCAAGTACATATTCCGTGCTGAATTGACCTAATGGGGTGGGACACAATGCCAAATAATAAAAAAAAAATTTTTTTTTAATATCCCCCAAAATGGAGGGACAAAAACGTAGTACTCTGGGGAATAATGCAGTACCTACCTTTCAATTTAATTACAGTTCTAATAGGTTGGTTAATGATGATATACTTTGTGTCATTTGATCTGAATTATTTTAGATTGGCTTTAAAATCTATGAGAGGATTAAGTGGAATTTAAAAAAAAAGCTTTCAAAAATCAGAAATTATGGGACAAAGAAACAGTAAATTATAAATACAGTACCCAGATAGGGATTTAGTTTTTTGGAGATTACTATTAGGGTAGGTCGGGACCGGGAATTTTGAGGTAAACCGGGACCGGGACTTTTCGGGTGGAAAAACCGGGATTTTTTGGCTGGGAAAACCGGGAATTTCCCCGTCCCGGTCAAAACTGGTCAAAACCGGGACTTCGGTACTCAGTTGTCCGTGTTTTGGTCCCGGTCCCGACCTACCCTAATTACTATTATTGAAAAAATCTAAATAAATGTAAAAATTCCAGAACATTTTGTGGCGGCAAAGGTGCAAATCAGGCAGTGATGGCCTCACGGATGGGCACTCGTGTACGTTCAAAAAAATGCCAAGAAAAAAAAATTGGTTTGGCATAGTGCCAAAAAATGTTTTTTCAAATTTTACAGGTGGCAATGGTCGGCATGGTCGGCGACGATTTGTTTGCAGCCGAAAATGTGCGATCAATTGCCCAAAATGGTGTTGATGTGTCGCTGGTGAAGCAATTGTCGGGCCAAACAACGGGCACCGCCACAATTACCGTATCCGGAGACGGTAGGCGCCGCCAAATTTTACTGTTTTATGCCTAGCTAAGATCCAAGAGCATTATAATAGCCATTGGCCTAGAAGTATATTGGTGCAATAATGGAAAGTTGTATTGCCTATCGTTATGTATGATAAGTAAATAATACAGTACATCCCGTTACTGTAGCCAGCCTGAATTTGTACAAGCGAATGAAAATGCCTTTTATTTGCCTCAACTAATTACAATAATTAATATTTTGGCACAAGTTGCCATTTTTCTTACATACAATATCCCCCTATTAATTAATTAGTTATTTTTAGTTCTATATAATTCATGTATAAAATGATTTTTCCTTAATGACAAAAAAAACTTTTATGGATTTACGAATTTTTTTCAAAAATTCAAACCAATTTTCAGATCAATATTTTCGTTTTTTTTTTGTCCATATTTCAGAGTTTTTGTCCATATGAATTCAGTCTCTACCTAAAATTTGCATCCCTATTAATTGGTTAGTGTTTTTTATACATTAAGCCAAAAAAAAATCAGCCATTTTTAACGGAACGGGCCAACTCCGTCTGAGCCAATTTGAGTCAATATAACTCTTGAAGTTATTGACCGAATCAAACAATCTTGATATCATTCGAAAGCTCTTCACAGGCTCTATTAGCCTACTAAAAATTACAGAAAATTTCGAACCATAAAAAAAGATAGAAATAAAAAACTTTGAAAATTCTGCCTTTTTTGCGGTTTTAAACTGACAACTTTTTTGAGAGCTGATTAATCACTGAGAAATAGCTTATAAATATCTTCTAAACATCTAGGGCTTTCGAATGATACCATGATTGTGAAGTTTGGCCAACAAAGAAAAAAGTTATAGCTTTTTGAACATTGCTGAGACGGAGTTGGCCAGACGGAGTTGACCCCTACCGATTTTTAATACGCTAACAAATTAAAAGAAAAAAATAATCTTTTTTTTCCACAGGTGAGAATTGTATTGTGGTTACATTGGGCGCCAACACTTCATTGGGCGCTGAATGCGCACTTGCCATTGAGCATGTAAGAAGAGCAATTCGAGAATGGAAATTTTGTTTTTTTTTGTGTCTTAAAAAATGCGGCGATTTTCATAAAAAAAAAAGTGTGCAAAATGCCACAAAAAAATGCCAAAAATAAATTCTTTGCGTCGTCATTTCCAGCAGCAGACAAGCAAGCGTTTGGAATGTTCATTTTTGCGCTTAGGATTTCGCCCAGCTCAATACTAAAACAATTGTCATTTTGCAAATGGCAATGGCATTGTTTTAACAGCTGACAATTTTGGCACTGAGAGACCGAGAACAATCAATTCCGATTCCCGAACCCGGGTTCGAACAAAACTTCGAAACCCCCAAAATCCTTACAAACATTCAGATATAGGTCGAAATAGCATATAAAAAAAGTTCGGAATTGGCCAAGAAGGGTGCCATACATCGGACCCAAATCCCGGAATCGAATTTTAGACAATTTCCCAGGGGCCTAACATTTTTAATTTGCCGATACAGACGGTGGCACGCGCACGCCTCGTGTTGTGCCAGCAGGAGATTGACCAGCAGGGCACGTTGACCGTTTTTCGGATAGCCAAACGGCACGGCGGTAAATTTAACGGAATTTGAAAAATTTTTAAAATTTTATTTTGGCACATTTTACAGTTACCACCTTTTTCAACCCGGCGCCCGGCCGTGCCGACATTGACCGGACGATTTTGCCACTTTGTGACATCATTTGTACCAACGAAAATGAGGTGATGGGCGAGGGGGATGATCAGAATGATTTTAGCAAAATGTTGATCAATTTTAGGAGATAATGATCAAAATATAAAAATAAAACGAAAATTCAAAAATTCAAAATTTTCATTTCTCAATTTGAAAGGTTTTAAAAATGTATATATTAATCTTATAATAAAATTTTAATTTGGCAAACTTTAAATTTTATTTTTTATAAATGTTGTTCCTTATGATTCTAATGGTCATAAACAAAACAAAAAAATTACAAAAATCAATTCATTTTAAAAAAATTTTTTTAAATTACAAATTTTTAGAGCTTTTAAAAACAATTGTGCGTTCCTTTTCAATGTAAAAAAAACTAATTTTTCTGCCCATGGGCAAAAAAATATCGATTTAAAATTTTCAAATATTTAAATAGTTATTTTATAATTATATGATACATTTCAAAAAAAAAATTAAATTAATTAAATTATTTATAAAAATCAGGCCGAATTTCTGACACATTTGCCAATGGAGAACACGGAACAGGCCAAGGTGGCGGCACTCCGAATATTGGAGATGGGCCCACGGGTGGCAATTGTCACGTTGGGGCCACGGGGTGACAAAAATACATATAAATATTTTAATTTTTAATATAATTAAAATATTTTTATAAATTTTAAATAGGCGCAATTGTGGCACGACGCGAACACAACAATGGGCATGTAAAAATTGGTGAAGTTTCGGCGCCAAAAGTCACTGCTGTGGACACAACGGTAGAAAAAATTATTATTTTTATTATTATTATTATTAATATTTTAATGCGAATTATTTTCATTTACAAATTTAAATAATGTTCAATTTAATAAATTAAAGAAAATTAGCATTTTTAAATTGAATAAAATTTGCTTATAAATTTACTAAATAATTTGTTAAATTTTCTAAATTGGTTTAGACTATTTCCTTATCAGCAAATAGCCTCCTGCCTCCGCCCACACCCTTTCCACTCATTTTTTGGTCGAGACTCACAAGTCATAATTGTGTTATCAATGCGAGAACAAACAAAATGGGCATGCAGAACGGCAATATAATTTCTTGCGCTGATAATCATAATTAGGAGAAAATTTTAAAAATTTGGATTTTCGATTTTTTTGTTCGAATCCGGGTTCGGGGTTCGAAATGGATATCAGATGCGGATTCTACGACACCGATAACCTATAGAAACAACTTTTTATAAATTTCAAATAAATTTAACAAAAAAAAAAATTTTTTGTTGACACAAAAAAGGGCACTACCACCGTTTTGCTACCCCCTCCCCCCTAGGAAAATAATAAAAATTCATTAGGCTAGGACTGGCTTAGGCTTGCTTCGACCTGCTGGGCTCTCATAATTTGTTTCTCGTTGAAGTTTCTTCTTCCGCTGTCGTCGCCCCTTCCGTGGGCATCGCTTCATTACCCCAATACCATGTGAGCGCGCCGCACCAGAACATGCCGGGCAGCAAGTACCAGCAACTGTTGCTGTTCATCGATGAATATTTTTAAAACCAAATTTATTTGAAATTTTCCTGACGGCAACGATGGACACACCCCATTAAATCAACAATTTTTGCTAAACTCATTTCAAATTTTCCTTAAAAAAAATTAAGTTCCATTATGCAATTTTTTTATAAATTTTTTAGTGATCAGCGACCCCGAAAACCAACGGAATTCGGCTCTAGTGCACTTTATGAGTCCAATCGAGTTTTATGAGTCCAATCTGACTTTTATGAGTCCAATCATTTTTTTATGAGTCCAATGATTTTTTAATAAAAGTTTGAGTCCAATTTTTATTTTTCAAACTGTCAGCCTAAAATTGAAATACACAATGTAAAGCCACAATTATAGTGGATATTGGTATCGAATTTCTTCCAGAATATTTTGGAAATTTTTTGCATTTCCATGGAACCGACGGAACATATACTGATAAAGATAGGTGGTAACATGTCAGAGTTAGTTCCGTGCAAGTGTCGCAATTTTTTAACTTAACGTGAGATCGCCAACTTTGCTGATCTTGCCTTTTCGGTTTTGTTTCAATCAATTTTGTTATTTTCAACTCAGTCCAATCGGAGGCATTTATTCATCTTATTGTTGAATTTTTCTAAAATAAAATTATTTGGAAATTTTTGTAAAATGTACTTTATTCACAAATTTTTGATCGGACTCATAAACTCTGATTGGACTTACAAAAAAATGATTGGACTCATAAATATTTAATTGGACTCATAAATATTTGATTGGACTCAAAAACTCTGATTGGACTCATAAAACTCGATTGGACTCATAAAGTGCACTAGAGCCCGGAATTCTATCCAATGAAAAATTTCTCTCCTCTCAAAAAAAATTTCAAGGGTAGTTTCAATTTTGGGTACTTCTTCGGAATAGGTGCCCCGCCGGAAAAATCAAAAAAATTTTCATCAAAATTTTTTTGTTTCACACCCAAACAGGCCCCACGTACAACGCGAATCGCAACGCGCAGGAACGCCTGAAGCGTGACATTGTGCAGGCGCGGCTGTTGGTGCGCGAGTGCATGGCCGAGTTGGAGCAGCAGCGCAAGCAGCAGCAGACGTGACAGGACGGAGATAGAGAGAAAGACGACAGACAAATTACCGATTGATTTTTTAATGTATTGATTGACCAGTTTTGTACCAAAAATCTTCTCTTTTTTCTGGATTGATGCACAACGATGGGAATTGTTCAAAAAATTTCTTGCAGCTTCGCACTTCAAAAGTTTGGACTTAAAACGTAGAATTAAAAAAAAAATTATGCTTCATTTCGAGCGATAAGCCTTAAGATTTTTCAAAGGTGAAGGGCACTGATCCGGAATTTTTCAAAATTTGCCATTTTCCAGAACAGACTGATGCGCACACAACTTTTTACTATTTGGTTTTTTTGTTTTTGTGCCAACTCGTCAAAATTGATGGCACCGAAAATGGTGTCACGATACTCCACAAATGGTTCCACCGATGTCACATTGTGTTACCGGTCCCGATCCGCACAAATGCATGTGTTCACAGATGGGCCAACCTTTGGGCAAAATTTAAATAATTCAATTAAGTAATTAATATTGGAGTGGAAACTCAGTTCTGTCATAGCTGGGAGAAATTCTTTATTAAAATTTATAACAAATCAAAACGAAACCCATAAATCACTCAAAGTATCTCCCCTGATTCTCCACAATCTTCTGCCATTTTTGAGATTTTAAAAATGATCTATTGATTAAATTCAAGATAGTTAGACTCAAATAAACTGATCGGTCTACTTAAAAAAGTGGCCAAATTCAACCGCTGATTTATTGGCCAATCCGCAAATTTGAAATTTCCGTGCTCTAAACTACTCCCATCCGAATTTAGTGACAAAAAATTTACACTTACAATGTTTATTCGCACACACATAACATATACATACATATATATATCCATACACGCAAATAATTGAAATGACAACAGTTTTTTGGGGGGTTGATCATGTGAAATGGGGGTTTACAATACAATATGATACAACAAGGGGGTCAGACGATCCGATTTCTCCACACGCATCGTTCTCAGGGCTGGCTCTTCTGCCGCTGATGACGTGTTGCACTAGTTCTGCGGCTGCGATCCTTCCGCCTGTCGCTTCAGCCAGTCGTACACCGCGCCCATGGAGTATCGGTTGTTGCGCTTCGGGTCCCAGATGTGCTGCATGACGAACTCGACGAACTTCGGAGGCGCGTCGTGGGGAAATTCCAGCCGGTATCCGTTTGTCACCTGCAAAGGGGGAAGCGATTAAAAATGGAAAATTTTTTGGGTTTTCACTCACCGCTGCCGCGACCTCGCTTCCGCTCAACTGCGCGAACGGCGTCTCGCCATTGTTGAAGACTTCCCAGCACAGCACGCCGAAGGCCCACGTGTCGCTCTTCTGGGTGAAGCTGCGGTCCCTCAGAGCATCCGGCGACATCCATTTGACGGGCAGTTTTGCGCCTCTCTCGATTTGCTTTGAAAGTGCCTTGGTCGCCATGCCGAAGTCCGAGATTTTCACCTGTGGGGAAAAATGAACAAATTTAGACGTTTCATGACAAAAAAAAATTTTTTTTGGTGCTTTTTCACCCACCACGCCGTCCGTGTAGAGGCAGTTTCTGGCAGCGACGTCGCAATGGATGATGCCCTTCGAGTGGATGTGGTCCAGTCCGCCAGCTGCGCCGAGGCACATGTAGAGTTTGACCCGCGCGCTCCGCCGCTGCTGCTTCAAGTAGTTGGTGAGGCTGCCGTCCGTCGCCAGCTCCATGACGATCATCAGGGGCTCCTGGCCAACCGCGACGCCGTAGAACTGGATGACATTGGGGTGTCGGAGCTGCCGCATGACTCGCGCCTCATTCATGAACTCCTTGATCTGAAAATTAATAATATGCGGACGCAGTCTTCCAACCCACCCCCCCTTCCTCACTTGCTCTTTGGTGCTCGTCTGAGACACCTCTTTGATGGCCACCGCCGCTCGAGTCCCCTGCTGATCCACGTAGACGCCACTCTTGACGCTCCCGAACGTGCCGCGGCCAAGTTCATTGCCCAGGATGATTGAAGTGTGCGACAGCTCCCAGTGCGCGCGGGGCACGGCCCTGATGAGAGCGACGTATTGTTGCTGAAAAAAAGGGAAAATGAAAAAAAAAGATTCCAAGCTGTTTGACTTACGGTGGTGACGGAAACTCCGGTGCGCAGATAATTGTCGACGAATCGTTCGATTGTTCGGAAGCCCTTGTCGGAGTTGAGGTCCACGGTGAACATTCCTTTGTGTCGGCGGAAGATGACGTGGTTCAGCAAGCCGCCGACGTTCACCGACAGTGCATACACACGCTCCGTGCCCGAAATTTCTTCTGTCATGCGCACCAGGAAGTCCCCATCGTTCGGCAGCAGCTCCACTACGTCCTCGCGCGGCAACTAAACAAAGTTGAAAAGACATTGAAATGTGGAAAGTGGGGGGGGGACGGTGACTGCTCCTCACCAGTCCGTGGTAGTAGGGCAGTTTCCACATGTCAACGTCCATTGTGCTTGGAGCCGGTGCGCACGCGTCGGTGGTGTAATAAAATTGAAATACGAGAAATAATGGGAGAGGGAAGTGACAAAAGAGTGAAATCGCATCCCTTTTATGTAACCACAAAACATCTCAAACCAAGCAATTCGAAAAAGTGATTGTAAATGAAAAATTTTTTTATATAAAAGCATTCTTTTTCCTGAACGTCCTTCATTTGGGCTCGGTCGGTTATTAAATGCCTACATTCTTCGTATCGTCAAAATGCATCTCTCTCATTTTGGCCTACTATTTCTTTTGACTGTTAATAGACAAAAATTGAATTTAATTCGTGACGTTTATACCTAACTCGATATGTAAATTAGAATAGAGCCAAATGGTACTAATTAAGTTTGTATCCGTTTTTTTAGTCAATTTTTTTCAAATTTTTTTTTTTGGTTTAAAAACACCTGAAAACAAATATTCTGCTGGGGTTTTCGGGGTCGCTGATCACGAAACGACATCCATTTCGCCCAATTCGGGATCCCGGACCCGAACTCGAACAAAAAGTCGAAAAGTCAAATTTTTCGAATTCGGTTTTTAGGCTAAAAATGGTTTAAACAATTTTTTATTGAAGCACTGATGACTTTAAAGTTCATTTTAATGTATTTAGACCTTGTTCGACCAGAAACCAAAATCCGAAAAATTTGACTTTTCGACTTTTTGTTCGAGTTCGGGTCCGGAATCCCGAATTGGCAATATGGATGTCGTTTTCGTGATCAGCGACCCCGAAAACCCCAGAATACTTGTTTTCAGGTGTTTTTAAACCAAAAAAAAAAATGTTGAAAAATTTTGACTAAAAAAACGGATACAAACTTAATTAGTACCGCCAAAATATGTCTAACAGAAAAGAATTTTTAAAGGACAAACATCAAAAAACATCGGAAAATTTCAAGGAGAGTAAAACGGGATTCTCGTATTTTTCCCTTTCCCGTAATGTCATCGTTATTCATTTTACTATTCTTTGCAGATGAAGAGCATTAGCGATCTTTGCGATGAAATAAATCTACGTTTAACGATCAACAATGGGCTGATGAATGCTGGAGTTATGCTAATTTGGATAGGGACAACGGCATGGGATGGGATGGGTGTCTGTCTCGGCATCGCTGCCACTTCATTCGTTGGCACTTTTTGAGTGCCGGCGGACTCCGCACCCGCGGTAAAAGCAAATCCCGGAAGTGCCAAAGACAATGCAACGGAATGTTTTTCTGGCGTTTTCATGTGAATGGATTTGAAAAATGAAATTTAAATTCTAAAAAAATCAAAACTTTTTTATTATTTCTTAATTCGATAAAATGAATCATTTTCTGAAAAAGTAAATGCCAAGAGCTATAGGGAAATGAACATTATTTTTAAATTATATATTTTATACTTTTTACCTAAAAGGTTTCATGTTCAGAAATAATGATGGGGTTGTTAAAATATTAAAAATTAATTAATAAAAAACATTAATTATTCAAAATCAACTAATTAAAAAACAAACATAGGCAATTTAAATTGGCTAATTATTGGGTTTAAAAATTTTAAAAAATAAATTGCTAATTTTTGATTTTTACCGATTCAAAAATAAAAAATTTTTCAAAATTAAAAAAAAAAATTCTTTTTGAGAGAATGAAAAAAAATGGATTTTTTTTAAATTAGGAAAAGAGAGCAAATATTTGGTGGAATAAAAGAAGTAAAGCATTTCTTTACGGAGTTTTGGTGTGCCATTTTCTTTTTGAGTTTAGAGTTTTGTTGCCTCAAACGATTTGCCAAACAAAATGTTCTCAGGGAGATAATTCTGTATTTGGGGAAAAAATAGGAAATTTTATTTTAGTTTTATATTTAAATTTAATAAATAATTTAAAAAGTTATTTTTAAATAGTGAAATATAAATTTAAAAAATCTATCTATATAAATTATGATATTTAATTTTTTATTTTATTAGTGTTTTTATGTAAATATAAATGATTGTTAATATAATGATGAAATAAAAATAGGAAATTTTATAGGTCAATGGGAAAATTTAGTTTTTCTTAAATTTAATTTTAAAAAATAATTTTTTAATAGTGAAATATAAATTTAATTAAAATCTATGAATTTCATTTTGTTATTTCATTATTTTTATTTTAATTAAACAAATAATTTTAAAAGTGAAAAAAATTTCAAAAAAGTACTCTTTGCAACTAGCGCCAGATTATTGGTCCCAGAAAAAAAGAATAAAAATTAAAAAAAAAACAATTTTTAGGGTAAAATTTTTTAAATTCATTGAAAAGATTTAAATTAAAATTTTCATAAATATAAGTATTAAGCTTAGGTATTTTAAAAGAATTAAAAAATATTTTTAATTAAAATTGTGATACATTTTTTTTGTTGTATACGAAATTGAACATGTCTTAAAAAATTATTTTTCCCCAAATTTAATTAAAACGATTTTTTTTTTCGCTTTTGCGCAAAAAAAATTTTCGGTTCACACACTATCAGTCAGCTTTTAATTAAGTGAAAAATGCTTAATGAAATAATAATTTGGTGCTTAAGAGGGTGCTTTTCATTGTCAGTAATGAATGGCGCTTGTCACCAAATTGTGCTCAAATGGCATAAAAGCGGAGGCGTAGGACAACACGTAGCCGGACGAAATGTCGCAGGACAAAATGCCGTCGATCGAACGATTTTTTGGACATTTTTTTTCTCAATCAAATTAATCTTTGACACTGTTCAAAAGCGATTAACAAAATCTTTTGCTCGCAGTGCAACCAAGAGTGTCAGAATGTTCATGGTTATCAGTGCTGCATAATCGAGAAAACTTTTAGAGATTTGATGAACTCGGTAATATGTATGTACCAGGGATGGCATTCCGAGGCCCAAAAAATTTTCGGAAATCGGAATTCCGATCCCAAAAACGTCGGAAGTCGGAATTCCGTGCCATCCCTGGTATGTACTACTCCCGATGGTAGCTCCCCTTAAATTTTCAAGTTTTTTTCCCCAAAATTAATTGCTTTTATCGATGTTGAGGGTCGGAGAATCAGATTTTGACATCCATTTCGACAGATTCCGAAGGATTCGAAAAAAATGAAAATTCCAGTTCCAACAAAATTCTCAATTACCAACAACAATTCAAGTACATTAAATACTTAGGGTGGAACATAATTTTTGATACCCAAATTTTTTCCAATTTTTAAAAATTCATAACTCCGTTATTTCTGCGCCTATTTAAATGATTCTTTTTTTATTTTGTTCTTCATGGTGTCCTCTTTTATATCTTACTATCGTTTCACTTTTTATTTGATTGATAGATTTTTATGCCTTTTTTCCCGACCATGCCAAAATTGAAAATTGGCCCACTAATTTTTCTCGAATTTTTTATGGTCAAAAACCAAAGCTGATATAACAAAATCTTAGTTTTTCTATACAATTTAGACCAGTAGAATCCGAATATGGCCTTAAATGGGACCTATCTTTTCAACCTGAGCTTGTAAAGCTCCAACTCCATGCATGAAGTTCGAGCTGTACAGGTTTGTTGCGATCCCAGAGACCAAATCTAAGACCATATTCGAACTCAACATACCCGATTTACCTTACCACTTTTAAAACATTATGTTACTTGGTGGTCATGAAAAATGCCGTTTTTGGAGACCACTTTCAGTCTCGGCTCTCCAATAATTCAATTTTTGTAATTAAAATTTTATATTTTTGTGTTCTTATAGGCCTAACTTTGCTCTATTTAATCACTATTTCTCTGGCTCTGTATCTCTTTTATTTTTCTTTAAATCAGCCATCAAAAATACCCACCTCTAAAATGACCATTTTTGCTTACTTAACTCTAACTCCCTAAATACTTTTCCATTGGTATTGATTGATCTCTTGCCAGAATAATGGCAACATATTATTGATAATAATGGCGGGTATTTTGAATCATGATTGTGTTTTGTTGAAATTAAAAAAAAAATTTTTAATAAAAAAAATTTGGGTATCAAAAATTATGTTCCACCCTAAGTCAGGGTTCGGATCTGTTCTGATTTCTTAAACAAATTCAAAATTTTAAAATTTTATGGCCTAATGTCACTATTTTACAAAAAAATATAAAATTTATGGCAAAATTTGGTCATTTTTTGGACAAAAATCTGTTAACAAATCGTACTAAAATCACACATTTTTCCCGGCGGCACCTATCGGCGCCGCCGGGTCCCCTGTCCTCCAAAATTTTGGAAGAAGGGCCCCGCAAAAAAGTGAAAATATAATATTTAATACATTTTTGATCGAATAAATTGTAAAAATAAAAGATTTGAAGCAATTTTGCAAAATGTTCTGATTTTCGACCCCAAAATCTGATTTTTTGGACCCGATGTTCTGATTTTGAAAATTTTTCGATCCGAACCCTGCCCTAAGTACATAAAGTGTACCACTTTCTATAAAAAAACCTTTTTTCCAACCAAACCTACTCCTATCATTTTTTATGAAAATTTAATTTTTTTTTTTTTTTAATTTCTGTACGCCGCCGCGCACCCGAAATAAAAGTGCATTACGGAACTAAAGAAGTAAAAACATAAACATTTATCATCATCCTCCACCCCGGCACTGCTCTGCCGCAACAATTGTAATTTGAGAGAGATAGAGAAAAAGAGAATTTGAAGAGATTGTGTGTATGGGAGACAGTGCAAGAAGAAAGTAATGTCTGCCCTTTCCCAATGAAATAGAGAAAATGAGAGTCAAGATTGTAAAGAAAGAAGGTGCAAGAAGGAAGTAGTGCCTGCCCCATTTCTAAAGACATAGAGAAAAAGAGAATTTGAAAAGTTTTCGTTAGGAGACAGTACAAGAAGGAAATGTCTGCCCTTTCCTCTGCGTCACTGCCCTGTTTTCCATGTCATGTACTATTTCTTTAGTTTCTTTTCCTTTTGCATTTTTAGCGAAAAAAAATTGACAGAAAAAAACAATGGCGAAAATGTTGAAAAAATAAATGTCTAGTTGTGTATGTAAGTGTGACTTCATTTTTTATTGTGATTTTTATTGTGAATACTGTTTTTGCTCTTAACTTTGCCTATTTTTATTGACTGACCGCTCGGGTAATTATTGCATTTACTGGTCCGATAAAAAATGATGAAAACAGTGGTTTTGAACAGTTCTGAGTTGCAGTTCGAATTCGGGATCGAATTCGATATAAGCTTAATGATCAGCGCCCAAGATAACCCACGAATGTACCTCAGAACTGTTCAAAACCACATTTTTATCCTTTTTTTTGTGGGTCTGGTAAATCTGGTAAAGACAGTGCGAATTACCGACCGTTCTTTTTTTTCAACATCCTGAGCTAACCATTTACTGTCTAATGTCTATTTTTATAATTTGACGTTGTTTTGCTAGAGCCCCGCCGGGATTTTGCCAGGGTTTCCGGTCCCGGTTTCAATTAGTTAGTACACAAATCTGAAAGTATTGAATGATTTACTTTATGTACCTATGTGCCAACAACTTTTCATGAATGAAATTATCTGTGCGCTACTTGCCAACAATGAAAAGCCATAAAATTTTTGGTCTCATGAAAATTTCTGGCATAGGTACACAGAAACCCTGAAAATTCTGTCGCATAAACAATCGCATTCTATTCATTCCTTAGATTTGTTTCATTTGATCTTTGGCCCTCCAATTTTGTAAAAATTTGTTTTATTTCAATTTTTGACTCATTAATTTGTAAAAACTGTCTTCTTTTTCTGTTCAAAATTACACTTTTACATAAAAACACCATTTTAGAAGACATATTCACTCGATCAAAGAACGGCTTGACAAATATGGAGGTTGAGGTGAAACAGCAAGAGGGTTTCTATCTGAAGGCAATTGTGACCGATGTGTTGGAGAATTCGCTGGACGTTGTTTATGACCGTGGATGCCGAAAGCCGGAAACTGTGGAATTCAGGTTTCAAACTCAGTGAATAAGAGGGCATTTCTAATAAGGATATTTCCATCCATTCGGAGGGCAAATGAATGAATTAAACTCGGAATTGGAATGAATTTGGACATGAGATGGGTTTGGACAAAACTTTATTTTCCAAAAATTATGAAAATTTCTTTGGCAGTTTTCGGGGTTGCTGATCAAGATTATTTTCGTTTTAACCAATTCCAAATTCGAGAAATTAATTTTTCGATCTTTTCTTAGAGTTCAGTTTAGGCATTGGAAATTGGTCGAAATATATACCGATTCGTGTTAAGTGAACCTGAAATTTTTATTACCATTTGACCCCAAATGGCAAAAATTTTCCTTTTTTGCGCAAAATCGCTACAAATTCCTGTTTTTTTTGTGGCTCCGGCGCTGAAATTTTTTGAAAAACAACACCGGTAAAAAAATAGATAGCCCGGAGCAAAAAAAAAAACAGCCCTTCGGGTGCCCTCACGAAAATTTTTTCTGGATACGGGCCTGGTCTGAATGCTGCATAACGCTTTAACAAATCATACCAAATTGTAAGAAAAGTGGTCTGAGTAAATTTCTTTTTAAAAAGCCAAATTTCCAGCCAATGTCGTGCTGTCATCATTGAAAATGCGCAGCAAAAGCGACCGTCAAAATGCGGCGACATTGTTGATGCCCTTGTTCCGATTGACAAAAACAACGATGACTTCCAGGCCTACAAGAAGATGAAGATTCGGGAGATCAAGGTTTGCAACGAGATTGTCATTTTATTGCCCGCTAACCATCAAATTTTTAATCCATCGACCCACTCATTCCCAAAAAAAAATTTTTTTTTTGTTTTTTGTGAAATGCTTTGAAACAATGGGAAAAAGCAATTTATTGTTGTTTTTCTTTTGGGGTGAGGGGATGGCGAAAAGATGTGTTTTTTGAATGCAATAATAATTTCACCAATATAGAATCCAGATTTGACAAAAATTCCAATGTCAACGACTTTGGGGTTGATGACAACTCGTACATAAAATTTTGTCCACGTTTCTAGAGGCGTCATTTCGATACTCAATGAAATTCATGGTTCGATTACATTATCGCTTTCGCATTCGTGACCAAAAACGGGGATGGCGTACATACATATGTGTGGATATTTGAAAAAAAAGAATCGCCTAGATATTTTGGTCCCACAAAAAAGGGGTCAAAATCAAAATAAAGCAATTTTAAGGATATTTTGATGCGCTGAGTACGAATCTGACCTTCTTTTCGGGCAGTTTCGAACCCCGGGCCAGAATTCGAAAACTCAAATTTTCGAATTTCAAATTTTTGTTTCAATTTTTTGAGACACATGGAAACTAAGTAAAAGTCGTCATAGCTTCAATAAAAGGTCATTCAAACGGCTTTTAGACTACAAATGTGAAATTGGAAATTTGAATTTTCGAGTTTTTGTTCGAATTCGGGTCCGGGATTTCGAATTGGTCGAAATGGATGCCTGCTTCGTGATCAACGATGCCGAAAACCTATGGAAACATGTTTTCATGACTTTAGAAAACAAAAAAAAATTTTGAAAAATGAGTTAGACAAACTCCTTTTTTGTGGACCAATGATCTAGGCGATTGCCAAAAAAAAAATTGTCATTGATCCTACTTTGGTCGCAGTTTATTTACATTTCACCAATAGTTTGCTTCCCCGTCCCTGTTCCTCCCCGAAAAAAAAAATTCTATTTTTTGAAAATTTGCAGGGCGATTTTGCGGTTGTGTGCAGCGTGGACAATTCCGGAGACGGCAACGTGTCAGCATTGGGCAGTGAAGTGATCCCGTTGGACCAATGCCGTCATCCGGCAATGTGTATGCTAATTGATGCCAGCTCAGTGAAACAGTGCACCATTTCGGTGCCGGACGATTTGGTCAACTATTTTGTGCATGGCGAAGACACATTTAAAATGTTGTTGGAGGCTGTGTCCAAGGTTTACATATTTTTTCCATTTGCGATGTAAAAATGGACGGGGGCTTTTACGTTTTTATGCGCCAAAAAAATTAAAAAATATGTCAACAAAGACCTAAATGGATAGAAAATTATTGAAATTTCAATGAAACCAAAAAAAATTGTAATACTATTTTTTGTGAAATTTTTTTTTTATTAAACTATATTTCTTAAAAAAATATTTTGTAATGCTGCTGACTTAAGGTTCTCATCAAATTCGACCAGGAAAACAAGCAGATTGTTGTCAAGGTTACTATATATATATATATATTTTTTACGTAAATTTGCCAAAATTGTTTTGGGTTTTCCAGTGCTAAAATAGCCTAGTATGCTTTTTTACACAACCAAATGGGTATTGGGCGCAGGTGTTTTTATGGAAAAACCAAACACGTGCCTACTTTTAGGGTCCGTGACGGTTTTTGAGTTTTGGCCATGACATTCATGCTCACTTGCCATATTTTTAACTTATTTTTAGTCATCCAATTGTAATACATTTTAAATGCTTCAGTCCCTGTATTTTTTGGCGGTGTGTGTAAAATTTGCACTTTTTTCATGGGTCAAACATTTTAAAAAATGGATTCTCCATTCAGAGTTTTTTCGCCGGTGCGCTCAAGAAAGTGCAGATTCTGAAGGACACTTTCCTGCTGCACAGCAGACAGAAGATGCTGTTGCTGAACCGTCATGAGGAGACCATGAAAATGTTGGCCGCCCAGGAGCCGCCCGACGAGTTCTTCGAGGAGTTTGAAGTGCAGACCGCGATGATGGGACTTGGTTGGTAGAACTTGCGTTTTTGTTTTCTGTCGGAATCAAATTTTATGGATATTGGGCAAGGGCTTTGTAGTAAATTTCCTTAAAAAAATTTTTTTTTTTGTCTAAAAGTACTAGTAAATCAACCCACAAAAAAATAATTGGTTCTCGCGATGGTATTTCTGCTACCGATTGTCCTTCCTTCCCCTTCCCTATTTATCAAAAAATTTGCCATCAAATTTTGAAGGCTTTTGTTCGTCCCTATCCTTATATTTAAAAAAAATTTTTTTGTTTTTAATGGTTGCTTCATGAATTAATTTGGTCGATTGATTTTTCCAGCAATTGGAAGCCAAGGGGCCAACATCAGCAGTGTGCGCAAGTTGGAAGGTGTCAAGGAAATTTTGGTTGACGACTCGCAACGAGCGCAGGGCTTTTGCAAGATTAAGGTGGCTTTTTCGCCGAAGTTGGAAAAAATTGTGTTTATTTGAAAACGATGAAAATGACTGTTTCATCAGAGCTCGACATTTTAATGCATGGGTCCGGCTTTCATGTTAGACCGGAGTCTGGCTCTTTTTTTTGTTGTTGAAATAATGAAATCTGAAAACTTTTCTCGAACACCACACAGGGATTTTGCGGTAGCCGCGCCTCAGGCAAAAAAAAAATAATAGAAATTTTAAATTGAAAAATGTAGAAAGATTTAAACTGAGAAATAAACGATATTTTGGCATAAATAAGGGGTGGGGGGCAAAATCCGGAAATTCGAAATTTAAATCGCTTTTTTGAAACAAGTGAAATTTTTTGGAAAATTTGGGTAGGTCTGGGGGTGGGGGGGGGTACCACCAAGGAAAATCTAAAATTTTTACTCGTTTAATTCCACAGGCCTAAAAAAAATCAACAATATTAGATCTATGCCATCAATCCGGAGATTGCTGAACAGGCGCGCAACATGCTTGAGTTTTTGCAAAAGCATGTCAAAGTGCCGCATGACAAAGTTGGGCAGATGATCGGCAAGCAAGGCAAATCGATTCAGGTGAGTTGGACCAGGGGTTGGGGTGTAAAGTGACGATTAAAAATTTTTTTTAAATTGATTTGTAAAAATTCCAGGACATTGTGGACAAATCGGGCGTCGTACGCGTTCAGATTGGCGAAGAAAATCCGGAAGTAAATAAATAATTTGGACACACAATGGCTGACTTTTCCGGGTGTACTACGTCCCCCCACCCCACCCACGAAATTATAAAATTTTTAATAGAAAAAATTACGACAAAAAAATTGGTTGAATTTTTTTAAACCATTTTGTGAGTTTTTTGAAAAAAAACAACAGCATAACTTTTCAGCATGGCCTTGTCGACTTCACCTTCACCGGCACGCGCGAATCTATTGGCAACGCTGAACTGATGGTCGAGTTTCTGCTGAAGCACATCAAAGAAATGGACGAAATTCGAGAGTAAGAAAAACGCAAAAAAGCCATGCCCCCCCATTCATTGCATTTTCAAAAATAAAAAAATGACGACGACTATTACTTTTTCTCGATTATGGTTCGGAATTGGTCAAGCAAAAACAAAAAAGCTGTTTTTAAAGGGCTCACTCGGTTTCTATTTTTAAAAAATGGTCCCACATTAAAAGTCAAAGGAATTTTGCTTCAAACAAAAAAAAATAAATGTGTGTTTTTCCACATGTTCAGGGAGGAGGAGGAGTGCAAGCGAAAATTGTTCAACTCTCGGCACTCGCCCTTCACTTACCCGAACAATGGGTGGCAGTCCCATCAGCAGTTGAACGCCAGTCAGAGAGCATCCATCAATGGGGGTGGTGGTGGTGGTGGTAATACAAATACAAAATGCTCAGAATTTCAGCAAATCAATACGCATTAATAATGAACGGCTTTTTGGGGTGCTCGGAAAAAAATTCATTCAAGTTTTCTCCTCGGATTGATTTTTAAGCTGTTGTGACAGTTTTCAGTTATACTGTCGGTTGAAGACTCCCTTCAAAAAAAAAAAAATTTTTTTTTGAGATAGGTTACGGATTACCGGGCTTTAAGAAATCGATTTGACGCCCCATTCATTCTAAATCAAACCCGTTTTTCGAACAACATTCATATTTCCACCAAATAATATTAATTCTTTCATGAAATTTTCTGAAATTTCGAAACTACCCCACTAAATGTAAATGTTTTAAATTTCAAGTGACGAATCGCCGGGTTCAAGGCTCCAAATGGGTCGAAAGAGTTCAGCCGATGTCGGGCCAGCCCGTGCCGTACAATGGGGGCGGCAAAGGCGGGGGCGGTGGGCAGAAACATCGTGCTGGTGGAGGCGGTGGTCGAAGGTCTCAGGCGCCGCAGCGCAACCGACGGGACAAGGCGAGTGGTAGTGGTGCAACTGGTTTAAATGTGGGGACGCCCCGCCCAGCAGGGCACGCGGCAGCATATTTAAGTGAATGGTTGACGGACTCGGTATGTTTTTTGTTTTTTTGCTGATTGTGAGATTATTATTTCTCGTTGATTTTTTTAAAACTAGGGGTGGAATCTTTTTTCGGTATTTTTTTGTCGCCGGATTTCCACGCACTCTAGCAATTTTTATGCCAAAGTTTCTAGCAAAAGATTTGCAATTTTTATTTTGTTTTTCAAAAATTAATTTCCCGGCTGCGCGTATGCTACCGGAAGTCAGCATTCCGACACTTTTTCTGACTTGAGGAACCACCCTTGTCATACAACCACTCTCCCTGGTCATACACATAAATGCCAATTTTGAAACTTAAAATTTATTTTAAAAAAAAATTTCATACAAAATTTTTAGGCTGATGACGAATGAAAAGAGCAAAGGATGATGATGCGGAGGAAGGAAGAGTAGGGGAAGAGAGCAATGTGTGGGCGCACAATGTGTGAACAATGAGGGGAATTTGACTGATTTTTGGCGCCGAATTTGGACACCTTTTGTTTTATTTCTATAATGGTTTCGTCCCTTTCTTTCTCTTCTTTTGTGCGTAAATTATGATGCAAAAAAAAAATTGTTTTGTTTCCTTTGCTTTTCAAATTTTTAATTAATGCATTGTTCTATATATGTTCTCTAATTTTTTTTCTCTCCTTTTTTTGTGTTTGTGTTGCCATTTTTGACATTAAAAAACCGAGAAATTTTTTTTTATGTTTTACTTTTTGTGATGGAACCGCGCCATCGACGAAGCATCCGTGAAGCGAACAACATTGGCTGGACAATCAGGTTCTGTTCTTGCTTTTTCTTAGCATTCAATGTTGGGTGGATTATGGCCGTCGTTGTAGGCATCGTTTGGAATTCCCATATGTCAGTTACATTCAGTTTTTATCGGAAAAATGGCAAATAGTCGTTTTTATTAAGAGAAAAACGCATACAAATCCCTACAAAACGCCTAATTCGGGATTTTTGATGAGGAGAAAAATATCCCTGCAAATTGAATGTTTGAATTCAGCCGCCCACCCCAAATCCAGGTTCGGATTTTGAAATTTGTTACAATTCTATTCTCTGACCCTGAAAACCTATAACATAGAAATTATTTCCGGATATCTCGACTCAGTTCGAACAAAATTACATTCGGAATTTGTTTAATTCTCACTAAATGATTCACATTTTTCAATTGTTAGTGACCACCCAGAAGATCATGATGCCACCGCTGCTGATTGTGAGCAGCAGCATTTGCTGCTGACCAGCAATGGGACCTTGTCAGCAGCGTCTTCGTCATTTGGTGTTGTCGATGGTTGCGGCGGAGGTGGTGGTCGTATTTATCCTGGACTGTTTGCTGAGGACGATGCTGCTGAACACAAGGGCAACACCAGACGGAGTGCCCAAAATGGGGCTGGTGGTCCAGCAGGGCGCAGCAATAACATTGGCCCAAAAGGCAGTGGTTGGCCTCCAATTAAAAGGTTTGTGCGTATGGTTGAGTAGTGCTTGCTAATTAGAGGGTTGATTCGGCACGGCCAAGAAAAATCGGGGAAAATTGATGCCATGATCAATTAGTGGTTATGCGCCGGATTCTAAATTGGTTGTTGTCAAACGATCAAAATAGCAACCTTTTTGCGCGCCGGTTTTGAAGTGTTTGAAATGGGACACGGAAAATACCACAAGAATTTAAAAATTTTCAGTGTAACAATGGAAGAACAGGCCGAAGATGATGATGATGTCAACGGTGACCATAAGACTGACGATGATGAGGAGGAGGAGGAAAATGAAGTCGCTGAAGAAGAGCCGCTGTATCCAACCCGTGGTGGTACCATGAGGAATAATAATGCCAATTCCGTGCCTGCTGTTGCGCAAAAAATTGTCAGCCGTCGCTCTTTGCCAGGTGAAAAAGCATTCTAATACTTACTTACTGTTTTTGTGGGCCAAGTTAAATTTGGTATATACATTTATTTTTAGTATATTGGGGTGTGCTAATATTGAAACGAAATTTTGAATTAAAAATCGTATTTTTTTTATACTTTTTTTTCATCTGGACATGTAAGACACCAAATTCTAAACAAACATAGCAAATCTGGACATTGGCTAGTAGAAATTGGGTAGCTTGGGCCCTGTTTTTTTTTTTTTTGCTCGTTTGGCCAATTTTTTGGTCCTAGAACCGGGGTTTCGTTCTTGAATTTTCCCAAATTCTCATCCCAACTAAATATTTACACGAAAATACCAAGGACCTTGTTGTCTCGCTCCTAATACACTTGTAATGTAATTTTTTTAAGCTTCATTTCAACATCAACCACAGCTGCAAAAGCGATGGTCTCCCCAACAACAGCAGCAAGCCGTACAGCAACCATGGCAACGCCGTCGACACCAAGCCGTTGTTGATGATGACGAGGAGGACGATCAAGGTGGAAAAAGTGCCACCGATGGTGGAACTAGTGCCGGTTTCTGGCAGTTCTTCGACTCAAATTTTGAGCAATTTGTTGCTCGAGGTCACGGTCACCGGCGGCCCACCAATGGTGGTAAATGGGAAATTATTTAATTAGAAAAATTCAATTTAAATTTGAAAATTTTATTTATTTATTTTTTTTGAAATCCTATCCGTATCTGTTTTTAATTTTTGGAAATTTGTTCAGCGATGTTAAAAAAGAAATTTTTTGGGCTAAAATAATAATATTTCTGATTTTCTGTTTCAAATGCAATAAAAATGGGTTATTAATTTTTACTCCCCGTTTTTTCAGCGCTTTTTCCCCGTCAAAATTTGATTATTTTCCTCATCGGTTTGTCTGTTCTGCTCCTCTTTGTTCTCCCTCCGATTTTGTTCACATTGTTCTCCTCCGATTCCAATCAACAGCAGCAGCATCAGCAACATTTGTCTTTGTCCGACCGTTTGCGCATTTTCCGAGCCGAGCTGCAACAGATGCTCAACCAAACACGTTTTGCCAATGTACGATAAACAATTCTATGACAAATTGAATTTGTACAGGCTTTTAGCCGGAAAAAAACTCGGTGGGCGGAACGCGAAGACTTTTTTGCTTTTCGGGCCAAAAATGTTTTTTTTCCATTATTATTTTTAAAATTTTGATTGACGGGGAGAAAAAAACAGTAATTAGTAGCCCTTTTTCGCCTAGGAAAAAGACTTTTTTGCCATTTTTGGGGTCAGATTAATTGCTTACAATTTTAATTTTCATAAAATTTCTTATTCTTGAATATTTTTTCATCGGTCCCAGGAACCTGGAATTATTGTTAGGCAATGGGTGCCCTAGTATAAAATTTATCATCATTAAGTTCTCCAATTTCAAGTCCATTTTCGGTTCTTTTTTTCCTACATTTTGCTTATTTTTTTGACCATATATCTTTGAACATCTAAAATGGATTGTTTTGAATGCCTTTCCTCCCTTTTTAAGTCCGCTCCACGCACCAAATACAACATTGAAAGGACGCTCAATTACTTGGCCGAACAAATGTTGCGCAGGCGTCGCCAACGACGCAACTCGCTGATGAATGGTGAGTGGATGAATGGTGAGTGGGTTCAGTCCCGTATCCAAAAAACTATTTCGTGGAGGGCAACCGGAACTGGTGTCGTCCGGCACCGCCGGGGAAAATTTTGAATCTTTGGTCAAATTTGTCAAGAAAGTTTACCTAAAAAGGGACCGATATGTGTGTTTGGAGAGGGGAGTGGGGGTGGGGCGGTGTACGATGTGCACCCTTGGAAATGGCGCTCGACAACAAATTTTCTATTTTGGATTCCCACAGCTTCTTAATTATTTATCAAATTACAGGCTTTTTCATTTTTATTTTTTTTTTGTAATTCTTAGGTGGGGCCACCGAAGAAGCAGCCAGTGCAGGCGGAGGTGGCACATTTGGCCAATACCATCCGGCACCGCTTGTGCTGCTCATTTCATCGCCTTCCTCCTCCACCCCATCCCCCGAAGGTGGTGGTGGTCCTCCGATTGTTGACAGCGGCGACGACGTCCATTCCCTTGCCGAGCAGTACGCTGTCCTGTTGCTCAAGCATTGGCCTGAATATCGGTTGGTTTTTGTTTGGGTGATAGGCATTTCCACTGCTATTACTTAAAAAAAAATCTGGTCCATGCGTTTGAACTTTGGGTCGAATGTTGGCAAAAAAAAAAACACCGTTTGTATAGGTAAATTTGATTGCCAAAAATAAATGTAACAGTGGGGATTCGAACTTTTGCCACCTTCTTCGTTGAAACATTCATAACCACTAGGACACTTAAAATTTTCTTCTTCTTTGTGGGATTTACAATTAGTCCTTACCAAATTCTGAAGAATTTAATTTCGAAAAATGATATTAATGCTTTTTTAAAATTTTTATAGTCCTAATTATTTCCGTTTTCACCGTTTCGTTTTCAGCTTTATCAATGTCACCGCTCAGTCTGACCACACCAAATCCAATTTGTCCAATTTGTTAATGCGTCCCCTGTTGTTGTCGTCCAGCCAATGTTCAACAACATCAGGCAAATCGTCATGGTTGTGGTGGTGGTGGCCATCATTAGGTAATGGTGAATTCAATTTACTTGCAATCACCAAAACAAAATTTGTAACATTTTCTTATTTGTGGGCTCTCTATTGGTGTACCAATTAGTTTTCGTGGTGCGCAAATCAGGAAATTTGTTGATTCAAATTTCTTTAAAATGTAAAAAAAAACAATTTTCTTGACCCCCACCCTCAAAAAGTTGAAGAAAATGTGGACAAATTTCTCCGTTTAACTTTTTTGTTTTGCTATTTTACTCCCTCCCTAGGCCAAAATTGCGACGACGCTCACGATGATGACAATGTGCTGGTGTTGTTCCACCGAATTGAGCGGTTGCGTGGCGATGCGCCGCTGTTCCTCCATTCGTTGGCCGACCCGGAAAGTTCGCCAATTGTTGAGGCAGCCGGTCGGCACAATGTGCTCGTCATTTTGACAATGGCACCACCGGGCGACGAAAACGATGGCAAAAGCAATGCCCAAAATGATAATGCTGCTTTCGATGACAATGATGATGCCATGCTGCGACGGGATTGTGAGGGACAAATTGCGAGGTATATATGTTACAATAGGGAGCAGTTCGCCCCCTGCCCCCCTTCAAAATTAGGAAAAATTCAACGAAATTAGAGATTTATCAAAAAACATTTTTTTTTAATTTTTCATTTGGAAAATTTTTTTTAAAAAAACTTCATATAATTTGAAAAAATTGCTGAAAATTTTTTTAATTATAAGATTTTGTTCTTGAAAAATTTCTAATTCTGGGATGGTGATGATCCGAGAGGGTGGCAAACGAATATGACTTTTTTTCGGAGTGTGGCATAACTGAAAAGTACCCTGATTTTTGCCGTTTCCCTCCGCCCCAATGTGTGATAAGAATATGCCACCCTGAAAGAAAGAAAAAAACAAGCACTTTTTCAAACCCATCCAATTTTTTATGTCTTTAAAAATGTGCATTTTTCAGTTCACTGCTGTCCAATTGGCACTCCGATGCGGTGACAGAGGACCAAATCCGACCAATTGTGGCCAGAATAAGTGCAATTCCGTTGTGTGTCTTTTGAAAATGACTTTTGAAACCATCACAAAATCGATGCCCACCATTTTTTTTGTCATTTGACTTTATACCATTTTTATCGAACATATATATTTAGCTCATTTAAAATATTCTCTAAAAAAATAACCTCATACCATTGTAAAGACAAAGAATCCTAAGGGCGTAACCATCCAATCTCTTTCAGCAAAGTACATTAGGTTTTGTGATTTCTGGGTTAATTTTTTTTAATATTATTATTAATTAGTAAAATCCACTTTTTTATTAGGGTATACAAATTTGGGTTACGATCCCCGAGACATTTTTTATTTTTAAAAAATCTTTATTTAAAATGATAATAATTACCAAGTTTTCAAATCCCTCCCTCATTTACATATACTGTAATTGTCACCAATTTCTCTAAAATAAATGCCCAACGCCGGAGGCATTTCAAGCGGAATTTCATCACTTGGCGGACACCCGCAGATGGAGCTGAACACAGTGCGCCTTTACGAGGAGTACACACGGCAACTGTTGAACAACAACAACAACAACAACACCATAACAGTAACACAAACACACTACCCAATGAGGACCTGGTCAACTGGGACGAGGTTTGATTGGGGATGTTCACTTTTGCAACTGAATTTGATTGGGCTTGCACATGATTTCCTGCATTCAATCCTATTGAATGCGGGAAAAATTATTACGCATAATTCGACTTTTCATGATTTATTTCTCATTTTTTGACGCTTTTTTGTGGGGATGGAATTAAATTTGTGATATTCGATTGGCAAAAAGGGGTTTGATCCGGACTAACATTTGCCACTCGACTCTTAGGCATATCCAATCTTTTGTTTCTTATGCTAAAAAAATTTTCTTTCTTGGTCAGTGCCCTCTTTTTCTTTTGGAATTTTTGGACGCCTAAAGTGCAATTTAGCCGTCCGTATCCAATTATTGGTTCCATTCCTGGTGATTTTAAATAAAAATTTTTACATTCAGGTGCCAGATGATGAGTTGGAGGAGACTGCGTTCGAACGTTTTGAGGGGCTCAAGGAAATGTTTCCGACACCGGTGCGCTCTGCGTTGTCCACCACTGTGCAATTGACATGGGTGGTAGCGCAGAATTCGGTTGGATTTTGGGGTTTTTTTAATTTCAGGGTACCGATTTCGCGAAAAAAGAGTGAAGCTTCCATCCCCCAATAATTTTTTTTTGAAATTTTCAAATTTTCCATGACTGCAAAGATTCACGCTTATTTCAATGTATGCCATAATTTATTCTTGGGAACATTCAATAGCCTAGCCTAGCTTTATTCTCTACTATGTTAGCCTTTACAATCTAAACAAAAAAAAATTTATTTAAAAATGACAACAACAGAATTTTTCAACTCTTGAAAATTTTTTTAAATTTTTACTCTGTAAATTTTTGGACCGCGCAAATTTCAATAAATCCAAAAAACCGACTTTTTCGATAGAATTTTTTTTTTTGCCAGTTCTCTTTTGCACGCAGTGCTGCTTGGGTGTTGTCGACCAGCGCGCTGCTCATGGTGATGCCGTACATTGTGGACAAGGAGTTGCACGATGTGGAGAAGGCACAGTTGAAACAACAGCAACAGTTGCTGCTCGGTGGACGGCCCAGCTGAAATGATTGATTTTGATCAAATTGGTCGATCAGAGAGCGCAATTTTCTTGATCAGCACTGATTGATTTCGATCACTTTTTGTTGCTTTTTTCCATTTTTTGATTGTTTTGTTTGTTGTTTTTACAACAATTAGAGCGCCTTTGCCCCGTTTACCCTCAAATCGTCGCCATTATCCGCCGTTTTTCTTTGTTTGACCAATTTCTTCAAGCTATTGATACATAAAATTTTAGACAAATTTGGTTTGATTCATTTTATGATATCATTTGTCAGTTACAAATATATTTTTGCAATTTTTATGTTGGTTTTATTCCACAATTTTTTTTATTGTTTTGGCTTTTTTAAAAAGTTTTTTAAGATTTTTTAAAAATTATTTTCCAAAATATCTTTTTTATAAACATGTAAAAAGTTGTCTGAATTGAAGGTGGCGGCGATTTTCTGATGGGTTCGCTGGTTGTTCATCCGTCCATCGCACATCGCAACAGCTGGCCGCAGCTGCAAACCGCTGCTGACCGCGAGTGCATTTCATGTGGTGGCCGTTTATATGAGGCTGAATCGGTCCGCGTTGATGCGCGCGGGTATTCCAATCAATCTTATCAAAATGAGCCAAGCATTTGGCCACCAATTGCTATTGCTCCGTTGTCGTCGTCCCTCATTTTCACCATCGTCGTCGTCGGCATTGTTTTGTCCATTATTTCGTGCCACCGCCGCCGCTTTCGCAACGGTTGGAGCCAAAAAACAATCAACCGCACAACACCAAGGCGAACAGCAACAAAAACAGGCTCAACAAGTACACAACAACCGTTGAAAAATGCCAAATTGCAAATGGGCAACAATCGGCGGATGGCACGGCTGGTCAGTCATTTCCGTACCACAATCTGTTCAAGTCGAACTGGGTTGGGTCAACAAAAATGAACTTTTTGGCACATGGGATGTTGAAAGCTGAAAAAATCGTCGACCTTTCCAAGTCGTTCACCAAAAATAAGTAGAATGGCACAGGCTGAAGTCAAATCCATTAAAAAATATATTTGATAGGCTGGTGGGTTTGAACCCGGCCAGGCCCATCCCAAGACAAGAGTTTTACCAACTGAACCACATACGTTAAACTTTTTTTTCGCGTTTTTTCGGCGCCACCGGTATAAATTTTAGAATCCAAGAAATGCATTAAATTAAAAATTTTTGACTAAATTCTGTATTTTGAAGGCCCACGCTGACGACGAATCGGCCGACCAATTGGCTGCCCGGGAGGACTGGGCCCATTTTGAAATGGTTGAGCGTCAGCTGGACGAACTGCTTGAACATCATGCGGACAAGTTGGACGAGGAGGGTGATGTGCTCGGCGTTGACATGGTGGCGGACCCGCTCAACGAGGTCAGTCAGCCATGGCAAGGGCATGTGAAACCCTATAAATTTCGGAGATCTCAAATTTTTTTTATCATGTTTCAAACAATTTAAGACCAAAAAGGTGTGAAAAATTGCTTCCAATAAAACATGATAAAATTTTCTTGAATTTTGCGCCTACATAGAGAAAGAACCTTAATTTGTAAGGGCTATTGTATGTGACACTAAGAATCTTTAATTTGGCTGACTTTGACAAAAGTTTTGAATTTTTTTGTTTTTGGATTCATATTTAAAGAAAACTTTACAGGCTGGTGGTCTTGAACCCGTACTTCTCCCCTACAAAAAGACCACTTGGTCATTCTTTTCGTTCATTCATTCCCTGTCATATTAAAATTCTACGACCACCGAAAAATTGGTGGATTTGAACCTCCAATAAAAACAAACAATTTAACCAACCGAGTCATCCGTTTCCGAGCCTTTCCTTGCAACGAAAATTGGTGCGAATTTGAAAATTCCCCCCCCCCCTCCGCTCCCTAAAAAATTATTTTTTGATCAAACAACAATTTTTTTTTTTTTTCTGTTTTTAGCCCGACATCTCCGAGATGGAGACCGGCGATGAGACGGCTTCTCGACCGATCAACCGATTCCGCCCAATTTTGTACACGGAGGGCGAGCTGGACAAAAGTGACCTTGGCCAACCGCCGTCGAGGCGAGTGATTTAGAAAACAAATTCCTGTGAATTTCCACCCCCTCCCCTAGGAACAAAAAAAAAAATATATATATATATTTTTTGGAACAATTACCATAAATTTTCAATTTACATGGCAATTAATCCTCCCTAAGTTTTCAGGCTCCTTCGCTTCACTCATTTTTCTTTAATTTTTTTTCAGGGAAAATCCACACCCTTTCGACCCGTCAACATTGCCACCAACACACTCAAGTGAGTCGAACGTTTTATGTTGCACAAAATGGGTGCAAAATTGAGCCAAATTGGGCTACCTATATTCTATAAAATGCGTCATTTTTCAAAAATTTCGTTCAGATTATAATAGGAAAATAGAGCCCATTTGGAGGGAGGGGGCCGGAGTTTCTTTGAAAAACGTATTTTTTAATAGAAACATTAAAAAATTCAGTTTTGTAAAAAAAAAATTCGGGGGCAGGGACTTAAAATGCGCCCGTATTTTTTTAAGTCATTTCTTCATTTTTTACAGGAAATCCGACTCCATATGCCAACCATTCGCCTACCCTTCAAATGCTGTTGGAGCTGGGCGTCAATTTATTTGAAGTAAATTAATAAACAATTTATAAAAATTCCGCTTCCCCCACCCTTAAACAAAATGAAAAACTTTTTAAGGGGAAAGAATTGACAATTTGTTTCTAACAAATTTAAAATTTATTGTTTGTTTTGTTTAAATGCTTCATTAATCCCACCCATCCTGATCCTATTTTCTTGTCATTTTGGCTTGGAATTACACATTTTTGGCTCATTCATTCCGCACTTTTGTTTCCAAACTCAGAATTTTTTAAATGAATGGTATTTCTGTTTATGGCTCTCTCATAAACGATAAATTTTATTTAAAAAATTTAAAAATTTGCCAGGTTTGTCAAGCGCCGAAAATTGGCCGTGCCCTGCTCCGGTTGGACCCGGAAAGGGACATCAAAGCGAAAATCTTTTGGCTGGTCAAACGTTGCGGGGTCCCCGAGGCGGACATCGGCCCGTACCTGACCAGGAACCCGTACTTTCTCCTGCAGTCATTTGACGACTTGAAGGTGTGTTTTATTGAATTTTGTAGGCATTTTTCATTTTTTCCGCGTGAAATGTTTACGATTTTTCATTTATATTTTTTTATTTTCCATTTCGTTTTTTCAGGCTCGGCTCGATTACCTCCAATTCCATCGGTTCAGCCGGCAACAGATTGCCAAACTTGTCGTGGAGTACCGCTACTGGTTGAACATCCCGCAGGAACGTATCGATGCCCGGTAAATTACAAAGAACAAAACAAAAAAATTCCTGTTTTATTTGAGTTCGAACCCTTAGAGTTTCCGAAAACATTTTTTAAAAGTCGGTCAAGTGGTGAATGTTGCTGGTTTTCCCGTACTTTGACACGGGTTCGAGTCCCGTTCGCGTTATGAAATTTTGTTCTGTGGTTAAGTGGTGTGCATTGTTCCTTTTAACTTGTTTTGTGCAGGTTCGAACCCGACGCATTTTTTAATTTTATATTATTGTGGAAATGTTTTCCGGTTTTCTCTAATTCAAACAAAATTTTTGTCTACAATTTTAAAATTTCTTTTTTTTTGCCAGGTTGGGCTGGTTGCAGCGTCAGTTCCATCTCCGCGCCGACGAACTGCGCCTGGCAATTGTCAAAGAGCCAAGGCTGATCCAATTTGGCGTCGGCCCAATCCAGGTGGCAAAATTTCTCATTACATAAACCCGTCATTCGTAATTACGGAGATGTTTCCAATTACGGAGTCCAAAAAATGGTGGAAAAGAAACCACGAATTTAACAAACCGAGCTATCTCATCTGTTTACGCCTTTTTTCCTTTCCTTCCGCCCACTGCAGAAGTGAAGAATGGGCCTACCGACAAAACGGAATTTTTGAGTTTTTAATGCCCTGCGAAATTTTTACATTAGCTGCCAGACAAATCCAAAATTATTACAGGTTGTTTCGACATTGACCCGTAATTTTGGGGGGTCCAAAATGCTTAAAAAATTCCTAAATTTATTTCCATTCGAATGCTCTTTCTCCAGGGTCTCATTTTGGCGCTGAACCAAACGTGCGGCTTCACCCAGCAGTGCCTGCAACAAATTGTGCTCAAAGACCCGCGCGTGTTTCTGTCGGAGAAGCCCCACGTGTTGACCTCCTACAACTACTTGGCCTACGTGATGCGCATCACCAACGAACAGATTGGTGGGAGCACATTTTTGAAATGTTTTTTTTTAAATATTTATCCATGGAATGGAGAGGGACGAACCCTCAATCAGAAAGTGTTCGTATTGAGAGGCCATACAAAAAATCAGGGGCTAGGGTCCAATTGTCTGACTTTGTTTTTCGTATAGAGGTCCCTATAAAATGGCAAGACTTTGTGTTACCAATTTTTTTGTTTTCTTTCCGATTATTTTTTTTAAATCTTGACAAATAGCAATTCAAAAATAAAATGCATGAAGTGAGGGACAGAAGATAAAATGAAAAAAAATGGTTGGGTTAATTCGAAATTTTTTTTTGGGAATCAAATGACAAAATCATTTAACGCAAATTGAAATTCATGAATGATTTCTAAAGCCAATTAGTCATTTTGAAGCCTTCATTTTCTGTCTCGGTTTAAATCTCGAAATTCGGATTATTTTTTCTTTAGAAAACTAAATTTTATGCAATTTTATCGCACTTTTACATTTTCCACAAAATAATTCAGTGGCATTTCCGCTCGCCCTGCGCTGTCCGTTGTCGGCACTGCGCCGTCGCCACGAGTTCCTTTTTCGACTGCGCAAGGCCAACTACGTGCCGGAGACGGCTGATCACATCACACTGGAGCAGTTCTGCCATCCCAGCGATCGCTTCTTTGCCGAAGAAATTGCCAGGACACCAATCGCCGACTTTAATCGATTCATTAAAATTGTTTAAAAAATTTTTGTTGATAATATTTTCACATTTATTTGTTTTTATCATTATCCATCATCATTTTCGGTGCCGGAACAAAATTCGAATCGAAATTTGGATTAGTAACTTTCTGCTTAATGCTTTAGTTAAAAATTTGCCCCTCAAATTTGAGCATTAAACTATATTTTTGTTTTTATCAAAATTGGTCGAGAAATGGAAATTAAAAAGTTTAGAATGAAATCTCGGTTTTTTTAAAATTAAATTTCATTTTAATCAGCTAATTAGTAGGGTGTAAAATTATATGGATATAAAATCCCGAAATATGGCCATAAAATATGGACCAAAAATCGCAAAATATGGACATAAATGGCAAAAATGGTCAAAATATGGACATAAATGGCCAAAATATGGACATAAATTTTTCAAAATTGAGTGCAAAATTTCTTCAAATTTATTGGTTTAAATTGCTCCTCTTTTTCACAAATTTTTTTTGTAAATTTATAATTTTTTTGGGAATCAGAAAGTCGGAATCCGTGCCATCCCTGGTACATGTGCATCACAATCAAAATATTTACTATATTTATTCATCATCAAAAATAAATAAGTAATTAAAATGAGTAACAAAAAATGATTTTGTTTAGATTTAGATGCCGCAAAAAAATAAAACATTTTCTGGAATTTTGCATTAAAATTTAAGTATAAAAAGGAAAAGCAATTTTCAGGAACAAATGATATGATACATATTTTCGCACATGGATTGACGAACAAAAACAAATGGAAGAAATGCTTGTGTAGCGACGGGAACAAATTAATGAGTTAATTAGGGTTGAGGAACAATTCAATTAACGATTTAGTTATATATTGGCATAACCTATCTATAAAATATCAAAATCTAGCTAAAAAACAAACAAAACATTCATAATCAAGGTTCGTAGATCTGAGGCTTTAGCCTCATTTTGTGGTTTTTTGTTAAATTTTCCAAAAAACCACAAAATAAAGTTTAATGAAAATCTGCTAAAAATATGGTCAAAATTCTCAATTTTTCCCCGGCGGCGCCTATCGGCACCGCCGGACCCTAAAAATCCTTTATTTTCTTAAAATTTTTGCTTAAAATTGCAAAATTTGGCCATTTTTGTGGGCAAATTCTGTTAACAAATCACATTAAAAATTACAAAAATTTTCCCGGCGGCGCCTATCGGCACCGCCGGACCCTAAAAATCTTTTATTTTCTTAAAATTTTTGCTTAAAATTGCAAAATTTGGCCATTTTTGTGGGCAAATTCTGTTAACAAATCACATTAAAAATTACAAAAATTTTCCCTGCGGTGCCTATCGGCACCGCCGGACCCCCCTGTTCCCCCAAAAAATTGGAAAAAGCGCCGCAAAAATCGATTTTTCATGCTCAGAATTTCACAAAATGCTTAGTTCTAAGAAAAAATTGCAAATTGATCATGGACAATAAAAAATATCACATTTGAACATTTTAAACGTGTTTGAATAAATTTGTGAAAATGAGGCTTTTTAACCCAAAATGAGGCTTTTTTGCTTGCCAAATGGCTTTTGAAAATTTTCATCTACGAACCCTGTTCATAATGCCAATATTTTGTAAGTGTATTTAAAAGGTGGGGGTCACCCGTCACTTTTCTTCACCATTAAATGAAGCCGAGAATCGTAAAAATGTCGACAATTCGAAATGCCAATCGGACAAAATATCGACAATGCAAAATGCCAATCGGACAAAATATCGACAATCCAAAATGCCAATCGGACAAAAGCACGCATTTCATGTTGGGTGCCACTTTCACATGAGATGTTAATTGTGGGTATAAAATTTGATTTGAGAAAAACAAAAATGCCAAAAACGCCACCAATTTAGGTAAGTGATAGTCGCACCATGGGTCACATAATTTATGTAGACTGGGTAATTATCTATATGGGATTATTACATGTATTCATTTTATAGGTAGTTGTTATTTAATTGGTCAGTGTTTCCGTAAATCAATGTGCCAATTTGAGTAAATTTATTGCCAATGATGATGATGCCATTCTGATTCCAAATAGAACAGTCGAACATTAATTTTGCCCATGGGAAACACTGAGTGGTATTGCAGAGTGATCAGCAGGCAGACAAAGAAACAACACACACTCTGATCAGAGCTAATCAAAATTTTTGGGGTTTTTCTCGATTTTGGATTACAAATTTTGAATCCGAATCCAAGAAAAAGTGAAACTAATTGTGTCTATGCAAAACATTTTTTGTCTTGGTCAGTCACAAAAAGCACTGCGATCAATGCGTGAAGGAAATGATCACCTCTGATCAGTCCTCACTGGCCCCGATTGATCAGCCTTTTCTCCAATATTTGCCCTCGATTGATCAAAAAAAAAATCTCACTTACGCCCATTCTCTATCTGATCACCATTTTCCAATCGTCTGTGCTTGCTGATCAGCGTCAGATCAGTCCCTCAATGTTGGGCGGTGTGATGTACGGCAAGTCCTTGGCATGCTTCTGCTCCTCCTGCTGTGGCCGATATTCGCCGTGGATTTTGCGTCGATCGCGTGCCCGCTTTTGCACAAAGAAAATGGCAATGCCGGCGACCGCGCAACCAATCTGTGGGGCCACAAATTTTGGAAACATTCATTATAAAATAAAATAAAAATTAATGATATGATTTAATTTAATAAATTTTGAAACCAAAAATGGCAACAAAAAGGAAAGGGCAAATCCAATTTAGGTGTCCCCTCTATTGGCAATCTTAAAATTAAAAATTTTTTAATTTTCAAGTTTAAATTTGTTAGAGGTTTTTTCCAATAAAAAAACCATAAAAATTTTCTTTGAAAATTATTTAAAAGATTGAAAATTATGCTGTGAAAAATGACAACTCTAAAAAATATAGAAAATAAAAAATTTCGGCTTTCTTTAATGATTTCACTTCGGTTGAAAATTAAATTTTCAAAATTTAAAAATTCTCAAATTTAAAAAAATTGAATAATTATGATTTTATTTTTGTTTTCACAGTTTTGAATGCCTAATTTTTCTTTCCCTGAATCAGCAGTCTCCCGGTCCCGACTTTTTCCTAAAAACCTAAAAAATAAGATTTTTCGGGAGGGAGGGGGGGGGGGCGAGAACACCCGTTCCTCAGTTGTCCCGGTCCTAATAGGGTAAAAATGAAATTTTCCACCGTAAAACTCAGTACCAAGGTTGCCGTGACGACCAAAATGATGGTGTAAACAGAAATGCCGACGTCCTCCTCGTCTGATGGCGAAATGGTTGTTGCTTTTGTTGTTGTCGACGAATTTTGCGACAATAATTTTTCCCAACTTTCAAGGGTACTGTTTTCAACCATTTTTTTTGATGATGCCTCCTTTTTTGAACAAACTTTGATTACAAAAATGGGATTTTTTTAAATTTTTTTGTAAGTGAAATGGTAATGGGAAAATGAATGCAAATTGTGTACAGTATACATGAATAGTACTACTGTAATATGCCAGAGATGGGACAGAATTTAGAGAGCAAATATTAACATTTTTTTGTGGCAGTTAAATTCGGGTTTTCATAAATTTTTGAAACCTCGGAATTTGTTTTAAGAAATTTTAGGCATTTACGCCTACCATATTTAAAAATTTTCTCTGCTAAGTGCCGCCTGAGTTTCATTTTTGAAGGAATGAAAAGTATTCATTCAAATTTGCCCAAACAATCACAGGTGAAAAATGATACCAAATAATGTTGCTCGCAATTTTAAACTGTTTAATGTTAAACGGTTCTCCGATGGGTTGGACAAAATTGGGATAAATTAAGGCATATTAAATATAAAAAATGAATACGACAAAATCGGGTAAAAAGAAAGTATAGAAAAAAAAATTCAAATTTTTTAAATTGAAACAAAAAAAAAATTTTTTTTTTAGAAACAGACCAAAAAATTTGTTTTGTCGCCTCCCTGCCCCCGCCCCTCCCCCCGCCGCCCATCGGGGAAGTGCTGCAATATTAAATATAAAAAATGAATACATACGACAACAATCGGGTAAAAAAAAGTAAAGAAAAAAATCCAAATTTTTTCCCAAATTGTAACAAAAAAAAAATTTTGTTTTTTTAGAAACAGACCAAAAAATTTGTTTTGTCTCCTCCCTGCCCCACCCCGTCCCCTCTTCGAGGAGGAGAAAGTGCTGGCGTTCCGCACTTTTTTTTAACACTTTTTGATCCCCAAACAAAAGAAGATTTTGATGAGTGGAAAATGGGCAGAGGAGGTGTGAATGACGGACGGACGACGACGGTTCAGTGATTAGAGAAGGCGCGCAAAATTTATTTGTGTTCTGTGTGAATGGTGGTGATGGGGTTTTGTTAATCGAGGCGTTGATCACCACCAACACCAAAACCATCGGACGGACGGACGGACAAATGGTGATCGAACAAAAAAAAATGGGAAATTTTGCGCCTCCCCCCCCCCGGGGGAGGGCGTCAAAGTTTTTGTCCAAAAATATCGGCGAATGGAATGAATGAATGAATGGATATGGTGGTGGAAGTGATGCATTCAATTAATCACAACACCACCAACACACAAAACACAACGGAGCACGGAGCAGCTCGTTTCCACACTCCGCCTCCCCCCGAAAAATGGGAAAAAATGTTTTTTCAAATATTTCCCAAAAATCGCTGAAAAGTTTTTCTTGAAAATTTTCTTTGTTCAAAAATATCGGCGAATGAATTAAATGAATATGAATGGAGGATGAATGGAAGTGATAGATTCAATGAATCACACAAAACACAAGGGAGCAGTTCATTCCAGGGGTGGGGCGCGCACAGAAAAAACCGCGGCCACGCATCGCGCATTCAAATCGCCGCGGCCGCGGATCGCGCAAAAAAAAAAAACCGCGGTCGCGCATCGCGGCGCGGTCCCAGCCCTGGTTCTTTCCACACACCCCTCCCACGAAAAATTGAAAAATTTAATTTAAAAAATCGCAGAAAAGGTTTTAATAAGAAAATTAACAAAAAAAAATAAATCCTTTCCAGCACACCAGCGATTTTTTCAAAGGCTTATGGTAAATTACTAACTTTTTTTTTCAATATTTTGTCAAAAATCACTGAAATTCAAAAAAAAATGGGAGAATTTCTCTCCCCCCCCGCCGCCCGGCTCCCGGACAATCCGTCAGTAAGTGGACAATCCGTCAGTGGACAATCCGTCAATAGCTAATCCATAAGCAAATTTATTTTTATAAGACACAAATTTATTTAAAAACCATGTTAAAATTAATTTAAGTCGCTAAAAATGTTGATTAATAATTTGTAATATTTTATAAAATTTATGAAATAATCTTTTTAAAGAATTTGGTCAATTTTAGCAATGTAAGTATATTTATTAAATACAACAATCATTTTCGCAAGATTTTTGATCATTGCTCAAAAAAATTGACGAATTGTCCACTAACGGATTATCCATTACTGACGGATTGTCCTTCACTGACGGATTATCCAGTGACGGTTTGTCCGGACTGCGGACCCCCCGCCGCCCGGCGTGGAGCGTCAAAGTTTTTGTTCAAAAATATCACTGTGCATGAATGAATTGAATGGGTGTGGAAGTGATGGATTCAATGAATCCAAAAAAAAAAAATGGCGCCGGACACCGACAAAATGCGGGGAGACATTCATTTTCATTCATCATTCATTCATCATTGAGCTGCTCTTCTGTGAATATGAATGAATGCTGTTTGGGGTGCTTTAATCGCACTCGATGGATCACTCGGCCGGCCGTAAATGCGACGGCGGCGGCTGTGATCTCCGTGCTTTTTGTATGGGGAAAAATTTGAATAGGACGAAAAAAAATTGGTTTTTTTAAAAACAAAACAAAATGATTTTTGCTTGGATGATTCTAATTTGGGTACATATATATCCCACAGGGGTCTTAATTAACATTTTTATTTAATTGGTTAGTCATTAAAATTCAGTATGAAATTTTGAATGCTGCGAATAGAGCAGAGGCATATTAAATACGGACAAAATGAAAAGGCGGCTTAATTGTGAGTGGTAGGATGAGAGGCATTGAATATGGGGAGTGATCGGGGAAAAGCAAGTGACCATTGACCAAAAAAGCCTCAAGGAGCACAAAATGAGCAGTCAAAAAGCAATTGATCATTTTGATCATTGGTAGGAGGGAGAGGAGGGAGGCATTGAATGCAGGAAATGATCAGAGAAAAACAAATGATCACTGATCAGAAAAGGCATAATTCTAAGTGGGAGAGAGGCGTTGAATTCGGGGAGTGATCAGGGAAAAGCAAGTGACCATTGACCAAAAAAGCCTCAAGGAGCACAAAATGAGCAGTCAAAAAGCAATTGATCATTTTGGGAGAGAGAGAGACATTGAATGCAGAAAGTGATCAGAGAAAAACCAATGATCACTGATCAGAAAAGGCATAATTCTAAGTGGGAGAGAGGCGCTGAATTCGGGGAGTGATCAGGTGACCATTGATCAGAAATGCCTCAAGGAGTATGAAATGATCAGTCAAGATGCAAGAAAGCATTGATCAGAAAAGGCTTAATTGTAAGTGATCAGCACGCATTGAATTCGGGGAGTGATCGGGCAGAAGCATGTGTAGTGAATGACCAGTAGAGTGATCAGCACCAAATGACGCCTCCGGGGGTGCGCAGCACTAAGTGAATTGAAGTGGCGCAAAAATTTTGCCGGCTGTTGAAAAATGATGACGCATTATAAAATAAATAACACTTGAGAGAGACGGCAAATACAGGAAGAAAACACGGATGACGACGACCACTCGAAAAATATTTCGCAGATTTTGAGGGGTAAAAATTAATTTTCATTCATAAAACCTGAACCATTAATTAACCCATGAAAAAAATTTAATTAATTTTTTATTTTTAAAACAATTAAAAAAAATTATTTGATGGCAAAGGGACTCGAACCCGGGATGCAAAACTCTGTGTTAAACAAACGCATAGACCACTCGGACACACTATAACTCCCACATGTTCAAGGCGGACATTCTGTTGATGCAGAACTGGGAGCATGTGCAGTCGGTGTTTGCACTGCTGAACAGCGTGCCGTGCCGCGTGCGCACCGACATCACGCGCGTGCGACCCGGGGGGGATGTAGCATTCTTTGCTGCTGATCACTGATCAGTGATCACAAGTGATCGGAGATGGTATAAATTTTTAGAAAAAATTTTTCTGATCTTTTTTTAAATTTCTAAGTTTGAATTTTTTTTAATTTAATTTTTCGGGTGGGATTTAACTGCGGGGGAGGTACTAATGAATTGGGGGCGGGGAGGGGACGTTCCTTTCCCCGTCCCCTAAAATCCGATTGTCCCAAGTGAATTAATTAGGTATGTGAATTAGCCATCACATCCTCTGCTAATACTGATCACAAGTGATCGGAGATAGTGTCAGAGAGTGTGGTACAATAAAATATGTTGGCTAAGAGAAGGAATGAGGATGTGCTTCTTCTGACTGCTATTGTGGTGAAATTAATTGGTGGAAAGTTTCGCAAATGCGCGATGCTATGCTTTGGGAGATGAAAGCACATTTTTTGTGCCGCCTCGCCCCCCGCCCGTCCCCCGAGGGTGGGAAAATGTGTCGATGGAAGGAACGGAATGGACATAAAGCGGAGATTTGCGGGGGAACGCCAATCGGCGGGGAAGAAAAAAGGGATTTGGGAATTTAAATGGAAAAGCTTTTAATAGAACAGACAGACAAATGGGTGGAAAAAAAATTATGGTAATTAAGACACCTAATTGACAAAGCATATAAAAACTTATGGATAATATTAAATTGACCGAAAAGAAAAATAGAGAGATAATTAGTGTAATTAACAAAATAAGTTTCTTTAAGGGATAAATAATTATCCTGTGATTTTTGCATACATTTTTTAAGCGAATAAAAAAAATTTTTGAGATTGTTCAATAAAATAGAGAAATGTGAGTGAATGATATGGTAAAGTATACGGTGGAGATGTACTGTACATTTTGTAGTGATGCTGGAGAGTATCGGTCTCGAATCGAGAAAAGTCTCGGGGTTTTTGGGTCTCGGTCTCGGGGGGTTTTCGGTCTCGGGGTCAAATATCGGTCTCGAGTATCGGGAAATTTTAGGTCTCGAACATCACTAATATTTTGGGGTCGTCGTCTCGTGAAGTGAGAGGGTAATTTCAAAATGATAAAAATGTTAAATTTGTTCGTTCCGTCTTCGCCTAACTGCTGACACTGATGACTAACTGATGCGATGATGAATGATTGCGGAGGTGGAGGTGGTGATGGCGTGTTTGTCCAACAAAATTGGCCTTATGTACCTCCTCCTAATTTTGTGTGTGTACGTTTCAGGGCCAGCACTTTGTGCAGTTGCATGAGTACGCGCAGACCGGCAAAGTGGCCAAGGCGCGCAATTTGTTTGCCCGGGGCGACCGACGGATAATGCTAATGACGGAACGGTGAGAGAGGGACGGGGTGATGCTCGAGATCGAAAATTCCCGACACTTGACCCCGAGAACTAATAGAGATTCAAGAATAAAGGAATAAAGTGGAAAGAAGGAAGTTAGAGTTGGAGAGTGAAGTGGGAAGGGCAAGAATCAAAGAGGGTGGGGGAGAGAGAGAGGGAGAGAGAAAAGGAAGAGAAGATAGAGAAAAATGAGGTTAAGGGTCGAGAGAGAGAGAGGCAAAGAAGAGAGACATGAAATAAAAGAAAGACAATGACATAAAAAATAGGAAAAATTGAAAATAGAGAAAGACAGAGTAATGGAGGAAAAAGAGAGAGGCTAGAGACAATGAAAAAAGAAGAAAATAGAGAAAAATACAAAAAAAAAACAGTAAAAGGAAAAGGAAAAGGAAGCAAAACGACGGAAAATAAATTAAAATGGGGGCCAATTGACACTGACAAGGCATGACAGATATTCATTCACAATGGAATTTCAATTCTTGACAATTGGGAAAATGATAGAACAGAGAGGGGTGGCGGGGATACAATTACGTTTTTTGGCCCTCCCTGCCATTTTTTCACAGGTTTTTAGGAGACGGAAATAACGCAGCGAAATTTCGGAAAAAATAATTTTAGAAATATAGGTAGGTAATTACTCCGTTATGTGTACGATTGATTACTTTCAATATTAAACCATAGTAAAAATTAAAGCCCAGCGCGGGATTCCGAATTTTTTTCTGGAAACAACGGGATTTGCGGGATTAATCCCGCCGGATTCCCTCCCGCAACAATTTTGATTGACTTCGACAAAAGTAATTAGATGTTTTTGTCGAAAAACAGTAAAAGCCGAGGCAATACGAATTGGGTTTCGTCTCAATTTTATATGGATTTGTAAATATTCCAAAAAAATGTTTCATTACAGAATTTTCGGAAAAGCAAGCCACCAGCAGAGATTACGTGTAATAGAAAAGTGGAGTGTATGGCAAAAAAAAATTATTTTGGCACTTTCCGCTCGAAATGCCCTTGATTGCCCCCGGCGGGCATTTGGCATTTTTTTCGCTTTGTTCCTTCCCTTCCCCCTTCCCGTCGCCGTGGGGGTGAGGACGTGGAAAGGTACAAACGTTTAAATGGTCCCATGGCCACCCCCAACCTTCATTATAAGGAATATGTAGGCCAAAGGCGGCGACCCTGCCGCTGCCAGTCCTCCTCCCCTATGTGGAGTCCAATTCCATTCCATTCCGTCTCCTCAGTCGCTCCGCTCCGTCCCTATCCCCCGCGGCGCCCCCCCCCGTCCCTCCACCGGGGGGGGGGACTCAACCAATCTCGAGACTCTCGAAAGGCATTTTTTTTTGCCAAAAATCAATCAAAAAACATTCTTTTGAAATTGAAATATGATGATGCGCATTCGCTTTTTCTATGTGCACAAATTGGTCCAAACGGCGATCACGGCATTTGCCCTATGGCGACTTCTGTCCGAGTCGTTAAGCTGTGGTGGCTGGCGGTGGTTGTGGTCTTTCATCTTTTGGTGCTTTGCTTAGGTGTGTGGTGGTGGTGGAAATGTGTGCGTAATTGCTCACTCTCTAACCTAATGAGTTGGTCCATTTAATTGTTACCGTAATTGTTTTACCGACTCCCCAAGCATTTTTGGACAGGATTTTTTCTTCCTTTAACAAAAATCTAAGATAGCCCGGGAACGGGATTTAGTGCGAACATTTAATACATTATTTTCTTCACACCATAATGGGGTGGTGGCGTGCCTTCTTCCCCCCATCTTCCTCTTTAGTGGGGAGGGGGGGGGGGGCAGTGATGGATGGAATGGTTGGATTCGCTGACCCACAAAATGTCCAGCCCACGAAATGTCCAAGTCTCGAATTTGAGTTTTTTTATTATTCAGATGGGCCTAAGGTTAGGCAAGGGGTAATATAAAGGGTATATTCGTATTCAGCGACCCCGAAAACCCTAAAAATCCTAAATTATACTCATTTTGTTTTTATAAATTTTGAAAAATTTTGGACATTTCGTGGGTTTTTACTCTTTTGGACATTTCGTGGCTTGGACACTTTGTGGGGGTGCCGTTGGATTTTGTGGATAATGGATGGTATTAAAGAAGGTGATGATGCGCGTGTTATCCCATCCATTGACGGTCGGGATGGGATTGCCCGTGTGGTCACCGCCCGCCAATTCTAAAATGAAACCAAAAAAGGCGACAGGCGAGGGGGAGGGTGGCCAAACCGCCAAACCCCGAAAAAAGGAAAGTGCTAAATATGGAAATAGAGAGGAGGAAAGTGGCGGAGAGTAATAATCTGTTTGTGGTGATATGGCCCGAGAATGTGGTCGATCTATGGACCAAAGTCTCGGCCCCAAAACGGAGCAGGACAAAATGTCGCCGAGAAAAAAGGCGCCCGCAATAAAATAGTAAAGTTTTCCTAAGAATTTCAAATAAAAAAAATTCTCAATTTTCTAATAGCAAAGCATTTTTCATTTATGTATGTATGTACATCTAAGTTTTTCAAAAAAAATTGAAAATAAACTTTTTTTTAATTTTAAATGTTTTAAAGCGACGTTTTGGGGGGAACCGCCCACTTCGGCGCCGGCCTTTTCGGCGCCGTTGCTAACAACTTTTTTCCTGATCAACCAAATTAAAAATTTTTGTTATCATTCGATAGCTCTTCAGATTCTCTATTAGCCTGTAAAATTTCAAAAAATTTCGTCAGTTTACAAAAAAGTTATGGCCAAAAAACCTCAAAAATTAACTTTTTCTTGGCTTTTTCGGCGCCGCGTGGCATAACTTTTTTATTTTTGAATCATTCATTTCTATTTTTACATGTAAATATAGAGCACACATAGAGCTTTCAAATGATGCCAGATTGGCTAAAGCTAACTGACAAATAAAAAAGTTATAGCATTTCAAAATTTGCGGCGCCGAAATGGTCCGCGCCGAAGTGACCCCGACCCGTTTTGGGCTGCATTTTGCCCCAAATATGTGGGTGATATGAAAATAAAAAATTGCGAAAAATTTCGACGCCTGTCTCACAACCTTCCATATTTCGCGATTTATGTCCATATTTCCATATTTGTCCATATTTGGCATTTTTATCCATATTTTGGCATTTTTCAAAAAACCTCTATTAGAACGGCCCCCAGCAGCTAAATTAGCCTTTTTGAGCCCAAAAACCGAAAAATTTTTCAAAAAATCATTTTTTCGCCAAAATTTCTCGAGAATATTGAATAAATTTAAATTTTCTTAAAAATTAATAAATTTATGTCAAAAATAGGCAAAAAAGCGAAAATTTCGCTTTTGTGGTTGATTTTGCGCTAAAAATTAGTAAATTTTAGTTTTATCATGTTTTTTCTTCTAAAATGATTTTTAATACAATATGTAGCCATTTTTGAAAGCTTTACTTCGCGTATAGCGAATTTGAAGAAATTTTGAGAAATTATACCCTAAAGTTGGAAAAAATTATGTCCATATTTTTGCCATTTTATGTCCATATTTCGCGACTTTTGGTCCATATTTTATGGCCATATAAATCCCCGCCCTAATCATAGGAAATGAGAGAATCAGAGAGCACTCTCTGAATTAATAGATGAGAATGATGTCATCACCGGGAAAAAGAAAAAAATAAAATAAAATTTTTCATCAAAAAATAGTAAATTAAAAAATTTCCCACCAACCTATCCAAGAATTTGATGGGTCAATGGCAAACTCGTACAAAGGCAACTCGTACAAAAAAAATTTCTAAAAATTTCAACTAAAACTTAGAATTTTTAGATAAATAATCTAACTGGATTTTTTAGCCTAGAAAAACTTTTTAAAACACTTAAATTTTCAAAAAATTTAAGAAATTAAAAAAAGCAGCTGAAAAATTAGTAAAAAACTTTAAAGAATTTTTTTTAAAGTTTTTCTAGGCTAAAATATCCATTTAGATTTTTTTTTATCTAAAAATTCTAGTTTTTAGTTGAAAATTCTTAGAAATTTTTTTTGTACGAGTTGCCATGACACCAATTTGATGACTTAACAGGGAAGAGCACACAAAAAAAAAGGAAAAACGAAAACAGAGGGGGCCGAAAAGGGGGAGGAATTTTGTTTATGTTCACTGAAGAAATTAGCAAAATTTATGAATGGAATGGAAAGATGAAGCCGAGAAGAAACACCAAAGCTCAAGCAAGAACAGGGATGAAAAAAATGTGACAAATCACCGGGAAAATAAATTTAAAATGAAATTTAAAAATTCCCAAGGGGGGGGGGGTAACTTGGGTAAATTTGACTACTTCTATTCATCAAACTCAAATTTTATTTATTTGGTATCATTCGATGGCTTTAAAAATTTCAAAAAATTTGGCACTTATAAAAAAAATTTATGGCCGAAAAATTGAGAATTGTTTTCAGGCTATTACTTTTTTTTTTGTACTTGTGTAACCATTTTTTTTTTTTTTAAATTGTGAACGCTAATAGAGAAATTTAGGACTATCGAATAAAATCTAAAATACACAATATTTGATTGCCCCTGAATAAAGATAGATATTTATGTCGAAAATTTTCGGTTAAAACAGTACAAATCGTCCGTCCTTCTTTAGTCCATTTGGATGATGAATAAACAGGAAAAGAGCGCTAAAAATGGAAAAAAGTGGTGCGGGGAGTAATTTGTTGATTTAGAGGTGTCGATGGATGAATGTGGTCCATGAAATCAGAAAAAAAAACATCAAGAAAATGAAGAACCAAAGACCATAATAGGACCGGAAATGACAATCACCCCTTGGGGAAAAGAAATTCGTTTTTTTTGAATGGAATAAAAATTAAGGCATCCCGCCACACGAACTTGACATTAATTTTGACCAATTTCGAGTCCCAGCCCGAACTCGGACAACAAGTCGAAAATTCAAAATTGATTTTTATGTGTGAGAATATTCAAAAGCACGCATTCAAAAAACAACAATTTTTTACTCTGAAATGTCCGTCAAAACAACAACAAAAACAACAACATCGGGAGAATATATTTTGTTTGGTATTATTGTATATGTATGTGTATATATGCGAAAAAATGGTCGGTGTGGGGGATGGGGGGTAAGGTAAATAAAGCATCAAAATTTAAAAAAAAGAAGCAACAACATTACCCATTAGGGCGAATGAATGAATGAATAGTCAATTTGGTCGCGAAAAAATGATCGCTTTTTAGAAAAAAAAACAAAAAAAAAAAGACCTCCAAAATTTGTAACCAATTTAATTAATTTTTGAACCTATATGAATGTGGTGTATCTATCATACAATACGATGATGCACGCACCATAATTGAAAAAAGAGATGAATCCCCAACGATGCGCTCTAAAATTTTACAACCAAGAAAAATGGCGGAAAAATTTTTTTTTTTTTGAAATTTGTAATTTGGCTAAATTAGAAAAATTGGTTTTCTTTTCTTTATGCTTGTGTTAAGCACATATCAAATAAATTTGATGTTTTGTAAAAAAACAAACATCAACAAAAAAGCGATCATTTTTATGATGACACACATAGGTAAATGATACGACGACGAACCCAACAATTATTGGTCAAATAAATAGTCACAAAAATGACCAATTTTCAATTTTTGGCGGCGGCGCCATTTTTGTGTTGTTTCTGCCGCTGCTGTTTCGGCTGTTTGTTGCTGCTGTTGGTCGGCTGTTTCTGTCCCTTCTCCAATTTCGCGTCCTGTCCACGTCCGCCTTCGGCTGCCGCTGCCCCCTCTTCTCCCTCCTCCACGTCGTCAAGCAAATTGTGTCCCTCCGGCGCTGGACGCATTGCGGGAAAGAACAGCACCTGGACAACGGGGGGAAAAATATTGTAATTTGAAAACAAATATTGGTTATTATAGGTAAAAACAAAAGAGAAGGGATCCATCTCCAACCAACAATCATAAACCGGTAAAAACCGGTCAAAAATGCCGGTTTCCGGGCCGGGCTGACATTTTCAAAACGACCAGTTTCCGGGCCCGGCCTCTCAAAAACCGGTCAAACCGGATTTTTTCCAAAAATCACCGGTTCCGGTTTCCGGGCCCGGTAAAAACCGGTACCGGGCCCGGCTCGGTCTCTAATATATATACATCTATATTTTTTGTGTTAAATAATAATAATAAAAAAAAAAATTCTACAACCTTTTTTCCCAAAAAATACAAATTTTTCAAAATTTCCTGAAGGGAACGGTGGAAGAAATCTTTTTTTTGGTAATCCTTCAGAATTGCGGTCCCGACGAAAAATTAATTTAAAAATTTTATTTTAGTTTTTTTCAAGGGTGAAAAAATGTGCTGATTACGAAACTGAGCTCAGATTTTGCAAAAGCATTGATTTTATCTAAGATTTTTCATCAAGTAATTGATTTTTTCCAAAACTTTAAAAAAATTAAACGAGCGTAAAAACTCACGCACAGATGTTGTAGAGTTTAAAAAGAGATTTCGAATGAACTATTAAATATTCGTAATCAGCACATTTTTTCACCCTTGAAAAAACTAAAATAAAATTTTTAAATTAATTTTTCGTCGGGACCGCAATTCTGAAGGATTACCCTTTTTTAAAAATATTATTGTGTTTTGTTAAATTTATTATAATAACTAGGGTTATAAGTTGTATGCACTAATAATGCCAAATATGCGGATAAAATATGCACTAAAAATCCCCCAAATATGCCCTAAAAACTCGAAAAATGCCCAAATATGCACTAAAATATGCCTTAAAAAACTGCCAAAAATGTCTTTTAGCCCTCAAAAATGCCAAAAATTGTGTATAAATTAAGAGTTGACTTTTAAAACACCAAAACAAGGGCTAAGGAGCATTTTTTAGACAATTGCAAAAATATTGAATTTCCAAATTTATAAATTTTTATTATATGCTAAAACAAAGGTACATTTTTATATAAATAAATTTTTTTCCAAAAGGTCTTACAAAAATTTAAAATTTGTTCAATTTTTAGGGGTGTATTTTTTTAAAAATTCCAAAAAGTCGATCCTTAGGGGTGTATTTTTCGTTTTTATTGCATTTTTCTTATGAATATTGGTTAAAAATGACCGAATTATGCTCTAAAGGCCCAAAAATGACGAAATATGCGTTTATTCTCGAAAACCCCCAAAATATGCTTTTATATGCACTAAAAACCTTCACCAAATCAAAAAATTTTAACGCAGAAATGCTATTTTTGAGCCCCTTTCTTCATTGCATATGCGCAGAAAAAATATGCAAAATCATACAACTTATAACCCTAATAATAACAAACAAAAGAGGATGCTTACGAGAAGATAAATCTTTCAAAAGAAAAATTATGTTTTTTGGAATTTTTAAATATTTCTACAACTTTAAAAAAAATCATAATTTTGACATTTTAAATCCCGAACGAAACGGTGGTGGAGGCAATAAATTGTACAAAAAATTAAAATTCAAAGCCTACATAAATTTTTTTTTTTTTTTTGCAAAATTTCTATAAAATTTTTTTTGACAAATTTTTCATTTTCAAAAATAATTTTTGCCTCTTTGATGTTGTGACTGTCGGTGAGCATCATGGTCAGCCGGTCAATGCCCATGCCCCAGCCGGCGGTTGGTGGCAACCCGTACTCCAACGCGGTGCAGAAATTCTCATCCACCGCCTGGGCCTCGTCATCGCCAGCCTCACGAGCCTAAAAAAAAAATTACAAACTTATAATTGGTGGGAAGAATGAAAAAGCGATATGTTTAAAAATAAATGAATGTTTACAAATAAGCCAATTAATTTTGCTATAAAAATGGAAAATAGATTTGTAAAAAAATTTTTTTTACGCAACAGTAGGAAAAGGAAAGATGAATATGTAACACGGAAAATATGAAAAAAATTGTTTTTTGATACAACTCTAATTTTTAGGACCCGTTAGAACCCATCTATCTATCTCTTGTGAGTTAATAAAGAAGCGGAAAGCAAATTTCCGCTTACTAAAAAATAATTAGACAAAAAAAAATTCTCCGGTTTTAGGGCTGGTAAAGCAATCTTTTCGGTAAATTAAAGCAAATGGCCACGATTCGAAGAGATGCAAAAAAAAAAACGAAAAATTTTTCTCTACTCGAGAATCGTGAGACCCTTGAAAAACGGCATGAAAATACTAAAAGAGCGACGCGGGAAATTTTTCAGTAAAAAAAATTCTGTGCCCACTTTCGCCTGCTGTTCAAACAGTTCACGCTGACGCAGCGGATCATTCAGTTCGGTGTAAGCGTTGCACAATTCTTTGGTGCATGTGAACAGCTCAAAGCGCTCGGTGAGGCCGGGCCGAGAGCGATGCCATTTGGCCAACGGAGACATAATTTGAGGATGTCCAGTCAAAAAGGTGGGGTTGATCAGTTTGGGCTAAAAAAGTTACAAAATTTAAATAATTTTTTTTTAAATTACCAACTACTCACCTCGATGAACTCGCCGATCAGCTTGTCCAACAGGCGAGCACAGCTGCGCGGCTGTGTACAGTCCACGCCGTGTTCAGTGGCGATACGGTCAAAAAAGTCGCGTGCCTCTGTGCAAAAAAAAAATGGAAATTCAAATTGGGAAAACAAAATGTTACATTAATAAATAAGCGGCAAAAAAAACATGACATTCGAGTACCAAGGGGATGGGACGATCGCCAAAAAATATTTTTTTTTTATGCTTAGGAAGTGCGAACCGAAATTTTTGGGCATCCGAATTCACACCTTGGTGCACAACAACACACCAGAGTGCAATTTAAAACGATCAAATTATATCATGAGTCCACAAATTAAAAAAAATGTCCGGTCCTCCAAATTGCCTACGCCACAAAAAATCAGATTCCACCGTCGCACCTGCTGCGCCTAAACTTATCATTTAGTAAAACATATTTAAGCAAACAAAAAACGGAACCGATTTTGATTGGATTTCTGCTGTAAAATTCTGATGTCACATCGCGCATGAAATTTTTCCAATAAATGTTGATGCCTATAATCGTGACAATGTGTTGAATAAGAAACCCAAAAAAAAAAAAAAAAAATTTTTTTTTTGTTGCAATACGTTTGAATGGAGGTGTAAAGTCGAGTTCATAGACCGGCTCTTTGTCAGTGCCGTTGGGATGGTACGTCAATTTGTGGGTGCCAAAGATGGAGTGGACCATTTCTGAAAAACAAGCGAATTATTTAATCGTGGTGGTCCAAGTAATTTGAACCGGGAATTACCATATGAAAAAAAAATTTCTAGCGAATTTTTCAAAAATTTATGATGAATTACGACTATAATGTAGCCTTTCGCATAAATTTTCCAAAAAATCACAATTAAAAAAAAACCTCTTACTAGACAACAAATCCTCAGTGATGCGCATCAGGTCCTCGTAGTCGGCAAATGCCATGTAAAATTCGCAGGAGGTGAACTCGGGGTTGTGCGTTTGGTCAATGCATTCATTGCGGAAGAGGCGGCCAATTTCGTACACTCGGTCAATGCCACCGACAACGAGCATCTGCACAAAATAGGGATGTAAAAAAACAATTTTGTGGATTTTACAAAAATTTGTGTGCTTTTTTCGAATTTTTTTAGGGGTGGCGAAATAATAAAAAATCATTTTTTAAAATTCGGTGGCATAAATTTTTATCGCATTTCAGGTACAATATTCTCTTTCTCTTCACCATTTTTTACAGCTCCATTCCTCAATTTAATAAAATGAATTTGACTCATAAAAATTAAAAAATTCAAACGCCATAGATTTTTTTTCAAAAAATTCGAATTTTGGTACAAAAATTTTTGGAAACGGGTAAGGAGTTAAAAACCAATTGCTTTGCCCTAGAATTTTTCATTAAAAAATATAAATGCTGCCTTGTGGTACAGCTCGGGCGCCACGCGCAAGTACAGCTTCATGTCCAAGTCGTTGTGGTGCGTGGTGAACGGTTTCGCAGTCGCACCGCCAGCGATTGGGTTCATGATCGGAGTTTCGACTAAAAATTCCGGAATTTTTTTTAATAAAATTTTTTAAAAATCAATTTTTCGTAATTTCCAGTTTTGGATCCTAATTGACTCGAATAATTCGGGTGAATTTTTTTCAAACATGCAAATTCGGACATGCTAAAAGATCGGAGCATGTCACTTCCCCCTTTCCCCGATTTGAAAAAAAAATTTTCAAACATTAATTTCAAAAAAAAAATTTTAGGAAATTTTTTCTTAAGAAAATTTCTAGAATTTCTTTTTTAGAAAAACATTCAGCGCTTTGCAAATTAAAAAAAAAAATTACGGATGGAAAACGACGGGGGGAGGGAATAAATGCACTCCAAAAAAAAAACAAAAATTTCTTGTATAAAATTCTAAATTTTCGCAAAAAAAAAACTGGAAAACAAAAAAAACCTTCAAGAAAGCCGAGCGCGTCCAAATATTTGCGCAAAAATGTGATAATTTTTGCGCGCGTCACGAACTTGTCACGCACTTCCGGGTTCACGATCAGATCCAAGTAGCGCATACGGTAGCTGAACGGAATGAAAAATACCGTAACTCGTGAGGAAAACCAACAAAAAAGAATTTCTAACGTAAGCAAAAAAAAAAATTTTTTTTTTGAAAAAATCTGCGAATCACTTCGCGCGAATAAAATGATCAAAATCCAATGTTCAAGAGGCAAGTAAATTGTAAAATTACCGTGTCTCGATGTTTTTGATGCCAAAATGTGAGCGCTTAAAAACAAAAATTTATTTGAAATTTATAGAGACGATACTCACCGGGAGCATGTGCAAACAGGGGGTCAACAGCACGACCTAAAAAACAGAGAAAATTTAGGTGGAAAATTTTGTGAAAACCATTTTAAGCGGGTAGGCCTGGAAAGTTTAAATTGGAAGACAGAAACAAAAAAAATACAAATCTCATCATCATGCCGTTTCAAAAATTGAAAATTAAAAGACGCAAAAAAAAACTATTTTTTTTTTTTGGTTTCGGGATGGGAGGTATATTTTTGCAACTAATTTTTTCATTAGATTAAAAAATGGATAAAATGAAAATTCTAAATGATACGTGAATGCCTCACAAAGGGCAATTTAAAGGAGAGAAAAAAAAACGGACCTCCGTAGGCACAACAGAGAGTTCGCCCCGTTTGGAGCGCGACGGGTGGCCCACGACGCCGATGATGTCACCGCGTTTGATCCGCTCATGGCACATCAGAAAATCGTCAAGGCCCGCGGCGTGGAATCTAACAATTTTTTGGAGGCTAATTGCCATTTAATTGGTGCGAAAATAGAAAATTTTTTCAATTGTAAGAAAATTTAAAAAAACTTTCTTGTGGCAAATGTAACGTAACCGAAAAATCAATCGGTTTCCGACTTTTTTTTCGAGTTTTGGTTAGGAATTTTGCCGAGTTTGGTGTTAGATTAGTATTCAAAAAAAAACACACATTCACTTTCGAATTTTCAAATAAAGGGATCAACAGCTTAAGGCATAACGATTGCCAAAAATTGACCAGCGACATTTTTTTTGTCCCTAAAAACCTAAGAGGGGGCCTTTTAAATTGTAATTTTTTCCCCTAAATTAAAGGCACCCACCCATAGTCTTTTTTTTTGAACAAATCGGGCCAGATAAAACTAAAGCATTGGGTCATTTTTATTTAAAAAAAGTGCCAGCTATACTGGCCGAATCGCCCTGAAAAATTAAAAAATAAACACAAACTTAGCATTCGCTAAAATTTGAATCTTTTGGCATTCGGCATGCAAGTCGTAGAAGATCAGTTTGTTGCCTTGCTCTCGTTTCAAGTAAACACGGCCTAAAAAAAAAGATTCATTATTAACAGAAAAAACCAGGAACCCGTCAGTTGGGCCCCGGCACGTTTGGGCCCCAGCGGTTTTTTGGCTATAACTTTTTTCTTTGTCAACCAAATCCAACATTGTTGGTAGCATTCGAAAGCCCTAAGTGTCTTCTATTAGCCTGCAAAATTTTGAAAAATTTCGTTAAGGTTCAGAAAAGTTATGGCCAGAAAAATTCAAAAAACCAAATTTTCCAATTGGATGACAAAGAAAAAAGTTATAGTCCAAAAACCTGCTGGGGCCCAAACGTGCCGGGGCCCAACTGACGTAGACCGGAAAAAACAACAACAAAAAACAAAGACAAAAGGTTAGTTTTTCATTTTTGTCTCACTATTTTTGGCAGTTTTTCAATTTTTAATTATTTTTCAAAAAATGCAAAATGGCATTTTCGGAAAACCCAAATCTGGTTGAATGGTTTACCAGCCTTGGATCCAGTTTTGCCGGATCTTTTCACTCTTGTACTTGATTTTTCGGAAAATTTGAGAGTCAGTCTTGCCCGGTTTTACCAACCTTGGACTCAGTTTTGCAAGATTTCGAAAACAAAGATTCAGTTTTGCTGATTTACCAGCTATGGGGGCTTGGTTTTGTCGGATTTTCTAAACTTTTGACTGGTTTTTGTCGGTTTACCAGCCTTGGACTCGATTTGGTCGGATTTCCGGCACTTTGGACTGGGTTTTTCGGAAAAATTCGTGACTCGATTTTGTCAGTTGTACCATCCTTGGACTCGCTTTAATTGCAAAATTCTGCAAACCTGCAACCCGGACAATCTCTTCCTCCAACACTTTGCCGTTCTCCGTCAACGCGGGCTCGTATTTGTCGACAAAGTCACGCAGCGAGACGGATACGTCGAATTTGTGCGGGAACGGGTTGTCCCCGGCGGCCCGTCGACGCTCAATCATGTCCACACGAAGTCGGTAGTACTCCTTGGGGTCGGACGGTGTCGCCGCCTGCTGACTGCCTTCCTGCTTGGGTAGGGAAGGGCGTAAGAATTTTTGAAATTTTTTGGGGGCACAGGGGGGCCTCCCATCTTTGAAATTTCCAATTTTTAGAAGGGAATATTTAAGGGTGTGCCAAATTGGATGCCATTTTTAGTGAGTTACCGTTTTTTTTTGGCATTTTTGTGAAATACAGGGCCCAAAATTGAAATTTTTGCCATTTTTGGGCACTTTTAGGCTAAATTTCCAAAAATGGGAGTAATGTGACAAACCAAAACAACAACAACAAATTACCCTCAGTAGTCTTACCCCCGTTGCCCCGGCACGGAGAAGAGATTTTGCCGCCGTTTTTGTTGCACCATGCATTTGTAAGAAATGAAAAATAACGGAATTCCGAAGAAAATACAATACAAAAAAGGACAACAAATAATTGAAAGAAACAGTAAATATTAGAGCCCGGAATTTTGAAATGGCCGGGACCGGGACTTGGCAAATCGACCGGGACGGGATCCCGGACCGGGACTCCCGGTCCCAGTTTTTGGTCCGGGACCGGGACTTTTTTCAAAAATTTTTGAAATTTTGATTAAAAATTCGAAAAAATTTTATAGTCTTTATTTTAGCTTAGAATTATATCAAGCCATGTAAATCGACCTTTTTTACATTTCACAACCTTTTTTTAGGGCCCATTTTTTCAAAAAAATTCGTCGAGCACCTGAAAGTTGTGGAGTTTCTTCCCAGGTGCCGATAGACGCCGGCGCCGAAAATTTTGAAAATTTGTTTGTTTTTGTTAACAGTTTGTCCAAAAATTGTCCAAATTTTGGAATATTAATCTTTTTTTAACACGGCGACGCTGAGGAAAAATTTGAATTTTAATAAATTTATTAAGGAAATTTGTTGATTTTTCATCAAATTTGGAAATGTTTTTTGGTAAAAAAAGTTGTGAAAATGTTACTCAATTTCGTATGGATTTTAGGGTCCTTTTAACAGTTGAAATTGCCCTAAATTTTCCGCTGACCCACAAAATGTCCAGCCCACGAAATGTCCAAGTCTCGAATTTGAGTTTTTTTATTATTCAGATGGGCCTAAGGTTAGGCAAGGGGTAATATAAAGGGTATATTCGTATTCAGCGACCCCGAAAACCCTAAAAATCCTAAATTATACTCATTTTGTTTTTATAAATTTTGAAAAATTTTGGACATTTCGTGGGTTTTTACTCTTTTGGACATTTCGTGGCTTGGACACTTTGTGGGGGTGCCAAATTTTCAAGAAATCCAAAGTTGTATCTTGAAAATTTCGAATTAAAGACATTTCGCCAAAATAATTATTAAATATTTTCAAATCTGAGTTAGCCCAAATTGCCGGGACCGGGACTTGGAAAATGGACCGGGAATCCAGGTCTCGAGGAGCCTGGATTTTTCCTGGACCTGGATTTTCCTGGATTTTTGTCCAGGAAATCCAGGTCCATCATGGAATCCAGGTCCAGGCATTTTTCAAAATGTCGATCTCTAGCATGAAAATTTAAAACAAAAATTAATAGAGAGCGGACCGGACCGGGCTCGGTTTTTACCAGGCCCGGAAAACCGGTTCGTCGATTTTTGGAAAAATCCGGGGTAATAGTAGGGTTTGTCCCCCCCCCCTTTTTTAAAAAAAAATAATTTTTTTTTGAAATTCATCAAAACGTCTTTCCTGGGGTTTTCGGGGTCGCTGATCACGAATACGACGTTCATTTCGACCAATTTCGAACCCCGGACCCGAATTCGAACAAAAAGTCAAAATTTCATTTTTCAACAAAATTCACATTTATCTTCCAAAATCGATTCAAATGGATGGAATGGCCAATAACTGACCGTCGTTCGTTTCTCCGTTAAAAAATGTGCTGGCTTTTGTCCATTGCTCTGCATTTTTAACGCCTTTTGTATTCACCAGTCGCTGCTGCCGTTCTTTTGTTTCCGTTGGGGGGGGGGGGTTGTCCGTTCATCTTCGGCTGTCAGCAATGGACCATTCCTTCGAGTCAATTCCTTATCCCCAAAAAATGGCCCTAGAACGATTCCAAAATCTTAACCTCCCCAATTTCTATTTTCTCTGGCGTAAGCGATTTGGCGATGATGCTTTTTTCATTTGTGGGATCAAGTTCGTCTCATTTACCCATGTGAATAGTTGTTTTCTTCTTTTCTCATGTCTTCAACGCATTTGTATTGCCATTCCATCCATTTGAATCGATTTTGGAAGATAAATGTGAATTTTGTTGAAAAATGAAATTTTGGCTTTTTGTTCGAATTCGGGTCCGGGTTTCGAAATTGGTCGAAATGAATGTCGTATTCGTGATCAGCGACCCCGAAAACCCCAGGAAAGACGTTTTGATGAATTTCAAAAAAAAATTATTTTTTTTAAAAAAGGGGGGGGACAAACCCTACTATTACCAAATCCGGTTCGACCGGTTTTTGAGAGGCCGGATCCGGAAACCGGTTGATTCTGAAAATATCAGCCCGGTCCGAATTCCGGTCTCTAAAAATTAAACAGTCTCTTTTCTGGCAGCATAATTAAAATCTCGTGGATCAAAATCAACTAATGATCGATCATGTCCGATCTCCAGGAAGATAGATACACACACAGAGAAACGAGTAAGAAACCATGGAATCCAAAGTTAAAGCGGAATCAGAGGAGGAGAAAACATATTGAGATGCGCACAGAACAGACAGACAGAGAGCGAGAGAGAGGGAAAATGGAAAAAATTGATCGTTTTCTCCTGATCAATCGATATCGAGTTTTGGTTTAAAAATTTCCTACATATTTGAAAAAACATTAAACATGTATTTAATAATTTAAATAATCAAAATTAAGTTGTTTTTTTTAATTATCCCCCTGGAATATGTAGGTCGAAGAAAAATCATACATTTTCCAAAAACCCATACAATGTTTCCAAAGGAAATCTTGATTCAAAACGAGGCAGATATGATTATACATATATTGTCTTGAAAAAAATATATAGCGCAACATTACATTATACTCGTAATTTTCATTATTTCCCATCATCATCGTCCTCCTCCCCCTCCTCATGTTCATCCTCAGCAACATCATCATCATCCTCATCATCTTTGGCATTCTTTTGCGTTTGGCTTTGTGTCGTTTTTGATTGACCATCACCATCAGCAGCAGCAGCACCATTATTCGTATTGGCATTTTGGCGCTAGTTACAAAGAGGTCCATTTTGAAACAAAAGGGGGGACCCTTTTGTTTTGCAAAATTTTTTAAGATAAAAAACCATGATAATTTTTTATCCGGGGTTTTAAAGGTCGCTAATCACGAATCTGACATGTATTTTGACTAATTTCTAATCCCTAACCCGAACTCGAATAAAAATCGGAATTTTGAATTTTTCAAATTATGATTTTTTGTTCAAATTTAGATTAGGAAATCGGAATTGATCAAAATAATTGAAGGATTCGTGATCGGGGACCCCAAAAACCCCAGAGAATAAATTTTTATGACTATCACAAAAAAAATTTTGCAAAACAAAAGGGTCCCCCCTTTTGAAAAAATTTTCAAAATGGACCTCTTTGTAACTAGCGCCGGCATTTTTGTTGCCGCCGCCGCCACCGCTGCTCATCAACATCTGCAGGAGACGTGCCGCCGCATTGGTCACTGTCTGTGCCGGGCTTGACGAGCTCGACGTCTCCGTGTGCTGGTCCCGATGGGTACGCGTGCCGTACGGTTGGAACAGACGGCGCCGGTGCTCCGCATGGCCAACCCGTCGCAGCAGGGTGCACAACCGTTCCACATAGTCCTGGTGCTTGTACATGTACTCCTTGAAAAACACGAGGGGAATTGGTAACAGATAATTAGTGAATTGAAGAAGAAGAGCACAGAAATTCATGTACAGACAGGCCTTTCCCAAGATGGGAGCAACATTAATTAATTTTCGAAATTTTTTAATGCATGGTTTGAAAAAATTTTTTTTTTTTTACAAAACATGGTTTTATTTTGGAAAAAAAAATTTATTGGGCTTTTTTATTAGAAAAAACTCTATGAAATTTAGAAATTGTTGGGGAGGAAGGGCGTCGGCGGTAGAGAACATATTGGAGCCCCCACACAAAATGCCATGTCAATTTTCTGTTTATTTTTTCAAACTTTTTCCAAAAAATTGTTCAACTTTTTTCCATTTTGCTTGGAATTTTTCTTTAAAAAATGCAATAATATACAGCGTCCCCCTCTTTTGTTGTGTTTTTAATTCAAATTTTGCGGTGCCATTCAAAAACCGAAAAAGTGCCAATGCCGTACCAAATGCATTAAATAATTTCCAATTTTTGCAAAAAAAAAAAAATTCCCACCATACAATCCCACATCATTCGCGCAATGTCCACGTCATTTTTCTCGTCCAAATGGACGTTGCGGAACAGCGGCGCATTGAGGCGAAAGAACGGCGCCCGTTGTTGGATGCAAAAAGCGCCGGCCTGCAGCACGGGCTCCCCTTCGGTGGCAGTGGCCTTTTGGGGGGAAAATGGGAGGGTTTTTTTAGAGGAAAATTTATGAAAATTCAATTTTAATTTTGGAAAAGTTAGGGAATTGGGGAAAGACATTTTTCAAGGAAAATTTAAAAAAACTGAGGGAAAATGGGAAATTTTTAGTGAAAAAACAAATATATTTTATTTTCCATTTTTTAATTGGGGGAAAAATGATAGTTTTTTTGTATTGATGCAATACATTCGAATTAATGACACTTTGCTTTTTTAAAAAAACCTCCAATGGAGTGGTCGGAATGACACCGGTGCCAATGCTCAGAAAGCATCCAACATTCACGGCATTTGGAAAATTCTGAAAATGACCAAAAAAATATATATTTTGCTGATGTTATTGGTGTTTTACCTTGTACTTGTTGAAGATGTTCCAATATTGGATTTGCTGGAGCAGTTCCAATGACGGGTTGTTCGCAATAATGCCTGAAAAAATGAGGTTTATGGAAAGAAAAAACACATATTATAATGGGATGGAATTTCATTAAAATCAACCAAATTTCGCGCTTGAATCCATTTCCAGGAAAAGAAATTTTTTTTTCTTTTATCAAAATAGAGAAAAGGTTTGAAAATTTAACTTATTATTAGTAAAAAATGAAGAAAAACATATATGTCAGTAATAGAAAATTGTTTCTAGGTATAAAAGAAGAAAAAAACTCGTCTCAAAAAACTAAAATTCCGAAAAAATTGAACATTGGCACTTATTGGTGCACTACGTCCCCCCCCCCTTCCCGCACGATTTTTTTTAAATTTTCAAAAAAGAAATTCTTCATAAAATTTTGAAAAAACGCTTGAAAAACTTTTCAAATTTTTTTGTCATCAAATGTATTGAAATCAATATAATAATCAAAGCACCACTGCTCACCCACCTCCATCAATGTATTTGTTGTCCACACTGGCAAAATAGGTAGGGTCTGAAAATTTTTCGCGAATTTATTAAAAAAAAAAATTTTTTTTACCCGCCGATGAACGCCTCAACACTTTCCACAGCAACAAATCGTCGGGCGTCCGGTAGCCAAGTTCCTCATTCTCCTCGTCATTTGTCGGCAGTTTGTAGTTGCGCATCAGCTCCAACTGGAACGGGAAGAAATCGGCCCGCGTGGTGGTGAACATAAGTCTGGAAATTTTTTTTTAATGAGGAAATATGTTCTGGCGATAATTTATTTGAACCTTTACATACTATAATTTTTCAAAATTTTGAAGGCTAATAGAGGACATTTACAGCTTTCGAATGATACCAACATTTTTGATTTGGATGACGAAGAAAAAAGTTATAGCCCAAAAACCGCTGGGGCCCAATTCTTTGAAAATATTGCTTCTCTGGATTGAAAGAAAAATAATCAATAATCTTTTTAATGCATTTTGTAGCATTTTTTCTGGGCTATCCATTGGTACCACACATTTCTCGTTTGCTTTATTCCTTTTTGTAAAAATTGTGTTTTCTTCCATATAGTCAAATTTCGGGGTGGTCATATGTTTAGGAACACTTCAGAAAATTCATATTTTCTAGCAATAGAAATGCCTAAAAAAATTCAGGTAAGCATAACTTTGGATGCTGATCAAAAAAGGTAGCAACACCAAGTTGATCAGATCACTCCTTCATGGTGATCTGATCAGCCCATTTTGGCTGGGAACGAGGGGTAAATTTCAAAAAAAATTTCTAGGGGATTGGGAAAATTTTTCTGGAAATTTTGAGTAGGCCCATTTTATAGAGCACAAAATTCTCTACAATATTCAAAAAACCGCATGTCTCTATGACTTATACCGGCTGAGGTATGGGCACTTCAATTTTGACGTAGTGTAAAATGCACTATTTTCTTAAGAAATACAGTACTTTTTATAGGCACCGAAATAAAAGTCGACGTATCTCAGCGGGCCTAAATCGTAGACCCACTATTCCAAAGGCAATACGGTAGCAAATTTTGTGCTCTATAAAATAGGCTTACTCAAAATTTCCAGAAAAATTTTCTCAACCCCCTAGAAATTTTTTTTGAAATTTACCCCTCGTTCCCAGCCAAAATGGGCTGATCAGATCACCATGAAGGAGTGATCTGATCAACTTGGTGTTGCTACCTTTTTTGATCAGCATCCAAAGTTATGCTTACCTGAATTTTTTTAGGCATTTCTATTGCTAGAAAATATGAATTTTCTGAAGTGTTCCTAATCAAAGAATTTATTCAAAAAAAAGAGGTGTTCCTAAACATATGACCATGACTGTATTTTTCAACAAAAAAAAATTCCAAGGATTTTTTCAACCTTGGCCATTTGAGGTCGCTGAACATTGTCTCGGCCCCCATCTCCTGGCGAATGAACTCCTCGAGCACCTCCGTGTTGTGCGGCCTTTGGTAGTCGAACACCGTGTCTTTGAAGCGCAAATACAGCTGCAAAAGCATGCATACAAAAATTAGTAAAATAAAATTGAAAATTTCGAAATTAAAAATTTGTATTTATATGCGCAAAAATATGCAAAAAATTTTCAAAAAGTATTTCACTAGGCTAAATTATACTTTTTAAAAATTGCAAAAAAAAAAAAAAAAATTTCGGTACGATGGATGGGACCTGACGGACAATTAATTCTCTGCTTGGATAAATAAATATAGGCTTAAAATTTCACCCGCTGAATTTGGTGCAGTGTTTGGCCCATTGCGAGCCCGGCAGCGACCATGGCACCGGTGGAAGTGCCGCCAACCCAATCAAAATAGGGGAAAATCGGCTCGCCCATGATGCGCTCAACATAGATCAGAAGCTGAAATACGGGAAATTAAAAATGACGATTCAAAAAACGGGCTTATGAGCGATGGCCAGAGGCCCAAAAAAAAAATTTTGGTCCTAAAAAAATTTTTGCCGAGTCATAAGTCCCAAAAAAACCACGTACATTTTGGGATGACCTAACTATTTCCATTTTTATAAGAGGTTCATAATCTGCCATAATTGACGGTCCCATGAGATTTCTTTTATTAGGGACAACAAAAAATTTGTTTTTATTCGGCCCATTCCCCCTTTTTTCAAAAAACCCATTCACTTTTAATTAAACCCACCGCAACTTTTGAAAAGTGCCAAATCGGATTGGCATTGGCACTGTCCACACACTCACCAACCTGAATGATGACCAGCCCACGGATGCCACCGCCATCCAACGAAAGGACATTGATGAAATTGTGGTCGGGCGGACTGCCCTCATCCGGGGACACTTCGGACAACTTGTCCAACACCTCGTCGTAGATTTCCTGAACACACAAATAAATACACACATTGTCAAAAAAAAATTTTTTTTTTTAATTTCATTTTTTCGAATGTTGCAATTTTTTGAAAACTTTTTTTCTTCCTTTCCCATTATTCTGTGAGCAGAAAATGATTTTAGAGCCTTTAATTGCGAATAATTTAAGCCTCCGAAATAATATTTTCCTTCGCCCTTTCTCCAATACTGCACGCTTTTTGTTGGTTTTTTTAATTACCTATAGTAATTCGTTGGTCAGAGATTGGGAAAGTACCAAAAAAAAATTTTTTTTTTTTAATTTTTGTGAGTGGGTAAAAGGGGCTTTTTAAAGCTTACATTGTGCTGCATGTCCAACAGTTTGTCGAAGCGGAACTGGTCCTTGGCAAATGCACGGTTCTCAAAGTCCTCCATGCTTGACGACGACGATGCCGTTGACGATGTTGAAGTGGTGTTGCCCGTGCCGGATGATGGCATTGAACTGGTGGACGACCTCTTCGCGTATGATGGCATTGAACTGGTGGACGGCCTCTTCCGCTTGTTCTGCTTCTCGTTGACACAACCGGACACACAGCCACCCTAAAATATGGAAAAATGGATTTTTGTATTTTGTTTTAATTAAATGGTTCAAACTTATTATTTTTGTACCTTGTTGAGTGGACAACGCCGGGCACCGCATATGATCAGACTTTTCAGCAAATCAACCCTGAAAATTTTTGACACATTTAAGCGGATAAAAAAGAGAGTGACAATTGTTTTGACTTTTAAATTGGTGCCTAATTACTCTTTCAATTTGGCGGCCAAATGCCGTGGCGAGTCCCCGTGCGCATTGGTCACGTTCGGGTCGGCGCCCAGGCAGAGCAGCAAGCGTGTGACCTGCAGGTTGCGCTTGGACACCGCAAAATGCAGTGCCGTCATTTTGCCACTGTCCGCCTTCTCGTCGAGGCCGGCACCGTAGGAGAGCAGACACATCACCATCCCTGGAAGTGGATGAGGATAATGGCAAATGATTGTCTTTTTAATTTAGCTCAAAAATTGTTAAAAATGTTTTTAAGTTAGGGAGGTGCAAGAAATGTTTCATTCTTCACCACGCTATCGAAAAAAATATAGAATTTTTTTTTCAACGATTCAAGTAAATATTAGTAAATAACCTTGAAAATTTTTAGAAAAAAAAACTTTTTTTTTGAATGCCAATTTTAAAGAAACCTCATAAATTCCGTGCGTTCTTACCAAGATCTTCACGCATCACGAACTGATGCAACGGGGTGAAGCCGGCCTTGTTCCTGACGTTCATGTCCAACTCTTTGTGCTTCAGCTGGAGCAGGCTCATCAACGAGGCCCTTGCCATGAATTTTTGTCAAAAAAAATTGGTGGCCAAGAAAAAATAGGTAATAGATTTGTATGATACTGAAAATTCAGTTAAATTAATGCAAATGTTAATACAAAAAACGGTTTTCATTTAAGGAAGAAAAATTTGGGCGTCATTTAAAAGACCTAGGTAAGGTGATTTGTTTTTTTAAGTTTTTTTTAAAACCAAAGAGAGGGGCGCTTTGGGTTTGCAAATTTTTAGTTGCTGTTTAGGCGTGCAAAATTTGATTTTGGAGGGTTTTCGGAGGTCGCTGAACATAATTTTGACATCCATATACACCAAATTCTGGATTCCAAAAACCGAATTAGTCGAAAATTTGATTTCCAATTTTTGTTCGAGTTCGGATTAGAGGATCGGAATTTGTCAGAAGGGATCCGCGATTAAGCGTCATTAGCGACATCGAAAATCTCCGGGAACAAATTATGAAAAAATGGCAAACAAAAGGGTCACCCCCCCCCCTCCCCTCGGTTTTTTAAGTTTTGTGACAAACCGCAACATTTTAAATTTAAAAAAGTTTGTTTTGTTTAAGAGTGACTGCTCTCTAATCATTAAGCATTTGGAGTTGGACAGAATTTGATGAGAGGATTCATTTAAAAATATTTTTTTTTTAAGTTTTTTCATGATAATTTGATAAGTTATATAAAATTAAATTTATATGGCTGAATGTTTCGTCACTGAAACTGATTAGTTGGGATGGGAATTAAAGTCACGAAAAATCTCCAAAACTAAAAAATCATTAAAAAACCCCCAAAAAAGCATAAAAAGTCAAAATAAACGCCAAAAATCATGTAAAAATTCAAAAAAATCATGAAATTTAACCGAAATTAAAAAACAAAGAGAATTAAACGAAATTTCATAAAATTATTTTTCAAAATTTTATTTTCCGGACCCAGGGTCCGCCGTATTAATCCCGCAAATACGACACAGGATCCAACATTTTTATCCTTCCCAATGTTGATTTTTGAAAAGTATAACCGTAATTAAAAATAATTATTTTGCAAATATTAAAAATAACGTTTAAAAAAGGGCACATTTTTAATTCGTACTTTAAAATGGTGAAAGTAAACTTTTAAAGGTAAACATATGCTTTGGAATTGCAGCAAATATAATGAAAAAATAATAATTGAACATTTGATTAAAAGTGATTGGAGAAGAATAGGAGCAATTTTTGATCGAAAAAATGGGGGGGGTAAGAAATTACAACACAAAACATTAATTAATAAGTGAATGAATGCATGCATAATTAGTAGGTAATTAATTAATTGCTTTTTTGTTGTTGTTTTTGGCTGTGTGTGGTTGAACTTTTTCTGCTGTGACGACGGATTTGGAAATGAAACATAAAAGTGAATATGAAATGAATGTGACAAAGATGATACAGTATGACAGCCATATGACAAATAAATACAAAAATGTGGCGGTGGTGCGCAAAGCAAAAATAAATTTAAATGACGACGACGATAATGATGATGATGATGAAATTAAAATAGGATTTGTGTTGCAGGGATGGGAAAGCCAATGCGAAAAAAATTCGGAAATTGGAATTTCTGGGCTTCAAAAATGAGGAAAATTGTTGGTGTGCCGACTCCAAAAATGCCGGAAACACAGATCGGTTCTCCTCCCGCTTATGTGTCGCGGAATTCCGAAATTTTTACGCAAAAAAATAAATCTTTTTATTATATGATTTTCCCATGTTTTATCAGTCAAAAAATCTTTTGAAGGTGACTGAACATTTGCGCCCCTACATTTGCGCCCCGCACATTTGCGCCCTTTGCGCCCCTACATTTGCGCCCCACACATTTGCGCCCCTACATTTGCGCCCCGCACATTTGCGCCCCAATTATGAACAAAAAAAAATATTTATAAAATTGCCTTTCCCAAGGGCTAACGGGAGATTAATATGATTGTTTGTTTATTCAATCCAATTATCAATTCCTTTGGTGGTCAGACGAAATGAAATTGCGTGCAGATGTCGTAGCCAATGCTGTTCATTGCGATCATCTGGATCTTGCTCGTCAAATTGGGCAACCATCGAATAGCACGGTCGTTTTCAAGATATTTTTTCGAACGAGGTACTTCAGATACAGGTCTAGTTTGATCAAGTTCATGGGGTCTCATCCGGTTTCGTTGGTACTCATCTTCATCTTTGATTCGACTAATAAACCTTTAATTGTTTTCTGTTTTGGTAATTTAATGTTTAAATACGTTGCCAAAGGTGGATTAGGAGCCGAAAATCGCTTGTTGAAACTGGCATGAAAGCCTTCCAGGCCATTATTTGTGCGCCCTAAATCACCAAGGACCGAATCATGCATATTCCACGTTTCTGGCACAAATAAAGCAGGTCGTCGATTTCCATTTCCATCAACACGGAAGAGATATGTACTATAAAAAACATCAGAATTATTTAAAAACATGACCATAACCTACGATGCAAAGTAATCAAAAATTGGATGCGCTTGTATAGGCGCATGATTTCTGAGAATTTGATAACCTTCTTCCACATAAATTAAAGGTAGAAACGAAATCGCTGATATATCACTTTTGAAAGTGCCGTCGCCCGCCCAATTTTGGTATGTCCGTAGCCATTCAATGCCTTTGTCACTTGCAAAGATAAAAAAAATTGGCTCCTCAATATCGTGCTCACGTGAGTCCCAAATCAAAAATTGGTTCCCTCTTTTATCCGTCGCGAAGGCACCCTTGAAAAATGAGTTGGAAAATGTCAGAGACAGCGAGGATATGAGTAAGCGTCCAAGTAGGGTTGCGCGCGGTCGGTTAACCGAACCGAAACCGAAAACCGGGGGTGGGAAAACGGGCCTAACCGAAAACCGGGGGTACCGGTTAATAACCGGTCGTGCGCAACACTACGTT